>OU015756.1:11372716-11480736 GCA_907169655.1 Acomys percivali
ATATGCATGCCCATGTATCATGGGTGCCTTCACACATTGGCACCCATACACACTACAAATGAACACAGAAAACTACATATAAGTAATGTAATGTAGTAAAGTAAAGTAATGTAACCCTAGACAGATTGTAAGTAATCTATAGTTTGAGATTATTTGTGCCACAGTTTCTCAATAATATTTGCATACTAACTAAATCATGATATAGCCACTGGTGGAGCATCTGTTAATTGCACAAGCCATGCTACAAGTGTAAATACAGTTTAAAAGCACACACTGAAACAACTGATATTCTATTATTTGACTTATGCTTCCTTAAAGTTATAGAAACTAATGATTTCCCCCTTTTTTCTTCTTCCCTATTGACATTGACGTATTTCAGACCATTTTGCTTGTTGCATCCTTCAAATAATCAGTTATTTAGTTCCTTATCCGCTTATCTCCTAAAGCTGTTCTGCCTTCATAGCTGTGGAAAAACACCCTTTGTTGTGTCATGTTTGCAGGTGTTAGTGATAGAACAAAAAAATGAAGATGGAACGTGGCCAAGGGGTCCGTCTGCTCCTAAGTAAGTGCTCCTCCTCGTGGTTTATTGCATGATGTTGAATCTGACTCAGACTCTGAAAGCCAAAGTTAGAATAAAACTGAACTGAACTGCAAGAGTACATACATTGTGTATCTTTTATAATATGTTCTTGGAGAAGTCTTCTAAGTTTACACTAAGATTAATCTGTAACACATTTAAAACCTTCAAGGTCAAATCGCTTTTATAATAACTTACAGCATAAATAAATGTTGTGTTGTCTACTATAGTCAGATCCTTAAGCGTTTTGTTTCATTTTCTTGAGTATTTTTGTGATGTACACTTGGTTTTGAAATGCTTCTTTACGAAAGACAGTCTATTGTGAGAGCAGTATTTTTATTATACAAATGTCTCAGAATTTAAGTGAATTAAGTAGAGATAGTGTCTGGATATTAAGAGTGCTTTTGATAGCAAACGGAAGAAGAGTTGAGAATCTTTTCAAAGTTATAAGATATACACTGCATTATCAAAGCACTTAAACCTAGGCCAGGCATGGTGGCGCACGCCTTTAATCCTGCAACTCGGAGGCAGAGGCAGGCAGATCTCTGAGTTTGAGGCTAGCCTTGCTTACAAAGTGAGTCCAGGACAGCCAGGGCTACACAGAGAAACCCGGTCTCGAAAAACCAAAAACCCAAAACCAAACAAACACTACTTAACCTTATTTGTCTTTCAATACATAAACTTGAAATCTCTAAGAATTAATCCATGTGTCCTTAGTTGTAGAATTTTGTAGTTTAAAGAGACCCTGTACATTCATGCTAAAGTTCCTTCTGCAAATACTATGCTCAGTGAGATGAATGAGGACCACAGATGGCTTCATGTCAGTTCACATCACCTGTTGCCAAATGAATTGGGCAGAAATCTAATTTTCTGTAGCTCTGAGTTTCAAGTGTTCAGATAAGGGATATAGATTTGAATTTTGGAAAATGTGAAAATAATGATTTGTAATTAAATTAGTAATGCACGAGATACTGACATACAAATCTGTAAAAGTGAATACAGCCTTGCTACTTGACTATGAATTTTCTTCTAAAGGAAATGCACCTTCAGTAAGACATTCTAGAGTTTTGATCTCATGTGAGGTGTTGTTGTTGTTGTTGTTCAAATTTCCTGTGAGTTGGTTCCAAAATATATTAAAATTACTTAGAGGTATGCATTGCTTAATACCCTGCTCAGTTGGACATAATGTAAGGGTTTAATTTTTTTGTTTGTTTGTTTGTTTTGTTTTTGCCTTGAACTCAGATCCACCTGTCTCTGCCTCCTGAGTGCTGGGATTAAAGGTGTACACCACCTCCACCTCCCTCCCACACAAACACTGCCTAAAAGTACAAGTTTTAATAGGAAAAGTTAATAGCATGTGAGTCGAATCATGAATATCTTAACAGGTGTAAAGATTTAGAAATTACTTTTAGTATTTAATCATAAATACTGCATCTCTTCCTAGCTTGTGTTCAGATTGCTGTATAGTCACTGAATCTTGAAACAATTTTGAAGTAATAAGATTGGCTCTGCATTATATATCCAGATATCCTGAGTTCTAAAGCTCCAGAAGCCTTATCTATTAACTGGCTATCTGCTTTTAGCATTCCCTCTTTTCTTACAACAAGATATTGCCAAGCTGACCCTGAACTCCCTTGTCTCAGCTTCCCACTCCGCTGGGACTTCGTGCTGTAGCCCACACTCAGCCCACATCAGTTTTCCTCATTTGTGTTATGGCAGGGTAGAAAACAGTTTCTCAGTACCCAACACACCACACTCATGTTGTAAATCTCGGTGAATGAAGGAGGAATACTGGAGAGCCATGGAAGTACGATTTGATTATCTACCAGTTTAGTGAGGATGCTAACAAAAGAAGTTAAAGTATCCTTCCGTGTAAAACAGAGATACTACACTGCAGTGTATCTTGTATTGCCAAATGATAATTTACCAGAATATAAAACATTTCATATTTGTACTTGCTTGTGAAAAAATTTCTAGAAAGCTAACAATAAAAGAAAATCCTCCTAGCTTAAGAAAAGCCTGTATATCCAAAATCAGTAGCAGTAAACAGTGTATTTCCTAGTGAAATTTCAACACAAGTCAGTTAGTACAGAAGCTAGCCACACATGTATGGAAGGGCCTTGTAGCACTAACGATCAAATAATCTACATAAAAATGGCAGGAGCACCTCAAATGATTTTCATGAGCCCTGAAAACATACAAGTAGCATATATGATGTTTGTACATACATATATACACGTAACAACAGGTAATGAAAGACGAAGCCATGAAGGAAAACAGAGAGGGGTATATGACAAGGTTTGAAGTGAAAAATAATTGTATTATATGATAATATCAAAAACAAAGAAAACCATTAGATCAGCAAACTGCTGAGAGCTGTGGAAACTGAGCAGACTGGAGTATTATAAATCCTATAGGCCTTTCCTACGCCCAGGTCATTGATTTTTAAAATTTTTTTCTTGGTAGGCAACTAATGGATCATATGATCTGCAACTTTGCTGATGTGGCACGCAAGCAACCTTAGTATTGTTACCAGAGAGGTGTCACTGTATTACACTAAAGTTTTTTTCTATAAAAGCGAAAGGCTTGGATTTATTCTATGAGCCATGCATCTATGAGCTATGATATAGACTAGTACTGTACCATGTAGAAAATAAAACCACAAAAACCTAAGTAAGGATGCATACATTTATCTGGTAATAACTGAGAATTAGTACAAAACTAAGTAAAAGATCTCTGATGTCACACTAGCCAGAAAAGGAAAAAGAAGAAAAAAGCCATAAAATAAAAAAGGCAAATGGCCTGGACAAATGAGTGAGCTCAGAAAGGCGTGCTTAACTCAGGGCCAGCGGTTGGATAATGATCGGGTTCTGTTTTGCTTTACGATTTTTGTTTGCTTGGGGTTTGGGGTGCCTTAGGGTTTCTACTAGTCTGATAAAACACCATAACCAAAAGCAGCTTGAGGAGGAACTCATAAAAGGAAGCAGGAAGTGGAGCAGTCGCCATGAGGAGCTGCTGTTCACTGCTTGCCCAGCATCCTCCTATGCTATCTGTGCCCAACTGCTCAGGGCTGGCACCACCTCAGTAAAAGGAACCCACCACATCAATAATGAGTCAAGAAAATGCAATATAGATTTGCCTGTAGGCAGGCTTTACTAGGTTCATTTTGATTATTATTGAAGCCGTTAATATTTATCTTAAACCATTAATTTTAGGCAACACTTGAAGAAATATTAAAAATTATAAATATTAAGGAGAAAATATACTTTTGTTTAAAACATCTAAATATATATGTAAAGCAACACCAAATCTACTAGAAATCTAAAAATCTAAGAACCACTCAAAAGCTATTTAAATTTTCCTGCTAAATATCTACGTACAAGTTGATGTTTTAATTTTCATATATGTAATAATTAAAAATGTTCAATGCTTATTAGTTGCTTTAGAACTTGGATGTAAAATCCAGTTTTTGAGAATCCACTGTCTTATACTTCACAAAAAAAAGAGTGTTTACCAGTTTTACCTTTTAAAAGTTTCCTTCTCTAAATTTTCTATTGCGTTAATTTTGTCTGCTTTTCAAAGACTCTAACATTAGGGACTGATATATTGAAAATGCATATGTAGTTAAATCTGTGTTTCAAATAAGGAACTTTAAGATAAAGAGAACTACAACAATATAACCAAAAAGAAAATTAACACTTTCTTCGTGAGCTGTGGCTTCTGGGATATTGTTTCATGTAGGTATAATTATTTCAAAATCCTTAAGTTATTTAAATTGTTTATATCAACAACAAAAAAACTAAATTGTTTTTCGGAAATAGTAAAAATTCACCTTTGAGAAAATAACATTAGAATTTAATTCATTAATTTTCATTAATTACTAAAATAAATGCTGACAGAAAAACATAAAGTATGTAGTGGAAGGAAGTTGAAAGCCATTGATGGTTCTGTGTTTCCATGGGCACGTAAACATAAGAGGAATTCATCAACTGGATAAAGCCTGAAATGGCTGGAAGATAAGCCATGCATTACTCTTTTAAGTTGTGTGTGATTTGCCTGCATGTTTATATATCACATGACTGCCTGGTACCTGCATAGGTCAGAAGTTCTGGCTGTGAGCAGCCATGAAAGTGTTAAGAGCTGAGCACGGGACCTCTGCTTCACTAACAAGTGCTCTTAACTGCTGAGCCATCATTCCACGCCAGTAATTCTTACTCTTGTATTGTTTCTCTGTTCTCTATGACATTATGATTAACATGAAATTATAAAGCATAAACTTAATCCACGTGCATTTGGCTTTTTTCCCAGTAGTATTGTGGTCTTTTTACATCATTCTTATAGGAAAGGAAAAAAAAAAACCACTCTAGGTAATGCAATTGCGTATCACTTTCTTGTTGGGATATATAATAAACATGAAGGTGACTGGCAATTGTTTGGTTTTCCACTGTATCAAGTACTACTTTGAACAGGATCATAAGCCCCTGTATAACCAGAAGGATAAACAGATGCAGAACTGGTGTATAGACTTAACTAGGTTAAAGTACCTACTAGGAAACAACCACACAACGTACCCATTTCATTTTAGCAGTTAAATTGCACCGAGGCCTCTATTTGTTACATTTTCCATAATTCTTCAATTGTTTATCGAATGGCTTTTGCTGAGACTTTGACTGTGTAAGATAAGGGACCAGCAAACCAGAAGTGTGCTGCGTATACTTTCCTGGAGGAGGCCAGAGCTCGGGCACGATAGGAACTGTAGGTGTAGATAATGAATCATCTTAAGTCCTCCTTGGCTTGTAGGAGACACACAGCAAAAAGAAGCATTGACGCAATCACAAAGCAAGTACGTTTACTAGCCAAAGAAATTGAAAATTTCCTTTAAGAACTTGTTTTAGAATAATGGCAGAAATACAGAGTTTATGATTGGTCTTATTTTTATTTTTTCTAACTTTGTCAATAGATTTCATAAAGTTAGAATGATTGTTTTGCTTTGTCAAATTTACCTACATTTTAGCTGCTCCAATATTGTGGTGTTAGGTTTTAATGTATGTTAAATATTTAGTTAGTTTAACAGAAACAAATTGTATTTCCTTTTGAAGTAAAAGGCCAGCTTAGCAGCGAATTGCACACATTTATTTGAGACACCATATTGGAAACAAAATTCAGATACTGCAGACGTTGGACTGCTGAATCAGGTTTAATTTCCCCAAACTACCTTTCTGACTTTTACACTGTCTTTTAGTGCACCTCACCTACACTGGTCAAAATTGGTTTATTGGTAGGTAAATGGTTTGATATCCAATGAATTAATATGTATTATTCCAAATTTTCCTTTCTCCTCTGTAAAAAATGAACAGGGTAATTTTCAAAGTAGATTGTAAGTGAGAGATACATGTCACCAATCATCTTCAGTAAAATAGTTAACTTATAAATATCATAGCATTAACTCTAAATTTTAGCTCCAGTGGCCTGTGTGAAATATGGTTCAGAGGTCTTCTAACGGCAAACTTCAGCTTTATCTGTAGTCCACATCCATCATTCTTGCTCTGACTTCTTAGAGTTTTTAGGAAATCTTTACCTATGTTTTTGTATCAGTGCATCCTAGGCTTTTCTTTGCTGTTCTTTTATTAATTCCTCTTTCCTCTGCATATAGTGCCTGCCATACTATGTATATAATGGGCACTAATTTATTTCCGTTTCCTTTCTGATGTCATCTTCTCATGAATATAAGAAAATCCACCACACTAGAAAACAAACCGTAGGTCTCCATTCAGGTACCTCTTGGGCCTTTTCTTTTTGTTTTGCTTTGGCAAATGTACAATGCTCCATCAGTGGGGTCAAGTTCTGATTCCTTTATAGGACCCATTGTACCTGTGTCTCTTTTTACTGCTGTTGACCTCCTGGTTCAGCCATGGTCAGTTACTGTTAATTCTCAAAGCACAGTTGTTTCTATGATCCCACATATTTGCATATGCTATTCTTTCTAATTTGAATACCCACAATCCCATGTATACCTCTAACTGCATATCCGTTTTCAAATTGCTTCTTGTCACACCTATAAGATTTTATATTAAGAGTTGTTAAAGCACGTAGTGTTTCCCATCGACTTCACATGCTATGTTGCTTATGTCAGTTCTCCCTACTAGACTGCAGGCTCGCTTGAGATCAGGAACTGTATCTTCCTTCCTATAGTCTCAGTCTAAGAACAAAGCATTTAGTAATACTATATAGTAATAACATAGTAATAATTGATTAATGTTTGAGTGAGCGTCATAGATATTACTATCAAAATGCAAATTAACTTGATGATACTTCATTCCTTCCTAACACAATCCGTAAGTTCAGCCACTCATTAGTAGCAGTCTGGACAGGCAAGAGATGCATGTGTAAACACGTCTCCACTTGATTAAATTAAGTCTCTTTATTTTCATAACTCTTACTGAAAGTAAAATAAAAGGGAATTCTGAAAAGTTCTCAATCAAGTTTTGGCAATTAAGATATTCAATTCATTGCTGCAATCCAAACTCTAATCTCATTTGATATTTCTCCCCCGCTTAAAAAAAAAAAGTGGCTAGTGTAGTGGTGTGCACCTTCAATTCCAGTACTGGAGAGGCAGAGACAGATGGACCTCTGAGCTCTAGACCAGCCAGGTTGAGGCTATATATTGAGGCCCTATCTCAAAAGAACTTTATCAAAAGGCAAATATATCTCTGTCTACTAATATTGGAAAAGTACTAGCTAAAATGTTAGGGGCAGTAAAGCTTTAAAATGTGTCCTCTACCGTATTTTCTCTTAAAACTTAGCTGACTGTATTTTCTATTTCAGCCTAGTACAGTAAAGTACTGTCCTGTGAAGAGCCTCCTATTGGAAAGGCACCTGGCTTAACCCATCAATATGCAATTTTCAGCAAAAAGAATCTTCTTCACAAAGAAAGGCAATTTTTACTAGGATCCTTTTAATGTTTGCACTTTAAAAGTTGAATTTTTCTTACATTTAAAATTTTCATTGCCCACCATTTATTTCATGTTATATGTGTGTGTGTAAAGATTAAATCCAGGTTACTTTAAGTATATTTTGTAGATTCTATTGTCCTGCCTGTTGAGCATGTCACTGTTGATTAGCATCTGAGTGGAGATTTTTAAGGCCCATCCGTTACTTGGAGACATGTTTACAGTTACTGTGACTGAGTTAGTACAGCACAGTTTCCACAGCCCCCAGCTAGGTTTTCTGTAGGAAATGTAAATTGTTACGGAACTCAAGTAAAGGTGGCTCTTTTAGACACCTGTATGTACTTTAATTACTTCTTTGTAATAGAATTATTGTGTTTTGGTTTTGTTCTGTTTTGTTTTGTTTCTTTTTGTTTTTAAAGTACATATACTATCTAAAAGCCAGTCATAGTTGAAATTACCCCCAAAGACTCTGAATTAGTGAAGTGTATATCTTAAAGTCAGATGTATGCTTCTCAGTTTCTCCAGAGATGGTTTTGGCCAAGTACTGTTTCTTAGAATTGTGCTTGGAATTCTCTTTTGTTCTTCTTTTTCACTGATGTCACTATGAATGAGTGACATTCTCTGAACCCTGTGTCCATGCTGTGCATAATTACAGCACCCTGGTACCACAGAAAGTAAAGCAACCTCTTCCATCACACCTGCGGGAACTGACTATGAATCGTTAGTAGCTGTTACCCTGAGAAAGTATTGAGTTAGTAGATTTCTAAGCACAACAGCGAGTTTTATAGTTTCATACATATTATCTGAAAAATAAATTTTCCCTTTTGTACCATTATATTTCAAAGGAAAAATACACTGAAAATTAAAAACCAGCTGATAATATAATTATTTTGACCATAAAAATCTGTTTTCCAGCATTCACTTACTACATTGTCATGTTTCTTCTTTTCTTTATCTCATAATTTCATAATTCTTCATTTTTTATCTAATTTGACATTTTCATATTTTTAAAGGTCCCCAGGTGCATCCAATTTTTCAACTTTACCAAAGATCTCTCCTTCATCTCTATCAAATAATTATAACAACATCAGCAACAGAAAGTAAGCACTGAATCTTAAAAACTTTGTTTAATTGGTTGGCCCTATTATGGTTGCAGAAAGATCTCTTGCATCTAAAATTTAGAATAAAAGTCTTTGTGAATCAAAATTTGATTTCTTTTAAATTACTAGTCTGTTCTTTCATGAGTCACTTCACAAGAAATAAAATATTTTAAAAACTACTGGCCATAATACAAAATAATATAATAGTTGCTGAAAAATAAAAAGCACTTTTAGAATTTTATATTCTAAAATGTAGATTCTAACTCTTAATTTTATAGGACTTTGTTACAACTTAAGCTTAGAGGACAAATATCAATCTCATGTGTCATCTTAGACTAGATAATCCCCTATAATAAAGCACGTATCAGTGATTCTTAATTGAAAAGCAGGTATTATGAAAAAAGCAATGTTTTTTAAATATTAAAAAGTTTCTTTTCCCCATGAAAAGTGATATTTAGAATTCCATAGTTGGTGAAAATCACTTGGACCTTCCTATAAAATCAGACCATGGGTATGCTGCCTTGAAAGTTGCAGTTTGGAGTCAGTTCACCCTTCCACCTTAAATGGCTTCAGAAATTGAACTCTGATCACCAGGCTTGTTATACTAAACATTTTACACGCTGAGCTATCTCATTAACAAAACATGTCATTTTTATCTTGCTGGGGGAAAGAAGAAAACCATCTTAATTGTAATTTGCCCAGCCAGTGTATGAGGGTGTTTATCCAAATAAGATTGTCTTTATGGGTGTGATATGTACCCTGTGGTATCATTGCTTTAAAAATTCAGGTGGCTCACACGTTAGTACACTTCACAAATGGCATCTTATTTATAAATTTGGAAACACTAGAGCAGTTTGTGAAATAATCATAAATCAAGCAGTCATTACATCTATGGTTTTAATTTCTCTGTTAAAATCCTTGTGTTTTGTAGGAACTTGGTAAAGTGATTCTGACAAGTCTTGATTTGAAGTAGATGATAATAGCCAAGATAACCTTAGAGTGAGAGATAATGAGACAGGTTAGCTCTGTAACACACTACAGAGTGAGAAGTGTAAACAGCACAGCTTTGTCAAGGATGCACAGGCAGTTCAGTGCATCAGGCCACCCAGAGCACTGCTCTATGGAAGATAATTTGATGTCATCAGAAAGCATTCTAAGCAATGAAAAATACCTCAGTTATCCAAGAAATAATCATCCAAGGGACTGGATAGCTTTCTGGGTGTTTTCTCTGTAGAGCTTTTAATCCAAAATTAATCTTGCATTTAAAAGAAGGTAAAGAAAAAAAAAACCTACTCTTTTCTCATTTAAGGATAGACATCAAGTTCATACTGGTAAGAGATTTTCTAATATAAATGGATAATAAAAGGAATTGAGCGCAAGTATTTTACATGTCAAGGTTCCCACTAATTAGTTTTGTAAACTAAAACCATAAAAAATTAAACTATAATATCTGTTCTTGTAAGACTTTCTTCTTAGTGGCTGGAATATTGACACACATTTTTAGTCATAAGTTTCCCAATTCAAGCAAGCTTGAAACATACCTTTATTTCATAATTCATAAAGTAATATACGCTGTATGTAAGCATTATACTGTCACCTAAAAGTGCCCTAAGGAAGCATGAATATCCAGATTGTTACATTTTCCTCTTCCATGTAAAAGTTTATACCAGCTGGAAAAACACTTTCTTGAGAAAGAAAGATTGTCTGGCCCAGTTTGTGTTTTTATCTGTATTTTAATTCATCAAAATTATTTTTGTAGGGGATAAAATTTTATGTTTATGCCAGTTGCAGATGGTTCCCACATTTACTATAACATACAGGTGTACTATGCCCTAGTGCCCATTATTAGAGTCATTTTAACTATGTATAAATGTTACTTACTAATACCCTATTTTGGCTGGAGTATGCGGTCTCTTTGTTTTTCTCCCTTCATATAATAAAAGCCTCATAGTGCTCTCTAGTCTGGCACTTCTGAAGAGAGGAACTCCCGAGGGGCTGAAGGTGACTTAGGAACTTGTAATGGGAGCCACCTCCTGAGGAACTCCTCCATGATCGCTGTGAGCTTGAAAGGTGTGTGTGTGCGTGCGTGTGTGTGTGTGTGTGTGTGTGTGTGTGTGTGTGTGTGTACGCACGCATGTTTGAGGGGGAGGAAAAGGCACCCTTCTGAGTAGGAGTAGAATTTAGGGGTTATGTTGGTGGTGGTGTAACTTGAATTTAACATACTTAAGATGGTATTTTACATAAGGCTTATTTCTTGAATTTCATTGGACTTGCAGAAATAATAGCCAAAGACTTCAGATGAATGTAGTATAGTTTCAGTAAAAGGTGGTTGACAAGATGGTGACCTGTCTAGGTAACACACGATTTTAAAGTCAGAAGTATGTGGAAGTAGTCTATAGACTCTAATTGTGTATTAAAAGCTGTAGTTAAACTGCAAACTTAAGTATATAGGAAGAACAGTACTATATTTAAAAAGTAGTATTTCTACAAGTCCAAGACTAAAATTATTGTACACTGATGCATTACTGAGATGAAATTTCTATTTCAGAAATAACAGTATTACTGTAAGTGTAATAAAAGTACACCTATTATTTAAGTTGTTTTTTAAGATTTATTATGTATAGTGTTGTATCTCCATTATACCTGCAGGCCAGAAGAGGGCACCAGATCTCATTATAGATGCTTGTGGGCCACCATGTGGTTTCTGGGAATTGAACTCAGGACCTCTCTGGAAGAGCAGCCAGTGCTCTTAACCTCTGAGCCATCTCTCCAGCCCTATTTAAGTTTAATAAAACTTTTTTACTTAAAAAATTGTTGAGAGTCTGTTCTTAGAGTACAATCAATTTATTTTAGAGTACAATTAATGTTACCTTTTAGGCGATAAAATATTTTTGCCTCAATTACAACTTCTGAACGTATATTTAAATCTGCCATTGTTTAATTGTCAGTGGTTGGTTTCCTTTATTTTCCTACCCTGCTGTATTTGATATATTACTAACATTGCTATTAAAGGTATTTTAATGATCTACTGTCTAGATTTTAATGCTCCATATCAAAGTTACGTGTTTTGTTACTTTTACTTAGTCTCTTTTGAAGTGGAGATGATGCCTTGTATGAGGTTAAGTCATAGCAGTAACTGGAGACATTGTATCCATCTAGCATTTGCCATCTGTTTTTGCTGAATAACTAGGTGAACATGCTTTCATTAACTGCAAAGTGAGTGTGATTAAGTACATGTTTATCATGCCAAGTACTAATTGAAAATTCAATAAAAAGGTTATATTAAAAAGTCAGGTCTGAGTCAATTTAAAACTTCCCATTTTTACATATTAAAAAGGGTTTACAATACAGAATTAACACAATATACTTTTGTTTTATTGGTTTTGTTTTTTGAGACAGAGTTTCTCTGTGTAGCCCTGGCTGTCCTGGACTCACTCTGTAGACTGACCTCTAACTTAGAGATCGCCTACCTCTGCCTTCTGAGTGCTGGGATTAAAGGCGTGCACCACCACCGCCCAGCCTAATGCAGTATACTTTTAAAACTTACTTACTTTTTCAAAGTAGTATGTTTTTTAGAGATGATAACTTCATTAGCAAAAGAGAGGGGGGAGGAGAGACATCTGCAGGACACAGGAAAGTCTTTCAAGTGCCCATGGATCTTGAAGTGTGTTCCAGCTGTTAGCCTTGGCTCTTGCCATGACAGACTTCACTGTGGAGTATCCCATTCTGTTAACCAAAACTCACTGAGAAAGAAGATTCAAAAGTAATTTTTTAAGTTTTAAATAAAAACAAAAAGTTGTCATGCTTTACCAGGAGGAAGCTTTCCTATAATGCACTACAGCCAAGCTCTGTGTTGTTTTTCTAATCCTAGAGGCAGGAATCGGGATATTTTCCTTTCTTAAAATTAGTAGGTTATGGTGGTTGTCCTTGATGGCCTCCGGGCTGCCAGTTGTCTACTCTTGGGTTGACTTGTTTTATGTTTGTGTTACCTGTTTGGTATGGTGTGTGCATGTGTGTTTACTACAAAACCTGTTTAGATAAGCAGTAGTGTAGTTTATGTAAAGCATTATAATAAACTACTGAGAGTATAATTGTGCAATAATAAAATGATATAGTTGAATTGATGAGCAGGCTAAATATCAGAAGTAAATTATACCCAATAAATTACTGGTTTATTATATTTATTTGTAAAACTGCATTTTATTTACATCATTATTTACTTTCAGTCCCTTACCTTGATTTGTATTCAAGTTCATCCTAATAAACTGCTCTAAAATATCTCTTAAAGATATTCTTATAAAATGGCTACCCTATAAAAATTAAGAATTCATTTATAAAATTATATGTAAAAATACAATCGATTCTATTGACTTAATTCTTTCTAAAATTAGTCTGATTTTCTAAATCTTAGCGTATAGTTGTTTTTTTTTTTTTAAACAGTTTTTGAGTGTATCAAGTTAAGTGTGATATTGCAGGGAATAGAGGAAAAGGCAATAGTATTTGGGTCTACGTGCACACTGTCCATTCTGCATTCCTGGTCAGAGGCTCTTCTCTGTATGTCAGTACTAGACTTTGCTAGTCTAGCATGAAAGCTATAAATAGAATCCTCAGTGCATCTCAACAGTGATGTCACAGTGGTCTTGGGCTTCTCAGTGCCCATCTGTAACTGAAGCCCAGCTCTCCCTGCTCCTGCAGCTCTCTTATAGTAGCAAACTAACTCAAAAGGGACATAACTGAGATGATTTATTGCTGCGGGTGGTGTTTAAAATCTGAGTGTTTTAATTTTGATGGAGCACTGCAGAATGGAGCAAGTCGTGATGCTGCTCCCATTAATCCAGGGTAGAACGATATAATCGTGGGTTTTAACTGAGTGATGTGGCTAGGATACCGTGCTCTGTTGCTGGGATAAAAAGTGCCTTAATATGGAGGTCACTTTGAAAGTGGTATCTCCAAAAGCACTACTTGAGTGTCCAGTAAAAGATATTTAATGATTAGCTACATATCTCATGAATAGGTGTAAAGCACCCTTTATTGTAACCAATTGTGATGTAATTGCTGCATTTTTATAATTTTTTTCTTCCAGTGTGAAAAACTCAAATTATTGTCTCCCATCATATACTGCATATAAGAACTATGATTATTCAGAACCTGGAAGAAACAGTGAGCAGCCAGGCCTCTGTGGCTTGAGTAACTTGGGAAATACGTGTTTCATGAACTCAGCCATCCAGGTAGGTCTTTTTAAACAGAGTGAAACTCCTTTTTCATGGAATCACTGCTACAAAAAGAATGTATGTGTTTTGTCTTCGTTTTTCATGTCAGTACAAGAGTGTTATATGTTTTGACAGTTTGTGATTCGTGATGCGTACCTGGCCCCTATGCTGCTGGAATTAGGGCGCCACCCTGCATGCTTGGTGGCTATATTTGGTCTAAATCTTACTTTGTGCAGAACATATCATTCCAAACAGGAAAGTTAAATTCCTGAAATAGAAGCAGACAGTGACATCTCCTTTATTCAGTAGAGGTCTGCTGCTTTACAAAGCAAAGATTTTAACCTTATCAAGGGCTTGGCATTAAAAACAGAAACATGTTTCAGCCACTTCAAAAGCATTTGAATTGGGTGCAAGAAAGAGATGAAATACTGCCTCCTCTCCATTTCTTTCCATGAAGCTTTTCTTTCTGTTATATTCTGTACAGTCTTTTTTTTTCTTCTGTATTTATTAATATTTATGTCTTTAATTCTGAGTAATGAAATATATATTGAGGTAGCTGTCAGTAGGTATATATTAGAGCAGGCTGCCTTATTCCCTTATTACAGGTAAAATTGTGTTTTAAAAGCCCAAAGTAAGGATGGACTATTCTTGATATTTTGTCCTTTTGCCCTTTCTTTGAATCCTGAATTAACAAATTTTAAATCTGCTTCCTTTGTTCTCTTCATATCTTAATGTTCCATCTGCTGAGTGCAGGTGGTCAGTCACCTCCAGAGATAAAGTACAGAGCATAGACTCATGAAAGTCCCACAAATGACCAGGCTTTGTCACCCAGTATCCAAGTGTCTACTCAGGACATTGTCATTAATCCAGCTGAATCCTGTTAACCCTTCTCTCTACAGCTTCTTGGCCAGTTAAAGTTTAGCTGAACTGTGTAGACCAAGGGTTGATAATAAACCAGCAGGAACAAGGAACATAGAGACAGTTCCTTAGAGGAGCCACTCAGGAAGTTAGCTGCCTGTCAGGCAGAGGCTGACTAGGTTAGCAGACCCTTTTCTAAACCTCTGGGATGAGCGCTGTTCGTGTTGAACGAGAATTGCTTTATTCCGTTATTGTTCAAGGGTTCTCACTGTTAGACGTTAGTTAACATTTCATCTGCAGCTTTTTGGAAGTAGAGAAGGAAATAACTGAGAACAAGCTAAGTACATCACCCAAGAGCTGCTCAGGTAGCAGTGAAGTAGTGGGCTGAGTGCACAGACGGGCAGAGGAAGCAGCTGGGCCCCTCTGGGTTCTGTGGGCTTGAGGCTAGTTGAGCATTTTTCATTCTGATATTCTAGTATAGGAAACTTAACTTAGTTTTTTCTCACAAAGACCTACTGGCTGAAAAAGATATAATTGATTGTGCATCCTTTCCTCTTGGTATTGTGGTGGTGGTATTTATCATCTGTTCGGTCTTGACAGCACAGGCACTAGACATTGAGTCACAGGAGGTTAGCAGGAAGGATGGTGGACTGTGCTCACGGGGAGTTCTGGCAGTCCCTCCAAGGCAGAGCTGCGTTCTGGCTTCTCATGTCTTTGAGGTCTTCTGTCATCCTTGTGCTTAACTGCAATTTTGTGAAAACACTTACTACAATTTAAACACTTGGGGGCATTATTTTTTCTTTTCTTTTTGAGACAGTGTCCAGTCTTACTCTAGCCTAGCCTAACCTGGAACTTACCCTGTAGAGCAGGCTGGCCTCCTTCAGGATCAATCTAGTCCTTTTCAGGAATGAAGAACTGATAGTTATGAGCCATTATACCTGGCAAAAATTAAATACAACTAGATATAATTATCCTGTTTAGCTAGAATTAGTACTTTTCTGTTCATTTTATTACAAATAATTGGCATACCCTAATCTTCTCTTTTAATAATAGTTCTCTATGACTTAAGATAATGGCTTGTAATGTTTCAGTAGTAATCATAATGATTTTTTTTTTTTTTTTTTTTTTTTGGTTTTTCGAGACAGGGTTTCTCTGTGTAGCCTTGGCTGTCCTGGACCCGCTTTTTAGACCAGGCTGGCCTCGAACTCACAGCGATCCACCTGCCTCTGTCTCCCGAGTGCTGGGATTATAGGCGTGCGCCACCACGCCCAGCCTAATCATAAAGATGTTTAAAGGAAATTTCAGCAATAACTGTGTTAAATCGTAGATATTAATCCATACTTGTATCTTAACTTGGTTGAAAAATATCCTTTCTCTAAAACAAAGCTTTTCCAAATAAGTTAGAAAAGGAAAAGTAACATTATTTTAATTATTTTCATGAATATTGGTGTTTTGCTTGCTTACTTGTCTGTGCATCATGTGCCTGACTGGTACCCACCAGAAGGCGGCGTAGATCCCCTGGGTCAGGAGTTGCAGACAGCTGTGGGTGGCCACGGATTGCTGGGAATCACACCCTGCTCCTCTGGACAAGCAGACAGTGCTCTTCACTGAGCCATAGCTCTGTGAATAAGTAATTATTTTTTCTGCTTTTATCTTTTAATATAAATCTAGAATCTCAAAGGTAGGACTTTAGTTTATTCTTGCCAGAGTTTTCTCGGTTATGTTTTGTTTTTTTCTTTATAACCTTAGAATTGAAGCCCACTTCTGAGCTTCCAAACATACTTTAACATTTCTACTCAGGAATTTTAATGTAGCATCTTCCAGTAATTCAGTGATCTGAAAAAAAGTGAGTGGTCATTTTATTATATAAAATACTGATTATTAATGTTCTAGATGTGTGTGAAAATTATACTTTTGTATGAAAATGGGTCATGTTGCCCTATGACATATTTGATCACCAATGATTAAGAAGTAAGTAGCATGAATATAATTATTTTAGTTATTGATACTCAGTATTTTCTGATATAATGATGTGTTAGCTTTTTCTAGCACAGAGGCTTGCCATGTAGTTTTAATTTATTTAGCTAAATTTTATTTAATACCAGATAAATGTGAACTACTTTAACTTGATTATTAAGAATATTATGTTGTAGGTGTTGCAATATCAAATTTTTATTTCTAATTGTGAAAACTTCTTTATTACATAGAAAACTTAATTTCATTCTCAGCAATTAAATGGACATAGTGAAATTGCTTAGGCTATGTGGTGTTCTCAGAACCCTGTCTTCTACTCACTCTCTTTAGTGGCCCTGAAATATTTATCATGGAATCCCAGGACTCCAAGAATCAGAACAAGTTGATCAATGTACCTAGATTGGAAATGTGGCTCTTCTGTTTGCTGACTGCATCATTGTAGATACATAATGCATGCAACTTGTAATTCTTACTCATGATGAAGAAACAGTGGTACTACATATCATCAGTATGCGGGCTTTATGTGAGGTCATAAATGCACAGCTCAGTGTCAAGCACATCAAACTGAGAGACCGCTGTTTTAAACATTTTTTCTTTTCTTAATCCAAAAAGTTAAGCAGGATGACTGGAAAGATTCTGTGTTCCATGACCCCTGTATGTTTTTCTCTTTTCCTGTAAATTTTATTGTGTTTTGACTGACAGGTCTCAAAAAGATAAAGAATACTGAATGCTACAGTAGTGGTATTTATAATATATTCTTTCTGCACTTTGCTAGTATAGCTTTCCCGGGCACATCATTAGACATGGTGCACGTGCTCAGTCTGTGGAGCGTTTCCAAGCTCCAAGCCCTGAGTTGAGATTTTCTTAGGCCTCAGTAATGAAGGTTGCTATGGTTACTGTTATATAATCATCATGCCCTGGTGAACAAGTAATATAACAGATAGTTTTCTAGTTCCCTTAATGAGCTCTTCCACTTAGAGAATGCCCATGTTTACATTTTTTCAGTGTTGGAGGTAATTTAACTAGCATTAGACAAATAGATTTCCGGGGTACCCCAACCTTGGTCATTTCCTAGGAGCCAGGCACTGCAGATGGATTTGAAGCAGGGAGTGGCAGGTATTTCCCACTGGAAGGAGCACAGTCCGTGGTGGTGTTTTCATCCCTTTTAACAGATTTAAATGGGCTCCAAACATCTAGGAAGTCATTTTCCTCGTCATAAAGGAGTAAGTTGATATTCCAAGTACTTTTGAAGCCAACTTCTTTTTTCTATAATCTATTGAAATACTGGGGAAAATATTAAATTCAGAAGAATGGTAAGTAGAAGGATATGGGAATTGTCAAAGTATTTAAATAAATAATGCTATACAGAAATAGCATTTCCTGGCCACTGGAATGGCTCAGGGTGGATGGGCACCAGGCACCAAGCCTGTGACCAGGAGTCATTCAGTCCTAAGGTCCCCTCTGGTAGGGAGAGGGGAACAGGGTCCCACAGGTTGTTCCCTGGCTTTAGCTCACATACTTTGTTGTGTTCATACACATAAGCACACACACACGCATGCACAGCATTCTTTAAGAAACCAGGCTATCATATTGTAGAACAGAAGGAAAGTGCAGCTGAAGCTGGCGTTACTTTGTGTTATTTCTTAGCTTTAAATGTTATTTGATATGATACTGTCCTCCGCTTACCTTGCAGACTTCTTTTTCATTATTGTGACACAAATCTCAAAGGCCCATTTTAACATGAAACTTGTAATTTTATTAGTTAGCAATTTTCTGTAGTAGTCGGGACTGATTCACACATACTAGGCTTTACCACTGCCAATGTGGCCATCTTTTTAAATTTTTGTTTTGAGAGAAGGTCCAAGCTGATCTTAACCTTGCTATAGACTATACCAAGTAGCTGGGATTTATTGCAGGCCTACATACCAAGCCCTGTTCCAACTTTAACTAGTCTGCCCATCAAAGAAGGAAATAAAATGTCACTCCTAAGACATAAGAAATTTTAAAACAATAGTTTCAGATCTTTTAAGAAAATAATTAGTTCTAATAACCCAAGGATGTAGCTAACTAAAAATCCAACTATGCTTTCCAGGACAGGTAATTACAGTCTACTCCTGCTATGAAAACTTGGAAAGCAGCTATTATCAGAAACACATGGAAGGATGAGCAGAGCCACTCAGGCAGAACCAGCCTCTTTAGCAGAGGGCTCACCTTCCAGACGTGGAGAGAGGGGCGTTCTTACTCTGTCCTCTCTTTGACGCTATGCTCCCAGAGTGGCAAGTTTAGGAAACACTGTATCAATAGTGTGTGAATTGAACATTCACAACTAGGGAAGAAGTGGTACTTCTAAAAGAATGTCGTGCAGCTGTGTGACTTCACTAATAGTGACTTCTGGCCATGAAAATAAGTCTTGTCTCAGCTGAGGAGAAAGTATGTAACTTGCCTCCTTCACTCTGTCAATGAGCAAATTTCTCAAGAACCAATGTTTTTATTTTGTCGTTTTTCTACAGAGCTGAGGACTGAACCTAGGGCCTTTGTGCTTGCTAGGCAAGTGCTCTGCCACTGAGCTAAGTCCTCAACTCCCCAATGTTTTTATTTATTTATTTATTTTTACATGGAAAATATTAGCATTTAATTAACCTCCCCAGGCAGCTTTAAGCCACCAGGACACAGGCACCTCCAACACCCTTAATCTTCTCTTCACCTCTTATGCTAAAGAATTTGGCCTTCACATTGACTGGCTGCTTAGGGAGCTTGCCCTTCCCCAGAACTTTGTAGTAACCCGATCTCACATCAATGATGGGAGCAGCTCCCGTCTTGTTTTTTGCAGCATTGACCCGTGTCTGCTCACTGACCAGTGTCTACAGCTTATCCAGGTTGACAGTTGGGCAGAAGCTCTGGTTCCTCTTTAAGTAGTAATGCCTCATACCAACTTTCCCAAAGTAACCTGGGTGATATTTGTCAAAGTTGATCCTGTGGTGGTGCATGCCTCCAGCATTCCCGAGGCCTCCCGGGTGCTTGCGGTGCTTACCAATGCAGCTGTGACTGTGGCTTCTGTAGCCCCGGCGTTTTCAGGTCTTCCTCAGTCTGGATGGCATGGCAACGGCAGAAAGGAAAGAGCCCCAGTGTTTTTATTAATGATATACTTAAATGTTTTGTCTTGTCTTATGTCATGAGAATGATACATGATTATAGATTGTAGAGAAGATTACTTTAAGGATCATAAATATATAAGATTCTAAATTACAGAATGCTTGTGCATTACCCTGCCTAAAATGATCAGCATTGATTTCTAAGTATTCTCAACTCCCTGTATCTGTGGATTCTGCATCCATAGACTCAGCCAACTACAGACAAAAATATTTTTAATTTGCATATGTACTTAGCATGTATTTTTGTCTTTATTCCTGAAGGAATGCCATGCAGCAGCTAAATAGCCTTTGCATTGTATTGCTGAGTATAAGTAATATAAGGATGGAAAATTACAAAGTGTGTAAGAGCGTGCATCAGTTACATGCAGAATGCCATTTTATTTAAAAGACGAGCAGCCACAGGCTTTGGTATCCATGAATATTTAAGAACTGCTGTGTACTTACTGAGTGATGTCATAGTGGTTCCATCTCTGTTACCAGCAGTTGTCAGTACAATTAGGCTGAAGTTGTAGAGTCAGTTCTCTGCTTCAGCAGTGTGGATCACAGGGATCAAACCACAGACATCAAGTTTGGTGGCAGGTGCTTTCCTTTGCTGAGCCATCTCACCAGCCCCCGTCATAATCTGTATTGGGAACTAGAGAATTTGTACCTATAAAAATTAACATAACCTAGCCCAGCCTTTCCTCTGTTATGTAACTCACTTACTTAGTATAAAGGTGCCATATAAACTATGCTCCTTACCAAATGCCTTCCAGCATCAAGTATTTTTAGGGAGGGTTCTAAGTTTCAGGCTTAGATCCTTTTTCTTTTGAAAGTAAAATATAGGTCCTTTTTCCCCTTTCTTCTTTTCAGTCCTCCTCACATGCACCCCCTCCTCCCTTTCAACTATAGCCTCTTTTCCTCTCGAACTATCATGCATATGTATAAACAAATATGTAAAAATAACTTATTTATATATGATGTGAGGGCTAACCTCTTGCTATTGGATGACCTGTTGGGGGTGATCCCTGGGTAAGACGGTTTCCCCCGCTCTCAGCATTTCCTGAAACTTCTCCACGCCATGTCAGCATGTCTCTTGGTCATTGCCATACTGTTGGGCTAGCATAGACGAAGCTTCCCCATCGTCTCTGAGAGACACAATCTCAGCAGATCCTCAGATTCTCTGCTCTCAGAATCTTTTCTGGCCCCTCTTCCAAACCAGCCCTACACTCTAAATTACATGTCAGTGTGATCAGAGATATGGATTGATAACTTCTTGAAAGATGGTATGTTACTGTAACAGGAGTCCTGCTACCTCTTAATTTATCCTGAGTGCCGTGCTTCTCAGACATTCACACTTGAGCCATGACCAAGCAATGGGTGTGATACAGGCAGAACGCAGCGTTCCTTTCAAACCCAGGGAAACCTTTCTGTTACTCTGACCTTCAACACTACCTTTTCATTTTGCTAAGCCCTGGGCACTGGGAAGATGGTTCCTTATTGCCTTGCAAGCTTGAGGACCTGAGCTTGGATTCCCCAGCACCCAAGTAGAAAGCCAAGCATTCAGTCCCAGTGCTGAGAAGAGGATCCAGGGGCTGTGGTCTGGCCAATCAATGAGCTCCAAGTTCAGTGAAAACTCTTGTCTCAAAAAATAAGTATAAAGCACCTAAGGAGGACACCCAGCATGGACCTCAGGCCTCCACAGATGTGAATATGTCATGGTCTTATGTGTACCTCTGATCACATATACTCAACGCGGCATAGTCCATCCTTAAACCATACTCCACAGCTGATGCATCATTACCCTCTCCTTTTTATCTGTAATGATTTGACTCAGTATGTGCTTTGCCAGTGTCTGTGATAATCTTCCTCCAAGTGTCTACATCTTTGCCCTTTAACTTGGCTAGGTCTCTAACAGCCAGAACGCCCTTCCCCCAGCATCCTGGAGGAAATAGCAACTGTTTTCCCCGCCTTTTGGACACAGCTCAAGGCCAGCTGATGTGCTCATTTGTATTTGGGGGTGTGTTTGGTTGATTTTCTGGGTTTTGTTTTGGTTTTTTGTTTTTGGCTCCTCTCCTATTCCTAGCACACACACCTATTCAGTGTGTTCATATAAAAGGCTTTTGTTTTTGTTTTTTATTAATGCAGGTATTTTTAGTTGGCAGTATATCCCTATTACCTGGAAGAATATCTCACACATAGAAAACTAAATTTAAGGAAGGATGAAAGAAGTCCTAAGTGTGTCTAGTTCTGTCTTAAACATCGTGGTAATGAGTATTAATATTGATGAGCTCATAGTAGTGAGAAAGAGATAAGTGTTGGGCTATAGGTGGGGAGAAGACTTTGAATTAATTTTAGGTGTATTTGTCTCATGGTGCTTTATGAAACATACAAATAAATACATTATACACAGCCAAATACTGTTAGGGAGTATAGGTCAGAAACTTAAAGTGGAAGAAGGAGATGAGCTGCAGATAGGAAGCTGTTGTATCTAAAGAGGACATCTTCTAAAGCCCTACAGTAGAGGTATGGAGGATGACACTGGGGTTTAGTAGAGAGGGAAAAAAGAATTGTGAATGCAAACACTTTCTAGGTTTTGTAATGATTTTTTTTTTAATCTCTAAAAAACACCCTTAGATCATTTGCAGAGAATTGGAAGGGTGTGGCTGGGGCTCATTCAGGATCAGGCAGCACTAATTTAGAATGGTATTAATTTGTTCACTTGAATTTTTTCCCAGCAATGTGTAGTTATTTGGTGCATGAAACAAATCGACTAAATTCATTTAGAGAAAAATAGGGAGAGTTCAACTGAGCGAGAAGAGGGCAAAGCAACTAAGACAGATAAACCAATTGTTTTGCTAGTTAATTTGTTTATCTGCTCAAAAAAGTATCCATTGAGTATCTATTCCAGATATTACTAATGCAGACAAGAGTTGATTCAGGAAGACTGCCTGTCTCTGGAAGGCCGTGGTCTAGTGAATGCACTTACAGACTTAGGAGTGTCTTAGATGTATCAGAATGCATGGTCTGCATAATGTTTTGACTACAAAGAAAAGAAACCATCAGAAAATAAGTGAGGTGTTACTGAGAAGTGGACATGTTAGTACTTTTTCTCCTTACTGTCTTGAGTGCTGTAGATCAACCCAGTGCCATGTTCGGCAAGTATTCTACCACACTTCGGCACGTGTTGCCTTTTGAATTAGCTTTTAATTCTGTGCGGAGAGGACATTATGTCTTGATTCAGGTTGTCCATCCTGTGATAGCATACCAAAAAATTACCAGAGTTAGACTGTACATTATAACTCAAGTCTTATTCCTGTTTTTTTCTTCATAGAAATCTCTATGAGAAAGCTGCTTCACCACAGCAAAAGCACACCATTCTTAAACTCAGTTAGTGCATATTAGAATCCTCCCGTGCTATTGATACTCTTTTATAAATGCTGAAGTGTTCTTTAAAAAAATAAAAGAGTAACGTAAATATTTAGAGTAATATACAGTGCTTATTTATAGTGCCTCACTTACATGCCAGATTTTGTGTACAGCAGTTTGGACTGCCCAGTTACACTGACATGGATAGAACAGAAGGTTAAGAATCATCGCTAAGAGTTTCCTAAGTATTATATGTTCACTAGGAGAACTGTTCAGTATTTGTTTTTTAAAGAAAACATTACTTCATAGGAAAATATTCTGAGAGTAGAAAAATGTAACTCCAGATTCCTTTTATACTGATGGTTTATCCCCAAGCCCCGTACTAAAAGTAGTAATGCCTGTGTCGCCGTGCTCACACCACTGTCTTCCTGGGCTCTCCACACACACTTTGGCTCTTCCTGCATTTCCCTGCACTCAAACTTCATTATTCTTTTCAGTTCATATGCAGTTGTTTCATATTTTTTAAATGAAGGGTATGGGCTGGAAGACACCGCATCACCTTGACAAGAATAGTCTGTCCTCTCTATTTTCCCGCTGTGTTTCAGTAGCCTTCACTGCACTGTGAGCTGTCAACTGAGACGTGTAGCTTTTCAAGCCATGCTGCCTGCATTCAAACTGTAGGTCTACTGCTTTTAAATTGTATCACCCTTTAATCCCAGCACTTGGGAGGCAGAGGGATGGCTGTGAGTTCGAGGCCAGCATGGTCTACAAAGGAAGTCCAGGACAGCCAAGACTACACAGAGAAAACCCTATCTCAAAAAAATAAAAGTAAAAAATAAAAAATAAAATTTATCACCCTTCATAAAGAAACTTTGTAGTCTGTACAGTGAGATAAAGAGCTTGAGGGTGTACTTGACACATCATGAGCTGTGTCAGTGTGAGCTAATGCCATCTGTTATAATTGCCTTTTATAAGGCCACTCTCCCTTTGCTGTGCTCTGTATAGACAGCCCCTTTACCTTGTAATTTTTATGTCTAATTTACATACTGACAAATCCCAAATCTATCCAGAGTGTGATTCTCCCTCCTGAGTTTCACCTTTAACATACAAATGTTAAGTGAATATTCCTGCCAAGGTGGCTTACCAATGACTCAGATGCAAATGTCTGCTAACTCTGACCCTGACTTGATAGGTTGGTTTTGTTGTTTGCACTGACCTGAAACTTTCTGTGTAGATCAAGACAGCCCTGAACTCACAGCACTCTTCTTGCCTCTGCCTCTTGGTGCAATGCAAACTACCATATGGACTCCCTTTTCCCCCTCTTATACTCCTGATAGATATAACCACTCAACCACTAACTCACATCACAACCTGAGACTTCACATCCCAGGTCCCGTTGACCCCATCATCTTACATACCGCATCGGTCCTTGCCTCTGCATGCACATTACTTCAGTACTCAGCTGCTTTGTGGTCTAGACCATCAGCATATTTCTGCAAGTCACCTCTCTTCCTCATTTATCATCTCTGGGCCATTCAGGATACTGCTTCCAAATTCATTGTTTGAAGAAGCAAGTAGGCTTATGTTATGCTTAATTTGTTTTTAGTCACCTAAAGAATAAAATTTAAGTTGTAAGCAGTTTATCTCTTAATCCAGAGTTTTCCAGTTCTTAGAATACATGGTGTATCTTTGTATGATAACTTTGTATGACTGTTAGTATTTCCTTCTTCTGTCCCTTTCTAGGAAGGATCTACCATGATCCATGTGCAAGCAGAAGCTGTCCCTAATTTTCTTTTCTATCTTCAATATTTAGTATGACACCAAACAATAATAATGCCAGCCCAGTGTTTCTCACAGTTTATGATTTGTGTTATCACTATACTAGGTGGTGATGAAAGAGTTAGAAAGTGTAAGTAATCAAAGTTTCTGTGTCAATTTAGTAGAGTAATTTTATACTCCTATAATAGACTTGCTTTTTGTATCATCTTTTTAATTTTTTCATTTTTTTCTGCTAAAAGTGCCAGTCTTTAGTGATTTGAAAGTTTTGTTTCAGTTGCCCCTCTAAAAAAATTGATTTGAGAAATACTGTATTAAAGAAATATCATTTACCAAACATGTATTTGTACTTGATTAGTAGCATTTCTAGGGCTGTCAACCCACAAATGAACACATTAAGTTAAATAGAACTGCAACATACAATAGTTAACTTCTGCAGTTGAAAAATGGAGGAGATACAAACAAGGAATACTAGATGAGCATTACAGTTTGCACCCCACAAGCATAACCAATGTGATAGCACATGAATCGGACTGCCTGCTTTGCCACAACTTGGCAGGGTGGACCACCACTGCGTTGGAAGTAATGCCCCTCTGGTTCTACAGTGAATGCTGGGATGTAACCCGTCCAGCATATCAGCCCTATCTCTACAGTTCTCCTGAAATACTGGTTTTCCATAGTAAATATTGTGGATTGATTGCTTACATATTTTTTTTGGACTAAAATAATTTGATGTTTCATAGTTCATGCTATCTCATGATGCTTCAGTTTCTGTTTATTGTCAGGGTGGGTCTGCTGTAATAAACTGATACAGAGAAGTGTATGATGTCATTGTTTCTCTTAGAGTATAATAAGTTAAACTTTTTTTATTCAGTAGCCTATTCCTTTGAAAGAAAGCTAAAACAGTTAACAAATCACACAATTCTTAATATTCATTTGTCTAAAAAATGTTTCTATAATGAATATAATGGACAAAGGAATAAATACTAAAAATAATAATAATAAGATAAACCATTATTTTCTTTGCTATCTTGCTTACCAAGTAAGTTAATATTGACATTTTACTGTGTCTCGGTTTGAATTAATGGGTTAAGAGATAGGTCATTTAAAAAAAAAAAAGAGATAGGTCATGTAACATTAAAATTAAATTAGGCAGCTATGAAAGTAAGTAGAACTTAGACTGTTTCACAAAATTATTCAAACCACATAGTTTTGACTTTTTATATAAAATATGTAACCACAAATCACTCATGAATAGCCCTGTTTTTTTGGTGGGGGGAGTTGGGTTTTTTGTTTGTTTTTTGAGACAAGGTTTCTCTATGTTATCTTGGCTGTCCTGAACTCAACTTTGTAGACCAGGCTGGCCTCGAACTCACAGTCATCCGCCTACCTCTGACTCCTGAGTGCTGGGATTAAAGGCATACGCCCCCACACCTGGCTGAATAGCCCTGTTACTAACAAATGTTTTTACTTAGCTAATTGCTATGGAAGTGTAGTGGTGTTGAAGCCTCACCAGCATGTTCTAGCCCTGCATCTGTAACAGCCGTAGAGCCGTGTTGCTAGTGTAGTTCATCACAGACTCGGTTACCAGTTCAGAAGGAACCCTTGTTTCTTTTGGGCAAATTTAGAATTATCTTTTCTCAATCTTAACAGATGAAGAGGAGGATTAATATTTCTTTGCTACCTGACATAGTATAGGTCATCGGTTGCCATACTTCCCACTACTGTGATAATTCTTTATTGGATGCGATACAATATAAAGAATAGTTTTAATGAAGAAATAACAGTAGAACACTAAGTGATGTTTATCTGTGTCATATGCTAACAGTGATGGCATGAAAACAACTTACTTGCCCAACCCAAAAAAACCCACCTTTGAATATGTGGTGGCAGACTCCTGTAATCACTTGGAAGGCTGAGGCAGAAAGATTGTGAAGTCAAGGTCAGCCTGAATCACCTGGCTAGACCCTGTCTCAAAAGATGTGAGAGAGAGAATGGTGGGGGAGGGGAGAACACAGGCAGGAGGGAATTTTACTTTAGGTAAGATCTCAGTGGTTTCAATAGAGCCAGTTCTCATCTTACTGACTAATTGAAAAGGAGTTAGTACAGCAAAACATAAAGGAAGAAAAGTATATCCCCTTATTTACCTAAACTCTTTTTTAAAAAGTGAAAAATAGAAATATAAAGCTAAAGAGAGTTTTAACTATATTTGCTTTACAAAGTTTGTGAAGATCCTTAAAGTTCTTCTCAAGAGTATTAAGATCTACTTTTTCTAGAGGAAATTTTGCAAAAATAAAATGTCAGGAGTGGGAGAGGTGGCTCAGAGGTTAGGAGCACTGACTGCACTTACAGAGGTCCAGAGTTCAATTCCCAGCAACCACATGGTGGCTCACAGCTGTCTATGATATGATCTGATGCCCTCTTCTGGTATGCAGGTGTACATGCAGAGAGAGCACTGTATACATAATAAATAGTAAGTAAATAATTTTAATATCAAGTGATTAAAGGCTCATTTTTCCCCATCTGGTTGGCAAAGTTTCACATAGATGGCTACCTTAGACTTTCCAGTGTCCACTGTTGGGGTGCAGGACTAGAGTGGCTATCTTGCTAATAATTGCTTTTGATTACACAGTACTATTCAAAATGTTCATATAGTTGTCACAACAGATAGGACAACAATTGATGTAAAAATCTAAAGATTCTTCATTCACCTCACTTAAAATTAAGAAAAAGGTACTTAAAGAATATTCTGAAATGATTGTAAATGTGGATTACTTCAGGTTTTATTTTTAAAATCATCAGATATATGATCAAGACCCTTATTTTGAATTGGTTTTTTATTTTCAGTTTGAAGGAGTAGCTGTTCTTTAAAAAGTGTTTAGTGACATTCATTTTGGTCAGTTACAGAATGAGTTACAAAGCTCAAAAGCTGTAGGTAATGAACTTAAGTGTGTTTTCTTTCCTGTTCTAGTTACCGGTTTTCTAAAGTAGTGAGATACTTGATCTTGAGAATTGGGCTACTGGAGCGCCTGAGCAGAGAGGGAGTGGTTCATATTCAGCATTACAAAAGACAACTCTCTCTTTTTGAAGGGGATTACTTTGACTAATTTCCAGGTACTGGGGAAATTCCAGATTGATTACAAGTTATGGGATGGCTATTGATTATTCATATGTTGATTTCAGACTTGGTTTTGGTTGTATAGTAAGACTTTGAGTTCTTCAGTTTAACAACAACAAAAAAACAAAACAAAACAAAGAAAACCCAAATAGAAGTTTATAGTTAAAATTCAACATACATTACCTAAAAGTTTTACTAGAATTCAGGAGACATCAGTCTCACTGGCCAAAACATACATACTTAAAGATTAAAATAACTTCTGAAAGGATATGTCTATATGTCTATAAAGGAAAATTGGGTGCAGTGAATTCCACCTTTTTAGATAACATCATTGCACACAGTATTCTAGAAGTTTTCTATATTTATTTATAATATAGTTCTTGAGTGTTGCAGTGGATAAATGTCTATTTACATTGAACCATATAGCAGAATTCACAGTGGATGAGACATTTGAGTATTTAGAATTCTCTACAGAATTTTTTCTTGGTTTCTGACTAAAGATTTAGGAAACCATTTTAGCTCATATAGATGAAGTTTGGTACCTATTGGGGCTTTGATGGTCATTATTTTCCTTCATTAAAAGTTTACATGATGTCTCTTTAGGCATTAAGATTTTTTTGAACTTAATATAACTTTTGGATAAATATTATAATCAGATGCACCGTAAGTGTCCTTTTGAGTCCCTTCCTCTCCCAATGTTCTGGTCTCTTTGGAGACTACTCCTGGTCTCACCCTTACACGCCGTCATTCAGTTAACACTTCTTTGGGCAGTGTAGCACTTTGGCATTGTGCTAGATCCTGTGCTACACTGATGAATAATATCACATTGATTCTATAAATAAATTGAAAGTACAAAATTAGCCCAGAAGAAGGAATATTAGTTCCCCCTTGACCTACTAAGGAAGATGTAACATTGATTATCAGAGGATAGATAAGTGGAGATTTCTAACAGAATATTCCAGGGAGTACATGTAAAACTTCACCCAGTCCATTAAACTATATGTCATATACTTTATATGTATAATATAGAGACTCCTAATTAAAATTCAGTAATAACAACTTCCAGTTTCCAGTATAAAATATACAAACTCACAAGCCCTTGAGGAACAGATAACTGAGCAGTTACTCCCATCACGCCATTTGTGTAGACACTTACTGTATACTTCTTTTTAATTAGTTCTTTGTGAATGTCGTACAGTGTGTTTTGTTCATGTTTTCTAGCTCCCCCAACATTTTCCACACCCCCTAACTTTCTGTCCTTTGTTTTTTTGTTTGTTTGTTTTTTAACTGCTTTTTAAACACCTCTAGCCCTTATATTTCGGGCTGTGTGACCTGCCACTGGAGTATGACCACTTCTCAGTGACCACAGTCTTAGAGAAAACTGTCTCTCCCCACCCCGCAGTTATCAGTTGTCATTAGTTCTTGGCTGGGCGTGGGACTTCATGCCCACCTCCCTTCTTTGTGGTGGGATTTGGTATGGCTGTTGCTTGCCTTAACTCTGGCCCATCACTTTCTTACCATTTCTCCTGAATCAGTAACTTTCTACAACAGCTTGTTTACTCAACCTTGTCTCATCATTCTGTCATGAAAACTAAATTAGTAAATGCAAAAAGATTACCATGTATACACCTAATATAAATTTGGTTATTCATACCAAATTTCTATTGTCCTTGCCAATATTGTGCACTGTCAGCTTGCATGGGGATCTTTTGTTTAAGTATTTAAATATGGAAGGGTTTAGCCTAGTTGCCTAGTGCATTGCCTGTTCATTAACATAAGGTGCTTACTTTTTCTGCTTTTACACTAAGAATTAAAGATACTATTAAGAATCTCTCATATCTGATTATTGCTTTAACTTTTAATTAAAATAAATGTGTTGCACATGATGATAGTAGTTTCTTCATTACATTTTCAAGCATGGTATTACTTTATTTTTAATATGCTCTTCAAAAACCTCTCCAATGTTGGAGGAACAAACTCCAAGCCTGATAACAATTAAAACAAAACATGGCTTAAGCCCTATTTATTTTATTACTAGCACCCAGAAAGCTAAAGGAGGAGGATGTGGATTCAACCCTGGCTATGTAATAGAACCACATCTTGACAAACTTATATGTATGTGTGTCCCACTATCAGTACATTTCCTCACATTTGGGCCCCATTTTATTACAGATAATTAGGAGATGTAATTTTCTTGCTTTTGATGTTTGTCAGCGTCAGGTGGTTAAACTTCAGTAAATTAACAGACAGATTATCGTGTCTGAAACTGCCAGAAGAAATAGACTTACTAATACTGTTTATGCATTTGATTTTTCTTATAATGTGCTCATACATATTTAGCCTTGGTTGAGAACACCATATATGGTAAGAAGAAGCAGGGGTGGTTTTGTTTAGTTTCATACCAGTGGGAGCATTTAGGCTACATACAACATTAGACTTTCAAAGTATCTTAGAGGCTAAAAGGGTAATTTCCTTCTTGACCTGTGAAGAAACAGCCCATGTATATATTTAAGGAGGAGCATTGTGTTTAAAAGCAGCCAGTGTGAGCAGGTGTTTCAGTCATCAAAGGCTCTATAGTCTTTGCGATAGTCTTGTATAACAACTCTAAATGATGGGTTACATGCAGTATTTTCAGACAACCAAGTCTAAGAAACTGGTTTCTTCTTTTCTCCCAGAATAATGGTATTGAATATGGATAGAACAGGTACAACATGAAACACTTGGATACTTGAACTTTATTTGAATTATGTCCTGAAGTTTGTACAAAAAGTTACAGTAGTTCCTCCTTACTTGATTTAAAGAACCTAACTTGTAATGTACCAGTGTTTTCAAGATTCATAGAAAACTCTGACATCGTTTTAGTTCTTAAGCTACTGTGATTTGTATATTAGTAAACAAACAGACTAGCTACTGGCTCTCTGTGTTCCTGTGCAATGCAAATTGTTAGAGAAGTAATACTTAAAAGTTGTTAATACATCATATTCAGCAGGTTGAATGTTTACGGTTAAATACTGGTTATGACATGTCCATTGGTAGGACAGGCCCCCACTTGTTGAAAGTATTTGTATTTCATTCTTTTGTTTGGCAATGCTGAATTATAATTAGTTCAAAGTGACATTTGTCCCTGTGAAAATAAGTGCTAGTCTAGAAAGTTAGAGCAGGTTCACTGCAAAGCCAATAGAAAATCAAGGGTAAAGGTGCAATGTTTTCAGTACATACTGCCCTTCTGCTTCCTTCCTTGGACTTTTGAGGGACTTCTGATATAATTCGTTATAAGCAAAGAAATATTTATCTCGTGTTAAGATTTCATTTGACAAAAATGAGTATTCGGTGCTAAACATTGAGCGGAAAAGAATAAAAACTTGGAGAATAAATACACTAGTAAATACGTGCAGAACATTTTTAGTAAGCATGTTTATTATTGTGCTTAGACTAGTGCTAAATGATACAAACATGAAGGCTGCCATGGCAGTCACAGCCCACATCACATAGACTAGCAACAGCTTTCCAATACTTTGTAAAATAAGTACTGTACTAAGTAAAAGTGACCCCTAAGCAGTATGCAAGCACAGCAGGAAACATTGTTGAGGATCTGAGAGCATGTTCCCAGCAGGATACCTAAATCTCATTCAGAGAATCAGGCAAGAAGATACGTTTTTCAGTTAGGTGAAGCTGTGTGTTCACAGTGAGAGGAAGCATAGAAGTCAAGTGGCCTGGCCAGCAGTGAACAAAGCAAGTCAGGGCATTGTCAGAAAGACAGGTGAATAAAAGAGATTCGTCTAAGAATTGGGGGTTCTAGTATGAATATAAGGAATTGTTAAAGCTTTTGTAACAAAGCAGTAGCACATTTAAATGATCATTGGTTATAGGTAGAGAGTTAACTTTTTTAAAAATTGTATTTGGAAGGCCTTAGAAGTTAAGGATACATGTGAGTAATTAAGTAAAAATAACATTCAGAAATTATTTATGTTTGAAACACTTATCTTTGAGCTGTTTGTAGAGCCAAATATTTGGTCATCTGTGTAAGTGTATAATAGGCTGTGGTGTAATGCTGCATTTATATAGCCCTGACCAATCAAATACGAGGATTTGGAAACTAAGTGCTGGTTGTCAGATATTACAACTGTAATCCTGTCTATTTTGCGTTGTTCCAGCTTGTGACAAATCAGAGGCTTTGCTAAGTAATAACATCTGGGTTCTGGTTTGTTCTTTATTGCTTGGCCTTTCCTCCAGTACTGGGTTTGTAATTAAAAGCGAAATGTAATACGAAAGAAGAAAATGAAGCTCAGGGTGAACATAGATTGTTGAAACATAAAAGGACTTGGGAAGAAACAAAGGAAGTGTCCTCTCCCTCAATTGCCTTCTACACTATAAGCTACCTATGTGTGTGTGGGGGAATACAAAGAAGACTTGTATGCCAGAAGCAGATATAAAGAAAGGACTCTGAAGGCCTGCAGAGCCCAGCCGGAAACACATAGTAACAAGGAAGCCTGGTGCCATGGCCCTGAAATACTAGCTGCTCTAGAGGCTGAGGCAAGAGATAGTGAGCTCAAGGCCAGCCTGAGCAACGTAAGATCTTGTCTCAGTATCCAAAGTACAGTAAGAGAGTGGGGGTGGAGTTCACTCACAGTATGTTCTTCCTCTCAGGCATCTCAGCGACGGCGAGGGGATGTCAGAACAATAAATTCCGTGATACTAGAAAGTTTCCACGTTCATCTTGAGAGTTGGGGTAGACTGCCAACCTAGACAGCATTCAGATTGTACAGATGTTATGATGACTCAGAAAACAGAGGTTGAAATAATTGAGACCAAAAAATGAGTAATGTAATTTACTTGAAAGAACTAAACAAGAGTAGAATGTGCTTATTTTGGTGTTTTGGCCAGATGACATAATATAGTCATTATTTACATTATCTGTATGAAGCCAGCAAGCTGAGCCTTTCATAGTTTACAAAGTCTATTTAACTTAATGCAACTGAGTGGCATGCCAGCTCTCCAAAAATTCTATTTCCATTAATAGTGAAACTCATCAATGGATTTTTAAAACCTTACATGCAAGCGCTTTGTCATATAGCACTTTGTCACTTGACAGATACATTTCTGCATGAAAAGATACATGTGGTTATATATATGGCTCACATGATTATATGTGTATGTGAGACATTGCATATATGAAACGTTAGTTTAATAAAGTAACATGACATTCCCTCTGAGGTCAAATTATATGGCAGCATCAATTTAAAATTATCCCATCCTAAGGTGAAATATTGTGAGAAAATATATTTCTACCATCTTTTTTATTTTTTTTTTATCGAGAATTAATTCAAAATAAAGAATTTGAGGACTTTGATGCTGTTTTTATTTGTTCATACAAGAAAATTGGATTGTTACTATATTAAGAATTTTAAAAGAACATACCCAGAATTTACATAAAGTTTGTTTCCAGTGGGCTTTACTAGTCAGTACCACCCTTCCTAAACACTGCTACCAGCCAGATGACAGGTTTAAAGTTGCACCATTAAAGGTAAGGCTTTGGTTGCAGTAAGTACAGTTGTTCTTGTGGTACCCATGAGGTATTGGTACCAAAATCCACAGGTACACAAGAGTTTTATGCTAGTGGCTTACGGTTATCACATAATCTAGTATCTCCTGCACATTATATTAGTGGTTTGCAGTTATCACATAATCTGTGTCTCCTCCTGCACATTTTAAACCATCTCTAGGCTGCTTAAAACATCACCTTTATAGTGTTCTGGCTAAAGACTTATGACCAAAATTTTTCCTTCAGTATGACTATAATTTTTTCCCAACTATTTTCCTACCTGCAATTGATTCGAGCCCATGGAGACTACCTCTTTTAAATTGTTTTTTTGTTTGTTTGTTTGTTTGCATGCTATCTCAGTTTTTACCTACTCAGGCTAATTCACAGGTGCCTGCGATGAATAGACAGTCCATAATTTCTACCACTCAAGTAAAAAAAAGAAAGCAGATAGTTTGCTGTGGCTAAAACTAGTACAGACTTTGCACCAACAAGTATTTTTATTTATTAGTTACTAAAAGTTTGGGAAATTAATAACGAGTGTTTTACAGTACCTAGTATGAGAGACCACTTATATTTTTCTATATATGTGATAGTAAATTAATTTGTTTCACTCTTCATTTTAACATTTTAAGTATGTATGTGGTTTCTTTTACTTTAAAATATATTTTTGTTTCTTACAGTGTTTAAGCAACACGCCTCCACTTACTGAATACTTCCTAAATGATAAATACCAAGAAGAACTGAATTTTGACAATCCCTTAGGAATGAGGGGTGAAATCGCTAAATCATACGCTGAGCTGATCAAGCAAATGTGGTCTGGGAAGTTTAGCTACGTCACTCCAAGAGCATTTAAGGTTAGTGTGGTAAACTTAAGAAAACTTTGTTTTCTTAATGTCTAGAAATAGTCTGGAGAGGTGTGGCTTGGAGGTTGTAAGTTCCAGAAAAACCCCTTCCAGAGTTTGGTTCCCAGCACTCACAGCAGATGGCTCAGGAAAGCCTCTGTAACTCAAGCTAGAGCGGATCTGATACCCCCTTCTGACTTCCACTGCATGTGCAAACACACACATGTATACACATAATTAAAACTAAATCTTTGTTATGAACAAGGCTATCAGTCGAGGGAAGGAATAGTAAAGGGAACAAAACAAAAGACCCTGATGGGGTTTAAAATGGTTTAGAATATCTTTGGAAACCCTACATGAATATTTTATGTGTAGTAAAGAACTTCATTTGGACATGCTACTACATCTAAGTAATCTAGTTTAATCCTTGTGGTTATTGTAGACTATAAAAAAACAAACGGAATGAAAGTAATTTGCAAAACACCCATCAAGTAGTCATGAATGATACTTTCCATGTAGTTTTACACTTAGATATTTGTATGTATAAGGTAGTTACTCAGATCTTACACTTAGTAAGAAGTTATTATAAGCCATAGTCTTTACAGGTAAGTGGCAGTCCTAGGACATCTACTAGAAAATATTTTAGTTTTGTTTATTTGGTTTTTGGAGACAGGGTTTCTCTATGTAGCCTTGGCTGTCCTGGACTCACTTTGTAGACGAGGCTGGCCTGAAACTCACAGAGATCTGCCTCCTGAGTGCTGGGATTACAGGTGTGCATCACCACACCTGGCCTAAAAAATATCTTGTTAATAATCATCTATGAGTTCTTAAAAAAAAATCAAGTCAGAAGTGAAGAGATGGTGCTGCAGTTAATACCAGCCACTCTCCAGGGGCCTGGGCTCAGCCCCAGCGCCCACATGGTAGCTCCTCACCGACCAGCTGTAGCTCCAGTTCCAGGGTACTGCGTGCAAAACTTGCAGAGACAGTGCAGGCGAAACACCCATGTATAAAATGAGACTTCAAACTTTAAATATATGGTTGAAAAATAAGTCACCTCATATATATGTGTGTAAACACAAAATAAATAAATGTAACTAAGAACAAATTCAAGGAAAAAAAAAAGAGCAACTGAAAAAAATCAGACTGTTGTGCATTTTTTATTTTACCTTCTAAGCTTTGGGCAGACTTGGCAAACCAACTCTCAGCAGCTTCACTTTGCTAGATTTTTTTCTCTTTAAAATTTCAGTACATGATACACATTAATATCAGGCCCTTTTCATTCTTTCTGTGATTCAGATTATATTTTTTAAAAGTTTTACTTAAAATTCTTAGTACTATAAGGACTAAGAAAAATGTAGAGGAACTATAATTTGTCTATTGACCATCAGATTTGTCCTCTTTTTTACAGTGGCTATATAAGAAATTGTAGTTTTTCTTTAGTAACTCCGTAAATTGCTACTCATCTTTAAGTCTCCAGTGTTTCACAATGTCTTGTGTAAAATTTTACCATATTTTTTCTTTCTTTCATCATGTCAGTGTTTTTGAAACTTAGAAAGTTATTTCAAAATGCTTTTAGATATATATGTACATAAATCAGTATATATGTACATACTGTATTAATATAGCAAGGATGAGAACATGTCTCTTGTTGTCTGCCAGTCACCATAGGAAGACCTATAGCTAAATAATGCCGAAACAGTGAAATGCAGATTAATAACAAGTTAGTCTCAGACCAAACAATGATGAATACATACAGTTTTTTTTTTACATGTATGTACATATATTTTTATTTATTTATTTTGCAGTGGATTCTTGCTCTGTCACCTGTGCAAATCTCAAATCTCTGTACTCCAGCAATCCCTGTGTCCGTCCCTATGTTCTGGGAGCACAGGCTTGTCCTGTGCCCAGCTCTGTTTTCAGAGAGGCCATGTGTTCTGTTTTGTTACAGATAAGACTTTCTGGAAATTGAAAACAAACAAACTACACACACACGCACACGCATGCAGCATATTGGATTTTTCCTATTCTGTATAAACAGTCAATTTGATTCTTCACAAAGGTTATCACAAATTAATAAATACAGAACCACATTTCTAGGGAAAATGTAAGGTTTGATTCCACCAAGGCTTTGATCACATTTTCATCAATTAGTCACTGCATTCTTTGTTTTGTGTGTTTGAAAACTTCTTATTTTATATGATTGACACTGATGTCACAACCAACCCTATAACTCATTTCTTAGCAAAATTTATCTAATTGTATTTTCCCCATAAAGGACATGATTACCCCCTATGTTTATGAACTAGACAAAACCTTGGCGCTCTGCTTGGGAATCGTTTCAAATACTAAATAGCCTACCAGGAAAGCACAAAAGTACAAAGAAGATAACAGTAAAAAAAATTACAAAATGATGCTAAAACTGAAAGGCAGTATATATAACCTTCTTCCCCAGAGGGCAATGTATGTATCAGGTAGCAAGTTTTTCACTGGAACATATCTTCAAATGATTTAAAATGTATCAGTTTGACTTGAGGCATATAAGTAGTTTTTAATAAATAGGTAAATTCTCAGATGTAGATACATGAAGAATTAGAACATTATGCGCTTTTTAAGGAATCCTGTCTCTAGCTGGCTTTGTGGGTTTGCTTGTCTTACAGACACAGGTAGGACGTTTTGCACCTCAGTTTTCTGGATATCAACAGCAAGACTGCCAAGAACTATTAGCTTTCCTATTGGATGGATTACATGAAGATTTGAATAGAATTAGGAAAAAACCATATATACAATTAAAAGATGCTGATGGGAGGCCAGATAAGGTAAATGATTGAATTTCACACTCTTATTGTCATTGTTACAATTTTCTAATACCTCTTAGTAACTTGTGTTTATTTTCCTTACAGGTGGTTGCTGAAGAAGCCTGGGAAAATCATTTAAAAAGAAATGATTCTATCATAGTAGATATATTTCATGGCCTTTTCAAATCTACTTTAGTGTGTCCTGAGTGTGCTAAGATCTCAGTAACCTTTGACCCTTTTTGCTACTTGACACTTCCATTACCTATGAAAAAAGAACGTAGCTTGGAAGTTTATTTAGTTAGAATGGATCCCCTTGCTAAACCTATGCAAGTAAGTAATTTCTTCTTTGTACTGTTATTTTTATTTAGTGATAGGACTATTTTAACATTTGTTGGTTTCTTCAGCACAATTCAATAATAAAGTTTGTTGTGTAATAGATTTTATAAGCTGCGTACTCTAGAAATTACACCTGTTTAGAATTGTTGAAGGATGTCCTAGAAAAATTAATTTCTTCATCACATCAAAGACAACCAAGATGTTTTTGTTTTTACAATTTGGGATGATTGTTTGCTTACAAAGATTAATAGATAGCAGTATTATTGTCTATATTTTTCTATCAAGTTTTTAAACTTACTTATTTTATATGTATGGGTATATTTCCTGAATATATGTCTGTGTTCTTGGTACCTATGGAGGCCAGAAGAGAACATTTGATCCTCCTGGGCCTGGGGTTATAGGTGGTTGTGAGTCACCATGGGAGTGCTAGGAATGGGACCCCAGCTCCTATAGAGGAGCATTTTTGTGTTGTAGTTTTTTTCTTGGTCACTTTTAGAAGTAAAGCTACTATTATATTTTTAACTCATGATGTGATCATGTATTTAAATAGCAGTAATCTTCAGGCATTTCAACAACTTTGATGAGAAATTAAAAATATGTGGTTCAGGGCCAACAAGATGTCTCAGCAAGGTAAAGCCATTGCTGCCAGGGCCTGACAGAATTCAACCCCAGGACTCACGCAGTAGCAGGAGGTGACCTACTCTCACAGGTTGCCCTCTGACTGTCACACTCACAGTGTGGCATGCACACATGCATGCACATATATACAACTAACATTTTTAGTAATAAAAATATGTGTTTAAATGGTATTCTAGCCTTTAATACTTTAAAGTATTATGTTCTGCTTATTATTCTATGCAAAATCTGTGTGGTGCACATTAATGTCAGTTGTTGGCCTGATTTCCATTGTCCAGTGCTATCACTGGATTCCATAATGTTTTGTGAGAAAAATGCTACATTTTCTGTTTTTAAATCCTTCATTCCGTTCACATTTGACCCCCTTGGAGTGAAATAAGCTCTGTTTTGTTCCTCTGAACTCTGTTGTAGCACTTACCGATTTTGTTTTGACCTTTTTTCTTTCTCAGCTACAGAGCATTGTAGGCAAAGAGGTTACACTTCCAGGGCTGAGATGCGGAGACATTAATGCAAGAGTTTGTCTAGATTTGTATTACTCAGTGTTTCCCAAAACAAAGCAGATTTGTTCTGATTCTAGAAGATTATTTTCTATAAATTCTTAGGTTAGGGTTCTGGCCAAACATCAGACTTGTAGGTGTGGCATAGAAATTAAGTATGTGTGGACAAAATTACCATGCAACCTCAACTGTTGGATTGTATTCTACTTTTAGTAAGAACAGTGTTTGTGTGATGTTCTTAAGATGATCAGGTCCTTCATTGAAAGTGAAGAAAGACTTGAGGCAAGCCTGCAAGCCTGTACCTGTGCTCGGGGTTACACTGTTGGGCTGCATGGCAGAATCTAGATGGGACAGTCAGTGATCATTCAGTTACATGTTAGACTGAAGAGACACTGTCTGAGTTAGAGGTTAAGCCATGGGCTCCAGAAAGGTGAGGGGGTGTTAGGGGAGCGGGAAGGGACTATTTTAGGGGTTGGGGGTTTAGTTTTTGTTTTTGTTTTTAAAGACTTGTGTATATTTCAGCACTTAACCAAGTTAAAGTACATGGAGAAGGGATAATTGCTGGGGGTGTGTGTCAAAGGAAGCAGAAGACAGAATTCAGACCTGAGTGCTAGGATCAGGTGAGCATGGGCAGAAAGGCATGTCTTCCCATAGTCTCAGAAATGGGAGCAGACAACCTCTAGATTCAAACCAGACCGCCCCCCATCAAAGTAGCTTCTGTTTTCTAGGTGAAGTTAGTGTTCTTCAGGTAGTGAAATGAGAAAAGTAAAAAAGTGGTGTAGATTTCAGATAGTTTGTGTAGACTGAACAAGCAAGTAAAACACAGAATTGTTCCTGAGCAGTGGAGAGAAGAGTGTTGAATTAGACTGTCATTTGTAGCACACCAGTGCTAACGTTGGGGAATTTTCTCCAACATATACAAACAGCTATGAGAAAGTTCATGTCACTTAGTGCTGTGACAAGGCACCATGACCATGGCAGTTCACTTAAAGGAAATCATTTAATTGAGGCTGACTTACTGTTTATCAGAGGTTCAGCCCATTGTTACTGTGGTGGAAAACATGGTGTCATGCAGGCAGACACGATGCTGCAGACGAACCTGAGAGCTGCACATCTGCATCCTCATCCACACCTGCATCCACGTCCACACCCACGCCCACGTGCACACCCACACCCACACCCACATCCACAGGCAGCAGGAAGAGGAAGCTACTGGCCTGGCTGAGCTTTTGAAACATCAGAGCCCACCTCTGATGACACTCTTCCTTCTTCAAGGGCACACCTCCTTCATCTTTTCAAATAGTGCCACTCTCTGTTGACAAAGCATTCAAACCTAGGAGCCTATGGGGGCCATTCTTATTCAGACCACCACAGTTCAGCAAAAATAGAACCGAGAGGTAAAGACACTACAGGTTTTGTAGCAGGGTTGGTAAAGTAATAAGAAAGTAGGGTTTAGCTGAAAGGACATCAAGACGTTAGAGAGAAAACCATCCTATGGGCTAGAATCTCTACACAAACCAAGAATGGGCAAGAAGTGACCTGTTAGAGTTCAAGATTCCAGAAGTGGAACCATTCAGTGATGACAGGAAGTGTGCTGTAGGTCTAGGTCTGCGAATCAGAGAACCAAGGGAGAGTACAACCAGCGGAAGCCATCATGGTGGCGTTATTGCCCAGGTACCCACGGGATTAGAGCAATGCGCTGAGCCACTTGACTATAGGAGCAAGCACAAGCCCAGGCCTAACTATTCATTGTTTTTCCAGTGTAATAAATTCACTACAATTTTTTGTTTGTTTTTTAGTACAAAGTTATTGTGCCCAAAATTGGAAATATACTAGATCTTTGTACAGCGTTGTCTGCTTTGTCAGGAGTACCTGCAGATAAGGTGAGGTGTTTCTGATATTGAAGTATGTGAACTGGTCTTTAGTTTCTCAGTATTTTAAAACCAGCTTAATAGGCATCTGTTTCCTTCTAGATGATCGTTACTGACATATACAACCACAGATTTCACAGGATATTTGCCGTCGATGAGAACCTCAGCAGTATTATGGAGCGGGATGACATTTACGTGTAAGCATGGTGTCTAGTCACAGTCTGTTGGGGGGAATCTGAAGAGCTGGCATGGAACTTAGACTCTGTGGTCTTTCCTGCCCTCGTAGGTTTGAAATTAACATCAACAGAACAGAAGACACAGAGCATGTGGTTATTCCTGTTTGTCTGAGAGAGAAGTTCAGACACTCGAGCTATACTCACCACACTGGCTCCTCACTGTTTGGTCAGCCTTTCCTCATGGCTGTACCACGAAACAACACTGAGGATAAACTCTATAACCTCCTGCTCCTGAGAATGTGGTAAGTGCCACAGAAGTATAGTTATAAAGAACAAACATGATAGACTAAAGTATAAGATAGCTAAGCATTGTGTAAGGTGCTACCGAATGTTAATCAGTCTCTCATTCAGCTTTGTTTGGACAGATGGCAGTGAGGCACAGTGGTGATGCACACCGTGGGCCCGGGTCTGACCCGCTGCATGGACTGGACTTGGGATACATGCCTGTAATCCCCACACTTTTGATGTGGACTTAGGACAATCAAGAATTCCAGTCCTGCTTTTTTACATAGCAAATTTGAAGCCAGCCTGGGCTACATGAGAGAGTGCCTTAAAACCCCCAAAATAAATAATAAAGTAAAAATAAAATTATAATCTGATGCATTGACTTGGTCACGTAACATACATTACTGAGGTTATTTCAAATGCAGAAACGTCAACTCTTAGCCGTTTTACACCAGAAGTTTATAGTTGTAAGGAAGTTTTACCTGATGAGTAACTAATGTAAGTACAAACTGGAAGCCACAGTAAATGTCAGATGGCCCTTTTTTAAATGCACGCAGCTAGAGCAAGACCTCATTGCAGCCATTGCATTTGAAAGGATAAGCTTTTGTGACAGACGGTGAGACAGGGTTCCTCCTCCACACTGTCTTTTCATAAACCTTCACGGGAATAAGGTAATGGCAACTATCATTAGACACCTTTTTCTTATCCTTTATAGCTGACGTTTTATGTTATTTTCTATTTACGAAATCATATTTCTGACCCATGTGTGACGATAACAGTGCACAAACGTAAGTGTCCTTCCTGGCAACCATGCACAGTATCTACCTGAGGACCATTCATTAAGCTCTTACTTTAAGTTGAGAAACATTGTCCTGCACTTTTAACCCATAAAACATGAAAAACCCAAGCTGAAGAGCCGGTTCAGTAGGTAAGGTAAGGACAGTTGCCACCAAGGCCAGCAACTTAAACTCAGTCCCTGATGCCCATGTGGTAGAAGGGGAGAACCAGTTGCTAAAGGTTGTCCTTGGACTTCTATCTCCAAACACATGATGTGCATATGCACACATTTAAATAAAAAAGAATAAAAAAGAGCATGCAGCCAGGTCGGAGGCACACACTTTTAATCCCAGAACAGAGTAGGACAAAGTCAGGAGAACTGTGTGTTCAGTGCCAGCCTGGTGTACATAGAGAGTTCCAAGCCAGCTGCAGATAAACAGTGAGACCCTGTCTCAAAAACAGCAAAACCCTAGAAGTATAAAGGGGTGGGTGGGGGGACTGACAAGTAATCACCTTTTTTATATTAAAAACTATGCAAATGTAAATTGTTTCTCAGCTTTACTTATAGTGTAAAGTCTTGAGTTTGAAGTAAAATGGTTTGTTTTCTTAAGTCAGATGGAAACTTAAGTTAACAACAAGCTTGTTACCTCATGCTATTGCAGCCGCTATGTCAAGATGTCTACTGAAACAGAGGAAAATGACGGACCCCTGCGTTGCTGTGAGGACCAGAATATTAATGGGAATGGTCCAAATGGCATACATGAAGAAGGGTCACCAAGTAAGGCTTTACTGTGTTCTAAGCACTTCTGATCTAGACAGTATTGACAGTATGCGGATTAGTAAAATAGAGCACATGAGTAGACAGAAACTGATCATTTTGAAGTGTAATACAGGTTTTATTTAAAGATCTCTATTTAAATACTAAGGTGAAATGGAAACAGATGAACCAGATGATGAATCCAGCCAGGATCAGGAACTTCCCTCAGAGAATGAAAACAGTCAGTCTGAAGATTCAGTTGGAGGAGATAATGATTCTGAAAATGGATTGTGTACTGAAGAAACTTGCAAAGGTCAACTCACGGGACACAAGAAGCGACTGTTTACATTCCAGTTCAACAATTTAGGCAACACTGACATCAACTATATCAAAGACGACACCAGGCATATAAGATTTGATGACAGGCAGCTCCGGCTAGATGGTGAGTATCTGTGAGAACCCTGAACTTGTAAGTAAAGTATTTTTTAGGTGATGGCCATGAAATTTAGACTTGTCATGAAAAAAAAAAAAATACAATCTATAATAAGTAATAATCCCAAGCCTTAATGTCCTCCTATAGTGACAATCTTTGCTAAAATGGGGTGAGTTTATGTATGCTTAAGCTTTGTATCGCTTTTTAACTGTCAAATTATTTCAGTGATTTGGAAACAGCTCTTAGCATTTACCCTGATCACCTAGTGCAAGTAGAAAACATCACTGTTTCATTTCTGTGGTATATATGTATGCATTGAGATACACGTAACACTAAAGGCTTATGACATTTTTAATGAAAACAAAATATTTTTTTCCACCTTAGAAAGATCTTTTCTGGCTTTGGACTGGGATCCTGATTTAAAAAAGAGATATTTTGATGAGAATGCTGCTGAGGTGAGCCCTGACTCAGTGCTTCTTAGCTTTGCTTCTACTTTATGTGACTACAAGACTTGCTCATACTCTTTACACGCGCTTGTACAAATACATTGATTTAGATGGAAGACAATATGAACCTTTTCACTCCTTAAGAGAGAGTTAGTTTGAGCATGCTTTCTAAAACTTGCTCTGTATACCTCTCAGCCGAAATGAGCTGTTTGATGCTTCTGAAAGTTTGAGTTCTCATTAGACTTGATAAGATGTGTCACTAAGAAGACTTTCATTTCGTTTGTTCTCTTAACTCAAGAAATACTTCTCTTTAGGATTTTGAAAAACATGAAAGTGTGGAATATAAACCTCCAAAAAAGCCCTTTGTGAAATTAAAAGACTGCATTGAGCTTTTTACAACAAAAGAAAAACTAGGTGCTGAAGACCCCTGGTAAGAAGCCACTGTGACTGAGTCTGTCCTTTAAGGGTTTGTTCTGATCGTGGTGGCAGAATATTAACTAAGTTTTCTTGACATTTTAGTAAGATTTTTATGTAAGTTCTAGTCTAAAGAGGGTGCTCATATCTTTTTTAGAGCATTACAGCAGTAACCTTTATTCTCATGACTATATTTTCTTTTCTCTGATAAACCACTTTCATCATTCTTTGAATATTTACTTATCTATTTATAATGTTTAAGCTTATCTGAAAAAGTACAAGATTAAAATAATGGAGAATTGCTTCTGTGTTCACCTATGTTAGGTGTGCAGTAATTACTCTGGTAAAATGTACAGCTTCCCAAACAATGATTTTTGATTTGTAGTTTCATTAATGCAAATGATGTCTGTACCTCTGTCAAGCTTTACAATTTCCTTCTTTCTAGGTACTGTCCAAATTGTAAAGAACATCAGCAAGCCACAAAGAAATTAGACTTGTGGTCCCTGCCTCCAGTGCTCGTGGTGCATCTCAAGCGATTTTCATACAGTCGGTACATGAGGGACAAGTTAGACACTTTAGTTGATTTTCCCATCAAGTAAGTTTAAACTACTCAGTAAGCAACAGCCTGTTTTTTTGTCAAATGTTTTTGATTTTCTTATTGCAATTTTAGTAAATATCACGTAGATAGAATTAGACCAGTTTAAACCTTGAAGTTTTGATTTATTCTAGTAACTTGTTAGAATTAGTATTTCACAGTTTTATTAGAGATTTCATTGGAGGAAAAAAAACCTGCTTTTTTTTTCTTAAGATACAGTGTAACTGAGTCTACATATTACATTGCCTTAGGTAATGGTGCCATTTATAATTCTAAAATACTTTGTGGGCTTAATGGTTCTATATTTTTCTAATAATTATTTTATCATTTTCCATTAGTCACTCCTAAATATGCTTTTCTAGGAGGGAAAACTGATGCAAGCGTATAAGGGAATGCTTAGAATAGAATGCAGGTGCTGTCCTGGATGTTTCCTTATTACATGGTTTGACATCGTGTGTAAAGAGATAAATCTGAGGGCAGAAATTTAAATAATTAAAGAAGTCTGAGGGCAACATCTTTGTGGGGTATTTTGTTTGGTTTTTAGTTTTTACTACACAAAATTGGAAATTGAGAAAGTCAAAGCATTGTATTTTCATTTAATTAGTCAACAAAAAGAGCTTTACATAGTATTACACAGCAAAGAACAGGATACTCTGCCATGTGTAAGAGGACATGACAGAATATTTTCGTACTTTGTGCCAAATTTTACTTGTAGTAGAAGACATGCTAAAGACATATATTTACAAAGGCAGTTGGAAGAACATAGATAATGTGAAATTGAAGATAGTTACTGGGCTCATTTAACTGATGTTTATAGACTGAAAACATTTTTGCGGTGATTGAGCCTAGAAGGGTCAGAGCTGACGTATTAGTGTGTACCTCTAAGCCCAGTCCTGGAAGCAGTAGGGTCGTGATTGTGTTCAAGGAAACCTGTGTCTAAAATCAAACAAGGCATTTTTCTCTTAAAAGATTGGGCCATAAAGTTTTCAAGAGTGTACCATTTTAATGATGTAAATATTGGAAAGCTAGATTCAGTAGCACTGTATTTAAAACTGAGACCTGGGGCTGGAGAGATGGCTCAGAGGTTAAGAGCACTGACTGTTCATTCAGAGGTCCTGAGTTCAATTCCCAGCAGCCACATGGTGGCTCATAGCCATCTATAATGTGATCTAATGCCCTTTTCTGTTATGCAGGCAAGCACTGTATACATAATAAATAAATAAATCTTGAAAAATATTTAAAAATAAATAAATAAATAAAACTGAGAATCATTATTACTTTTTAATGGTGCAAACTTAAGAATGATGCTCAGAAGAATTTTGTTCCAGATTTATGCACAATAGATTGTGAACAGTCTATTGCATTCAAAAGATGGTACCCTTTCCAGTATGTAAGTCATTCAAACCAGGAAAGCATGGAACTAAAAAATTATTAGTTGGTTTGGTTTGGTTTTTCAAAACAAGGTTTCTCTGTATAGCCTTGACTGTCCTAGAAATCACTCTGTAGACCAAGCTGGCTTCTAACACATAGATCCACCTGCCTCTGCCTTCTACATACTGGGATTAAAGGCATGCACCACCACTCCCAGCTAAATTCTATTTTTTAATAATTCATTAATTCTTTGAAATCTTCATACAGTGTATTTTGTCACATTCAGGACGCCCTCCCAATTCCTCCCAAATCCTGCCCTCTACTGCATACAATGCCCTCCCTCATGTCCTCCTTTTTTCATAAGATTGGTTTGTTTTTATTTTATAGATGGTTTGCCTCCATATATGTTTATGCACTGCATGTGTGCAGTGATTGCACAGGCCAGAGCTGCCATATGGGTGCTAGGAATTGGACCTAGACCCTCTGGAAGAGCAGCCAGTGCCCTTCAATGCTGAGCCAGCTCTCTAGCACCACCACCCCTGCAATTACAGGACACAGTCTTGCAGTAAATGTCCTGGTCCTATGACACCTCCCTCTGTCCATGGTGTTCTGAGATTTCAGTGCAGGGTTGTGTAGTAGATGTAGAAATGGAAACAAACACCCCACGGTTGGTCTGTTGGTCTCTGCATTTGACCAGTTGTGACTAGAAATAGTTCCCTCTGCAGCAAAAAGAAGCTTCTTTGATGAGGGTAGGAGTGCATGGTACCGTTTTGAGCTTAGAGATTATACATGATTAGGAAGGTGGCAGCAGTAGGTTCTCCAAAATTTTAATTTATGAATGTTCATAAGAAAGTTGGTTTTCATTCTCCATGTTAATTTTTTCCTCCAGAACACTGACAATTAAATGTGGTAGCATGAATACAGTAATCAGAATAACATTGGGTGTCAAATCATTAACCACTAAATACGGATTTCCAAACACCCAAATTTCAGGGGTACATGTATCATTTGTTTGTAAGTTATCTGTAGGTAATTTCTTGTATGAGAGGGTGTGTGTGTGTGTGTGTTACTGTATTATTGTATAGTAGCAGAGGGCACTAGAATTTATTTCTTTAAAAGAAAAATGTTTCATCACCTTTGAAGAAAGCATGACTTACTTGATTTTCTTTTTAACAGTGACTTGGATATGTCAGAATTCCTAATTAATCCAAATGCAGGCCCCTGTCGCTATAATTTGATTGCTGTTTCCAACCACTATGGAGGGATGGGAGGAGGACATTGTAAGTTCACAATCTACCTTTTAACCTTTTCCAATCTGTAGACTTTTTTCTATAAGATAGTTAATACATATTAAAGTAAATAAATTGCCAGGTGTATCTTGCATATAATCATCGTTCAATACTTACAAATGAATGAGTCAGCTGTATGACTTTTATTTTAAAAACTAGTTCTACAAAGAAATTAGCTAATTCTCCTCAGCCAAAGGCCCTGCAAGGTGCTTCGCCTCCCCTCTCCTCAGCCTCCCTCCTTCTACCATGTCTGGGTCGGCTCCTGTAAACCCTGCTTAGTTCTTACTTGGAGCAGAGGGCCTTCGCTGCTCATCTCAGTAGCGCTCTTGATTTGGGCTTACACAGGTTAGTTCATGGCTGTTTAATCTGTTGCTTTTTATGATTTCAGCTTTGGCATTTATCTTTCCATCTCAAATCACACTAAATTATATTACTACTACCCTAAGACTGAAAAAAGTCAATATTTATGGTCCGTTCGCTGAGGGTCCCTTTGAGCTGCCCAGAAGTGATGTTTCTTGGCATAATAGTGCTCAGATTCACTCAGGCTGACTGTGACAGTTTACACTCTGCACTTGGTAGATTTTCATTCCTGTGATGTGCCTTTTGTCATATTGGATGCACAGTGATTTCATTAGTGATTAGAATTGTTAACAATTTCATTCATAAACTGAAAGTCTTTTTCTTTAATATTTTTTCAGTTTGAAATTAAATCTATGGTCCTAAAATAAGCTACATTGATTTTTTCCCCCTTTCTGAAACAGCTAGGACCACAAGCCTACTAGGATTCTCCATCTTGCTATGGGCTTTATACCTCATGAGTTATTCTAGTTGTGTAATTATGGGCAATCAGTCTTCTTTTTCTTGTTGCATACATTTAGACAATTTTACTTCTCTCAAGTGTATCCACTTCACCCGAGTTCTGGCTACTCAAGACTGGCTCTTCCTAGTCTTTCCTAGGCCCTGTTTTTGTAGGTTTTATTATTCTTGTCTCACTACTACTTTTTAATCACCCTCTCCAAAGCTCTGTCTTGCTAATGCTTTTGAAGAATTTTAATAATTTATTCGTTTATTCTATCTCATAGCTCCATGTTTCTTTAAGAATGTGTTTCTTGTGTAAGTGCACTTGTATACCCTGAGTTCTCTTGAGTTCAGATTGGCAAGCTCACTCACATGCAGTAGTGTCGCTCAGCTGACCTCATGGAGATTTAAGAAAGCACACAGAATGCAAGGCATGGCACTGTCGGGTACTGGGTCCTAGAGAGAATACAGAGCAAAGACACACACGGCTGTTTAGTGCTGAATCTTAGTGGTTAGAAGGAGGGAAAAGATGGCTGAGGAGATGCACAAAGGAAGCTATAAAGCCTGCACTGTGTCTCAGCTCCTCAGCAGAGTTGACGATTACCTGGTGTATGTGCAGAACTGTTTTTGGAAAGTGTTCTGTTAGTGCATAGGACTTTTGAGTGACTAGTTATGCAGAGCATAGAATAAAGAAGTAGTACTTTTTAAAAATCTTTCCCTTCTTCCTGTACTATGTTAAAGAACGAAAAAAATTTTTTTAGTGTGTAAAAACCACAGGTTACTAGAGTTGTCAGACAGGAAAATGTCACAGGAAATCTAAATAAGTAATAGTAGAAATTCTAGGCATAGGAGATGGAAATAGTCCTGGATTAAGTCCTACGTCTGCTACTTAGCAGCTACACTGCCTTGAACAGATTATCCTTTTGGAGGCCTTAGTTCTCTATTTCTACAGGGAGAACAATAATGATAATAATGATGATAATAAGAATAATGACTTTAACGTAGGCACAGTACCTGGTCACATAATCACTGCATAAATGGTAATGATCTCTAGTTGTCATCAGTATATTTTATAAATTTAAAAAATCATAGCTATATTATTTCTCTCTGTAAAAAGTCACAAATTTCAACTTAGAAAAAAGTGTTTCTTAGGCATTTAAATTACTAGAAATTATTCTCAAGCTTTTGTCAAACCAAGTGAAGGTATACTAAGGCCTCATAAGATGATTATCGTGTCATTTAGTAGATATTTCTTATGTAGGTGATTAGAGTTTTGAGGATTACCCCAAATGCCATAGATATTCCCGTCATGGAAGTAAATATGTGTGTGTGTATATATATATATATTTTTTTCTTTTTTATTAGATACTGCTTTTGCAAAAAATAAAGATGATGGAAAATGGTACTATTTTGATGACAGTAGTGTCTCCACTGCATCTGAAGACCAAATTGTGGTAAGTATATCAAGAAATAGAAAATTGCTTGGGCAGAAATTTATCTTGAGAATTTTCTCATTATGAAAACCATAAATTGCTCTGGGAACATTTTTCTTGCTGTTTTCAGATGAAACAAGTTTCTGGTGGGAAGTTGTTTTCCTCTGGAGAAGAAGTAGCACTGAGATTCTCAGGCCTTGGCTACTGAGCACTGGGATGCTAGATACCCCATGCTCTTTTAAGTCATATGAGTCTCTGAAACTTGATGTCATATGACAGTACAGGAATGGCTAAAAGGATTTGCAGATTTTTTTTAAAAGGTTAACCCTGGCACATTTGTTACTGTAAAAGGTTAGCCCTGGGACACTTGTCATTTGGGCATGTTCTGATTAGTAGGAAAATGAGGACATTCTCACTCTGCACTGGTATTTGCTATGTCTCACAACAGCACATTTTTATTTTGTGGTATTGATTGATAGAAGGTGACTTGGTTATTCCATAGAGGGTTGTTTTTTCTCAAAGTTTTACTTATTAACTACAGTACTTTAATGAGTAAGAAATTTTACAGAGCTGAAGAGATAGCTCAGAAGTTAAGAACCCTGACTGCTCTTCCAGAGGATTCAGGTTCTTTTTCCAGAATCCACATGGTGGCCCACAATCATAGCCCAGGCTAACCCCAGCCTCCTAAGTGCTGAGATACGTACGACCTTTCATTCTTAGCTTAGTGAAAGATGGTTCTGGGGGCGGAACATGGTATCTTAAAGGGCTTAATGAGGCCTCAGAAGGATTTACTAGGAACTGGAAGAGAGTGGGTCTAAAGAAGAAGCAGTGTTCCAGAAAATAAACTTTATTGGAGAGAAGGCTGTGAGATCCTGAATGCTACTGAGAGATGGAGCCATATTACTATAAAAGGCAGCTGGCTGACTAAGACACTGTTAGCTCTGCTGAAAGCCATTTAGTTAGAATGGTCTGAGCAGATCAGGGGGCTGATTGTGAGGTGAGGGATGCACAAAACAAAACTTATTTTTTAAGCCAGAGAGAAATGTCTGGTACAGTACAGAATGTTACAGAGATTGGTCAGGGATGATGGCAGTGTCTGTGAACTTAGCATTTAGGACACTCAGGCAGGGAGATCACAAGTTCCAGACCATCTTGTGCTACATTGCAAGTTCCAGATCAGCTTGGAGTATGATAGTGGTGGTGGTGGTGTTAGTTTACAGGATATTATCTTTCACTGTGACATTTTCAAACAAAATTTTCTTGTTTTTTCCCTTCCTTTTCCCCTTCCCATGCCCTTTGTACCCCTGAGTCCTCATAGCCTCTTGTACTTACATGTCATATGTGTTCTTCCACTCCTTTTCCACTGCCTGTGTCCACTCTCACACGCACTTAACATTTGTGTATACAAACATATGTAACACACGCATACGTGCATACATTAAATACATAAACACATACAAACATGCAAACATTACATGCATACATAACATACATATATACATAACATTAAAAAGTTAGGATCTGCTTATGAGGAAACATGATTTTTGTCCTTTTAATACTTTTCTAGATCATTTATTTTCATGAAAATGTATTATTTCATTTTTCTTGCCTGCTGAATAAAATCCCATTGTGTATATGTATGTATACCTCATTTTCACAATCCAGTCATCTGTTGATGAACGTGTAGGCTGGTTCTGGCTCTCTGCTACTGTGAATAGAGCAGCAGTGAACATAGATGTGCAAGTGTCTCTGGTAGGATATGTGGTCCTTGCAAGTAAAACTGGTCATACGAGTTATTTTTATTTTTTGAAAAACCTCAATGCTGATTTCCATAACAAGCTGTACTAGTTTATACTCCCACCATCAGTTAGTGAAGGTTCTATTTCCCTAATCCTCAACAGTACTTGTCATTTGTTTCCTGATGACATTCAGACTGCAGTGAAATAAACTCTCATTTGCATTTTAACTTTATTGGCTATTTGAGTTTCTTCTCTTGAAAATTTTATTGCACTGGCCCATTTATTGATTGGGACTTTTGGTTTGAGGGTATTGAATTTTTGTAGTTCTTTGTATATTTATTTAGATTTCCACCTGTTTGAGAAATTAAGTAGCAAAGATTTTCTCACATTCGGCAGGCTGTCGGTTCCCTCTGCTGATAGTGTTCTGCAGAACTGTTTTAATTTTCTATAGATTGTTGGCAGCCTGGTGGTGGTGGTGGTGGTGGTGGTGGTTTTGTCTTGTTGATGATACAGAAGCTACAAAGATCACTCAGTGGTTAAGAGCACTGGCTACTCTTCCAGTGGACCCTGGGTTCCATTGCCAGCACACACATGGCATCTCACAACTACCTGTAATTCCAGTTCCAAGGGATCCAGTGCCCTCTTCTGGCTTCTGTGGGCACCGGGCTTCTCATGCAGACTAAACAGCAATACCAAAAAAAAAAAAAAAAAAATTAAGGATACACTTACATAAACCAGTCACCTTTTATTGGCCCCAAGTTCTTAGTCAGGACATGAAGATTCAGCCACAATTGAATTTCTCATAGATGGGAGTGGGACAGGTGGTTATGCTCAGGCGTGCAGTGCCTTCCGTGGTGACTCCTCTTTGGTGGTGTTTGAGTCACCTCTGTTTGAGTTCTCCTTAAGAAATGCAGTGGCTGAAAACCACATAGACTGCCAACACCGTGGTGATCCCCACCATGCTGCCTCCCAAACGTTGCTGTGCTTGTAGTAACCATACAAGTCATAATCTCTGAAAAGCTCCAGCAGTGCCCCTGGGGTGAAACCCCACATCAGTATCCAGCTTGGCAGCTCTCCAAGTGTAGCCGCCATGGGCCTTTTCTCCTTCGGTGGTGTCTTGACACCTCAGATGCCATCTTGCAGTCCTGGTGTCCACAAAATCCAGCTGTGTTCAAGGTCCACTGGGAAGGGAGCATGCACCCCTCAAAAAATATTATTTTAAATGATTATTTTTCAGTTGGGAGTGGTGGTGTGCACCTTTAGTCCTAGCATTCAGGAAGCAATGGCAGGCAGATCTCTGAATTCAAGGCCAGCCTGGCTTACAGCGCTAGTTCCAGGACAGCCAGGGCTACACAAGGAAACCATGTCTCAAAAAAGAAAAAATGTTAATTGTATGAAGAATAGGCTTCTTTATGGTATTTTCAAGGATGTGAGTGATGTCCTTTAGGCAGGTTCACTCCATTCCCTTAAATGTCCCTCATCTACCCCTGCTCTTTTCTGTTCCCTGATGGTCCTCCTGGTACTTTACTGTCTTTTTAAAACTCAGTATTCTCACAATAAATACTGGGAAATGTTCAACAATGTTAGCCATTGGGGGAAAGGTAGTACAGTATGGAAAGCTGCACTGCAGCTCAAGCATGAGGTGAAACACTTACTCACCTTCAAGTCAAAAGAAAGAAAGACAGAATTATATTTTATAGTAAGTAGGATAATTTCTGTTTTGGCTTGTATATATTTCTTAGTCCAAATTATATAAAATTAAAATGTTTATTTTTAAATATATTTAGCTAATTTTGGTAGCTCCCATTTAATTTTTTTTTTAACCACCAAAATTGGTTATTAGCTAAAAATTCGTACTGTATCATCTTTGTGTGTTGCAACCGTTGACATCTTTGCTTGTCCGACAGTCCAAAGCAGCATACGTCCTCTTCTACCAGAGGCAGGACACTTTCAGCGGAACTGGCTTCTTCCCTCTTGACCGAGAAACTAAAGGTGCTTCAGCTGCCACAGGGATCCCCCTGGAGAGTGATGAAGACAGCAATGATAATGACAATGACATAGAAAATGAAAACTGTATGCACACTAATTAATGAAAATCCAGGAAGCCATAAAAGAGAGACTTTCCTGCTGGTGGTGTCCATGGAAATGAAGTTACCCACCACATTCAAACAGAAGTCTGAGATGAGGAGTTTCAGATAACCGAATGTAAATCCTTTATCAGATTTTAACTTGTGCAGTACTTGAAGTGAAACACAATGAAAACTTTTAACAGAAATTGTCTCTTAATACATTTACAGTCTTGTATTTACAAGCTAAATATATATAGGAAATCACAAATAAATCCCTTTCAAGTTTGCTGCTGTTTTGATGAATTATGTTTTCTTTAATTTGTTTGGATGTGACTTAATTGATGACAAATGTTAAATTTGTGGATGTTGGTCATTAATTTTGCTCTAATAATACTGCAAGAAAACTATGGCTGAACTTAGTTCTGGGGTACTCAGCTCTTGTGCGTTAGGCTGCTGTCTGCACCACTCTGGTACTTAGCTGCTGCATCAGTGTGGCTCAAAGGCTGCCGAGTGTCCTTGGAACGCCACATTTTCCAGTCTGTCCCCGGTAATCAGTGTGGGTCTGTTAGCAAACCATGAGCAACAGTCTTGACAGAGTCCCCTTATGTTGTGTCATTACAGTGCAGAGCATTGCATTGTACCTCACTCACTGTGGGGATACTTTCTAGATTCACGGGGTATCGAAATCATTTTCAGCTACATGTAAGTATTTTTTCACTGTGATTGGAATCTATTCTTTAAATTTTCAATTTTGTTTTGGTTTAAAACGCTTACTTCAATCCACTATTGGTCCAAAATTGAAGTTTTTTGCCGTCTACTATTCTCCTCTACCCATTTTTGGTAAATTGGCAACTTTTCAGCTCCCAGTTACTGTAGCTTAAGGACAGGCTGGTTAGTACTCTGTATCTGTAGTAGTAATTGCATCAACGTTAGTGAGGGGTTTTCTGTTCGTACTAGCCTTTAACTCATTGATAGCTTGGCTATAGGGGTAGGTCTGTTCACTTTCTCTGTGTTCCTGATGGAATTCACCATAGCCTTACAGCTTTTCTCAGAACGTAACTTGTGTAAGAAAAATGGCATTGCATGTTCCAGCATCAGGACCCGTGCAGCATAGGAAGCATACAAACCTCGGGTTTCATCTTAGTTTCTCACATTCAAGGATCCAGGATGCCAAATATATGTGTGACCATTTGAGACATTTTCATTTGCTGCTTTCTTTCCCTATGATCTGGTTGAAAGAATGTATCGTTGATTGGCTTACAATACTGCCTTTCGTAGGAAACTAAATGCTGGGGCACATTCACATATGACTACCTGAGAAATCGCTTCGTGTCCCACTGTTATTAAAGCAAAAAGTATAATGTTCTTCACTTGAACTAATCAAATACAATAGATTATAAATTGTGTATTGTAAATAAAAGTTCACTCTGTGAGTGCACCTTTTGGTAAATTATTTATTTATGTTAGCATTTTAAAAGAAAAAAAAATACATTTGACCAGGATAAGTAAGGTATGTTGATCATGGCTTTGCTTTATATCTTGATATTAAAGCTGGGTTTTTCATCCTGGTCTTTTAAACGCTGCTTTGGGTGTTTGTTTCTTTTTTTTATCTTCTTTCTTTCATTTTCTTTTTTCCTTTTTTTTTTTTTTCCTTTGATTTTTAAATGTAAACTAACGTCCTGCATGACAGAGGTTAATATTTTGTCTGCACTTGGGTTCACTTGAGTTTACATTTGAAATGTGCATGTTTATTTATACAGATTTCAATAAAGCTATTGAAGGCCTTATTTAGTCTTTCATTTCTTACTCTGAGACCGCTGAAGTAAATTCCCTGCTTTCTGTGTAGATGGCTTTACAGTGACATCATAGTTAGCGTTCCAAAGGGGATCAAACCCTACTAAGGATGTTTTCAACCTGGGTTGGTTTTGTTTGTTTGTTTTAACTTACGTCTCCTTGAGCAACCTACGCCTTCTTCTGCCTGCCTTTGGCGCATGCCTTTGTTCTGCCAAAGTCCATGTTAACTTCTTATAGACCTAGATTATACTGTCCGCCCTCATTCTCCAGAGACTAGTTCCTTATTTGTTTGCTTTGTTTTGTTTGTGTTGTTTACTTCATCTTCCATTTGCTTGATTTTGAGGGGGGTCTCAGGCTGGCCTTCATCTCACCCTGAAGCCCAGGCCAGGCTCAAAGCCTTGATCTTCTGCCTGGGCTCTCAAGTGCTGCCTTACAGATGAGCACCACCACGTCCTGACCAGGACCACATCCTTTTCGTGCATGCCTTTAATTTCTTTCTCACTGAAAAGAAACACTTAAAATAGAGAATGCTGTTGATGCCACTGAATCTGTCAAATGCTAGTTTCGTCTGCAAAAAAGATAAACTTTGTAGCATAAAAGGAATTAAAAGGATATATCTATATGGAATACAGGGTCTTAGGAATATATTTAGATTAGAATTCTACTTGTAACTCTGCCTGTTAGTAATCATAAGGTTTTTGAACTTAATCTTTCTTAGTCTATTTCCTCACCTATACAATAATGATAATAGTAGCCGGTGTTTATTGAGGGGCTTACTCTAAATGAGTCACCATATTAAAGTGTCTGTGCGTTGTCTGATTCCATCCCGGTCTCCATCCTCACCTCCCATGTGTGTGTTGCAAACAGGGTGCAAAACATGTAGCAGTGTCCCAAAGTTCCCACAGTCACTGCGTGGTAAAGTCAGCACGCTGCCCTCAGATGCATACCGCCTCACTGTGGTACAGTGCCTTTCTCGCCAGAGAACTCAAATGACGTCATCCCGTCGTCCATCAGGAAGGGGTTTGTTGTGAACATCGTGGTACTCATTTCTGATGTCTTTTGGCTGCGTGGAAAGTGGTGTCAGATAACTTTGCTTCCAGAAAGTACCTTCATCTCCTCCAGTTTAGAGAACCTCCTGGTAGACTTTCATCAACTTACTTAGACTATTCATTCACTACTTTGATTAAATGTTAACTATTAATGCACCATATGACTTAAACCATTTCCCCAAGTTCAACCCTGAATTTCAAGTCTTTTTTTTTTTTTTTTTTTAACCTCACCTGTAATTCTTCATATGGTGTCTTACTTTATGTGGGAGGAGAGCGATTGCATGCATGGCATGGCACATGTGTGGAGATCAAAGAAGAACTTGCAGGACTATGTACCCCCTGAGATTGATGCAAGTGCCTTTACCTGCTGAGCCGTCTCACCTTGACCTGTTTTATCAGTTGGGAGGGCATGTGTGTACCACGGTGAGCACAGGGTAGCCGGAGGGTAGCTGGAATCACTTCTCTTCTTCCAGAGGTTGATCTCGGGCCATCAGGGTTTCATAGAAAACCCCTCTACCCACTGAGCCGTCTCACTCGTTCCTGTATGTAGCCTGATGCTTTAAGTCATTCTTGCTTTTGCTTATAATTTGATTTTAGCAGTGTTCTGTGTTTATCCTTACTTTTCCAAACAACCAGGTATGCCAGGCCGGGCGGTGGTGGCTCACACCTTTAATCCCCAGCACTCTGGAGGCAGAGGCAGGAAGAGCACTGTGAGTTCGAGGCCAGCCTGGTCTACAGAGTGAGTCTAGGATAGCTAAGGCTACACAGAGAGACCCTGTCTCCAAACAAAACAAAACAAAACAACCAAGTATTAAAAACCACACAAAACATGGATTTCAGCACAAAGAAAATCAGCTAGTACCAAAATAGATGTTGCACAGGGGAAGCACTTTTCTTTATTATCTAGTTTTGATGAGATAAGGCTGTCTTAGAAGAAAGCCACAAGAGATCACAAGAGGAAGCGACAGAGTGTCATTCAGTGGCAAAGCAAAGGAGGACACGTTCCACCTGAGAGGAGGAGTTCATTGCCACCAATGGTGGCCAGTACTGGAACGCAGTTGGGTTTTAGTCAGGACTCAGCGGATGACTGCTTCGTAGCTGCCCGTTGGTTCTGACGCACAGTTGCACAGAGTGGATGGGCATACTCTTGCCAGCCTAAGGTAGTAATGTGAGGAGACCTCGTCTCATTCAGGGCCTGGGGCCTCTGAAAGGTGAGAGTGACCAAATGAAACCTTGTCTGGAGCCTGAGAGCAGGGGCAGTCTTCATATTTGTTACTTTATAACAAAATGGCTTTTTAAAAATTATTTTAATAATTTAACCTGTTCATAGAGTTTTGAAATAGCTTCTTATAAAAATATGTTGATGCTTCTAGATAATTACTTTAAGTGCTACTTGACCAGATGATAAAGAGAATAAATGAGTGTATTGGTGTTGCAGTTGTAGCTATGTGTTCTATATTGTTTCATTGCCAAATTTTCCTAATGAGAAAAATACTTAAGCATTCCAGACTTGTGTAGCTTTGTGTGTTAATTAACATGTACTATAAGTTACAGATGAAATTGCTAAATAGTTTAGATGACATGTTTGTTTAAAGGTGGATATATTGAATTTTTATCAAGTACATAGTTTCCAAGATAACAAATTTGGGAAAATTAAGTACATATATAGTAATTCAAATACTAAGCCTTGTTTTCACTAATGAAAGATAAGGAAATTTTCTCTCTAAAGAAATGACTAATATAAAACACAATTCAAGCCGGGCGGTGATGGCGCATGCCTTTAATCCCAGCACTCGGGAGGCAGAGGCAGGCGGATCGCTGCCATCTTTCTTTGGGGCATGTTCAACTAGAAAGAATAGTTGAAAGGAAAGACCCTAAATTATTATGGGAATTTAAAAGTAGATAAACTACTCAAAACAAAACAAACAAGCGTTACAGTATTTTGGACAAGAGTTTCAAAAGGTAGAAAAATCAGTCAGATGGCTTAAAATCCATTGGTTTGTTGTTGAGGTCTGGTCCCCTACCAAATAATAGTTAATTTAATTCTGCAAAGTTGCTTTAAAAAAAAAAAAGCAAGAAAGAGAAATACAACCATCTCTTTGGAAATTATATTTTAAGTAGTAATCTTGTAAAACCAAGCCTGCATTTTTGGGTAATTTTGTATCTGTGTTGTGTGTGTGGCACATGGGTGAGGAAGCCCACGGATGCCGGAAGAGGACATTGGGTGCCCTGGAGTTAGAGGCACGTGTGAGCTGGGAGCTGATTATTTGGGAAGAGCAGGGAGCACTGTTAACTGCTGAACCATCTTTCCAGCCCCAAGACGGCATCATTAATATTCACAAAATCAAATATTCTAAGTGTTTAAGTTGTTTTGGCAGCTGACTGTTCTGCAGTAGAAAAAATTTTTTTGCCTAAGTTTGTTGCTTATCTTACTGTATTCTGCCCCCTACCCCCTGCATATCAGGAATTTAGATTTATTTGTTTGTTTGAGATAGGGTTTCTCTCTGTACTCTTGGCTGTCCTGGGCTTGCTTTGTAGATTGGGCTGGCCTCAAACGGAAACTTATAACTTCATCTATATAGTTTGGTGGGGGAAAGATATGTTCATCTGCTGTGACCTTCATTCAGATTTGTTGCTAGCTACAGTTAGGTCCACATACATTGACTCATGTGGCCAAGAGAGGAGGGAACAGACTGTCTGGTGTCCCTTATAAGGTGCTAACCCTGTCATGAAAGTCACCTTCACATAACCATTACTGAATGGCAGCCTAGAATGTAAGCTCCATTTTGGGGGAGGTCTGCTCAGCCCAACCCCTACTACTACAATGCATTCTCCGTTAGCAGAATGTCCTTTGTTAAGTTTCTCCTTTGATCTTAACATTCTCTTTAACCCCTGTCATTAGAATCCTCCAGAGAAGCAAAATCAATAGGGTGTACCCCTGGAAAGTAGTAAGGATTTGGCGTGAGTGATGGAGCTGAGATTTTTCCAAGACTCACAATCATCAAGCTAGACCCAAGAATGATGGTAGCCCCTTCACCATCTAAAAGCATGACATTCATCCCAGCCTAAAAGCCAGCAAGCTTGAGGACACGAAGAGCCAGCTTCTGTTTGAATCCAGAAGCAAGGGAAAGGCCAGGAAGGTCAGGCAGAAGGAAACTTAGAGTTAATCCTTTCGTTCCATTCAATGTTCATCTCACCTCAAGAACACACTCAGAAGCACCTAAAATATTTACCAAAATATTTGGCTGCTCTGTGATCCAGGCTAGTAGATATAAACTTTAATCATGAAATTGTGCTTTAGACACAGGGTTAGACCACGAAGTTCTGGACCTATCACTTTTGTGCCCTTCATCTCACCTCTCTCATTTTCTTGACTTACAAAGTAGGGCAAGTCCAGAATTTCTATCAAACAATACTTAGAGACGTCGATTAGAAGACAGAAATTTGATCTACGAAAACCGTTTACTTGGCCAACCACTGAATTTTCGTAAGATGTACAGTTCCACTGTTGAGGACTAGTATGGAAACCAGATTCCCCAAGCCCACAAGTCATCGCTCCCAGCATGAATGAACTCCCTTGATATGAGCCTAAGATGTAGACTGTCTTACTTTATGAAGAGTGCAGCAGGTGTTACTACTGTGAAACAGACACAGCGTTGCTTGAACCATGCTGAGTGCTACAATGGTGCTTGAGGACAAAGGTAAGAATGGCCTTCATCCGGTTTCTTGCCTTCCCTCGAATTTGTTCTACAGCTTTACCTTCCGGGGCTTTCCCATGCATTCTCTTTGCATGGTCGGCTTTATCTACTACCAGGTGAACTTCCTTGCTGCTTCCTGAAGACAGCTTTCCAAAATACCCTTGTCTCATCCGTTCAGTCAGTTGCTGTCCTGGCTATAAATCATGAATCTCTCCCCCCCCCCCACCGCCCCCACAACACCCGATAAGAATATAGTGTGGTATGGTATAGTGTTTCTGTTCAAAAACGGTTACAAGGAGATATTTTCTCAAGGCAGGGCTGTGCTCATATCCTAGAGGTAGAGGCAGGAGCGGAAGGGTCACAAATGTAAGGGTCTTCTGAGCTGCAGACTGAGTTCAAGGCTAGACTTAGCACTTCGGTGAGAACCTGTCTCAGAAAAGAACGTGCAGGCTGGGGGTGGAGCTGTAGCTCGGTGGGAGAGCTCGCGTCCCCAGCACACACTCGAGTTCCTCACGCATCGCTGTCCTTGTGGCTTTATATTTCTGGCATTACTGAGTATATGTTTTTAAGTTTTAAAAGTAAATCCTCTTGAGTGTACTTTAAAAATAGTATAATAAGGGGGTGGTGGTTAAATGCCGTAACATTTAAATTTGGTACATTTATGAAATCTAGAATATTCAAACAAGTGTATGTTGATTTTCTCTTGAATTAACTTTTCTAAAATCAGAAGCCCTGTGCCTACCTGTAATCTTTTCACATAATGCCATTTAGGCTTTCATTTGCATTTTTATGGATTTATAGCTTAGCTGCTATCTAGGAGATATATATATATGAATGCTATCTGCATAAGCTTTTATGTTTTTCAGAAAGAGGTATGTAGGACTCAAAGTAAAATAGAATATATAGTATGTGGTTCTTATTAAATGGTTTTTATTTTGTGTGGATTGTCTAAGGGATTTTTACTGTAAGGAATCTTTTATCTAATAGAGATATTGCTGCTATATTTTGGTCCTATCTGAGAGCAACCCAAATTTCCATTTGTGCAGAGGCCCTCTTTCCATAGGAATAATAGGCAGACTTGACCAGAAGCAGCCAAGGATAGCCTTTTAAGCTGAGGAACACCCCAAATTTTTCTCTACCTAAAGAGGACAGGCTTACTTGATTCAGTTTTGTGGGTCTAGTTTTGGGGGGGGGGGGGTTGTTGTGGCTTGTTTGCCTCAATCATTAATATGACCTTAGGAAACTTGCAGGTGACAGAAGAAAATTGTCACCTAGGCCTGGTGAGATAACTAGTGGATATGAGCCCTGGCCTGTAAGCCTGGTGACTGAATTCCATCCCTAGGGCCCCCATGGTGGGCAGAGAAAAACAGCTGTCAAATTGTATTAAAAGTCCTTTAAAACTTGCAAGTTTGGCCGGGCGTGGTGGCGCACGCCTTTAATCCCAGCACTCGGGAGGCAGAGGCAGGTGGATCACTGTGAGTTCAAGGCCAGCCTGGTCTACAAATCGAGTCCAGGACAGTCAAGGCTACACAGAGAAACCTTGTCTTGAAAAACAAAACAAAAAAAACAAAAAACAAACAAAAAAAAAAACTTTGCAAGTTTGGTTATTCTAGTAATTCTCTTTGCAAATTCTGGATTTTTCAAAAAATAATTCTGTTTAGGTGGGTGTTTCACATAGTTAGACTTATGACCCGTTGGACCCAGTGTCCAGAAAGGCAGTTGGCTGGCATACTTCAAAAAAAGCCTTTGCTTTTTAGAAATTGGAGGAGGGTTTTCCTTAACAAAAGTTCTGATCTTTTTTTTTTTTTTTTTTTTCCCACCAATAACTACTATGTAGCATCCTGAACCTGGGGTGAGAATGCAGAGGTATGTCACATGACCCTTGCTCACACTCTCATTCTATGTGACCGATGTCCTCGGAGCCATCCCTAAAACCACATGCTTTGTCTCAAGAAGTTTGAACTTGAATTTTTTAACTCTAGCATGCAGCTCTTGTTCATGAGATTCGTGTTTTAGGGACCGTTTCTTTTCAGGTGCTAGGGCTCTAACCCAGAGCCTCATACATGGTAGGCGAATACCCTGTCAGCCACACCCTCAGTCTCTGGCACTGCAGTGACTCCAATCCCAGTATGGATGAATATACAGTGTATAAACAGCTACTGCATTTACAATGTATGAGATTGCCATTTGTAATATCAATAAATGTAATAAACATGTTTTGGTCAATCTAATCTCTTTCTCTGTACAGTTAATTTTTTTTTTTTTGCCACTTTTCCACTCGACTCACCATCCCTTATACTATTTTAGTTTTCATCTTCAGCTGTCTTACAAAGGAAGATGTGTGCCATGCATGTAGCATAGTAATGATGAGGTAATCCATTTTTGTCAGTTGCGCATTTAAAAGCGCAAAGGTTTCGGGGTATGGTGATGCAAGCCTTTACCTTTAATTTCAGCACTTGGGAAGCAGAGGGAGAAGCAGGCAGATCTCTGGGAGTTTAACGTCAGCCTGGTCTACGGGACCAAGTATCAAGCCAATCAGAATGACACAGTGAAACTCTGTCTTTAAAAAAGTGTAACTTGCCAGGCGTGGTGGCACATGCCTTTAATCCCAGCACTGGGGAGGCAGAGGCAGACAGATCAGTGTGATTTTGAGACCAGCCTGGTCTACAAAGTAAGTTCAGGACAGCCAAGGCTACACAGAGAAACCCTGTCTCAAAAAACCAAAAAAATAAAGTGTAATTTATTTTTAAGTAAATAAGTTTGCTGAGCATGCTAGTGCATGCCTGTAACCCTGGCACTTTAGAGTGGAGGCAGGAGGGTCAGGTGCTCAAGATCATCCTTGGCTTTAGAATGAGTCCCAGACCAACCTCAGCTGCATGAAACCCTGTCTCACAAAAAGTAAAACTAAAATTAAGAAAAACTTATTTGAAACCTGCTATCAAAATCACTGTGACAGCCAGGTGTGGTGGCACACGCCTTTAATCCCAGGACTCAGGAGGCAGAGGCAGGCGGATTGCTGTGAGTTCAAGGCCAGCCTGGTCTACAAAGCAAGTACAGGACAGCCAAGGCTACACCTTATCTCAAAAAAAAAAAAAAAAAAAAATCACTGTGACAAAGTGTCTAGATATAAAGTAGAGCTAACTGAAGGCGCTGAGACATTGAGTTGTGACAATAATAGTCTCCACATTGTGCAGAGGGCCCATGTGGACAGTGCTGGCTTGTGATCCATAGTCTCATACTTTAGGGACACCCAAGTACCTAATAACCAAGGGAGGAGATTTTAAAAGGGTGGTGCTATTGTAGGTAGCCACAAAGTCTACCTTCAAACTCCAGGCTCCTGGCTTACTCCCAGACTATACTCAGAGCAGAAACTATGGGAAAATAATTAAGCTTCAAGTGGTTTCAGAAGCATTTCAGCACAAAAGAGACAAAGTTTGAAGTTCCGATGTGACCAAACAGAGAATCTTTACAAACAACCAGGGGCAGCCAGGTGTGGTGGTGCACACCTTTAATCCCAGCACTCGGGAGGCAGAGGCAGGTGGATCTCTGTGAGCTCCAAGGCCAGCCTGGTCTACAAAGCAAGTCTAGGACAGCCAAGGCTACACAGAGAAACCCTGTCTCGAAAAAACCAACCAACCAACCAACCAACCAACCAACTAACCAGGGGCTTTCTATTGAAACTTTTAAATGACTGGGCATTCGGAGTAGAAATCATGAACTGGGGCTATGTCTTAAAAAAGGGGGGGGGCCTTAATAAGGTCAAGGAACTAGTCAATAACTAACCTGCCTACTAAAAATAATTAATGTTATTTAGGGGGGAGAATATCAAGGGTCTGAAGAGATGGTTGAGTGTTAAGAGTACTTGCCTCTTTCTTAGCAGAAGACAATCTTAGAGCAAACTCCTGATGCTCAAACATGAGGAGAACACAGATGACTCCAACGAACATGCCCAACCGGATGGAGAAAAGCCCATGAGGCCTCAGTCCTACACAAAGAACCATAGGCAGCTGAGGGAAGCCAGGAGGAGGAGAGGGGTCTTCCCCAAGGAAAAGCACACACCAACTGGCTGTCCGGGGCCAAAGGTCAGCCCTGAAAACATACATACATACAAGTGACATTATATAGACCAAATGGGTTATGTGTAAGAATATATATATATACACACACTCATGCAGTAGCAGAAAAGAAGCCCATCACTTTGAAGGAGAGTGGGAAAGGGTGTATGGTAGGGTTTGGGGACATGAAAAGGAAAAAGTGTTGCAATTCAATTATCTTTATTTTTTTTAAGTGCTTGCCATTTGAGAGACCCCAGGATTGATTCCCAGACCCCTCATGGTGGCTCACAACGGTCTCTAACTCCAGCTAGGATGCACTGCCCTATTATAACCTCCTCGTGCACCAGGCACACAAGTGGTGCACAGGCATACATGCAAACAAAACATTCCTACAGATAAAATGTTTTTTAAATGAACACGTAGTTTGTGAGCCACCCGTTCCTGGATAAGTGTAGCTAGCAGCCTGCATCAAAGAAGCCTCTCTTCACAGCAAATGGCCACCACAGGGAACCATGACTGGACACAATGCAGAGATAGATCACAGATCATGGGGCTCCCGACACCAATGGCAACATCTACATCACAGCTCCTGCATCTACTGCTCAGAGGAAATCAATGAACGGGGGTGGGGGCAGAGGGGAGAAAAGGGGGTGATGAGGGGGCAGAAAGATGGTAAAATCCAGAACACCAGGAAGTTTGCTGTAGAACACTGTCCGCATAGAAATGGCTGCATAAACAAGAGGGGGCACCATGTCAGTGTCAATGGGCGTGTTAACAGGGAAAGGAGAAGTTGTGGAATGTCCCAGCCCCAGACGAAGAACAGCGGGCAACTAATGACTGCTGAAAGCAGCAAACTTAGCCTCCCCCGGGATAACTCCCTTACGCCCCCTAATGCCGAGTGGCGATCCGCCCTGCATTGGCCAACAAAAAGAGAAGTTTAAACATACATTAAAATACACACATATAAAGACAATTTTGTAACAATCATCAATGAAACTATCAACGTGGGGGGGTACATGGGAAGGGCTGGGGGAACAGAAGTTGGGAGGAGCTAAAATGAGAAAAGAGAATAGGGAAAGTGATATAATTCAATTATATTTCAACTAAAAATGTTATTAAAAATGAACTACAACTAGTAAAACTATAAACTGGAAACCATAATGTATAACCAGTAAGGGAAAAAACAAACAAACAAGCAGAAAACTCAGATGGTAATGTCTAACAGGAAAGATTTTCAAATTTAAGAATATGTTAAAAATGATATAAAAGAGAATATATTAGTGAGTAAAACAATTCAGGAAGGATATGAACTAAAACAGCAAAGCTAAAGAATATAATACCTGGAGTTAAAAATAAATGTATTAGTGAGATCAATAGGAAGAAAAAGATTATTTAAAACCAGAGGAATGGGGAGATAGCTCATGTTAGTACATTTGCCACACAAACATGAGGACCTGAGTTCAATAGGGAAGCAGGAACTAAAGGCACCCTGGGACTTCTGGCCATCTGGTCAACCTACTAATACTAGCCAGGCTGAGACCTTGCTCAAAAAGTAAAGCAGAGAGCAACTGAAGAACACACCTAACATCAACCTGTGGTCTCCACATGTACACATACATGTATACACACACATACATGCATGTACACACACACACTCAAAACCAAACACAACAGTGGTTTTGTTTGTTTTCCATTATTTGGGGATGGAATCCAGGACTCCCGTGAGCAAAAGACAAATGCCAAACCACTGCACCACAGCCTCATGTTTTGTTTTGTTTCTAAATTTAGGGATTCTCCTATTAACTGACATGGCTCTTGGATGTTCTGTGCAGCCCAGAATGGACTCAGACTCTCAGGACTCTTCTGTTAAGGCTGGGTGCCTGAATGACAGGAAAGCACCAATATATCCTCCACATGTGAGGCATAGCCAAACAAGAGAAGAGAGACAGAGACACCAGAATATATTTAAAGAAATATAGGTGAAATTTTTCTTAATTTGATTTAAAAAAAAATCAACTGATGGAGAAAAAGCCAACCAACAGGCCCTAAGTAAAATAGACAGAAAGAAAAACACAGACATATAATAATTAAAACAAAAGCTGCACAATGAAGAAGAAGAAGGCTGAAAAGCAAACACAGAGGAAGAAAGTCCCATCATCAGGAAGCCATGGGACAGCTGGCATTTCACCAGAAATGAGGAAGGTCACAAGAAAAATGGCAGAGCCTTCGAGGTTCTAAACCCCAGGTGGTAGGATAGGAAGGAAAACAGAGGATTCTGTATGCAAAGAGATAGCTTCAAAATTAAAAGAAAATTCAAAATATTTACACTTAAACAAAAACTTGAATTTGTTCATTAGATGTCTATGGTGTCGGAATGCTAAGGGAAATTCCAGAATAATTTCCAGTTGGTAAATTCATAGCCATAGAAGAGTGAAAGCTACAGGTTTCATGAATATATATATGTGGGTAAGGTTAAGTCAAGTATTATTTCTGAAAAATAAAGTGACCATTTAGAAGATTAAAATGTTTTTTAACCTGTTTTTTTACTTATTTACAAAAGACATTACACACAATGAAAGGATGCATTCAACGCCAGTGCCTTTAGTGATAAAAATTCTCAATAAACAAAGAACAGCAGTGCTTTCCCCAATCAGATAAAGGGTATCTGTGGGGGAAAAAATTTTTTTTTACAAGAAACACTGTTCTTCATGGTGAAATACTCAAATGTTTTTTACTCAGAATTGCTGTTCACCAAAAACTGGGCATAATGCAATAATATGTACTGTTATTACTTCTATTACACGTTATGCTGAAGATCCTAGGGAAACACAGGAGAGCATTTGGTTGTGGTGCCTGGGAGCTGCAATGGGGAATAGCACTGTGTGATGCTGGCTTTGAGCGACTGAGCCTGATCTACTTTGGTGTGGCTTTAGTTACTGCTCATGTGTTTCCTATGCGTTGCCCCTCTTTGTGTGTGGGCTTATCATTAACTTCATTGAGTTTGGAAACATTTCAGCCTTTACTTCTTTCATTTTATCCACATCCTCTTCCCTGTGCAAGAATCCACTTGCACACAACGCCGGAGGCTGAGACGCCCTTCACGGAGGGTGCTTTTGTTTTCCCAGAGTTTCACTTTGGGTAATTGCTGTAACGCTATGCTAAAGCGCGCAAATTCTTCCTCTGGTTTCTAATGTAGTGTTAATCTCATACATTGAATTTTTAAATTTTGTATTTCATAGTTTTCTCACCCTCAGGTGTCTCTAATCTTGGGATATTTAGGAGATAGTTTTGTTGTTTTAATGTCTCTTTCTGCTCGTTGTAATGTCTGATTCGGTTCAAATCCGTTTTGATAGTGTGACCATGCTCCCGTTTGGGATCTCATTTTCTGCAACTGTTTGTCTGATATATATGCAGTTCTTAGTGGATACCAGACTTGTGCATTTTAGCCTGTTTGGGTGATGGGTATTTTTCTGTGCCTCCATAAATAGCCCAGAGCTTTGTTCTGAGATGACATTAAATTACTCGGAAACTGGTTGTTTCGGATCTTTCTGAGATTTGCTTGGCAGGTTCAGAGCAGTTCCCAGCGTAGCGCTACCACTAATTACCACCCTCCTTGAAGCAGTCTCCCCAGAACATTCTTCCCAGTGGCCCACGCATGAGTGCTGCCCTGCAGCTGACATGGATGAGCCTCCCCCAGCCCCGTGTGAATGCCTGCCATTGCTGCTGCTGCTCTTTCTCCACGATCCCTGACTCAAGTTGTTGTTCAGTACTTATACGCTGATAAAGGACAAAAACAGTCCAGATTTTGCTTCCTGAATAAACGCTTCTTCTCTTTTTAGTGTCCTGTCTTGCAAATTCTGGCTACCTTGGTCTCCACAGACTCTCTATGTCAGCGCTCAACTTAGGGTGCCACCCACTGGGCTCCTCTGGACATAATTCTGCAATTCCCCCCCCCCGCCCCCGCCCCAGTAGCTCTGTTTACCATCCCCCATTTAGAACTCTTCTGACGTCAATGCGCAGTGTCTTGAGTGATGTTAATCTATAGATGTTCTTACATTGGTGGTGTTTCAGACAAGGGGGTAAATTTAGTTTCTGTTAATCTTAGATCAAAGAAATGTAGACCTTCTTTAGTGAGAGTGACCATTGGTCCTATCTGGTATTGTTCCAATAGCTGTGTAATTCTAATTCGTAACGCTGTTTGGGGGAAGGGATTGAAAGAGGGGTGGGAACTTGTATTAGGCATAGCACAGAAAAAAAAAAAAAAGCTAAAGCTCCACCTAATAATAAAGATGGGCAAATAGACAGCAGAGATCGGATGGGCAGGTAATAAAGTAGCCCAGTCCAAATGCTAGCCCATCTAAGCTCTTCTGGCCCTCGAGTGTCCTGTGCTTTGAAGTGGGAATAGCCTGCTTCCCTACATTGTAAGTGAAAATGATCACGCATCGTTGTATCTGCCAACGGTCATTATACACTCTACATACAGACCAAGGACAAGGGATGCCACCGGAATCTGAGGCGTCTTGGCAGACTCCACCCATGGTGGACATAACAGAGGCTACCCTTGCAGACTCAAAGAAGATACGAAACCAGGAGGGCTCAAGGGAGGATGCTTGAATCTCACTGAGAAGGAGAAATAGAATAGATGGTGGAAGTGGTTGAAGAGAAGGGAACAAGGCAGGAATGGGGGCGCAAGAGAAGCGAGGGTAGAGATCAGACCTGGGGAGGGTAGAGGGTGGCAGGAGGACAGAGGACCTGCGCAGAGAAGAGAAACCATGGGCAAGGGCATCTCTGTGACAAGCTGGAAACCTAAGAGGTAGGTTTCTAGGGGGACTTAGGGGTGACTGTAGCTAAGACTCCTAGTAGCAGGGGTCATGGAGACCGAAGAGGACACCCTCTTAACTAGATAGTACTCCTAGTGGAGGGAGGGGAACACCAACCCACCCACAAAAAACTTCGACTCAAAATGTACCCTGCCTACAAGATGTGCAGGGATAAAGATAGAGCAGAGATTGAGGGAATGTCCAACCCATACCTGGCTCAACCTGAGACCCAAACATGGGAAACAGCCAACCCCTGATACTGTTAATGATCCTCTGCTATGCTTGCAGACAGAAGCCTAGCATGGCTGTCCTCCCAGAGGCTACACCCAGCAGCCGATCGAAACAGATGCTGAGACTCACAGCCAAACATTGGGCAGAGCACAGTGAGACTTGTAGAAAAGCTGGGAGAAGCATAGAGGGACCTGTTTTTTCCCCTCATTCTGATGTGTTAGTTTTTTATTTTATATAATCTTATTTATATCATATTATATTTTTATCCCTTAGAAGCCTGTTTGTTTTCTAATGAAAAACAGAAAACGAGTGGATCTGAATGGAAGGTGAGGTGGAGAGGAACTTGGGGGAGTAGAATGAGGAACAATTGTAATCAGGATATATTATGTGAGTGGGGAGATGTATTTTCAATAAATGGAAGAAAAGGATTCGATCTACCAAGAAGAGACCTGATACCCTATGAGCACATAAAGGGGGAGGAGGTCCCCGTCAGTCACAGTCATAGGGGAGGGGAGTAAGGGGGAAATGTGAGGGAGAGAAGAATGGGAGGATACAAGGGATGGGATAACCATTGAGATATAACAAGAATAAATTAATAAAAAAAAATTTTTTTTAAATAAAAAAGGATTTGAAGGCATCTCTAACGCTGGCTGAGACTGGTCACCAGAATCCTTCCTCTCAAGATGATCTGTAACTTTTGAGTTTAAACAAAAGTTACTGTGCTTCAACACCACTGCTTTTGTTTGTTTGTTTGTTTGTTTCACCTTCTCTTCTTCAGTTTACCTGGAGGGCTGTCACGCATTTAGACTAAAGGGGGGGTGGTGGTGGTGGGGAACACAGGGGAGCTTTGTGTCTGTGCCTTCACACTGGGACGAGCACAGAGTCACAAGATGTATGCCCTGCAGATGCCAGGATATCCGTCTCACCGGGTGGCAGGTTCGAATATTCTATAGCAGAACAACCGGGTGGGTGGAAAGAGAACGTGCCATTAAAGCTGGAAGAGAGAACTGCTAAAGTTTTTGTCTCCGTAAACCATCCTGTGTGAGCCTTGTCTCCTCCGTAGTCCTTTTCTTTGGGTGTGGGAAGCAGGTGGGTGAAGCTGGGTTTCTGCTGAAGTGGCCTGATGTGTTGCTGATGCTCCCGTAGGCAGACAGCCGACAGGGAAAGACTCATATGATTGATCCTTCTTGTTCCACTTGCTTCTGCTCTCCCTCTCTCTCTACAACCTTTGGAGAGACACTGCGCTCCCAACTGTGGGGGCTGGACTCTCTGGGGGGGGGTCACTTAGGTTTTAACGGGGAGAACTTAATCTCGCCCAGCTTGAATATCCCCCTTGGTAGAAAATATTTGCACCTTACGGTATTAGCATAGCGCCGTGTAGGGATGTCTGTAATGAGGGGCTGGAGACATGGGTCAGCCGTTAAGAGCATCGGATGCTCGTCTAGAGTCCCAGCACCCACATGGTGGTGGTTCACAATCATCTGTAACTCCGGGCCCTCAGGACTTGATACTCTCTTCTAGCTTCTGTGCACACTACATGCAAGTGGTGCACAGAAGACATGTGCGCTGGCAAAACCTTCATACGCACAAAATAAAAATTAAGGTTAGAAACTGTTTAAGAAAAAGAGTATAGTGCTTAAGGCAATGCCAGCTTGTATGAAGTCGGACACCTCGTTACTCTGCCTGGCGTATCCTAAGGGTCGTATTAGTGTTCACAAAAGAACCTCAGTCATTAAGGAGCCTCTCAAGTGGAAGTGAGGTTAGCTTCCTCTTCTCTGCTATATCCCAAACCCTCTTAGCAGTCTCTAGCTACCTGTCTTCCCGTGGCTTACCAAACATTTCCTGGATTCCTTCTGTGTACCACACACTATTTTAGGCTAATTATATTCAAATTGTAAAAGCCCTCTCCTTCTGTTCTTGCCATATAATGAAATGGATCAATCCTTAAGCAGACTACTGCAAGAAATGAGCTGAAGAGAGGGGAAGGGAGAGATGTGACATTTGCTGTTCATCTGCTCTCTCTTCCTCTTCCTCCCTTCAACTGCCTCCTGAAGAACATACTCTAAGAAACTGTGAGTTCGAGGCCAGCCTGGTCTACAAAGTGAGTCAAGGCTACATAGAGAAACCCTGTCTCAAAAACCCCAAAGAAAAGAAAAAAAAGAAAAGAAAAGAAATTGACTAGTGGGACTACAAAAAGGCATAACTTTTTTTTTTAATTAAAAAGGTGAGAAAATTAAGTGTCATTATCAAATGATTATCTGTTTGTCATCAGTCTTGACCAGTAGGGGGCAGTAATATCCAGCTATAGAAATGGTCAAGGTTATAGTGCCTGTAAGACTGCCCAGAAGGAATGATTTCTAATTTGATTACTATAGGATCTTCAAATTCTTTCTGTTGTCTTGTTTTTGTTTTGCTTTGTTTTTTGATTTTCCGAGACATGAGTTCTCTGTGTAGTCTTGACTGCCTTGGACTCACTTTTAGACCAGGCTGGCCTTGAACTCACAGAAATCTGAGTATCTCAGCCTCCTGAATACTGGGATTAAAGGCCTGTGCCATCCCACCTGCCTGGCTAGGATCTTCAAACTCTTAAACTGTGCTGTTGATACACAGCAAGGGAGATGGGGGGGGGGAGGAAATGGGGAGGGGCTGGGGCTGTGGGGTAGGACTGTTGGTATTGTCCTGTTAGAACAAGGAAACTGCTGTAAGTTTCTATTGGTGTTGATGTTACCCATAACAGTCTGCCTTGCCTCAGATCTGTAAGAAACCATCAGACAAACAAACAAACAAACAAAAATGCTATTAGTTTCTTTTGTTTGTTTGTTTGTTTGTTTATATTTTCTCTTCATCAAATAGTCTCAACTGGGGACAGGCAAAGAGTAAAACATTCTCTCAAGGACCGTAGTGACACCAGCACCAGCTGGCCCACTCTGTGTTCTTATTTAACTTCTTTGCGTCTCTGCTTAAGAAGTTTGCAGAGTGTAGCTAAAGGAGGGCCAGGCTAGTCAGGAAACTACACCTGGTAGGGGTGGGGGCTGAGGGGGGCAGGGGAGGGGAGAGAAGATAAGGAAGTACCATCCTGACAGCGAAGGAAGGCCAAGCCAAAGACATCACCCTGTGCTCTGAGCTCTTGCTTTCTGCAGTTACCACTGTCCAGCAGAGACCCTGCCTTGCTCAACGAAGCCCAGTTCAGATCTGTGGATAGAAGTTGCTCCTCTTGTGTAGAGTACCAGCACTCTGGAGGCAGCAGGGGCTGAGAATTCCAGAGCATGCTGTCTTTAAAAACAAAAACAAAACAAACAGTAACAACAACAAACTTATATGTGTATGTTTCCAGAGAATTAATGTTTCTCCTTTTTTGTGATATTTGTTTCATGTAAAGTTCTCTTTGTTGTTACAGTTTCATTTTAAGTTTTCTTTTACATTTTATTTTATTTATTTATTTTATTGGTTTTTTGAGACAGGGTTTCTCTGTGTAACAGCTCTGGCTGTCCTGGAACTCCCTCTCTAGTCCAGTTTGGCCTCGAACTCATGGAGATCCGCCTGCCTCTGCCTCCCAAGTGCTGGGATTAAAGGCATGCACCACCACCACCTGGCTAAATTTTATATTTTTAAGGCTTTATTTAAAAATAAAAAGATCTGAAACAGAGAAAACATTCAATTTTTTTGTTTCTTTTTAGTCTTGAGTATTATTCTTTTATTGTTTAAAATGCATAATCAATTTTGAAACCTGAGTCACGTGGTTAAAGTAAAAACTGTGCAATACCTCACTAACTAGTGAAAACTGTTAAGCCTCAAACCCCTGAACAAAGGCTAACAGCGTGCCTACTTAATATACTGAAACAGAAGCTGCGTGCCAGTCTCTCTGAGGCATCGCTGGCATCTGTTACAGAGACATCCTGGCTGGCATATCCTGCTCCTACCCGAAACTCTCCAGCCAAGGGACTGGTCCAGGCCCCTGCCCCGACCTGCTCTCTCCTGTACAGCCCAGCCGTTTTGACTGCCCCTGCCTCCTGGCCCCTTGGTCCCTGGGTCCTCTCTTCTCCTTCTCCTCCACCCACCCCACCCCACGGTGCTTCCGCCTTTGCTCTCTCTTGTATCCACTGTAAACCTTCTCCTCCGCCATACCTAGGAGCAGCCGCATCCTTCTCTTCTATCATGTTTTCACCCAACAGCCACTCTCAGTGTTTCCCTACTTAACCTTTCTGGCCATCAAGAGAGCGGGGCTGGGGATAGCAGGGAGAACGATTTCCCCTGTGACTGTTCTTTGACTCCTGATCTAAAGCTACAGCCGTCTCTGGTCATGTGACTCAAGCTCTGGCCAATCAGTGCAGACGTTATAAATAATCCGCCAAGCTAGCAAACTTCGTTCAAGAGATTGCATTCCCTTCCTTTACATCTTCCTGTTCCCTTTAGACTGGGAGACTTGATGACAGAGCAATAAAACAGAAGCCTTTGTGTTTCCTGATAGCCTGAACCAGCTGGATGGAACCGTATTGCTCTATGTGGGTAGTGCAGGCCTGCCAGGTGGTCCTGGGTTCTATAAGAAAGCAGGCTGGGTAAGCCACGAGGAGCAGGCCAGTCAGCAGCACCCCTCCGCGTCCTCTGCATCGGCTACTGCCACCAGCTTCTGAGATCTCGCCCCTGACTGCCCTTCATGATAGACACACCTGTAAGTCGAAATAAATCGTTTCCTCCCAGGCGTCTTTTAGTCGTGGTGTTTTATAACTGCAATAGAAACCTAACTAGCACATTGCCCTATCCCGTTTCTGGGTCAGGTTAAATAGACTTGCTTTGTCTAAGACGACATCGTCCTATGCACTCATTAACTGATGTCCGTGGTGATTCTGTTACCGGCAAGATCACTGCCCAAGGCCCTGCTGAGGGGAACAGACTCTAGGTTGATATATCAACAAGGTCAACTCTTTGCCCAGCAAATACTCCTGTCCTCTTTCCTTGGGCACTGAAACTTTTCTACTGGCACCAGCTGGCCCCTTATTCCTCTTATTGGTTGCTTTTTAGGAATTACTCAGTCTCACATATAAAGAAACTAGGAGCGCCTTTTCTTTCTTTCTTTTTTTAAAAATATTTTATTAATTTATTCATATTACATCTAAATTGTTATCCTATCCCTTGTATCCTCCCATTCCTCCCTCCCTCCCATTTTCCCCTTACTCCCCTCCCTATGTCTGTGACTGAGGGGGACCTCCTCCCCCTGTATATGCTCATAGGGTATCAAGTCTCTTCTTGGTGACCTGTTATCCTTCCTCTGAGTGCCATCAGGCCTCCTTCATCAAGGGGACATGTCAAAATGGGGCACCAGAGTTTGTATGAAAGTCAGACCTCCCTCTCCACGCAACGGTGGAGAACGTCCTGTCCATCGGCTAGGTCTGGGTAGGGGTTCGAAGTTTACTGCCTATATTTTCCTTGGCTGGTGCCATAGTTTGAGCAGGACCCCAGGACCCAGATCCGCCCGTCATAATGTTCTTCTTGTAGGTTTCCAGGACCCTTTTGCAAAGTGACCTCCTCAAACTGTACCCTTGCTTAAATTCTCACTTTTGCCACTATTTTTGGATTTTTAACTAAACATTGTTTGGAGAAATGGGGGGTGGGGCTCTGAAATTTTAGTTTGTTGCTTTGATATTTTGTACAGATACAGTGTAATGTGGAGCAGACCGCCATTTCAGAGACAAAGCTACTGTACTCGCTCTTGGAGCAACAGCTTTCAACCTTCCTAACACTGTTCCTCATGTTGTGCTGACCCCAACCATAAACTTATTTTCATTGCAGAACTCTAAATTTTGCCACTGTTGTGAATCATAATGCAAATCTGGGTGTTTTCTGATGGTCTTAGCTAAGTGACCCCCGTGAAAAGGTCACCTGATCCTCCAAAGGGGTCTCGACCCACAGGTTGAGAACCAGCAGTCTAGAGCCGTGGCCTTTGGCCTCTAAAAGAAAGAAAGCCCTTTCAAATATAGAACCATGTGCTTGTTAATCTTCATGGTCAACTTGACTAAAGTTAGAATCATCTAGGGAACATCATTTGGGGTGTGTCTGGCAGGGCGGTTCCCTTTTAGCTAAGGAGGAAAGATCCACCTTGAAAGAGGCTAGGGTGTCAGGAAGAAGGGAAAGGGGGGAATGCAGAGCACACAAGAAACACTGCCATCATCTCTCTCTGCTTCCTGATTGGAAGCAAGATGAGCAGCTACCGTGCTCAGGTTGCCTTGACTTCCGGGCCTCGGTGGCCTATGTCTTCCAACTGCAAGCCAAAGCAAAGTCTTCCCTCTTTGCTCAAGTTCTTGATGCTTTGTTACAGTTTCCTCCGTTACATTATAACAGTTTCCTTCTAGTTTGAAATATTACACTGTAAAAGGAGCTTTTATTCTCCTGGCTCAGTTGTTGTCTGGGAGGCTCACTGCCTCCTTCTGCTAACCTGGGCCTAGTCCTGGAAGCTTCTAACCTCTGGACTATCTAACCCAGGCCTAGAATGTTTTCAGCCTCTGAGACTTACTGCTTAATAAGCTCACCCTTACTTGTTCTTTCTGAGCTCTGGGCTGGCTGCTTCAACTCAGCTGTTCTGGCTCAAACTCCTCTCCCAGCTGACTTACTTAATCTGGCTTCTCTCTCAGGCCCAGAATTGTTCTGCTTGGCCTCACACTAACTCAGCAATCAATCTACGCTAATCTTCTATCTTCTTCTGATTTTCTTCTCATTGTCTTCATCTGAGTTTTCTCCCAGACAACAATTGAATCAGGAGAATAAAAGTTACTTTTACAAATAAGCAGATGAAACAGGCTGATTATTCTGTAGTTCGCAGCCTCTGGACTCTTCCTGGTTTCCCTGGGGGGAAAAAAGAGAGAGAGAGAGAGAGAGAAGAAAAAAAAAGGCTGTCAATCAAAATCAGGCACCTGAACCGTGCTTATTCCAGGGCTGTCTATTGGGAACACTCTCAGATGCCTGGAGGAAGCTACAGAAGAGTCACAGCTCCTTGCTGTGCAAGCTCCTGCAGGCCCAGGCCCAGACATAGCTTTTCCAAGCCCGATTGTGTCTGCAGCCATTTCTCAGACCAAAGGGGAGGATGTCTCTTAGTAGCTTAACTGAGGGACTGCTCTGCCTGGTGCAAAAGGAACAATGCTATGATTGTTGTTAACACAAACCCTCATTTGCACAAACTTTTGCTGCTGCAGTTGCCACAAGCACCCCTTTTCAGACTACACAAGCAAACTGTTCAGCGATCTCAGTGAGCCAGTTGGATGATACTGTCTTGTGCTGCCTTCTTCGGTGTTGCAGCCTTAGGCCTGACAAAAGGTTTATTTGCAGCGGGAGAAGTGAAGGAAGCAGCAGCAGCAGCAGCAGCAGCAGCAGCAGCAGCGTGGCAGGCTCCTCAGGCTGAGTGGCTGTACAAAGAAAAGGATACTAGTGGCTGGCAGGCAGAACCAAAAAAATAATGGCAGCATGCTCAGCAACATCTGCCCACTGCAGAGCTGACAGAGCTTCGACGCTGGCTAGCGGCTGATGGCAGCAGAAGCAACAAGAACAGCAAAAGGAGCATTGAGTGAGAGCCGCCTCCCCAGTGGCCACAGCCATGGCAGCAGCCATAACAACAAGAGGCCACTACAGTTCCAGAGGATGACAAGGGACGGAAGCAGAAAGAATGCGAATAGGCAGAACAATGTGGAAAGCAAAGCCAATAAAAGAAGTGAAAAGGCTTAAAATAGTACACAAATAACAGACTGGTTAAAGAAATACCCATTTGAGCACACAACACTGGTTAGCATTCAGTATCTCTAGAGAATTAAGTTATAAAATAGGGAATCGTGTATTTCCGTCTCTACCACTTTCACAAAGAAGAGTCTTGCCAAGATGTGCACCAGCTTCCATCCCTTCTCTGCTTTAAACATTTGCTGAAATTTATGGCATGAAGGCAGTGGACCAGAGCGGCCGCTGCTTTGCTTTTTTCAAGGCAGATCTGTTTGTGCAGCTTTCGCAGAATGACTTCAGGGAGGCCCAGAGAAGACAAGTTTTGACTTAAAGCTTATCAAAAACTTGGCTTCTCCCTTGTCACTGTCAGTCCCTTTCCTCACAGGAGAGACCGTACTTTGATGTAATGATGTCAGAAGGACTTTGTGCCTGGTGTCACGGTGAGTCGTTCCTTCAGTGCCAGCGCAAGGGAAGCAGAGGCAGGCTCTCTGGGTTTGCCTTCAGCCAGGCCTGCAAGAAACACACACACACACACACACACACACACACACACACACACACACCAGAATGAATTTTTATGGTTTTTTTTTTTCAGCTTTTTTTTTTTGAGACAGGATTTATCTGTGTAATAGCCCTGGCTGTCCAGGATTCTGTCTGTAGACCAGGCTAGCCTCAAACTCACAGAGATCTGCCTGCCTCTGGCTCCCAAGTGCTGGGATTAAAGGCATGCACCACCACTCCTGGCTTGATTTTTTATGTTTTTAAAGTTACTACAATAAAAACAAAAATGCCTTTAAAATATTTTAACATTACCATAAAAAACATATAAACAAGTTTATCTAGGAAAGATAGTGTCATAAATAGTGCATTATTGGTTCTCTCTATAATTTACCTTTTGTAATAAATATTCTTTTATTCTCTAAATAAATCATCTGTATTGTCCCATTTGCATGAAATTTCTTTTCTTTTTTTTAAAATATATTTTATTGATTTATTCATATTACATCTCAGTTGTTATCCCATCCCTTGTATCCTCCCATTCCTCCCTCCCTCCCATTTTCCCCTTACTCCCTTCTGGCATGCAATTTCTGAAAGATGCAACTAATGCCATCTAATTCTGAAAATTAAAACTTTGAGTTTACATTTTAAGAAACAGTTAAGGGTGGGTAATGTGGCTCAGTGGGTAGTGCAAGCCCTTGATCTCCAGGACCCACACAAAGGGCAGAAAGAACCCACTCTGTAAGTAGGCAGAGACCTCTCCGTGCATGACATGGCACATCCTCCCATAAGCATGGACATTGTGCACACTTACAGACTGTATGTATGTGTGTGTGACTATGTGTATACATGTGGAAAATAAATACATAGTACTGTAGATTCTTCTCTCTTGCTATTATAAAGCACCCTAGCCAAAACCAACTTAGGAGAGAAAGGCTTTGTTTGGCTTATGATTCTAAGTCATAGGCCATCATTTCAGGGAAGTCTGGGCAGAAACTCAAGAAGGTAGTCATATTACATCCACAATCAAGAACAAATAGAGAATACACGCATCATTGCTTGCTTAATGCCTCTGCTCAACTAGATTTCTTCACTTTTACACAGTTCACAGCACAGCACATGAAATGGTGTGATCTGAAGGGCAGGTCATTCCCACCTCAACTATCAAAATCCAAACAACCCCTCCCTCCCAACACACACACACACACACACACACACACACACACACACACACACACACGCCTAACCTGATGCAGCTAGTTCCTCTCCTCTCACTTGAGTCTAAGTGTGGCAAGTTAATGATCACAGCGACCCATCACATAGAGTGTGTGCCAGTTGGCATCACAGACTAACCACTCTAGGACTAAGTAAGATTCTTTGAGAAAGAAAAGACTTAGTGATGACAATGAAAGCCATAATGTTGGGTCACTAACAATAAAGTGCATTTTAATGAGAGCTATCAGCTATATGTTTAAACAAATTTTAATTCACAAACACAAGAACATTGTACTATAGATAGTATCTAAAATGTGATTAAAGGCCAAAAAAAAAAAAAAAAAAAAAAAAAAAGGTTACGCAACCATTTCTGCATTTGCAGGTAAAGTTTCTTTTTAACTATATAACAAACTTTTGATCTCTTTTCTTCACTGCAGATAACTGTATTATGTACACATGAATTCATCAACTTGACCACAGAAGCTGATGGTCCTGATGATCTTTGTGTCATCTACTCTAAGGACAAATGACTGGGCATTCCTCTTAGTGATGTAAGGGGCCAGTCCCATAAAAGCATAGCAAAACTGGAATTCTCCACACATATTCCATATTCTGAACTCCTCAGATTATTAGTCTTTAGCAATGGGAATGTGATACGTGAAGAAAGTGACTATAGTGAGGGCAGAAGTCAGACAAAAAGCAGCAGTTAAGGTAGCAAAGGACACGAGTAAGCTTTTCAGAAGAGGAAGCGAATGGTTAGAAACAGCATGAAGGGTGGAACAACCAAATTACATCCACCGTAGATACTGTAGGCTTTGAATTGCTTGAAACCCACTTTCCTTGGGGTTCTTTAATGCTTAGGCCTCCCTTCCAACCCACCTTACCCTAGATAGGAAAGAAAAGAGGTTAATGGGAACAGGAGAAGTAGACCATTTAAGGCTCAGTTCCTTGGAGTGATTTCACTTTTCGTCGTCGTCAGGATTTCTGCAGATCCGTTAAACAGAAAACCAGCAGTTCAGCAAAGTGACTGCAACTGCAGCAGCTGGAAGCAACCCAGAACCTTGAAGCATTATCTGGAGCGCTTCTTTCCAGGAGTGTCCCAAAGTGGAGCAATGAACAGTCAAGCGATAGGAAGTGATGCCAAAATCAAAAAAGCCAAAGCCAACCCTCTTGTCATATATATATATATATATATATATATATATATATATATCCTCTCAGAGTCCATAATAGGATGTTTATCAGTTGGCAGAGACCATTCCTCCACAAGAGGCAGTTCCTTTTCAAGTGGACAAGCATCACGCATTCTCTCACATGTCTGTTTCCAGCTAATATTGTGAACATTTTGACTTATATGTAAACATGTTTGTGTTTTAATCCCAGGTGTGGGATATGGGCGCTGCTCGAGTTTGTCCACAGCTGATAACTGCCTCATGAGCGAGGTCAAGTGATCTTTGACAGCTGGGAGCTGCCTCACGCTGGGGAGGCTGGGGGGAGGGGGTTCCGAGGAAGAAGGTGGCTGCTGATGCTTCTCTCCTGCTGCTCCTGCTTGCTGTTGACGAAACTGGATGAGGAGAAGTTGGAGATATCCTGAAAGGAGGATTGGACTTGCCCCAAGGAACCCAACAACCCTGAACAGCAGGAAGCAGCTAAGGAAAACTATGCCCTCTCTCCCCACTACCCTTCTTTCTCCTCTACCTGGTGTTGGGGTGTTGGGAGAAATTGGGGTGAGTAGGGAGAACGGCAGTTGAAGCAGCAGGAAGAGCCTTTTGTTCATATGTTTGGGCAAATGGGGGTGAGGGCTTTCCTTTGCAGGGAGGAACCCGAGGTACTGCTGAGGCATCCAGGGAAAGCCTACAGTCAGTTGAATGCTCATGCCATGGTTGTGTTCTGAGTGAGTATCCTCCAAGCCCAAGCAAACACCATCCTGGAGGGCTCAGCTGTGCCCCCTTGCAAAATTACCTGAGCTGGGCTTGCTGACCATTTATGCTCCCTCATGAAGGGGTTGGGGAGAGTCAGAAGACCATGACCTAAGTATCCAAACCCTCCAATGCTGCCTTAATTCTACACGGCCTCCACAGCCTCAGGGAGGGGCTGTGATGAGGGAATAGATGGGGGGGTCAGTACTGGGGAGGGGTGGCTCTGTTTCTGCTGCTACATGGAAACCCACATCCTTGTTGGGTAGATTTTCCTGGTATGCCCTTTTGAGGGAGGAGTACCCCCACACCTGTAATGAACCTTCCATTGATTCCCTGTAAGGAAGCCCAATGCGTGAGCTTTAGTGGGGTCACGCCTTGGCTTATGGTTGGGACCGTAGAAGGAGGGGGCAAATATTGCTTTGGTCTCTTCTTGGGAAGGACTTTTAGTAACAGCATGACATGACAACTTTTGGAAATAATGAGGTAACAGACTGTTGTTGCTATTTTTCATTCCCATAGTGCTAAGTTTAAGAATAAATTTGAGGGGCTGGGGAGACGGCTCAAAGGTTAAGAGCACTAGTTGCTCTCCCAGAGGTCCTGAGTTTAATTCCCAGCAACCAACCACATGGTGGCTCACAACCATCTATACTGATATCTGCTGCCCTCTTCTGGCGTGCAGGTGTACATGCAGGCGAAACACTGTATACGTAATACATAAATAAATTAAAAAATGGATAAATTGCCGGGTGTGGTAGCGCACGCCTTTAATCCCAGCACTCGGGAGGCAGAGGCAGGTGGATCACTGTGAGTTTGAGGCCAGCCTGGTCTGCAAAGCAAGTCCAGGACAGCCAAGGCTACACAGAGAGACCTTTTCTCGGGGGGGGGGGGGGGGGGGCAGGGGGGGGGAGATAAATTTGAGTGAGGCTTTGTTACTGTAGAGGAGGAGAGGAGAAATGATTTACTCATGCTTAAATATCCTTAACAATAATCACATTATGTACTTTATAACTGAGATGATGAGTTAGCCTGCCTAGACAAAGTGGAGTCTGGAGGTTACGTACACAACCGATGCAGTTCTATGTATATAACCCCGGATAGCTGAAGAAGATTCCAGGATATCTGATGTCATGTATTGCAGAAGGTCTGAATATGTGCAAGATTTAGAAGCTCATACTGTCATCTGTCAGTTGATACTATAGTGAGCAAACTCAAATGGTGCCTCTATAATGTTCACTTGCATTTGTCAACGGTGGGGTTATAAAGAGTAACACAAATAGGGTAATAATAATTGAAATCAGTGCTGTGAATAAGACCACTGAGAGAATAAACTGAAAAAAAATGCAGAGAATAGAATTCTGGGAAACACTAGTATCTAAGATATTGGTGAAAGAAAAACAGAATAGTAATGATGGTCTAGCCTGAAGGACTGAATGAACAGAAAAGTAGGTTGGGTAACATTTGCTTTCTGTCCTCTGACTGAGACAGATATTTCAGACTGACATAAAACAGTTTTCCTGTTAGAGATGAATCCTTGCTCATTGTTAGATAGATAAAAGTTCAAGGACTTGGTGGTAGCTGGTGGTTGCTGGGGGACAAGTGCCATTTTCTCCAGTGGTGTACCCACAGGGAAGTAGCACGTGACCAAGAAGTAACCGCCCACACATGCTCGTGCAAGCAACCTCAAGTTCAGTGACTGACACACTCACACACAATGCATGTGCACACTTAGGTGCACATGTGTGTGCACACACATGTATACATACATACAATATATATGTGCATATACACAGCAACACACACACATGCCCACACAGATGCATACACCCACGTATCACACAAACACACACACACACACACACACACACACACCTAATATGAAAGTTAGAGGGAATTTCTTGGAAGGAGGGTTTCCCCAGAGCAAGGAGAAATGAGAGAACAGCACAGGGCAGTGGGAATAGAAACAACTTGAAACTAATATTCATTAAAGGAACCAGGAGAAAAGGTGGACTTCCTATTTTCAATGAGATGTGTGAACATCAGGGGGAAAAAAACTTCACTGGTAATTACATTAGGAAGTCAATGAAGAACTAAGAGTGAGCTATAACCATTAAAGAGTCCTTTTTTCTAACACCACCTAAAGCACGCACCTTTGCTGGGCAGTGGTGGCGCACACTTTTAATGCCAGCACTCGGGAGGCAGAGGCAGGCGGATCGCTGTGAGTTCAAGGCCAGCCTGGTCTACAAAGCGAGTCCAGGGCAGCCAAGGCTACACAGAGAAACCCTGCTTAGGAAAAAAAAAAAAAAAGCAGGCATCTTTACTCTCAGCTCTGGAGAGGCAGAGTCAGGCGGATCTCTGTGAGTTCGAGGCCAGCCTGGTCTACATCATGAGTTTCAGACCAGCTAGAGCTACATAATGAGACCCTGTCTCAACAAAAAACAAAGAAAAAAAATTGCAACCTGATTTCCTACAGAGATGTAAACGATGAAAGAAAATTATTTTCAGTCAATTGTGCCAAAGCTATTCATAATAAAAAGCCAAAACATTGTGTTAGTGGCCGAGTTATCAGATCACTTCAGAAAACTTCCTGGCACCTCAAAAGTAATGTGTCATGGATTTCATATGGTTCCTCTTTCTTTCCGGATACAGAGACTGAGGCTTTGACACACAAGCAAAGCAGCCAAGCCTCTCCCACATTGTACAATGGACACAAAAGGCCCTAACTACTATCCTGGGAGTTCCCCACTCCTACCTCATCTCTCCTCTTGTCGATGCAAAAACCCAGCTCCTACCTCAAAGAAAGTAAGACCTAATTTGTTCTGTAGCTAAATATAACTGACCAAACCCAGGAACATAGATTCATGTTGCCCCAAATATTGTCTGTCATCCAGAATAGCAGTATTTTCATAAAGTTTTTATAGCAACAACAACAGCAGCAGCAAAGTCATAAATCTAGGTACTTTTAAAATGTATTAAGTCAGTGGTTCTCAACCTTCCTAATGCTGCGGCCCTTTCATACAGCTCCTCACGTTGTGGTGACCACCAACCACAAAATTATTTTTGACGCTCCTTCATAACTGTAGTTTTACTAGTGTCATGAATTGTAATATAAGTATCTGCTTTCTGATGGTCCTGGGTGACCCCCTGTGCCGCTGCTACCTTAGTGGCAACATCAGGTGGGTGGGGTACAGGCAAACTGGCAAGTGTGTTCCCGGCCTCCGGCACTGTTTGTGCCGGGTCATGGGAAGTTAGGAATCTGATGACACATTCCAAAAGAGATCACCAGGAAGTTAGGTCAAACACGGCGATAACAACAAATGGCTAGTTGGGGGCAAGAGATGACCAAAATAATTCGATTCTGGACCTGCAACATTCCGGTGCCCCAGGACCAAAAAGTTCCTTCCAATCAGGCCATTTTATAGCGGTCCTTAATGCAGACACAGCGTCCTCCGCTTTCAACTTCACTCCACACAAGCTGGCTTTGCTCTTCAGAACAATCACTTGAAGTTACTTTTGCTTCCTGCTTGTTTTTTTGCAACAGAAAAATAGATGTCTTGGGTAAAAATAAGACTAACCTGGATCTTCGAAAAATCACACGTTAGCTTTTGCCTTAGGTTTATTTGGCACTTGCCATCTAATTGATTTGATTCCTTCCTTGAGCATCAATTACCTATTATGTACAGGCATCCTTCCAGGAGGTGGAGACACACCGAGAAATGAGGAAAGGAGGCGGGGGGGGGGGGGGGGGGGGGGGCGGGCGGGGGTGGTGTCAGAGGTCAACTTGCTGGACATTGTTGGTGAGGAAAAGCAGTTGTTAGAAGGGGTGGAGTCGGGCTTGGGGGCGCAGGAGCAATCTTGTAACTGAGAAGGAACATAGGGGACTACTCCACAGTTAAATGAACCAAGGGCGATTTGCACAACTCCGTAGAGGGATTGCCATTTAGGTCCTCAGGCCGGGGAAGGTAGGAGGAAGATGCTATTTAGTGTTGTGTAGGTCGAGGGGCTCAGGAAGGCAGACCTAAGGGGCAAGAAAAATTCATTTTTTAAACAGCAAATATTTACTGCAGAAGAGAATAGAACATACACATACACACACAGAAGCGCCAAAGAGCACCCCTAGCTAGCTCCAGGTTACTGGCCAAAAAAAAAAAAGAAGCAGGATGCGCTTGCGCAGCCGTGCGGGCAACCTGCGTGGACGCCGGGGGCCGGGTCCGTGCTGTTCAGCAGGAGCGCGTCCCGGCTTCTCGCTCGGCCCCGCCTCCCCAGCCGCTCGCGTCCTGATTGGCCAGAGCGGGGGCGGGGCCCGGAGCCCGGAAGTGCGGCTGACGTGTCGGGGCCGCGCTCGGAATTGTGGGCGACTCGGCTAATGGCGTCTGCGAGTCTGGGCTCCCGGGGCGGGCATCGCTGAAGCTTCTGGCCAGCTCCGTGGCCGGTGACGCCCGCCGTGGCCGGGCCCCGCGGCAGCGGGAGGGACCTGCCGGTGCGGTGGGCTCCTAGGCCGGCGCCAGGGAAGCCTGGCGGGGCGGGACGGCTGCGGGCAGATCTGGGCGAGCAGCCGTCGGCGGTGCGGGGCGGCGGGGAGGGGAGCTCGGGCACGCCTCGGGGGCGCAGCCCAGGCCCGGCCGTGCGCCCGCAGAGTCCTGGCCTCCGGCTCGCTGCCCGCCGCCCTAGGAGCCGACAGTGCCAGCTGATCGGCTAGGACCTGGGGGGAGGACCATGTCCGGCACCAACAGCCCCGAGGCTGTGAAGAAGCTGCTGGAGAATATGCAGAGCGACTTGCGGGCCTTGTCGCTAGAATGCAAGAAGAAATTCCCACCTGTCAAGGAGGTACGCATCAGACGACGTCAGGGAGACTCTGCGAGCACTTCCCCGGTCTTATATAGACCTGCTCCTTGATCTCCCCAGCCCTATCCTAATTTTCATTCCACTAGTAGGTTTAAGTCGGTGATTGTTTCACAAATGCTGTTTGTAAATTCCTTGGAGAGTTGTAAGGAAATTTGATTTCTTCCATTCTCTTAACGTGTTTATTTCGGAACGAAGTTCCTGGAGTGAGCCGATTCACTGAATGGAGTCAGGTTTATTGCTCCTAAAAATGAGTATCCGTCACTGTAGCGGAATCTGAACTCCAGGCGTACATGTACGTAGTGTGTGTATGTCACTCATCTGGAAACATTTCCTTCTTGGCTGGGTTATTCAGCCAAGTGTTAGCTCTCAGTCTCAGTCTCAATAAACGAGAGCATTTAATTTTACAGCAAATGGTCAAGGCCTGCAGTAATTAACGTTAAACCCTCAGCGCGCAGTGTTGTATTGGGACGCTCTGCAAAACGAATGCACCTGAATTTAGCACCTGGGCTTTGTTTGTTTTCAGCTGAAGAATAGGGTGGAAATGTGGTTTTATAAGATTATGAGAGGCCAGGTGTGGTGGCCAAACGTTTAGTGCCAGCAGACGTAGGCAAGCGGGTCTGAGAGAGTGGACACCAGGGCAGCCAGGGCTACATAAAGAGACCTTGTCTCAAAAAACCAAGATGATGATAATGGTGATAATGGTGATGATGGTGATGACTCACAGGAAAAGCATCAGTAAAGAAACTCAGCTTAATGTATGCCAGTAAAAATTTCCAGATACTGAATTGAAAATTTTAATTCAATCACTATTTAACTCACCACCCCTGGCTTTTTTCTCTTAATATTCGATTTTTGTTGAAATATTTTAAAAACTGTGTCCGTTCACTTTTTGAAAATAATGTAGTTCAGGGGCTGGAGAGATGGCTCAGCGGTTAAGAGTACCTGTTGCTCTGTCAGAGGTCACTGGTTCAATTCCCAGCACCGACATGGTGGCTCACAACCGTGTGTAATTCCAGTCAAGTGATCTGACCTCATGTGGTGCACAAACATACAAACAGGCAAAACGCTCATACCATATAAGACAAAAATGAATAAGTCTAAAATTTTTTTTAAACGTAGTTCAAAGATATGTAAACACATTTAATTTTATTTCCTAGTTAATATAGCTAAGTATGCTTGCAATTTTACATACTATTTGCTATTAAAATTACCAACTGAGTTCGTATTTTTTTACTTGAAACTGTATTTATCCTTACTATTAAAGTTTTATAATTAAAACTTGACTGGTAAAGTTTAGAATTTAGACTTGTAAGGAACCTTTAAGTTGTCTATGAGCACCTTGCTTCTGCCTGTCTTCATGAATTCCAGTTTCTTTAATGAGCTACTCCTGAGGATCGAGACCACAGATTTCAGTTTGAGGAAGATACTGTGTTTTATTTCAGATAAACACCAACTTGCTTCGGTATTGATTTTCTTTGTTGTCTCTGTATCATCTTTCTGTTGAAAGTTAAAGCAAACAATTTTTAAAGAATTAAGGTATTTTACCAGGTGTGATGGGTCACACCTGTAATTCCAGCACCCAGGAGGATGGACATGGGTTTGAGGCCTTCCTGGGGCTAGAGAGTGCAATCCTGTTGAATCATTTGCACCTCTGAACACACACACACACCCTGAGGAGGGAGAGAGAGAGCGAGCTTCTCTTTACTTTTAGAAAACATTAAATCCTACTGTAATCTCAACAATCATTTGTAGAACTGTGGCTGTTCCCGGTTCTAGTAAAATCATGTTAAGAGTTTGGCTCCTCTATGCTATAGGCCTCTGTGGGTTAACCTGAGACTTTGCTACGTCTATGGTATTTTTATTGGGGAAAAAAAAATCCACTCTTCCAACAGGTAACTTACAAAATTGTAGAACTCACTCCATTCCTCATCCTGGCGCTTTCGTTAAGGTTCCTTAGTTTCCAGTTAGGCCCTGGCCGGGCAGCTGCACAGTGATTGCTACAGCCTTGGCAGTGACGGCAAAAATCCTGTGATGCCTCTAATATATGATCTTGTATATGGCGCATGTTCCACAAAGATTTGCTGAGTGACAGTTTCTTACTTGGGGCTGGGCAGAGCCCTCAGTAGCTTAAGAGCACTCACTGGCTGCTCTTCCAGAGGACCCCGTTTGATTCCCAGCACCCCTTGGAGGCCTCTAAACCCTCTGTAATTCCAAGGGGACCAGATGCCTTCCTCTGGCCTTCACTGGCACCATAAAATGTACATACAGGCAGACTCACACTGTCAGGCCTGGTGATAAGCACCTTTACTACAGAGCCATCTTGCAGACCCTGTCTCTCTTTTTGATACCACAGAATCAATACATCATAAATTACAAATAGTGTTTCCAGGCTGTGTACTTTGGGGCTTTCTGTTATTCATTGGCACCTTGACAGAGATTTTTTTTGCCTAAATGAGAAGGTCCCAGTGGCAGAGTTTTCTAGAGCAGAGTTTTTGTTCTATGTTAATTGATGGCTGCTAAAGATCTGGTGATAGAATGCCTTGTATTGCCACAGCAGGGCTCTCTTTTATTCTTTATTTGGGATCTCGAACTAAGGTTCTTGGCTCTGGATGGAGTCAGGCCTTGATTTCAGGCCATTTCCCAGTGAAGAATGGAGGCTGGAGCGGTGCTTAGTTGTAAACTGTTTAGTGTTGTGTTTACAATGCACTGTTATTATCCCCCAGCCCCGCCATGGCTGTTCAAGTATAACAGAACAAATTCAGGTTTTATGTATTGAAATACATAAGAATAGAGACAAATACTTAATAAGTATTTGCATTGTATTGATTACTTCATGACACTGTGCTTTGATGACCTGGAAATAAAAGACACTGTCTATGACATAAAATCAACCTGAGTCCCTTTTTTTCTCGCCTGCTCTGTCTGCATGTACACCTGCAGGCCAGAAGAGAGCATCAGATCACATTATAGATGGTTGTAAGCCACCATGTGGTTGCTGGGAATTGAACTCAGGACCTTTGGAAGAGCAGACAGTGCTCTTAACCTCTGAGCCATTTCTCTAGCTCCCTGCCTCCTTTTTTTGATGATTTTTTCCTTTTCTTTTCTTTTTGTATGCATTGATGTTTTGCTTGCATGTATGTCTGTGAGAGGGTGTCAGGTCCCTTGGAACTGGAGTTACAGACAGTTGTGAGCTGCCATGTAGATGCTGGGAATTGAACCCCAGACCTCTGGAAGATCAGCCAGTGTTCTTTTTTTTTTTTTTTTTTTTTTTTCTTTTGGTTTTTCGAGACAGGGTTTCTCTGTGTAGCATTGGCTGTCCTGGACTCGCTTTGTAGATCAGGCTGGCCTCAAATTCACAGCAATCTGCTGAGCAGCTAGTTTTCCTAACCTCAGAGCCAGCTCTCCAGCCCAAGATAGCTTACTTTTAACCAAGTACAATGTAGGTTGTTCTAATAGTGAAAGTCTAGAGCAGTTTCCTAGTCTCTTAAGTGTAAAACATGGGGGGGGGGGGGAACCACCCAAAACAAAACAAAACAAAACAAAAAACTACCTTTATTTTCATGAAGTTAATGTGATTGCATAAAATATAATCTGTCCAACAGCGTGGAAAGCTTTGCATCTTTAACATACCACCTTAAATATTTTATAGCTAGGCATACCTAGAACCTGGCATGTAGAAAGCTGAGGCAGGAGGATTTCAAGTTCCACACTAGACTGAGCTCCATAACAAGACTCTGTCTCAGCAGAAAACAAAGCCAGGTGTAATATGACCCACTGCCCATGGGAGGCAGAGAGGTAGGCAGGTCTCTGAGTTTGAGGCCAGCCTGGTCTATATAGTTTCAGGCTAGCCTGGGCTACATAACCAAGACACTGTCTCAAGGAAAGAAGAGAGTAAAGTAAATGAATAGTTCCTATTATACAGAGGAGGTTAGAGGGGCTCAGTAAGAGAGTAAAGCTGGACTGTGGAGGGACTGGGTGTGACTCCCTGTGTACCCATCTCTGCGTTCTACAGATGCCTCATTCTTCCCATCATGTGTCTGTGCCATTACTTACTGCTGTGGACCATACTTTCCCGCTTGACACTTTCTTGTTTTGATTTCTGTAGCACGCTGTCCGTGTGTCTCCTTTCCTAGGAGTCCTGTTCTTTATGTGTGAGTGTGTCCTGGTTTGTCGTCAAAGCTTTCTTGCTACTCTTCCTGTATGCCGCCTGCTCCCCTTGCTTTGGCCTTACTGTGATGCTAGTGGCTCTATCTGTGTCATCCACTCCAGCTTGCTTCCATCAGCCCGTGCAACACCGCTACCAGAGTATCTCCCACATAGTTCAGATAGAACTTCCTGTGCTTGACCTCTGCCCTGCTGGGCTGGCTCTCACTCCCTGTTCCTCCTCCTTACTGTTGCTTATGCTGCTGCTGTGTGGCTGTCCTTTCTCTCCCGCTGTCCCCGGTTGTTTCAGGCATCACGTATTATCCTACACCAGCGCTAAACACTATTCCTGGCTTTTGATGCACAGGAATGACAAAGTAAATCAAATTAGCACACTTAGCGCCCACACTATGGTTCCCAACCATCCGTGACCCCAGTTGCAGAGGATCCTACACCCTCTTCTGACCTTCGTAGGTAGTAAGCTTGTACATGGTGCACATAGGCATGCAGGCAAAACACTCATGCACATTTAAAAAATTCCACCTCTTCCCCTCTGCGTCACAACATACTGCTAATGTAGATGCATATATGCATATCAAAATAAGTAAGTAAGTAAAATCTACATCAAAATCTACCGAAAGAGACTCTGCTCTCTTTATCGATAGTATCATGGGAATTCTGAGGTGTTGAATAACTGCAGTTATTTGTGTTGCCCAGATTGGAGGCCGCTTGAGGACGAACCTCTCATTGCAACAGGCAAGAGCCAGGATGAGAGTGATAAACTGTACACCTAGTAGCCTTGTGAATCTGTGGTCAGACTTGATGGATTTTTCTTTCAGTGGGCACCTTCTTTTGAGTTTTCATTTTATACTCTGTTAACTTTTCATTTAGAAACTTTTATTGCGCATTTAAAAGGAGGGATGATAAGCACTAGCAATGGAGGGAGTTATAAAGACACAGGTGTAGTGGAGTGGGTGAGCAAAGCCCTCTCAGTGAAAGGTCTAGAGAGTAGCAAAGGTGAAAAGCCTCTTAACAGCTGTCACATAAAGGAGTGTGTCCCCAGTGATGCTAAAACAGTGCCCAAATCAAAAGAACCCTCATCACAACGCTGAAGGGTCCCCATGGTGTTGGCACAGCATTGGCACATAAAGTTGTGAGATTTGGGGTTTGTATTTGTCAGTGTGTAGACGCTGTAACTTTAAGAGCTATAGAGTTTCTTCTTGGTCTGCTTGTTTCCTCACTTCATGCTGGGAATTAAGCCACACCTCCAGCCCAGGCGGTGCTCTTCCTTGTGTCTCCTCATGCTTAACCTGTGCGGTGGGAAGCACTGTGCGACTAAGCCACACCTCCAGCCCAGGCGGTGCTCTTCCCTGTGTCTCCTTACACTTAGTTTGTCAGTGCTTCAGCACTTCTAGTAAATGGTTCCTTTTAGAAGATTTCTTTATGCTGCTTGATTCTGAGAAACACTTCATTTGTTCATCCATTCATTTGCACTGTTGGTATTGATCCAAGATCTTGTGTATGCTAGGCAGCACACTGCCATCCACCTGCATCCCCAGCTCATATTCGGGAAGTGCTAATAGGGGTGGATGCTGGTGACCCCTTGACAGGTGAGGTGCTGAACGACTGGAGGACATGATAGTAGAGAAAGTAAGCTTGAACTGAAGTATAGATGTGAGGGAAAACACTAAGATGGCTAGCGAACCAAACTGGGATTCTGATCAGTGTTTGTGAGATAGAAGGAAGCGAGCATGCATGGTCAGGGACCAGATGGCTGCTGCCGCTGTTAGAAATAAGTGAGGATGTGAGCAAGGCAAGACAGGGTTACTGGTGGAAGGCAGTGACTTCCTCTTTCTTTCTGTCTTTCTTTCTGTCTGTTTTGAATGTAAATACTCAGGTTGGTAAGTCTTGCTGCTTAGGATATGCGTCAAGAACAGAAATATAATTTAGGATTCTTAAGCACTTTAAACATCATTAAGCTCATAAAATTATGAGATGAGTAAGGAGTTTTTGGAGTGAGAATGAGACCAAGACTCTTCTGGGAGGTTTTGAGAAAGGAATCAGGAAAGTATAGTGAGTAAAAGAGACATGCATTTTTAATTCCCATATCATCTCTTCAGGTCTTCAGAACTGGCAACGCCCTCCCCTCCTACTCAACTCAAGAGAAAAATTAACCATACTTACAGTTGATATATACAGTGAGTGATTATTGTAGGAAATACTTGAAAGCTTTATTAAAAGTATAAAAGATTTGTTTACTCTTATATGTGTGGGTATCTTGCCTGCTTGTCTGTCTGCACACCATGTGTATGCATTTCCACAGAGGGCAGGAGAGACTGGTGTATCCCCTGATGTCAGGGTTACAGGTTTGCTTGAACTCAGGTCCTCTGAAAGAGTATCAGTGCTCTTACCTGCTGAGCTGTTTCTTCTGAGCTCTCTGTTGCCATTTTTGTTCTGAGCAGGTGTCTCATGTAGAGCCTAGCCTGGCTCAGAACTCCGTGAGTTCTGCCTCAGTCTTCCAGCTTAGTGAGCATCGGTTAGCTGCCACCCCAGCAGGAGATGCTTTCCTCACACCTCTCAGCCTTTGTGGGTCGATAGAGGTGTCTCAGAAGACCTCATTTCCTACAGGAATTTCCAGACTACATAAGCTATGTAGGGTTACTATCGCACGAAGACCTTGAAATATGTGCTTTGCAAATAAACATGTTTAGTAAAATTTTCTAGTAACCATGTTGTCAGAGAGAATAATAATTCCAAGAACTTTCTTGGATGATAATTTAACTGTTAAAAAAGTGGGTGAAGGGGCATGATGAAGTAGGTTTGATACCTAAGGCAGCCAGTAGTCTTTTTGGTGACTCCTTGAGTTTAGGGATAAATGTGGTTACCGTGTGTGTGTGTGCGTGTGTGTGTGTGTGGTGTTCATACACAGTCACGACTTGAGTTCAGATTATAGAACGCACATTGGGTGACTCACAAGTACTTGTAGCTCCAGGTCCAAGTGACCCAATGCTCCCTCTGACCTCTGTGGCTCCCCATAAACACACACATAGGTAAGATAAAATAAATCTTTAAAGTATAGGAAGGAAAAAATAGAATTGGCCCCTATTAGTTCACGATAGTAATTTCACTTGCTCTCAGGCCTTTGCAGTTAGAGGCGGAGAGAGGGATGGTGAGCAGAGAGGAGGAGAACCAAGGTCTCTCATCAGGTTGTTGTTGCTGTTGTCATCTTAGTTTCTGAACATGTACACCTGATAGTCTTCAGGCGCTCCAGGTCTGCCTTAAGACAGAGCAAGGCTTCACGCAAAGTGCAATCACATTTTATTATGTTCCAGGCATGTGCCGCCACTGGACTCCTAATGGTTTAAAAACAAAGATGATAGTGACTGGGATTTTGGTTTTGTGTTTATTTTTTCACACCACAATTCAAGTTTAAAGTGACTTTTATTTTCTGATTATTTCTGTTCTTACAGGCTGCTGAATCGGGAATAATAAAAGTTAAAACCATAGCTGCAAGAAACACCGAAATTTTGGCAGGTAATTTTTTTTGCATATAAATTCAATTATTGGTGAAAATTTTACCGAGTTAAATAGACCCTTAAAAGAGAGCCATCGGTTTTTTGGAGCAACTTGTTCCTGCACCCTAATGTGCTATGCATGGTATAGAACATGTGAATGTCCCCAAATTGCAAACTGCTTGTATTTGCTAGAGGTGAAAGTTCCTTGAAATGAGAGGCCTTAGCACTGCCAGTTCCTTAGAATCAAGGATTCTCTTACTCATCTTTGCTTTTTCCTCCACCTTTCGCTACTCAGGTGACACACTTCACCTATAATGAGTATTCACTTTCTATTTGTGTACTGTGTTGTTTGGCAAGCTGGTTCTTAACGCTGACTTAGTGCAGTTTAGACAGTTTATAAAGTAATGCTGTATATTAAGTAGTGACAGACATTTTGAGTTCTGGAACCAGGGCCATGATCACGAGATAGAAAACAAGAAAACAAAGGAGTTTGTTTGTCCTGGGTTTGCAAACCTTCATTGGACAGTTTTCAGGGTCAGCTTCTCTTTGACATGGCTTTTCTTCTCCATCTGCTCTCTTGTCTTCTTTGGAACCTGGAGGTGTTTGCAGTATACCACCATGGTGTTTTGGGGTTTCCACACTAGCTTCCCCTCCCAAGTGCTGTGTATACAACCACTCTTTACTTCCTATTGCCTACAGAATTCCAGTCCCACCAGCCTTTCCTCTCAGCTACTATAGGAGAAAGATTACAGTCTGTAACATAAAACTTGAAATTTAAAACTTAAGAACTCCCAATTTAGAGATATCTCCCCATTATAAAACAAAATAAAGACCTTGGACAAGAGTGGGTCTCCTATAGATCTCAGCTTGCTGGAAATTTGCCATTATGGTTAGTTTTCCTAAGTCATCTCTTTCTCCCATAGCGTCTTCCTTGTCATTTAACAGTTTATGAAAGCTCCCATAGTTTTGTGACACTTCTCACAGCAGGGAATAATGCGCTCTGTATGTGGAGGAGGGTAGCGATGTGGAGGGTAAAAGCAAAGGTATGTGTTTGGGAATGGAAGAGTGGACAAGTAGGTATGGGAGGGGCATGCTGGGCTGGCTTACTGCATAGTCTCTGTGAGGAAGTGCATGCTTAAAGGTAATTTATGACCTGGACTTTTACACTTGAGACGTATTACAGTAGAGTCAGATTATTGTAAAATATTTACCTTTGCTGATATTATAAGAACAAATCCTTATTGTTCAATAGTAGTTTTCACTGGTCTTCTTATAGTTGATAGAAGATCTTCAAAGAATGGCTGTGTATTCTAGTTTTCTATACAGAGTGAAATATCTAATTAATTAAGCTTAAGGAAGAATAAGACATTTTAGAATCATTGAGATGGCCAAGTGGAGGCCCACATGGTGAAAGGAAAGAACCAACAGTTGCAGGTTATTTTCTGACTTTCACATGAGTGCTGTGGCACAGGTACACTCCTCCACACACAAAATTATAAACAAACAAACACAATTCAATGTCATAAAAATAAGAATGTTTAATATGTAGCTGGATTATTGAATTCATTATAATACACATAGCCACATTTCACATCACAGGTCTTTATACTTTCATGTCCATATTTTCCAGGACCATGTATGTAAGGAGCTACATTAGCATTTAAACTTGTCCTTGGCATTTTTAAATGATGTCTTTATAGCAGTTGCTACCTACAGACACAGACTTCATTGATGTCATTTTGAAATCAGAGGCTCTTACAAGAGTTCACATTGGTCAGGGTATGGTTTCTAAACCACCGACTCAGATCAGAATACAGCTAAGATGGAGAATACTTCTAATGTTTTCATTCCTGGGAAGTTTTTATTTCTTTATAAACCCCGGGATTATGGGATACTAATTTGGTCCTATATCAAATGTCAAAGATCCCAAACAATTGAGGACACTACAAAGAGTCAGGATGCTGAATTCTTATTTCTGTATGTTCGAAATGATAAAGAGTCATGCATCAGATCATAAAGCCTACTTAATAGTGGTCAGCATCATTGTCGTCAGCTGTAGTTTCTTAGCTTAAGGGACGATGACTCACTTTCAGGACCAGTCTTTGCCTTACGTCCCTGCTCCTTTCTTGCGCATCCTCTTTTAATGTGTACTTCTCTTTGTTTTCACTGCTGTCATGAATGCTGACATGAGTGGAAATGCTATGCCAGGTAATGTCAGCGCTGGTCAGATACAGAGATCTTTACCTCTCCTTTCTCAGGACACCGAGAGTGAGCGATAACAACAATGTAAAGTTTCTTCCTTATGAAGCCAGATCCTAATCTTAAACTTGACTGATGTATGTTGCAAATTATTTGTTATCCTATGTTACATGTTACTAGACGTCAAGACGGCATGAGTAACATAATTATATATTCTGCTTTTTAATGTGTGTTTTTAGCAAGGAAATCTATCAAGTTGTAATATATCTTTAAGTTATATGAAATTGTAATATCTCTAAAAGTTATGTACTTAACTCTTACCCCAAACCCTAATGAGTACATGTACCATGGCTGCTTTCAGCTGCCGTCAGTATACATACATGTAAAGCTCAGTCATTATCTGTGATTTGTCTATTTTCTCATAGTTCTTCCTAACCCTTTCCTATCTGCATAGCCTTAGTAACTAGACGGTCTCTAAGTCACAATGAGCAAATATACTTCAGGGTTTTTTTTTCTGACATAAAAAGCAATTTACCTATTTGTTTTAGTATAGTTTTATCAATATATGTATTTATGATATCTTTAAAACTTAAAAGAAAATCTTATGTGTATAAGTGTTTTACCTGCATCTATGTATATGCACTATGTGTGCCTGATGCTAAGAAGGCCAGGAGTAGGCATTGGATCCCCTAGAACTGGAGTTACAGGCAGCTGTGAGCCTCCATTTGGTACTGGGAACTGACATAGGGTCTTAGCTGCTGAGCCGTGTCTTCAGCCTTGCGCGTGTTTAGCATCTGTAGAGCAGACCAACAGCAAGGTCCTAAAGAGCAAACACAACTGCGTGAGAATGACAGGAGAGGTGACTACGGTTCTTCCTCTGTGGTCTCCTCACTGGCTGCGTTCATGCCATTCACTCGCCTGCTCCTTCACTACTTCCTCTGCCAGAAGCTTTCTCTTCTGGCCTGACTTAGTTTCTAAAATTAGAGACAGCATCTCGCTCTTTTTTATATTGCCATTACTTATATGACACTGGAACACTACTAATGTATCATGTAGCCAGCCTGATATTATTTGAGCATACATTTGGAATGTTTTTTGATCATAAAGGCTGGAGAAGGTCTACAGGCACTCTCTCTGGCCCCATTGTCTCCTGGCAATCACAGTTGTCTTCAGACTTCTTGTGAAACAACATTGTCAAAATAGGTTCATGTGTCACTATGGCACAGTTCAGAGTAACTGGAAGCAGTGCAGACCTGTTGGCAACAAGATGTGGAGAGGATTTAGGACCAGGTCCTGAGGCCTAGCGCTGCGTGTCGGAGCAGGAAGAAAGCAGAGCATGTGCTGTCCTGTGGTTCCAGAAGCATCAGAGTCACAGTGTCAAGGGGCTGGAAGCTTGGTGTGTAACACATCTTAGTGTACTGAGATTGGTTACAGCATTTCCTCCAAGAACTACAAGACCACTGTAGAAGGAGCCAAGTCACCACCCATCCCAATGCCAGGCTGCCTTGCAAAGAAGATGAAGGTGCCTCATGCGCATTTCATCTGTGAAGGGGGGAGGGGTGTCTCTGTGACCACCATGGCCAGCAGAGTAACCATCACAGGGAAGCAAAAGGAAGTTCAGTTCAACATGACTAGGTAGCTGGTATGGGTTCAAAAGTTTGGAGTCTGACCCTAAGTAGTTTATTTTAGACATACTTAAGCACAGCACAATTTGGTGAAAATTTTTCCTGGTAATAACTCAATCCCACGTGCACAATAAAGCTTAAGACATGACTACATCAAAACTCATTGTAAAGTACATGTGACGCCTTCCAGGAAGATGGGTTGTATAGATTGACAAGCTCATGACAGAGGTCTAGAGGAGGGTCTAGTGTGGTCTTGCCACAAGGAGAGCACAGTCAGCAGGGTCCTGGCCTTCTGAGGGGATGACAGGTTGTGCATCCCGCCCTTTAGAGGAACAACTCTGGCTCCCTAGTGTCCGCTGTCAAAGGAATGCATCCTGGGAATCAGGGCCATTGTGTGGCATCCTGAGAAGCTTTATGGGAAAGTTTGAGTTGTAGACTTTTCATATTCATACTTATATTTAAAATAATTAACTGTGACTGTTGGAGGACATAATCGAGTGCCTTCCTGTGCACAGGTGCTGTTCAGAGGCTGTTCTGATGCAGCCTAGAAGCCATGGGAGCTGTCACATGTTCATCTATTGGGCCAGCGAGGTTGCAGTTTGTCTATAATATCATGTACTTTTATTAATTTTTATCTTCCCTTAGATTTTTTATTTTTCAAAGTTTATGCGCATTCATCTTTTGCTAAAGGATTTGATGGCATCTTTTAAAATGCTTTTACCTGTACACTATTTCAGCAAGTGCAATGTAGTTCTTTATGTTAGGTATATTTTTATATTTATAATTATTTATGTTAAATTTCTAGAAAGAAACACCAAGTTAAAGACTATTAATATGTTTAAAGTTTTTGGAAGATATTACTGTATGTTTTTCTAGAAAGGTTTAAAAGCTTCATAATTACCAACATTTGTAAGCCTGTTTCTATAAGCCTGTGGGGATTATTATTTTTTAGCATCTTGGGCTTAGTTGGTGTCTCCCGTTGACATTACACTTATTTTTCTGTATGCATTAAATTATTTTTTTTTTTTGCTTTACACATTTTTTTTTTTCCGGCACAGGGTTTCTCTGTGTAGCCTTGGCTGTCCTGGACTCTCTTTGTAGACCAGGCTGGCCTTGAACTCACAGCGATCCACCTGCCTCTCCCTCCCGAGTGCTGGGATTATAGGCGTGCGCCACCACGCCTGGCCTTTTTTTAAGTTTTATTTCAGTGGTTTAGTGGTTTTCTATTACTGAGTTGTAATCTGCTGGTGATGAGTTTGCTTTTGCTTTTGAAGTGGTCCTTTAAAAGACATTGAACAAGGTAAATCAGTGCTGTTGTTGTGTTGGTTATTCTGGATACCGTTGAAACTTCATTGACCATTATATGCTCATATAACTTGGGAGGAAAAAAAATGTGATGTGTTAATTTGAATTACATTAAAATATAACTCATAAACACTTTTATTGCTATCTTTAATTTATCTGGCCTTATAAACCTGACTCTACAGGAACTATATAACATTTTATGATACATCTCATTTTATTAATACTAATATACATGGGCTTTCACCTTTAAACAGACTTAAATTGATGTGTCTTAGAATCGTTGTAGGCCAAGCTGGTGGTGCATGCTCCTTTCCTGGGTCAAGGGTGAATTTGTCCATGGTTGTTCACATTATCACATATATTGGCAGCATGTGCTGATACCTTGTAAACTGACTTTAATTGCGACTTAAGATGTCATTCTAGCTGCTGACAAAACTGAGGTAAAACTGTTTGCCAAGGTGAAAAGGTGTATGTAACAGCAACAAAGTAGAATGAATGTCAGGGGCTTAGAAGAAACTTCAGGCATGATAGTAAATGTCTCTTCCCAGGTATCCCTACTGCTCTTGGTGGTCCAGAGCGGGAAGACGGTAGACAGTAGGGTGATTGAGTCCCGGCTTTAGCTTCTTTTATCATCATGATATTTGCTTTACAAAATGACAGCATGATGAGCGGGAAGAGTAGGAGCTAGGCATTAGAAGATAGACTGCCAGTTTCCCTGAGCTACCTATTTACTGTATCACATGGCCAAATCTTGGCCCATACATCTTGTCATGTTCAAATGAGCAACATGGGTACTCTCATAAAGATCGCTGATACAGCTTAGTACTGTGGAATGGTGTAATTTGCCTGAGCAACATTTAGTAAGTAGAAGTGCTCAGCAGACAAAAGGCCAGCCTCTGACTTGAGTGACTGGTGGAACTGGATGTAATTGGATATCTAGCTACTTTATTAAAGCCTTAGTTAAGTCTGTTCTCAGGTCTTTGGGGTTTATGTGTGATAGGGAAGTGCTCTACCACTAAGCTGCATTTCCAACCAGCGGCTACTGTGAATAAAGTTGTTTTCCTTCTTAGAAAATGTATTATTGTGGACAGCGATGGTGGTGCACACCTTTAGTCCAGTGCTCAGGAGGCTGATTAGTACTTTATGATGGTACAGCACAGGATCTCAGTTTGTCATCCTACAGCCCATACTGTGGGAGACAGACAGTAGGATTTAAATGAAATATTAAATATCAGATTTTAAAAGAAAACCACTTATTCTTCATTTTAAAAATTATCACCAGCCAGGTGTGGTGATATATGCCTTTAATTGCAGTACTCCAGAGGCAGAGGTAGACAGATCGCTGTAAGTTCCAGATCAGCCTGGTTTACAAAGTGAGTCTAGAACAGCCAACACTAAACAGAGAAACCTTGTTTCAAAAAACAAAAAACAAACAAAAAAATAAAAATAAAAATTTTAATCTTTGCTGGACATGGTGGCACACACTTTTAATCCTAGCACTCCGGAGGCAGAGGGAGATGGATTTCTGTGAGTTCGAGGCCAGCCAGGGCTACACAGAACCTTGTCTCAAAAACAAAACAAAGCAAATTATAACTTATTGAATTTGTTCTTTGACAATGTCATACATGTATAAAGTACATTCTGGTTACTAAAAACCTCTCTGGGCTGGAGAGATGGCTCAGTGGTTAAGAGCACTGGCTACTCTTCCAAAGGTCCTGAGTTCAGTTCCTAGCAACCACATGTCAACTCACAACTGTCTGTGACTCTAGTTCCAGGGACGCTAACACCCCTGGACACACACTTACAAGCAGAACACCAATGTACATAAAATAAAATCCAAAACAAAACAAAACAAAAAAAACCTCTCTACCTCCCCACAGTTCTCTTTCAAACATTCATGTCTTCCCCCCTCCCCTTTTTTTTTACCTCACTTAGGATTAAACTAATATCATCTGTTTGACCATGAATTTGGAACTTAGTACACAGTGGAGAATAGTTACTGTTCCTCTTCCAGAATTCATCAGGAGCCAATACTTCAACAGGGAGGAGGAGGGGCATGTGCACTCTCTCCCTAATCTGTGCTGGAATTTTGACCGGCCCAGTTTTCTGAGGGCTGCTGCAGGTCCCACAGATGCTGTGTAGTCTTACCTGTCCTGCCGAGACAGCACCTCACAGCCCTTCTCCCTATATTCCTTTTACATTCTTTCCTTCCTATCGTCTGCAGCATCCTTGAGCCTTAGAGGTAGAAGTACAAATGACCTGTTTAGGGCTGTGCACTTGACTGTCACTTGTTCTCTGTATCTTGAGCAATTCTGTGCGTGCATTTGCTGCCATTGTTGCATAGAAAATCTGGGAGTGAGTAGTATTTGTGTATAGTTATAAACATAAATATTTAGAAAATAGTTCAGCATTTTGTGACAGGTTAGCTCATCAGCAGTCACTAAGTTCATTGCTAGGGCCCAAGATAATAAAAGTATGGTACATAATACAGAGTGAAATTTTGTTCAGCTATAAAGAAAAATGAAATTATGAAATTTGCAGGTAAATTAGCACAGAGGGTCACAGATGGCCAGAGTACAAAAAAATGAGTAGCTGTGACATGCTCATCCCTAAATGTATGTATGACACATAGGTGTCACATCTCCTCCACACTTGACTCAGGGAGTGTTGTAGACGAGGAGGCACTAATACTGTTTTTTTAAAAAAAGAAAAGGTTGGGGAAGACTTCTATGAAATGTCTTCTGCAGACAACTGGGCCCTTACACTCATGACTTCACAGTTCCTGATTGTCTCCATAAGACCTACACAAGATCAAGCCAGCCAAAAGGCTCACATAGATGGAGAGGGACTCATGAAGCTCCACCCCTAGCTGAAGAGCTGTGGCATTGAAGGCTGCTGTTGAAACTCAGCTTTCTCCAGGGAAGTGGTGTATGTGAGGAGCCCGCGCTCCAGTGGATGCTCCACACCTGGACAGGAAGACAGTGCTGATTTGACTTGGTGGCTTTGGCAAGAGGCACGAAGTTGAAAGGGCGACCAGGAAAACAAAGTTTAGGAGGAGCTGGAGAGAGTGGAGGGTTGATAATATTATTAAATACAAACCCCAGAACCACTAGATACATGTATGAAATTCTCAGAGAATTAACTTAAAATAGAAGAATATCAACCTGAAAATGCATTTGACAAGATACATACCGATCGTAAAAAATACAAGCTGTTATGTAGTAGATACATGTCAAAAATACTATGTAAAACAGGAATAAAAACTAACCAAAATTTGGGGGTAAATAGGTAGAAACTACACACACACCCACACCCACACCCACACACACACACACACACAAACAAACCCACCAACAACACAAAAAACAAAATCAACTCCCCCACCACCACCTAACAAAAACAAAAAACAAAGACGCCCCAAGCTGTACTGCATGGGATAACCCAGACTCAGAAGGGCAAATGCTGCATGTTCTGTCTCTCATGCATCCTAGCTTCAAATCTGTAGGTTTGTGTGTTTAACCTGGAGTATCTGTATAAGGAAACTCAAGAGTCTGTTTGGGTGGAGGCTGCCTTAAGGGGAGGGAGGGTAGCCAAACAGATGAAATGACGACAGATGAAGAATTTGAGGAGTAGGGTAGAAAGCAGGAATAGGACATGGGGAAGAAAGGGAACAGGCTTGACCAAAAGCAAGGCTGCATGGAAAACTCATATGAAACTTAGTACTTTGAAAGCCAATTAAAAAAATGTCAGTTGAGAGAGTTAGAAGGGAGATATCCTGGATGTCCAGGTACTGTTGCTTCTAAAAGCCCAGGGTTAGGATTAAAAACCCCAGGGCTTCTTATGAGCTGTTTGCCAGGGAAGTCCTCAGGGGTACCCAAAAGACTACAAGCTCTTGCCACTGTTTTTGGTTGCCCACCAGAGCCAGTTGATAAACCCGATGGAGAGGGTACTGCACACTTTGGTTGTAATGTAGAGAAACCAAGCTGGCACCGAGCTGGAAGTTCTCTTTTGGCTAGCTATCGTTGTGCCGGAGGGTGCTATGTAGGTTGCTAGAGGAGAAAGCCAGAAATGGTCCCTACCTAGCTGTGACCTTTACAGTCTACAATGTCAGTCATCCAGCAAGATATGCCTAACTGTGCAATAGTGGCATGACTGTTACAGGTGAGATCAACTGTCCTCTGATTGGATTTGAGGCCTGTTCCATAAGAGGGGATTCATACCTGATCCTGTAAACACAATCAGAAACGGTGGCTGAGGTGGTTTTACACATTCAGTGGTGATTATGAATGACTTCCTTCCAAGTTCTTTTAAAGAAAAATTTTTTCTGACTTAGATATACATGTAGTTAGTGAGTTTTGTTTCCTTAGAAACAGCTACCAGACCTTTAAGTTTAATAATTCTCTTTACTTAGAATTTCATGTTCTTTATTCAATTTCTCTGAAGGTGACAAACTTGGTTTATTTATTACTTTTGCCTTTAAGCAATTAAAAAAAACTTGGTTATAAATTTAATTGTTTAATTGAACTTAATTGTATTATCCTAACCTACAGTTTAATAGCATTTTACAACTTCTAGAGTTGGTAGAAGTTAAATTAAAGTTTGGAATAAAAGTTTGTGTATTCAGTAGTTAATTTAAAATACTCTTTCCATAATAAGAGGAATAATGCTATTATTGTTAAAGAATTGTGTTTATTTCCTGAAGAAAGTAGAGCTACAAACATTGATAGCATATAAGAATAATCTAGTGTGCCTATGAACTATGGAGGACATGATGTATATACAATTTTAATTACTATTTCAGCTCTGTGATATGATTATTTATTTTCTTCCTGTGCAACATGAAAAATATTAATTTCTGAACTTGTGATAATCCATGTCTTTAAAGAGAATTTAACATATGGGAAGGTCCCCTAAATTTCCTGTTGGGGAAAGCCTGGGCAACCTGTGAATGAGGTGAAGACTGGAGTATCTGCAGTTCTTGAATTATTACTTGTTTCTATTTGGATGTTTATTTTACACCAACAGAATTTTCATAGTCATAAAATGTAGACAACTGTTCTTAATTATGAAGAGGTCCAATAATTTATTTTGTATGTTTTCTTAATACAGCGCTGAAAGAGAACAGCTCAGAGGTTGTGCAGCCTTTCCTGATGGGCTGTGGGACCAAGGAGCCAAAGATCACTCAGCTGTGCCTGGCCGCCATTCAGAGACTCATGTCACACGAAGTGGTGTCTGAGGTAGTATGGAGACTTGATCTCAGTTGCTTATTAAGAGTTGCATCAGTTGCCGGGCATGGTGGCGCACATCTTTAATCCCAGCACTTGGGAGGCAGAGGCAGGTGGATCGCTGTGAGTTCGAGGCCAGCCTGGTCTACAAAGCGAGTTCAGGACAGCCAAGGCTACACAGAGAAACCCTGTCTCAAAGAAAAAAAAAAAGAAAAGAAAAGAAAACCACAACAAGAGTTGCATCGGTAGTTGATTTCCTGGGGAAGATTAAAGCATATCTGATATTTACTATGGAGCAGTCTATAAACGCTAAAATAAAAATAAATAAAATAAAGCTAGTATTAAAGATTAAATATGTTTATTGAGTTACTTGTAATTTGAGAAGGCATAGTTCAGTAGTACAGGGGCTGATTTTAGAATAAGTGACTTTTCTGTGTCCTAGAATAGTTATTTAATATAATTCATATTTTAAAATGTAGATTATCTGACTTGATAGCTGCTCATTAATATAAGTATTTTGTTTGTATCTAACTTGATGATGGAAAGTGAGAAAGAAATATTACTGTGACTGTCTGCCATCTCTCAGACTTGAACTGATTTTGTGTGCCATCTTCTGATTCGCAGACTGCTGCTGGAAACATAATTAACATGCTTTGGCAGCTAATGGAAAACAGCCTTGAAGAACTTAAGCTGCTTCAAACAGTTCTTGTTCTTTTAACAACCAACACAGTAGTTCATGATGAGGCACTGTCCAAGGTAGGAAACGCACTTAATTGGTGTTTATAAATGCTTCAAGGTAGTGTTTGAATGAGCTGAAAAAAGATCTAAGCCTAGTGCCATTGCCATGAAGAGCAGCTCACGCCTCTGCAGTGAGTGTGAGCAGTGTGGGTTGGGCCCTCTAGATGAGAGCCGGCATGTTGGCTGCTTAGCTAGCCTTTGGCTCCTGCTAAGCTTAGTTACTTAGGAGATAGTGGGCGGAAGAAGAGAGAAACTGAGGGGCAGGGCAGGGAAGGGAAAGAGGTGGAAGGGAAGTTCCTTGGATCGCACTGGCTTGCTATTGCTATTTCTCTGTAATTACTCACAGGTCCCCCTGTTTTAAAGCTACATGTATGCATTATGTAAATAAACTGTCTCTTAAGTGGCCAAAAACCTTCTTGAGCATTTACATCAGATGAGGTCTCATAGCTAGTTTTTATTTCTTCCCTTCTCAGACCTTCTTTGGAATATTAACAGCTGTTCTGTTATATAGTTTTTAAAATCTTGAAATATTTCTGTAGAACAGAAAGCAACATAACACAGTCTTCAGCTCGTGTTTTGTCGTTTCTCTGAGGAGCGTGTTTGAACTAGACTGTTTGAAAATATTTATTTCTTTATTTTTATGCATATGAGTGCTCTGTTCGCATGTACACCTATATGCCAGAAGAGGGCATCCAATCACATTATAAATGGTTGTGAGCCACCATGAGGTTGCTGGGAATTGAATTCAGAACCTCTAGAAGAGCAGGCAGTGCTCTTAACCACCGAGCCACCTCTCTAGCCCGTTTGTTTGTTTTTTGAGACAAAGTCTCACTGTGCAGCCTTGGTTGTCTTGGAGCTTGCTCTGTAGACCAGGCTGGCCTCAAACTTACAGAGGCCTGCTTGCCTCTGCCTCTCCAGTGCTGGGATTAAAGGTGTGCATCACCATGCCCAACTTTGTTTTGGACTCTTAGTAGTTTCATGATAATTTTTGTGCTTTTAAGGGTCAGTAGTTTATAAAAGAGAGACGTCACAGCCTAATTACACATAGTCTCTCAAGTGGGTTTGTATGTTCATCTTTTCTAGATACTAGTTTGGTGTTCTTAGAGCATAATGAAAATATGCTCAACTGCAGCTGTTCCATTCGTCTAGGCTCCTGTCTGCTAAGTAGAGTGCTTTTTATATACTTTTCTCTGTGTACAGTTCAGTTTGGTTTCTTGCTATCAAATTATTCTTTTAATAAACATATTAAAATGTATACAATGTTATCAATTGACATACTAAAGAAAGAAGAACAGGAGCTTGGGAGATGGCTGCCACATAAGCGTGGGGCATGGCTGCATCTTTACCTGTGGAGAAGGGTAGTCCCGAGGGTGTGGTGGCTCATGAGGCAGTGTGGAAACAGGCGGGAGGCCTCCCGTCCTGACCAGGCTCCTGTTGCTAGGATGAACTCCATGACTAAAGCAGCTTGGGGAAGAAAGGCTTTATTTCAGCTGACAGGTTATACGCCATCAAGGAAGCGTAAGGCTGGGACTGAACAGCTCATGGAGGAATGCTGTTCACTGGCTTGCTACTCATCCACAGTGGGTGGGGCCCTATGCAACCATTAGTGGAGAAGTTGCCCCACAGACATGCCCACTGGCCAATAATGGAGGCACTCCCTCAGCTGAGGCCCACTCTGTCTAGGTTGCTCTAGCTGGCGTTGAATGTAAAACACTAACCAGCGTACTGAGGGTCACTGGTAAGCTAGTCTAGACTGTGGGCAAGGTCCAGCGAGAGACCTTTCACACACCATGCGCACTGTACACCTGAACTCAAACCCTCACATGCACACAGGGAGGCAGAGGCAGGCTGGCCTGGTCTAGAGAGTGAGTTCCAGGACAGCCAGGACGACATAGAGAAAGCCTGTCTGGGAAAACAAACAAACAAAAATCATACTAGTCACTTTTGTGGAGGACCTGGGTTTGGTGTTCAGCATTCCCTCTGGCTTCCTCAACTACCAGGTATGCAGGCAGTGTACTTACATAGAGGCAAAGCACTCAAACATAGAGTGAAAGATAAATCTTTAGAGATTTTTTTGATATAAGGTGATAAGGCACAGAATTTTGTTTTTTCTAAGAGTGATATGCTTTTAAACTATTAAACTTTTAGAAGATCTTTGTGATACTGTTGTATACACCCATTTCATAGAGTTTGAAATTCATAGACCATGAACCATGAAATAAGTCACAGAGTAGAGGAAAACAGTCACAGGTATCTTACCAAGGACTCACATGCTCTCCTTAAGAACCCTTAAAAGCATTTTCTAGAACAAAATAACTGGATGAAGAATTGACAAATGACTTCTAAAGACACTTCATGAAACAAGGTGCTCAGTGACAAGCAAATGCAGGGGAAGAGGCCCCCTCACCTTTGTGTTTTGCTAGTGAAATGAGAGCTAAAATCATACAGTGTTGTCATTATATCCATCAGGACAGTTAAACTTTATAAATGCCACCAATCCAAATATTGCTGAGGATGGAATAGTTCTGAAGTCACACATACAGAATTATAAAATTGTAAGCCTACTTTGGGAAACAGGCAATATTACCTGTGGCCTCGCCATGCTGTTCCTAGGTGTTGCTTCAGTATAAAGAAATGCTTGTCTTCATAGAGACTTACATTTGCATGTTCATAGCAGCCGTATTCAGAGTAGCACCAAACTGAGAACTGTCCAGATGTCCGTCTGCAGACAAATGCTTAAACATAGCCATGCTATGGAACCTCCTCAGTAATAAAAAGGGAGCTCACACTGATTCACAGGGCAGTGCACACCTTCCATGAATAGGGTTCCCCGTGAGAGAAGCCAGACACAAACCATAATGAGTGACTCTTTATATAAGATTGTGGAAAATGCTGAATGGCCAGTAGTGGGGAAAAAAATCAGTTATCCATGGCTCAGGGAGAGGAAGAAATGGACTTCAGAGACATGCAAGGAAACGTTAGGGGTGATAGGCATGTGCACCATGTCTGTGTGCATATGGATCAGGCAGAACTCACAGAAATATATGCCTTTAAGGAGTACAACTTAGTAGATAGAATTTCTCTTAATAATAAAGTTGCTTTTTCAAAGAGAAGAGTGTAGCAGTCACCCTTTTAATAATAATATCCTTCTGTTTTTATGTTTCCAATTTACATAGGACTTACCTAAAGACTTAGTGCTATAATAAATATGAATACTTGCTATTTCTAACGCAGGTCATTCTGGGAAAATAAAACACGACACTGTTATGTACATTACGTGAACAGCATTTGGGAAGACACTTTTCAAGCTATTTTAGCTGGTTGTGCATAGCTGTGCATTTACTGAGACTGGATTATTTTGAAATCTGAGGGCTTTTATAGTTTTATTTTATAAAAAGGGGGCACTGTGCACGTCTGATTGAAACAAGTCATTTTGCCTGTGGTTCCATCTGATAGGCTAACGTCCGTGCTCTTAGTTTCACTTCATGCTGTAGGACTCTTTTCCAGGCCATCGTCCTCTGTTTCCGACTCCACTTCACTAAGGACAATATCACAAACAATACGGCTGCGGCTACGGTGCGACAGGTGGTGACTGTTGTCTTCGAGAGGATGGTGGCTGAGGATGAACGACACAGAGGTAACGTGATGACAGCTGCTTCCTTTTTGTTTGTGAGTGGGTTCTTATATATAAGACTCAGTGCTCATTCATTTTTAGCTTTACCTTCTGAGCTAGGAATCCCCAAAAGCTAGAAAGGTTTTACTGTTATGTTCCTGTGGAAGCAAAGATACTGGTGCACAGTGTAATCCCAACCTCAACAGGATCATACGCTTGAGGCCAGCAAGATAGCAGTCTCAAAAACACTCACAGAAGTACCTGAAAATGCACACAAACACACTCTGTGTTAAGCTCCCTTACTCTTTTGTTAACTTGGCAAACTTCCTAACAAAAGCAGCTGAAGGAAGGGAGGGTTATCTCGGTGTCTTGTCAGAGGGGCTGCGGTACATCCTGGCAGGAAGTTGCCATGGCAGGTGTGGAGGTGGCTGGCCCCATTGCATGTGCTCAGGAAGCAGAATCAGGGTCCCAGCTTTTTGTAAATGTGCTGCAGCTCACGTTTGTGGTCAGGTCACATGGCACGTTAGACACCTCTGCTCCCCATAGGCATAGCCAGGAGCTTGTTTCCCTGGAATTCCAGCTAGATGGTGTCAAGTTAGCACTCAATAGTAACCATAACAGGTATAATGTGTGTGTGTGTGTGTGTGTGTGTGTGTGTGTGTGTGTGTGTGTGT
>OU015756.1:11492726-11541493 GCA_907169655.1 Acomys percivali
AGAGCTATAGTGTTTCCAACTGCTTACATTACACTAACATTCAAAAACTAATTTTCTTGGCTAATAACTTTGAGGACACTAATGTTCATTACATTTAATTTATATATATTTCAATGTGATACTCAGATTTCACCCTCAAAATTTATTTGCTTCTAACTAGAAAAGCACACATAGATAATGTTTAAAATACGTATGTGTCCTAACTCTGTTGCTTAATGCTACCAAAGTTTTATAATTGTAACAACTTACATGAAAATCACCTCATATTTGCTTCTTTCAGTGTTTGCACCTAATGAGTTTTCAGCTGTTCCTGTGCATCTGGTTGATAGTACTGCTGTTTAACTGTAATGGTTGAGTTCTACTTAATGTTTTACAATATGACATTACCTTGAAAGAAATGTGAGCAGTATCTCACACTTAGGTTCTCCTTTGTGTTCTAGCATATTCTATCCAGGGTCAAAGTGTTATGATGATAAGTCCATCAAGCGAGTCTCACCAGCAGGTTGTGGCAGTGGGTCAGCCTCTTGCCGTCCAGCCTCAAGGGACAGTGATGGTACGTAGTGACAGTGTTGGCGTTTGCTGATGACCAAGGTCACCTGCTGGAGTCCTCTTTTCTTCTTTCCAAACATTAATACTGAGTTTCCTTTACCTGGAGGGTGTTCCAAAACAAACTATCTATTTTCCTGACATTTTTAGAATTGGTATTTGCATACAATTTCCTTTGTGCTTGTGTATGTTTGTGTGGAATGCATGCACATGTGTATGCATATCTGCATGTATGCTGGCACATGAGTAGGCCTGTGAGTGTGCACATGTTTGTGTGTAGAGGCCAGAGAGCATCATCTGGTATCTTCCTCTGCTGCTTCACACTCATTGTCTGCTGATGCGGGTTTCTAACTCACTTGACTATGTAGCCTGCCTGCTAGGTAGCCCTCGTGCCCCGCCCCCACCCCCCTGCTAGGCTAGGGAGCCCCTGTGCCCCACCCCCATCCCCCAGTGGGCGAGGCACCATGCTCTCCCAGCATTAACCTGGGTTATGGGGATCTGAACTTTAGCCCTCACACTTACATGGGGCTGAATTTCTCCCCAGCTTGGTAACACAACTTTGTGTTTATAAAACTATACAAATGTATTTTCCTAATATTCTTGGTTTTTATTTAAGACAATTTTGAATGCATTCACTCTGATTTATAAGCTGTTAAATTTTAGGAATCTGTAGCAGTTGCTGCAAATCTGTCTTTTTTTCACCATAGCTGACTTCCAAAAATATCCAGTGTATGAGGACTCTGCTTAACTTAGCTCACTGTCATGGTGCTGTTCTTGGAACATCATGGCAACTTGTTCTGGCAACTCTTCAGGTATGTTAGATTATCAGATTCTAGATTTATGATTGCTAACAATTAAACAATGCCTGTTGTTCCTTTAGGAAGGCCTAATGAATAGTATGAAAAAGGAGAAGTTGAGAAGGAATAAACAAGTGGCTTATATTTTAGGAAGTAGTGAATATAATATGTAATATAACATATAATGGATACAATGGGATAATGTCTTAAATTTTACTGCATAAAACTGTTCTAATTGAAAATCCCAGATTTTTCTATTACCAATAAAAACTCAGGAGCCAGACGCTATGGTTTAAAAAAAAAAATCTGCTAGCTCAGAGAGGCAGAGAAAGCACCCACTGACTTTCCTGCTTAGCTCACGTGCTGATGGAAAAGCCCAAAGCCAAGGAGCCATGGAACCTGAGAGCTAGAGAACCAGGAGCCAAAGAGCTAAAAGCTAAAGAGCCTTCTCCTTCCACACGCTGCCTTAAACACCCCTCAGCTCAGAGCCCCTCCTGCTCTTTAATCCCTGTCAGCTGGTTTCTTGCTCTGCCTCTTGGCCTAGGGTTAACTTTATTAAATCCTGTGTAGAGATAGCTCTTGGATTAAAGGTGTGTGTTAGGGCTCAACCACACCAAACAAAAGACAGGTTTTTATAGTTCACAATCTCAGGGATCACATTGGAATCAAATATCCTACAACAGCTTATACATGCTATAATTATTTTTTATGAATGGTGCTAATTACTTTTATTTTAATTATTAGAAAACTACTGATTTTAATTTTTATTGCTAGCCTTTACCATTAATTTTAATTAACAGAATTTTTATGGTTTCTGTCTTGTTTCAATTTTCAGCATCTTGCATGGATTCTGGGATTAAAGCCTAGTAGTGGTGGTGCCCTGAAGCCTGGAAGAGCAGTAGAAGGACCCAGCACAGTAAGTGACAGCCCTGTGGTCCAGTGAGCGCAGTAAGTGGCAGCCCCTGCGGTCCAGTGAGCGCATCTGAAAGTGTCACACCTGCATGTAAGCTCATCCTTCTTCCAGGTGCTAACCACAGCGGTGATGACAGACTTGCCCGTGATCTCCAACATACTGTCAAGACTGTTTGAGAGCTCACAGTAAGTCTGTGCTTTACACTGACAGCCACATTGTTTATAGCTATATATTTGAGATGAAATTGTCTTTTTCATTTTCATTTTAGGTATCTTGATGACGTATCTTTGCATCATTTAATAAATGCACTTTGTTCCTTATCTCTAGAAGCAATGGATATGGCCTATGGAAATAATAAGGTGTGGTAATCTACATTTTTCTTTAGTTATACAAGGTACATAAGTCATCTTAGCATTTGACTGGCAGGTTGGTGCTTTGTTAGCAGTGGCCTGTCAGGTGTTTACCATCTGTAGCAGGAGGAAGAAAGGGGGCATAACGTAGCTTTGGTCTGTCCAAGTATGTAGTGTAGTTTAAACTTACGTCTCCTCTTTCTTCTGTGCTGAACATTATTACATATTTTATAAATGATGCAACATAGTTTTTATTATAAGTAGCTTTCATAAACTATCCTGATAGTGCTTGTGTGATAGTGCACTCGTGATGTGGGGAATGCAAGACTGCAGGTAGGAAAAGGGTCACAGATGTGGGTGGTTGCTTTGCCCTCACTGGGATGCAAAGTCAGGAGCTGATTGCCTCCTTGCTGAAGACGTTCTCACTGTCCACTAGTTGAGTAAGTAGAACAGGATTTCTCTCTCCCCTGCCAGTAAGTAGAGAACAGTATTCTGAATAGCACATTCAGGAACATTTCTTTCTGTACTCAAAATACTTTCTATTGCATTTCTAAAGTACAGAAAAAATTTGAGTTTAACCATATTTTAGAAATTGCTATTTTAAGTGAACTGTTTGAGGCTAACAGTACTCAGTGGCAAAGCTCTTGCCAATACTGTGGGAGGCCTTGGGTTTGATTTTATCATGACAGAAATATATACAGAAAAAGCGAATTGGAAATAATAGATAAGTTGTTATTAACTGAACGAGTAACCCACGGTGCTTGTCTATTGGGCATGAGGTCCTAGCGCTGTACACAAACAGAATGAAGCCCCTTACACAGTTTAAAAACTGTGTGTGTGCGTGGTGTGTGTGTGTGTGTGTGTGTGTGTGTGTGTGTGTGTTCATTTCTTTGGATGTTCTTGGAGGCCAGAGGATGTGAGAGTCCCTGGAATTGTAGGTGGTGTGAGCCACCAATGTGAGTTCTAGTGACTGAACTCCAAGCAGGAGCAGCCAGCACTCTTCACTAGGGAGCCACCTCTTCAACATCTTTCTATATTTAAACATAAGTATAGTCTTACCACTTCCAAATATGAAGACAATCCAGCTTTTTAATGTTGACTGTACAGTTTCAAAGGGAGGTTGGGCTGTGGTGGAATACAAGCCTTTAATCCCAGTACTCGTGAGGCGGAGGCAGGCGGATCTTTGTGAGTTCGAGGCCTGTCTGGTCTACAAAGTGAGTCCAGGATAGCCAGGGCTACACAGAGAAACCCTGTATTGAAAAACCAGAACCCCCCCCCCCAAACCCAATAATAACAACAAAACCCAAAAAACTTTGTAGATATCAGTCTTAATCTTATACCTTATTCTCCATAAACCTGAATGGGTTTTTTTTTTTTTTTGCCATAATTCTTAAGATACCTGTAGATTAGCTAATGGCACATTTGTCTTAAAACACCAGCATAGTTTAGTTTACTGACTTCTATTAGAAAAGAAAGATACTATTTAACATTTTCATGTTGCAAATGTTTACACTATCATAAAAATGTTAAGAATACAGAATTTTTTTAAAAAAATGGATTTGTACATCTTTAATCTGTAACTTACTGACTTTTTGTGCCAATATAATTTGGGGATAACTTCACAGATACAGAGTACCATAATTTAATCACAGTAATGTTCTATTTTATTCAAATCATCTCAGAATTCTCTTTTACATATCAAAATGTAATATGTTTTCTCCTTAGGAACCGTCTCTTTTTGCTGTTGCCAAACTGTTAGAAACTGGACTAGTTAATATGCACAGAATAGAAATTTTGTGGAGACCTCTAACTGGCCATCTACTTGAGGTGAATTGTCTTTCTTAAAATACTATAATTTTTACTGATAAAATCATGTACATTGAACTTATGATTCAACATAATGACAGGTTAACTTTTCCCTCAGGTCCTTCCTCACCCAGTGTATTTTTTCAGAGGACTAAAGTTGTGCGGTTACCAGCTTGGGGAAGGGTTTATCAAGTAAAAAAAAATAGGTGCCTCTTTAACTTGTAAAATAGTGGTGATACCAGCTGTCTGTGGGGGTCTATTTCCTTTGATGACAGTCTCTCTTGTCTCAGCTCAGCTTAGTTCTGGAATTCTCAAGCAGTTTGGGATGAGAGTGGGTTACACATACAGCTTGTTCTCAGCTTTGCTACAGTGGAGGTAGTGCGAGAGGAAAAGCTGATATGCTGCCACTACATCCCACATAGTGAGACTGAGAGGGTTTTTGTCTGGATACATCTCTTGTTGAGCTTGAGGTGCCTTGATAATTAGCTGGTATTTAACTCCAGCTGCTTCTGTTGCTACATATGTTTGCGTAGTTTGGAGACTATGGTCATTTAATGTCATTTTAGAAACCTGAGATATTATTCTTTCTAAGATTTTACCCATTTATTGGTATTAATTTCCCAATAAAGGATTTGTGCAGACTTGTTTATGACTAAAGCATCCTATCAGGAGAGAGTGGGCTCAGGATAGTGTTGTATAAACTGAACCATCTACTCAAATGCTGAAGCCCTGGGTTCGATGCCTAGCACCAATGTGGGAGCAAGAACAACAAAATAACCCTTAGGATAAGCGAGCTTTGTCTCCTCTGGTGCCATAGTCCTTCAGTCGTGGACTCTTTCCTTTCCTGTGACATGTTTCCGTTTCATCTTCTGTCTTTTCTCTTTCCTCTCTTGCCTCCCTGGCCTTTATTCAGAAGGTAAGCTTCAGAAGATTGTCGGATGTAATTTTTATTTTACTCTTTACTGAATAGATATTTTTAAGTTGTAAAACAAAAGCTGTAGTACAGCTTTAATTTTTCTGTTCTTGGTTTAATGTGTGTTTCTTACCTTATGTATACAACTGAGTCTGTTTTAATTTTAATCAGTGTATCTTCTTCAGGTTTGCCAGCATCCAAACTCGCGGATGAGAGAGTGGGGAGCAGAAGCTTTGACGTCACTCATTAAGGCGGGGCTGACATTTAACCATGAACCTCCACTTTCACAGAACCAGGTAAACTGTGTTTAATGCCCACTCTCAGATATGACTTTATGTTACTGTCACCTCATGGTACTCTAGTATAAATCTTGTGTTGTGAAGCAGTGCCTTACATAGCACAGGCTGGCCTCGCTTTATATAGCCAAGGATGACCTGGGATTCTCAGGCCTCCTGCACTCACTGCCCAAGTGCTGGGATTTTAAGGTATATGCCACCAAGCCAATATCTAAAACAGACTTCTTAAATTAATATTCTATTTTATATGTAGGCTGAGGATCGCTCATTAGTGCCAGAAGAGTTTTAGTGCGGTCTTCATAAAGAGCATTTAAATGCTGCTGAATTAGGTTAGCCAGTTTCCCGGCACTGGTCTTGTCATCTGCAGCTTGTCCTGCCTCTTCATGAAGTGCTAACGCTGCATTCTCGGGCTTCCTCTGCCCTCCCCGACCCTTTTCTCTCACTGCTTTACACAGGGACAAAGCAAGTATAGAAGCAGCAATCACAATCTAGTAGGTTTGGTGTGTGTGGTATGTGTGTGGGCATGTGGGCGCTGGCTCCTGCGTCATGTGGAGGCCTTAGGACGACACTGGGTGCCTTCCTCTAGGACTGTTCACTTTGCTTTTTCAGACAGAGTCTCTTAGTGAATCTGGAGCTCCCATGTCAGCTGGACTGCTCTGCTCGCCCTACAGCACTGGGGTTGCTGTACCTGCCTTTTATGTGGGTGCTGGGAATCTGACCAAGCTTTTGCCCACTTAGCCACCTCCCAGCTCCAACAAAATAGATTTTATTTTAAAATAATTTTATCACTTTATACTTTCAGAATTTTCTTTTGTACTTAGGTTTTGTCTTTTCTTTGACATTCGCATATATTTTACAGGTTTTTAAAAAAGTTTACTGATGTTTCACAGTTTCAAGACTGAGCAAAGCTGAAGTATCTAACAGCCGTCACCAATTCCCTTTACTATCTTACTGTCTTGTAAGTGTGTTCTATACAGGAATTCAGCGCTGTTGTTGACTATAATTAGAACAGGACAATCAGCAGCTCAGAGACGTGACCTCTGCTCTTGCGGAGCTTGCTTTTTGGTGATCTCTCTTTTTTCTCTGCTACAGCTTGAAGGGTTTGTTTTGCTTGTTTCTTCTTCTGATGAGTGCTGGGGCCTGACGCATGGCCTTGCGCTGCAGGCTGTTAGTGCTCTAACACTCAGTGGCGTCCACTGCTCTTGAAGTTCGACCACAGGGTCTTGCTGTAGAGCCCTGGCTGGCCTCAGGGCCTTTGCCTCCCGAGTATTGAAACATGGACACATGCTGCCAAACCTGGCTCTGGTTTAACCCTTTCAAAATATATAAACTCATGGCTGACAAGTGGCTCAGTGGGTGAAGGGGATTGCCGTCCAGTCTGACTACCTGGGTTCAGTCCCCAGGACCCACACGGTGCAAGGGGAGACTGACTCACCTCCACATGTGTGCTGTGACGTCCATCATAAACACTAAATAAGTAGTAATAAAAAATGTAGACTTGTTTTCTCTTCACTTTAATATCAGTGTCTGCTTAGCACCCAGTCACAGTGAAAGTTTAAAAATATTTGTTTAGTAAATCAACCATATACAATAAAATTTGTAGAGAAGAAGATCAAAATGAAATGCTTTTAAATGCCGAGAGGGATCCAGCAGACTGCTTTTTTTCCCCAACAAATTTTGTGGCTTTTTGTCATCTATGCTAATAATAATAATTGTTATTAAAATATATAATTTCAAGTTTCAATAGCTTTTATGATATCACACTTGATAGTTTTACATTGAACTACATGCTATACATTAACAGAGCAAGTGAAAGATGACACTAGATACTGGGAACTGGCTTCTTTTCCTCAGCTGTAGCTGATGATGCATCTCCTTTGGTGAGGTCCATTTCTCTTGGGTCTGTGTAGTAAGGCACTTCACCTGACCCTGGAGTTGTATGTGTTGAAGACAGGTTTCAAGCAGAGAAGTGACAAAGCCCTGAAGATTACTGCTAGAGAAGCCATATTCTGTGCTCTTCACTAGAAAACTTTCTGTTTACTATGATACTGCAAACGGAGGTGAATCTGACCCTCAAAAGGAACAGCAGAGAAGGGTGCAGCACTCTGTCATCACAGCTCTTGGGAACCTGAGGCACAGGGGCACTTGGGCCCAAGACTTCTAGACCAACCTGGGCCTCATAGAGTTGGCACTGCAAAAAGATAAGACTTACCTACACCGAAGCCGTCTGTCTTTTTGGACTTCTTTTCCTAATTAGCTTCTTGTCCACTTTCTAGAGACTTCAGCTGCTCTTACTGAACCCATTAAAAGAGATGTCCAACGTTAACCATCCAGATATCCGGCTGAAGCAGCTGGAGTGTGTGCTACAGATCCTGCAGAGTCAGGGGGACAGTCTCGGGCCTGGGTGGCCATTGGTTCTTGGAGTTATGGGAGCAATCAGAAACGATCAAGGGTAAGTGTTTGCAGTGGAGACCCAGCCTGGAACAGAGTGAGAAGGGCGCCACCCTAAAGTCCTGCAGGGAGAATTTTATTTCTGCCTTTCTGCTCATGTCCAAGCTCTGTCTGCCTAGTTCTCACCATACCTATGTGGAAGCTCAACTTTCAACTATGGCTTTGCTTTTAAAGGGATAGAAGATTTGCTGTTTTGTGCCATTTATATTACAATATAAGATCTTATTATAAGATAAATAAACCAAGTTAACATTTTATAATGTATCTAAAGAACCCTTTATATTAAGAAGCCTTAAGAAATTGCTTTAAAATGTCTTTACTCATTTGTTTCTTAAACATTAATTCTGTGCTTACTGTATACCAAATACTGGGTTTTTTAGCTGTTCTGGGGCCACTCCCATAGAAGGAGAGCACAAGTAAGGAAGTACTTTACTGTACACAGCATTCCAGTAGTAAGGGGCGGGGCAGACCATGTGACCTCATTTGTTTTTTAAGCTGCTTGTATGTACCTTGAGTATACTTGGTAGGCATTTGAGGATTTTACACAAGGGAGTGATGTAATCAGATGTGCATTTGACAGATCCTACTGTGACAGGAGCACAAGAGGAGAGCAGGAAATGTGCAAGTGTCGACAAGTGCTTTCTTAGAAGTAAGAGACTGACTCTGGGGACAAGGGAGAGATGCAGTCTAGAGCGGCCTCACAGTTCTGACTCAGGTACATTGTGAGTGGTGGTGATACCACTAGATGCGTAGTGAGTACAGAAGGAAGAGCGCATTAGAGTGCGATTCAGAAGTTTACTTAGTTTAGGGTAGAACATCAGTGAAGCGATTTAGCGGGTACCAGATATGCTTGTCTGAAATTCTACAACATCACATACACAGTCTTCTTTTAGTGACAAGTATAGTTGAATTTTATATTAAAACTATTGAGAAAATGAATGATATTATTAGAGAAAATTAATGTTTAAATATTTTTAATAGTAAATTTCCTTAAATACTATAACATATTGAGATTATTAAAGTAAAAAAGACTAATTTACATCAAGTTGAAGTTGATTTTCTCAACTCACAACACAAAGTCGGATATGTTTTGTAAGGATGAAATGAATGTACTCAGCACTTAGGAATCTGTAACATAGTGAAAACTTGAGAATAGTTATTATTAATAGTTATTATTTCCCCTTACATTATTTACCATTTGTTCTAGTTTACTTTCTATTGCTGTGATAAACATATGACCGAAGTATCTTGAGTGTTTATGTTGCTTATGCAGCCCAGTCATAGTTCACCGTGAAGGGAAGTCAAGGCGGGAACTAAGGCAGAACCCATGGAGAGACGCTGCTCACTGGCTCGCTTTCCATGGATTGCTCAGTTTGCTTTCTTTTAAAACTCGGGGCCTGCTGCCCAGGGGTGACACCACCCACATTGGCAGGGCCCTCCTGCATCAATCATCAGTCAAGAAAGTGCCCCGCTGACTTACCTCCAGGCCAGCCAGCTCATAGAGGCAGCCTCTCCATCAATTAAAGTTCTCGGTGTGTCAGGGTGACAGAAGAGCTAGCCAGAACACTAAACGTTTCCTCCAAGACTATAGGCTTCTTATTTTCTTGTGAAGTTTACAATTGTCCTTTTCTCACAGAATAGGTCTGTAATTGTTTTTATGTTTTTAAAGAGATATTGTATAGATACAAAAAACAGCAACAAAAGAGGCACCCATACACAGTTACTGAGGAAACAGTTTCTGCTAGGCGCCACATAAGATAGACTTGGTGCAGCAGGCGGAAAATGAGCTATGGCAGTTTCACCTTGTACATTGTCACAGGGGTTCTGTTGTTAGTTGGTGCATGGTGCTAACACTTATTTAAAGGCTACTTTCTTTTCAGACAGTCTTACTATGTAGCTCTGGCTGGCCTGACCAGGCTGGCCTCAGACTCGCAGAGGTTTGCTTGCCTCTGCCTCCCCAGTGGCAATAATCTTATTTGTCGGTATTGCCAGACTCCATTTGCTTTTGTTTATTTGAGAACCCACAACTGCTTCTTACATTTGTGTGGTCACTGAGGTGCTGTGCTTCCCTGCTAGAATTGTAAGTAAAAGTTAGCTTGGTTCAGATTGCTGTGAGGTTCTCTCTTGCCTTTTTTCTAAATGCACGTTACCTGTTTCTTTTGTGTTTTCAGAGAGTCGCTGATAAGAACTGCCTTTCAGTGTCTTCAGTTGGTCGTGACGGACTTTCTCCCAACAATGCCTTGCTCTTGCCTACAGCTTGTTGTAGATGTTGCAGGCAGCTTTGGGCTTCATAACCAAGAACTTAATATTAGTTTAACTTCAATAGGTTTATTGGTAAGTACCATTGTTTTTCTTATGGTAATAGCCTTTTAAAATGATTGTTATACAGTTAGCAGTGAATCCTCACCAATACAGGCTGGACTCTGGAAATTTTTACTGACTTTTAAGTCCCAAACATATCCTCCATGAAGAATGAAGTAATTAAGGGCACAGTCTGTTAGTAGCAGGACACGTGAAACAGTTTTTTGGTTTTTTTTGTATGTATGTGTGTGTGTGAAACAGTTTTGATATACTGACCTTTAAAGTTTTTCTGCCAAGTTATTTATGAGGAGAGAACTTACCGAAACAATAATAGTAAATACATAAAAGGAGAGTTGGGGTTGGCGTTAATAACATTCCCCTAGACGATTCCATAGCAGAGCTTTATTTACAGTTTGCGTACACCTGTAGCCTGCCAACAGGCCTGTGAGGCTCAGGAGCAGCACAATGTAGTGGAAGGCTGACTACAGCCTGTGTGTTAGTGTTTGTTGATGGTCCAGTTATTGACATTCAAGCCTGACTTTACACATCTTAATGTAGATGTGCCACGTTAAGAGTATTGTAAGAATTCCACATGCATCAAAGGAGAACGGCCCCCATGTCTGTAGTGAGCTTAGAAGGCTGAGCTGCCATCCTTCTCATATGCTAAGTAAGCATTATTTGAAGCACTTATTTAGACTCTCCCAACTGTTCCTGACTCAGAAGTTCCATAAAATTGAACTTTAAATTTCTCACACAAAGTAGGTAAGTTGAAACATGTGGCCGTGGAAGACTGTAATCTGCCACATACTAACCTGTGGCTAGCGAGCACCTGGTTAATTCAGGGTTCAGGCATCCCTAGACACGCCTTGTTTACTTCCTGTTGATGTTCGCCATGTTGGAGCTACTGCATTGCCATCACTGGGCACTCATCACGCACAGTTCATTGTCACTGAGGATAAAGGCTTTGGTATATGTGAAGACAGTAACTGCATTTTTTGTATGAAACCATAAAGTATTAAGTGATACTAAGAAATTATTTTGTTATGGCATGATGCTATATTTTTATAGTTAAGGATTATAATGACTAGGTACTATGTATATCAACACTTTGAAATTCATTATTTTTTATATATACTTGAAATTTTTCATAATAAAAAGTACAGTACAATAAAAGTTAATGCTAAGACAAAATAAGTAGCTGGTTTTTCTTGAAATTATAGACATTGATGAGGGAAATGCTTATATTGAATCTATTCTGAAGTTTAAAACTAAATTTGTAAATGAAATTATATTTTTATATGTTTCTTTTTAGTGGAATATTTCAGATTATTTTTTCCAAAGAGGGGAAACTATTGAAAAAGAATTAAATAAAGAAGAGGCAGCCCAGCAGAAGCAGGCAGAAGAGAAAGGGGTGTCTCTGAATAGGCCGTTCCACCCTGCACCCCCATTTGATTGCTTGTGGTTATGTCTCTATGCAAAACTGGGGGAGCTTTGTGTGGACCCCCGCCCTGCAGTGAGGAAGAGTGCGGGGCAGACCCTGTTCTCTACAATCGGTGCACACGGAACCTTGCTGCAGCACTCAACCTGGCATACTGTCATTTGGAAGGTACTGGAAGACGGTTTGGGCTGTTAGTTGATGTGTGTTCTTACAATATGCATTTCACATTGTTAAATGTGTTGACTTTTAAAAGAATCATTACCGTGTATTTTTTTTATTTGGCAAAACAAAAACATTGGCTTTGTCATTTTAAATCATAGCATACATAGAATAAGATAAATTTTAAAGATTGATTTTTCATTATTTTTACTGTGTGTGTGCGTGTACACATACAGTACAGGTGTACAGGTGAGAGGCACACACAGGAGCGCAGAGGGACTCATAGAGGCTTAAAGGCTTCTGTCTCCATTCCCTTGCCCACTCTCTGTTCTTTTTGGTAAGCCAGAGAAGGTCTCACTAGTTCCTTAAAACTGCCTCCTCCTCCTCTTCCTCCTCCTCTTCCTCCTCCTCTTCCTCCTCCTCCTCCTCCACTGGCTCTTTCCTCTTTTCTCCTGTTTTTCTTTCCTTCCTTTCTTGTGGCTGTGCTGGGAATTGAACCCAGGATCTTGTGCCTAATGTTGTTTATCTTTTTTTTTTCCTTGTTGTTGTTGGATTTTTTGCGGTGGGGGGGGGAGGTTGAGGTTGGGCATTTCCAGACAGGGTTTCTCTGTGTAGCCTTAGCTGTCCTAGAACTCTCTTTGTAGACCAGGCTGGCCTCGAACTCACAGAGATCCACCTGCCTCTGCTCCCGAGTGCTGGGGTTAAAGGTATGCACCACCATGCCCAGCTGGGTGCCTAACATTATTACATCTTCTTTTTTAAGTTTTCTGTTTCATAAACACAGCTACTCTCTGTTCAGTGCCCCCTCATTTGTTCTTATTTTCCTTTAAGTGTAAATACTCCTGAAATTCTAACCAATTTTTGCTTTCTGGTTGTTTTTCCAACACTTCATTTAGTCCTAAGCTCAATCTGGACATCTCTGTAGTAACACTCTGCCTGGACCTGCATCCTTAATCTCAGGTGTCATTCCAGATGTATCCCACTGGTGACAAGTCCTGGCTAAAGTTGTGTCCAGTTAACTTCCTTTTTCATATCCAATAACCTTAACGATAAGTTTAAGAATGCACAGTGGCCTCTTTCAGGCCATGTCTTTATGTGGATTAATAACATTGTTACATAACTTTGTAACTTCTAGTTTTCTTTGCCAGGACTTAAGTCATCAGTACTTTTTATATGACCTTGAAAATAAATATTTAGGTGCTCTTTCATCTATTGGACCGAGTTCGGGAATCTTCTACAACTGCAGACAAAGAAAAGATTGAGTCTGGAGGTGGAAATATTTTAATTCATCACTCAAGAGACACAGCAGAGAAGCAGTGGGCTGAGACGTGGGTGTTGACGCTCGCCGGAGTAGCAAGAATCTTCAATACCAGGAGATACTTACTGCAGCCTCTAGGTAGATAACCACTTTCTTTTTTGATTATACAAATAAGTTGTGTTCAAAGAAATTTGGAAGATACATAGAAAATTCCTTGGGAATTAATATACAGTACTGCCTCTCAAGAATAGTCACCTTTACCTATAGCCTTTATGTGTGGTGGGTACATGTTCATTTTATTGAAGGAAAAGTAATGCCCACTTACTTTGGACCAGCCTTCAGGAGTACAGTGCTGAGCAGAATACATGCACTATTGAACTTGAGGGAAGAGCCATAAATAGACCCATAAGTGAAAAATGGCTACAGTGATGAATGCCACAAAGAAAATTAGTGCATTGTGAGCTTAGAGTAGATTGGCGAAGCCTCTATTGGCAGCCTGAGAGGATTTATCTGAGGGATGCAGGTAGGTAAGAGTTCATCAGGTCAGGGTGAAGTGAAGTGAGGATAGGCTTAGAGATAAAAGACTGGAGGAGAAACGAATGGAGAGGACCCGAGCATGCGTGACGCTGTGAAACGGGAGTAAAGAGAGGTGTGGCCCTTGAGGAGGGTCAGGTGTAGTAGGAGGCCAGGCTGTGTTAAATGTCTTCAGAGCTTGGGACTTCGTCCTAACAGCAAGTTAAAGAAAAACAAAACTGCTGAAAAGTTTTTCAGACTTTTGTTCAAAAAGACCACTCTGGTTGCAGGGGGGGAGTGGGGAAAGGTGCCCGGCTGGCATGGCAGACTGGTAAGGAAGCTGTTACTGGAAATTAGTGGTTCTCAAGCATGACCAAGCTTATAGCTAATTCCATAGAAGACAAGGTCATTCTGAGGCTTTTATTGTAGCCCTGGGGGGGGGATGAATGCTACTGCCCCCTGGAGTGTAGGGGCAAGGGATGATGGTAGACATCCTAGAGTGTACAAGACAGCGCCCAGAATCAAGACCGCCCAGCTATTGATGTAGTGGGTTTGAGGCTGAGAACTCAAGGCGAGGTTCCAATGTTCTTGGTTTGGGTGGCAGTGTTGGGGACAGTACAGAAAAATGGACAGTAAGTGGTGTGAGGGAGGTGTACACACGTGAGTGCGTGTACTTTGATGGTCAGTCGACAACAGTGGCTGTCCTGCGGTCCCTCTACCTCGTTCTCTTGAGACGCAGTTTCCTACTGGACCTGGAACTCTATTTCTGCCCGACAGTGCTGAGCTTACACAGCCACGCTGAGCCCTGTACACTGGGGTAGGGGCTTGAAGATGTCTTCCTGCTTATGTAGCAAGCACTCTGAAACCAAAGCACATGCCCACTGCACCTGGTTGTTTGTTTAACTAGAGGTTGGTCTCTGGTCCTCATCCCTGCATGGCAAGCACATCACCAGATGGGCCATTTCCCAAACCTCCTCGAGTGCTTTTGTTTGTTTTGTTTTGTTTTTGAGCCTGTTTCTACATGGATGTCCTTGGAACTGACCCTGTAGACCAGGCTGCCTCCACCTCTCAAGTATTCAGATTAAAGGTGTGTGCCACCACACCCAGGGTATTTTTGTTTAATTTGGATTTACATATGATAGCATGTATATCACGGTTAACATGTGTTCACTTTATGCCAACAGAGATGAATTGCTGAGTATTGATTTAAATTTTTAAATGAAAATATAAAGCAACTCAGGTGGCTTGGATAAGGTTTTCTAATGTGAACACAAATTTGTCTTTAACAGACTCATGCACAGTATATAATTATATGTAGACATTTAGAAAGCTAACTTACTGGCTGGGTTGTTGGTATTTTTTTAATGTTTTTTTTTAAATTGTGCGTATGTGGTGGAGAGTGCATACACATGCCGTAGCACACGTGTGGACTGTCACAGGAGACCTTCAGGCATTAGCCCTCTCCTTCCGCAATATGGACTGCAGGGAATTGCCTTTCCTCTCAGCCATTTTGCCAGCCCCTGGGTTGTGGTTTTAGTACCTTAGAACCTAATTATGTTCTTTTTAGTTCTGTGTCAGTTTAAGCAGAAAATAAAGCAACTATACTCTAAAATGTCTAAGAAAATTCAATCATTTTTATACTAACTAGGTTTTTCCCCTTTTCTTGATACAGGAGACTTTTCAAGAGCTTGGGATGTTCTTCTTGACCACATTCAATCGGCTGCGCTCAGCAAAAACAATGAAGTGTCCCTGGCTGCTCTGAAAAGCTTCCAGGAAATCTTACAGATTGCATCCCCTGTCAGAGACTCCGAGAAGCCTGAGACGCCCGTGGTGAATGTGCCGGTGCCTGTCCTTATAGGAGGCATTTCGGGGCCAGGCCTAAGCAGGCCATTTGTAAGGACGGATTCCATTGGAGAAAAACTGGGAAGATACAGCTCTGAGCCGCCCGTGGTAACGGACGAGCTGGAGGACCTGAACCTCTGGTGGGCTGCCTGGAGCACCTGGTACAGGATTGGCTCTGAAAGCACAAAACCACCTGTGGCTTTTGATAAGCTGACCTTCATCCCCAGCCAGCCTTTCCTTACTGCTCTGATTCAGATATTCCCAGCGCTGTACCAGCACATAAAAGCTGGCTTCAACATGGAGGACTTACAGAATTTAGGAGTCATTTTGCATAGCGCCGTTTCGGTCCCCATAAGTTCAGATGCATCCCCTTTCATCCTTCCGTCATACACTGAGGCGGTTCTGACAAGTTTACAGGAAGCTGTGCTTACAGCTTTAGATGTTCTCCAAAAGGTAATGCGATCTGAATAGCTAGCTGCATAAGAAGTAGTGAATATGGGTTTCTGGATCTTTTTTTTTATTATTATTTTGCAGTGTTTCAGAAGATAAATTCAGATTTTTTGAGATTGGTGTGAATAAATGTAAGATAGTCAGGATTTAAAAAAAAAACCCATATTCTTTCTGATATTTTCCCAAAAAATCACTTCAGCTCTGTTTTGAGTCATCAAGAGGCTGCTTGTGTCTTCTAATCCGAGTTCACTTAAATTTAATCTCGAAGTTGTTGATAGCCTATATAAGACAGAAGGGTGACCTTATATAGTGTTTTTCTTACTACAGCTTACATGTGTTTTTAGCTGTGTGTTTTGTTCTTTACAACAATAAATCACTAAACAGATCTAAAAATCATTGAATAAAGCCAGGCTGGGAAGCAACACCATATAAAAATATGGTTTTTAGATTATCAAGGAAATTGATACAACAGTTCATAACTATCAAAGTTCTAAACAAGCACTGACAAGATGGCTGCCCTGGTTAAGGACTTGGCCAAGCCTGATTTACGGTCCCCAGGACCCACATGGCAGAAGAACGCCGCAGAATTGTTTTGCCCGCCACACACATCCATGGTACAAGCATGGAGGCAAAAGCATATGGGTAAAAGAAAAAGAAAAGCCAAACCAAATCCAGTGTGATAAGTCATGTGTAAGCCCAGCACGTGGAGGCCTAAGGCAGGAAGGTTCTCAGGAAAGTTGAGCCCAGCCTTCTCTACAGTGTGACACTCAGTCATCAGCCAGGACCAGAGAGAGCCAGGCTGTGCAAGAAACATGTTGTCAACAACTCAGAAGTCAACAGATATGACATTCAGAGATTGTTTGAGGTGCATGAATTTCTCAAGTGAAATCAAAGTAAGTTTTAAAAATTGTTCATTAGAGAAAAAAAATCATAGTAACCCCACTCTGCTTAGATTATACAAATATATCGCGTATACATTTCCCTAAAGTAAGTAAAACAGATTTTCTATCAGAAAATGTTGTCATTTGGAGAATTCCCAGATTCTTGAACTCTCAAAACTGCATATTCAGGTTTGCTATGTGTGTATAGAAGGTAATAAAAAAAAACAAACCAACTTACACTCTTATTTTCAAGAAAAAAATCCAAAGTTTTACTTTTTAATAGCTTCACTTTGGCAGAAAAAGAACAAATCTAATTGTTCATTATGCCTACTACGAATTTGCTCTGAGCGTTGACTCTGAAAACAAAATGTAACATCATTCCAAAACTAAATAACTAGAATCATTTTTGCATGATTGTTTCAAAGATTTATTTATGTTTCAGCTATAATGCCTGTGAATACATAGCCCAGGCATGGGGCTGGAATCAGCTGTGTGTATGAGCTGATAGCATTTACACTAAAGTTAGTCAGCTTCATCTTGACCTAATGCTGGCCTCGTGGCTGCGTTGAGGCAAATCTCAGATATGCACCTCAGCCTTCCCTCAGCATGTCTTAATATGCTTGACCCTTGCCTTCTCTGTTAAAAGCATACTTAATTAAAATAATTTTTAACCTGACTAAACACTTGGAGATTGCTTTTTTGCGTAGTAATTGTTTAAATAGTTGAATTCGAAGTGTCACAGGATGGCAAAAGGTAGTACAGTTCTTAAGATTCTTTAGGTGAGCGAATGCATGCACAAGAAAACACTTTCCTGGGGTTTGTACTATGCATCCTAAGGGTCTCATTTTGTTTCATAGGCCATCTGTGTCGGACCAGAAAACATGCAGATAATGTACCCAGCTATCTTTGACCAGCTGCTGGCATTTGTAGAGTTTTCCTGTAAGCCTCCACAGTACGGACAGCTGGAAACAAAGCATGTTGCCAATGCAAAATACAACCAGGTAGTTGACAGTTGTGCTTGTTCTGGTTCCCTAAGAAAAGGAAATTGTCGTTCATACGCATGTGTCTGTTGCGGAATACAAGTATTCCTGAGAAACCATGGCTGGGTGCTCCTGTCTGCTCCGTGTGCTCTTCTCAGAGCTCACCCTTTCCCTCCCCTCGCTTCTTCAAGAAGGACAGCCCCACTGTGCTTTTTTCTTTGCTGCCTCATTCTTCTACAAAGTGGATGTAAATCTCTGAGGCTAATTTTCCCTTAAAATAGATATCTACAATGCAAGATGAAGAAATCTGTGTGTACTAAATAAGTTATCCATTGCTGGTGTGAAATTTAGTTGGATTTTATATACATTTTCATAGCCTTGGCTGGCAAATCATATCTTTAGTTTGACTTACAACAAAAGTAAATTCTTGAATTGCATGTACATGGTGGTTTTCTTCACTCACCATAAAATTATAGTTATATATAGTCCGAAAAGTAGTTTTGCCGTGTATTAATTTTCTCATTCTATTTGTCTTGCATCACACTGGAATCACAATAGATCCAACTGTTTGCACCGGTGAGTTATGTTCCTACCCTGTCCTAACCTGCTGGAGCAAGTTCAGCCCATCCCCCATCTCACTAGAGTGCTCTGTGCCCCTGTAGTTGTGGCTTGTGCCCGGTGATTTTTAGGAAGTACACATGTTTTTGAAAACCTTGCATGTAATGTGATCTGATCTAGAACCAAGGCCTGAACTTGTAAGGAAAGGAGCTTTCTTTTCAAAACCAAAATTGCTTCCTCCAGTCCCGGTACCTCTTAACTCCTGGTGAAAACATTACTTTCCAGGCGGAATGGGTAGCCTTGAATTATGTGCCATTCGCGGAAAGGTCTTTAGAAGTAGTTGTGGATTTATACCAAAAAACGGCCTGTCATAAAGCAGTGGTGAACGAGAAAGTCCTCCAGAATATCATTAAGGTAATGTGTCCTTTTTATCTCTATACTTTTACTTGACATTATAAAATTATTGAAATTTCTCTAAGCAATATATTAGGATAAATGAAAACATTATTGCTAGTGACTTTACATGAACTGTATTTGGCAAACTCAATCTTTTTAGTCTATGAGGTCTGTTGGAATAGGGTGTGGGTGGCGCAGTACTAGGGCTTGAAGCAGAGCCTCACAAATGCCAGGCGGAAGCCTCTCTGCTGAACTCTCCCTCCAGCCTGGCATGGCTCTTCTTCCCAGGGATTTGTTACCATTCCTAAAGAGTCCTCAAGCCTAAGGCTGCTCAGCACTCAGGCTGCTCGGGGTGAGCATCAGCTAACTGCTGCTGCAGACTCACTTCAAAAAACCAGTTCTTCATATATAGTACATAGATCATCATGTTTGGAATTTCTTTTTAAAGAGTAAACTTTTGTTCACTCTGTTTCTTCTTCATCTTAACTTTCCCTCTATTTAAAGGACAAACCTAAACCCAACTCTTATTCCAGGTTTTATATTCTTACACGATTAGTTTATTGCAGTACTAGAAAAAGTACATTAAGATATTTGAGTAAAATATAAAACCCAAGGAATCTGGGGTATGAAACTTGAAAGTACTGGTCTCTCAGGTTGCTAGCTTTCCCCTCACCACTTGGAAAGTATAAGCAGGACTGGGCTCTTCTGGACAGGAGATCCTTCTGAAGAAGACTGCTTTCTGCTGGGGACCCATGTCAGGGGAGTTGCAAAATGGCAAACTGTTGTTGACGCTTTCACTTCTCACGTAGTATTCTTATTGTGATTTTAAAGAAAGGCAACTGAGGTTCAAAGGTGTTGGTGACTCTTTAATGACTCCTTGTTTAGAAGACAAGAGACAGTGTTAGAGCAGTATGGTTGTGGCACACATGTAACCCAGCCCTGAGGAGGCTGAGACAGGAGGATAGTGAGTTTGACTGTAACTGTATACTAAGACTCTGGTGTCCAATTTAAAGAACACGCGTAGCTTGCAGAGCTGAAGTTAGCTCCGCAGTGCCGGCCATGTTTAGCATACAAAAGGCCCTGGTCTGGTTCTCAGTTCCAAGCAAAATAAAGTATATCTTTTTAAGTAGTCTTTGGGGACTATGCCTAACAGTCAATCTTTCTTAATCACCTTTTCAGTGAATATACCTACACCGTTGTTTTCTCACAGTTGTTACATGGTGTGTTTTGTTTTGAATGCAGCTATGTGTGTTGTAACCAATCCTAACTGCTTCTCTTCAGACTCTCAGGGTTCCTCTCAGTTTGAAGTATTCTTGCCCTTCTGAAAGCACATGGAAGCTGGCAGTAGCTTCTCTGCTCAAAGTTCTCTCCATTGGGCTGCCTGTCGCCCGGCAGCATGCCTCTTCTGGGAAGTTTGACAGCATGTGGCCAGAATTAGCCAGCACTCTTGAAGACTTCCTCTTTACTAAAAGGTCAGCTCATTGATCTAAAAGGAGGGCCCTTACAGAGATGGAAGACTCTGAAGATGTCTGCAAGTGTTGAGATGTGTGTCTTACTCTGTATCCACTGATTGGGCCGCTGTGGGGCTGCTGCACAGACAGGAGGACATTTTATGTTACCTCTCCTTGCTGTTACCGAGTTGCCAACAGGAAGTGGCTAGAGGAGGGAGGGGCTGAGTTCTGCTTACTGTGGGAGAGACTCCTGCTTGATGCAGAGGTCCTAGTGCTCAGAGTGCTTTTCAACTGCAATGTCCAAACAAAGCAAGGGTGCTAACCACCTGGCTGTAGGCAGGAAAGTGGACACTGTGCCTCTAAACTAGATGCACTGGTGCTATGTTTACACATATAACATAAAAGAAAATACTAACTCCCTTTAAGGGTGCCAGAATGCCTCAGCCCCAATAGGAAGAGCTAATGTTGTATCACTTGACTGCTGTTTGTCTCTTTCTGTTTGTTTAGGAAATGAAATCAAGTCTTTCTTTTTTCTTTTTCAGCATACCTCCAGATAATCTCTCTATTCAAGAATTTCAAAGAAATGAAAGTATTGATGTTGAAGTAAGCAAGATTAGAAAAATTTCTTGTTTTTTTTTATTATAGATGCAATTTGAAAATTTAAAAATTTTAATTTTAGTAGGGGAAGGGCACGTGTGGGGTGTGTGTGTGTGTCTCCCTGTGGGTAGCTGTGGGTAGGTCAGAGGACACCTCTGTCGAGCCTTCCATTTTACATAGGTTCTGTTCCTCCTGAGCCAGCTTGCTGACCTTACAGTTTTTAGCTTTGAAGTTTTGATTGGGTGAAGGACTTGGACTCTATTGTCATTTAAGTGAGATAGCAGAACTATTTTTTGGTTTTCAAGAAAAGGTTTCTCTGTGTAGCCTTAGCTGTTCTGGACAGCTTGTAGACTAGGCTGGCCTTGAACTTAGAGCTCCACCTGCTTCTGCCTCCCAAGAGCTAGGATTAAAGGTGTGTACTACCACTACCCTGCTGATAGCTGAACTTTAAGCCAATAAATACATGATTTTCAGGTGTAGACTTGAGAGTATGGGCACTGTCATAGATCTGTAAAGTATAGCCTCTGTGACTTTACTGTTTTAAATTGTGTGTGAGCTTTTCCTTTAGAGGACAAAATAAATCATGTTAGGATAAGGTATCTGTCAAAAATGAGTGTAACTTTAACTTCTTAAAGTTTCTGGTTGTACAGTACGTTTAATATTAATTTTGAATGTTTTAGCATGGGTATGTTTCACATGCTGAGCGTTTTTCTATATATTTACAGCTGGGTGAGGATCAACATATGTTAAAACTGTAGTACAGTAAACCTTAGCATTGACTTTCCTTGTAGTAGGTAAGGTGGATGAAGGAAGCAGGCTTAGTGGTTAGTCATGTTGCATAGTACTAGTAAAACACCAAGGAAGTTTCTTTAATTTTTTAAAATGAAATTTAACTTTTACTCTAGAAATTCCAATTGATTGAGTGCCCTTTGCTCTAGGTGGTTCAGCTGATCAGCGTGGAGATCCTCCCGTATGCCAACCTCATCCCTAAGGCATTTGTGGGTCAGATGATGACCATGCTCAACAGGGGCTCCATCCACTCGCAGTCGTCCTCCTTCACAGGTGCCAATTCACAGTCCCATGACGCTGGGAGGAGCAGGGGGGTCAACAGCATGCCTGGTCCTCTCACTGCTTAACTATAAACCAGGAGAATGGGAGGGGCAGTTTTTAGGGATGTGGTGTAGAATGTTACGTTTTCTGAGAGTAGATGCAGGTGTGTTCATATGTGTAAGTTCTGACTAAGTTACGTGGTACTTCTGGAATCTGATGAAGTTGTGTAGGTTGACCGAAGTCGTGGGTTATTGTAAGGAATACAGTGTAGAAAAAAGAGGTCACTGGACCACTGAGTATGCTGGCTCTGTTAGGCAAACAGTGGCTTCCATTTTGTTAGAGAACAAACAGTGAGTGCCTGTGTGTACAAGCATTCTGCTAGAAAGGTACCGCATTCTTCAGAACATTATGAGGATAGGCACCACAATAGTTTAAAAAAAAAAGGTGGAGGGGCTGTGTTTAGTTAGTCTGAAAAGACTCTCATGCCTCAGTGGGAGAGGATGTGCTTAGTGCGACTTGATGTGCCAGGGTGGGTTGGTACCCATGGCGGATCCTCCTCTTCTCTGAGGAGAAAAGGCAGGGTAGTAGGGGGAGAGGGATTTGAGGGTGGGAATGGGAGGGAGGAGGGAGGGGGCTGTGATCAATCTGTAAAGTGAATAAATAAATTAATTAATGAAGAAAAGAAAAAGAAAAAACTCCATAGTCATAAGACTAGAGGCTAAATAATGAAGGCCATGCTCCTTTCATTATGTCATCGTATCTTAACCTAAGCTGCTATCTAAACTGTTTTGTTAGTATTCCTGTTTATTAAACCATGTATTCAAATTTCAGATATAATTGCAACATCATAATGGGGTTTTCTTTCTGTGAGATTATATATTATATATATACCCATTTACTATACCCATGAATAATTTGTGAAATTTTAAAGAACATTTATACAGTTCAACCACTAGATGGCTCTCTTGCTGCTTACTTAACAAACTAGGTTTTTTCCACCCACCCCAACATTAAAAAAAAAAAAAAACTTGGCCTGTTAGTTTTATCAGCATGGGAATTTCAGAGAAAAATAATTAAGTGTACTTAATTTTATATCATACCCATATTTAAAATGCTAGGTACTTTCTAGGGCTCTGCATAAAGCATGCATTCCCTCAGCTTTACCTTGATATTTTCTACTAACATACATAGGAAGACATTCCATGCTAAGCTAGTTCCATGGCCACTTGGTTCTTGGCTCTTTAGCATGACTTGAGAGCCAAAGTTCACAGACTTCTAAAAGGAAGGCCAAACCAGATGAATAAATAAGAAAACCGAGCTTACTGGTCCATGATTCCAGATGAATAAGAGGCCACCACCATCTCTGCCGGGGACGTGTGGAGGCAGGCAGGCATGACAGCTGGAGCAGCAAGCTGAGAGCTCACATTCTGAACCCCAGGCAGGAAACTGAGAATGAGCAAGAGCTAGAAGTGGGAAGAGGGAGGGTAGGAGAGATTTGAGACCTCCACCCTGAATGAGAGAGAACATGCCTGCCCCAGTCACACATTTCCTCCAGCAAGGCCACGCCCCCTAAGCTTCCCCAAACAGCTCTTCTACCTAGGACCAAGGGCTCAAATGGCATTTTCCCACCACGCACGTGCCGTCCAGTGTTTTGTCAGTCACACGGTGTGAAGCAGAAAAGGTGAAGGAGAGAAGTGGGTACTGTGTACAAGAATTGCTTTGAGTAGTTTCATTGGAGATGGACACATTGGAACTGTTGTGAGAATCTTGACTTTTTTTTTTTTTTAAGATTTGTTTATTTATAATTTATACAGTATTCTGCCCAAACGTGCACCTGCACACCAGAAAAGGGCACCAGAACTCATTGTAGATGGTTGTGAGCCACCATGTGGTTGCTGGGAACTGAACTCAGGACCTTTGGATGACCAGCGAGTGCTCTTAACCTCTGAGCCATCTCCCCAGCCCTTGACTTTCCTTTTGACATTTGGAAACATCAAATAAAATGGAAGCATAGTGTGGGGGTGATGGCATGCCTGTAATCCCAACACGGGAGAGGCAGAGGCAGGCGGATCTCTGTGAGTTCAAAGCCAGCCTGGTCTACAAAGTGAGTCCAGGAAAGCCAAGGCTAACAGGGAAACCCTGTGTCAGGGGGAAAAATGGAAACATTAAAAAAAAAAAAAAAAAAAAAAAAAAAGCATAGCCTCCATTGTTGGCCTCAGGGGCTGGAGTTGCAGACGTGCCACCACGGCCACCTCATGTGGTACTGTGGATCAAAGCTGAGATCAAACCCAGAGCCTCACGCATGCTACACAAGCATTCTACCCACCAAGGGACATTCCTTGCCACTGAGACTCATTTTGTAGTATTGCCAAAAGATCAGAAAATGGATCAACAGATGCTTGCTGCCAAGCCTGATGACCTGAGTTCAGTCATAAATTCCACATAGTGAAAGGCGAGAACTGACTCCTACAAGTTGTCTTCTGACTTACTTACACACACACACATACACACACACAGTAAAATAGAAAAAGAACATGTGGATTATGGACAGCCTGTGTTTCACATTGCAAGAGGGAAAACTGTTATTTACTAGATTGTTAAGTATAGGCTGTGTATCAATGCCTTTCATCTTACTACTGAGTGCATTTTATTTCTAGCTTGCTAGGCTCGTTATTAATGTGCACTGTTTTGACATCTTATTAACAACCAAATATTACTAATTTTACAGAAGCAGAGATTGACATTCGTTTGAGAGAAGAATTTTCTAAAATGTGTTTTGAAACATTGCTTCAGTTTTCGTTCAGTAACAAAGTCACAACACCCCAGGAAGGCTACATCTCACGGATGGCCCTCTCCGTGCTTTTAAAGAGGTCTCAGGATGTCCTGCATCGCTACATAGAGGCTGAGAGGCTGAGTGGGAAGTGCCCTCTCCCAAGGTGCGTGCTTAATTAAGAAGGAGACACAGGGTTATCATCATTAGGAACAAAGATGGCACAAAACCAAGAGACTCCTAGTGAGGTTGATAGTTGTACCTGCCCTTTACAGCCTAAGCGTTTGTAGGCTTTGCTGCAGGCACGTAATTGTTCTTATTGTTACGCTATTTCAGCCTCTCTTGGAGATAAGGGGCTATGTGATATCAAATTACCTTTTGAACCTAAAAACACTATTGAATCTGAAAATAGATCTTTTGCCAGAGGTTTCTGCATAAGGACTTGTGGGTTTGCATGAAAGCAGGATCTCTTTCTCAGAGGCAGGTGGATCTCTGAGTTTGGGGCCAGCATGGTCTACAAAGCCAAGGCTACACAGAGAAACCCTGTCTGGGGGTGGGGAGGGGAAGGAAGAGGTTAATGACTTCCAGGGATATCCTTGATTGTCATTTCTTGATATCTATCACTCGGCCATGTCTTAATCCGACTTTCTTCCAATCAGGCACTTGTCCTGAGCTGATCCCTTCTATTATATCCAATTTGTGTTCACGGCAGGAACTCCAGAGTTAAGTCACAGCTGAACTATAGGCTGGAATCCAGCAAAGGACAGCCTTAAGTTTTTAAGATATAGAAACTGGAGTTTAGATCAAAGCAGACAGAAGGGAAACTGGCTAAGAAGCAGATCACCCCCACAAATCCCACGTGCACCTTGTTTCTTTACCAATTTCTGAAGTTAGAACTGACCTGACAAAGGATACAGATTTTATTTTTTAAGCATTCCTATCTTATAAAATTGCCTACTACAGTTCCATATCTATTTAGGTTTCCCCAGGAGTATATGAATGCCTTTTCCTCAATTTTTAGTATTTTAAAATTCTTTACTCATTCAGTGTTTATTTTACAGTTTTCTAATTTGGTGAATGAAATTCACAAAATCACAATATTGACTTTTAAATTTCTAGATCATAAATTATGTCACTCTGTTCAACTGTATGTACAAATCCATCCCGATATTTGATTGTGGACATGATTAAAAGTGGATTAAAGTTGTTTCCTTATGTGTACATGCAAATGAATATTTTTACTAGATCATAAATACTAGTTCAGGAAATCTCTTTCCTTCCTTTTTTGTGTTGAATATTTCTTTTAACTGTATTCTTGTTGTTTATGTGTCAGTATGTGGGCATTAGTCCAAGTGCCAGAAGAGACCAGATGGCTAACCTTCTGAGGCTGGAGCTTCGCATGGCTGTGTGACGTGTGAGCTGTGTGACCTGTGAGCTGTGTGACCTGTGAGCTGTGTGACGTGGGTTCTCAGAATCACACTCAGATCCTCTGAAGCACAGTACACGTTCCCAGTTCCAAGTTCCACTGAGCTGTCTCTCCCACTCTACCTACTTTCTGTGATTTGAGCTCTGTTTATAGCCAGCTGGTGTTTCATTCTGTGTTGCAGTATTTTGAGTTTTCCTTAAGCAACATTTCAATAGCAAACTGCTTGCAAAGAAACTTTGGTGCCTGAGATACAGTTCATCAGAGCCCGATAGTGAGGCTTCTAATCTCAATAATCAAGAAATTGAGGCAGGAGGATCAAAAGTTCAAGGTTATTCTCAGTTACAAGTTTGATATCAGCCTGGGGAATGTGTGAGATCCCGTCTCCAATTTAAAAAGAAGAAGTTTTGTAGTGCCCTATACTACACTGGAAAGGCCTGGCTCTCTGTGGGCTTGCAGATCGGATCTGTGCCAGCAGGAGAATGCACCATGGAGGCAGATAGCCATTCCTGTTGGAGGAAAGGACAGGACCAGGGCATCTTTTGACACTTTGGTCTTTTATTCCATGCTTATTCTTTATTATTTGTTGTTTGCTTTATTATTGTTAATTGCTAAATAGGCCATATCAGAATTAATTTCAGGCATGTTTCATGATTGTCATATAAAAATACAATAAGGAAATGAAAAATACTTGGGTATCATTGCAGTTTTGAGTGTACTTTTAGCAGCATTGTAAAATATATATCAGCTATTAAAAGTATCATGTTTTATTTAATTTTGGCCAATTTCTATTAATATTAGTTGGAAAATAAACAAAAATTGTATTATAGTAAAGTTTTAAAACCAGGTGTTATAAGCCACATTGTTTTTGTCAGGTGATAGTGACTCATGCCTTTAATCCCGGTACTCAGAAGGCAGACACAGGCTGAGTTCAAGGCCAGCCTGGTCTACAGAGTGAGTTCCTAGATACCCAGGGCTACACAGAGAAAACCTGTCTTGAAAACCCAGTAATAATAATACATAAATAGTTGCATGGCCTATCTTGTAAATGTAGATTGTCAGGAGATGACTTACTCCTTCATTGATAATTTGGGTAAGAATAGCTACAAACCAGTAAATTCTTGTATTTATATATGTTTGATGATTTTTCCTTTTATAAGAATTTTAACATCTTTTTATTTTATTGTAGTCAATATTTTTCAAAAATTGTATCTATTTGTGCAAACTTTATGCGTAAAAATATTAATTGCATGGTTTATCTAAAAAATCCTAAGGGAAATCATCTCTCATCATTTTCAGGCAACAAGTAACAGAAATCATATTTGTCTTAAAAGCAGTCAGCACTCTCATTGATTCACTTAAGAAAACACAGCCTGAGAACGGTAAGTGCTTGGGAACTTGCTAACCCTGTAAGGCAGTACATGCTGCGTCCTGTCTGTTAGTGAGTGGCATGCCATTACTAAGGTAGCCGACCTGCAGAGCGTGACTGCCACTGCACTCTTCTCCAGTTCTCGTGATGACAAAAGCTCAAGTCCATTAGGATGTCAATTCAGGAAAATTAATTTGTAATGTTTGATCTTGGCCTATTAAAATGGCCTATTTAAAAATGGCCTATAAAAAGACAAAACAAAACATGGTAGGTCTGCAAGATGGCCTGACCTGACAACCTGAGTCAGAGCTCCAGAACCCAGATCAAAATAGAAGAGACCCAATGCCACAGAGGTGTCCTCTGACTTCCATGCATATCTCCACATGTAGAGGAGACATGCAGTGATACAAAATTACAAATTACTTTATTATGAAAGTAGTGTCTGGAGAACACGTGACATGCTGTCTGACCTCCACACATACATATGCACAAATACAGAAAAAGAAAATTAGAATAATGCTGTAAATAAATGAAGTGAATCCATAATTTATAATGGTATATTAGTAAAGTAATATGCTTCATTAAGAAAGAAGAAAAGGCAGGTGTGGTGATGCATGCCTTTAATCCCAGCACTTGGGAGGCAGAGGCAGGCAAGATCCCTGTGAGTTCGAGGCCAGCCTGGTCTACAAAGTGAATCTAGGACAACCAAGGCTACACAGAGAAACCCTGTCTTGAACCCGCCCCTCCCCCCCAAAAAAGAAAAAACAAAAAGAATGCTAGCCTTCAATAACAGAATTGTGTTGGACCACACATAGCTAGTCCAAGGCTGATGCAAGAGAGTGGCTATCAGGCGTAGAACCACCAGGCTCCACATCTACTCAAAAACTTTTTATTCTTGCCTTGCTATATTTTTGTTGCTGAAAGTGAGCCATTTGGAGACTTACTTTTTTTTTTGAGGGAAATTTGTTTTTATTATTTTGCCTGATGGTACTTGATGGTGTGTTTTGAATAGGTGATATAAATACACATAAATTAAAAAGTATAAAACCACTGGCTGGTGAGGTGTCCACTAGGTAAGGGCATTCACCACCAAATCTGAGAACTTGAGTTCAGAAAGCACATAATAGGAGAAAATCAACTCCCACAGCTGTCCTCTGACTTCCGAGTGCCTGCTGGGTTGCACACACTAAATGAAGGTTTAAATGTGTGTGTTTTTATTACTACTTTATTATTTTTCATGTAAATACATACTTCAGTAACCCCCATGTTTTCTATACAAATAAATAACAATACCTCATTTGTAACCACTTTTTCTTCTCTAGTTTTTACTTAACAAGGATTATGTCTATTCTTTCATTTTGATCCATCTCTTCAGTATTCTTTTTGTAGTTTGAGGTTTTTCTCATATAACTCAGGATGGCCTTGAACGCTACCTGTGCAGCCAAAGACAACTTTGAAGTACTAATCTCTTTTCCTCCATCTCCCAAGTCCTGAGTTACAGTACACCTGGCTTCCTGTCACAAAGTCCTTGGAGGTTACAGTGGGTATTAAAACATACTTTAAGAAGTTGAGCACACTCCCCCGGGTTTGGCATCAGCTGTCTTTGTAATGTATCTCCTCTGATAAGCCAAGAATTAGTATAGCGGTTTGACGTTCATCGGCCAGAGTAGCTAGTCTCCATCGCGTGGTCTTCTGAGACTGGAACAGAGGGCCACAGAAGGCAACCCGAACAGGCTGTAGTGAACTTGCAAGAACAGAGCCTGGCCTTTTTGTTTCTGTTCAGTTCCTTTTCTGATGTAAGTCAAACCCTACCCACCAAAGCAGAAATAAGAAGAAATATGGTACAGATTCTTCTTTTATTATTATTACAGGCCATTTATTTTGCATGTGGAGGAGGGGTGTACACTGCCGTAGCCCATATGTGTGGGTCAGATGACAACTGCAGGGACTTGGTTCTCTTCCCCCAATGTGGGCCCAGGGGGAGCACTGTCAGCTGAGCAGGCATGGCTGCAGTCAGCTTGCCTGCTGAGCTCCTTACCAGTCTCAGTGCAGATTCTTAACACTTCAGACAGGGGAAAAGCGGGAGCACTCGCCTCCGTTCCCTCTTCTCACCAGTGCTCTTCAGCCCCTTGTCTTCCAACCCTATGCTGAAGAAGCTGTGTAAGAAGAGAAGTTAGCACCTGCATAGAATTCTAAGTAGCACGCTAAGGCAGTAACGCCAACGGTAAGTCGTGTCGAAACATGTTAGGTGTGAAAAGGTCCCATAGCATCTTCATTTGGGAAGCCATGGATTTTAGACATTTGCTGTGTTCTTTTCCTGTATGCCTCTAGTGAATTCATATGAATTACTGGTCTTTAGGAAGAGACATGTCTGTCACATGTAATGTGATATCTACCACGCTTATTTAATCAGCAACTTGTTTCAGAAAATGAGAGATACCACATTAAAAAAAACTCGTTTTCTCCTTTTACATTGAAGAACTCAGATAAAGAGAAATTTACTTGCTTGACCAGGGTACCATGCACTACCTTATTCCAGGTGGAAAAATGTCACCACCTAATAAATTAAAGTGTATAATAATTTTAAAAGTGCTTTGAGCCAGGCATGGGTAACTTGGTAAGACCCTGTCTCAGGCTGAAAGGTGAAAAGAGGGCCCAAGGTAGTGATCAGTGGTTAACACATGCTTGCATGTATAAGACCCTGAGTCAGTCCCTAGGGCTGGGGAAATCCAGCACACAACAGAAAATGTAAATGTAGCATGGTTTCACTGTCAGCATATTACTGCTTCTAGTGGAATACGTCTCCCTACCTGAAGAAAAACATTCACTCGACAGTGGGTGTGCTGAGCAAAGCAGGCTGGGCTCTTCCACCCAGTCTAGTCCTGCGTGTTACGTATTAGCAAGCTCTGTAAGAAGACTACCAAACCAAAATCACTGTCAAGGTCATTACTGAGAAACTCATGAGTAGATATGTTCAGTAGGCAAGTGAATAAAATGTTTTCTAATTGTTTGTGACATGCACACTATATTTTTGACAACTATACAGAAAATAATTTGGGTTATTCTGTTTCTTTGTTAACTTCCAAAGTTTGTTGGTATCGACGACTCTGTCTGCACTATCATTTCTCTTTGCTCCTTTTAAAGATTTTGCTTACTTTACCTTACGTGTATGAATGTTTTGTGTGCCTGTATGGATGTGCACCACTTTCTTGCCTGGTACCCAAAAGGCCAGAAGAGGATATTGCACTCCTCTGGAGCTGGAATTAGAAATGCTGAGAACCCCTCTACAAGAGCAGCAAGTGCCATAATCTCTTTTTTGCATTCTATTAATTTCATCATGAAGTCTTGTGGAATTAAAAACTAAAAGATGCTTATAGGACCATTTCTATTATTTTTTAAATTATGTTTATGTAAATTGGCTGTCTGTACTGTTTATATCCACTCTGTTTTGAGTTTTTTTTTTTTTACTTTTTATATTACAGTTGATGGAAATACCTGGGCACAAGTAATTGCCTTATACCCAACTTTAGTAGAATGTATCACCTGTTCCTCCTCAGAAGTCTGCTCTGCTCTTAAAGAGGCACTAGTTCCCTTTAAGGATTTCATGCAGCCACCAGCATCCAAAGTTCAAAATGGAGAATCTTGACCAGCTACAGTATACACACAGGAAGAAATATATTCTAAGGGATGCTTCCTCCTGGTCTCTGAGAAGGACGTTTCTTACGAAGTCATTCTTGGCAGCTGCTGTTTGCCTTCTTTAAATTAAAGTGTAATTATCTGGGTTCCGTGATCCATACAGAAGTATAGGTGACAACAAAGGCTTCTGGAGAAGCCAAGCCTTCCCATGAGCAGTCTTGATGGAGGGCTGGTGGACACTACATCATACCTTCTACCATAGCTTCAGTTGGTGATTTAAAGTGAGCTTATGTACAGTTTGTGGTGTATGTGTTAATGATGTACTTTTTAAAAAGGATATTTCCATTCAGATTTTTGAGGCTGGTGTTTTGCACCCTTTTTCAAGTACAGAATTGTACTAAAATTTTATGCAAGGTGGTACTGTAACATTCCATATTATCTACAACCAGCCTTTGTGAACAAAGGGAACTGATATATTGTGTGTATAATAAATGGTACAGTTCTGTATAAAATAGTTGCATTTATTTAAAATTTTAAAATATTGATGATGTTAAATGCTCGAAGCTGTATTTATTATTAATACAAAACTGTTTGCTTACATTTTTACTTCTGATTTGCCTTCTTCTGGGGCAGACACGCTTAGCTTATTGTGTAATCATACAGTTGGCCTCATGCTTTTTTACATGCATTATTAGTGGCCAGAAGGATCATGTGAACACAGCAGCAGGAGGTATGATTTGCTGACTTTGCACCTTTGAAATGCAGGTTGTAACTTAAACCCTGAGACACATTGTAGCACCATGACCTAATCATACCTCATTTCTTTAAGTCTCTCTCTAAGCTTCTATGTGTGTTTTTATATTTGCTGTCTGAATTTTAAAGACTTTTCATGTTGCTTCTTCTTGTGACATATGTCACTGTCTTTAAATGATGACCAAGGCAAGATGACTTGATATTTGCCACTGAGATTTTGTTCTGCTCTGGCTTCATTTTATGAGCTCCTTCCAAGAAGACACAGCACCAGGCTAACCCAAAGTATAGAGCGAGTGTCCTGGAGCAAGTGCTGTCTCACCCTAAAGAGAAAGAAAGTTACGGAGCACGTGACTGCTTTCTTACAAAACTGACTGACTTTGACCTAGCTCGCTGTATTTTTTATTTAATTAATATGCTGTCATAGCATTCTTCCAAGCTAAACTTTTATTTCACAAGTGCTGAAGACATGAAAAATGTTGAAAACATTGCTATTAATAAGCGGTAGTGGAGTTGAAATTATTTTAATGTACTAGAAAAGTTTTGACTTTAACAAGATTTATAAATTTTGGCCTCTCAAGAATAACCATAAAACTATAAGGGGACCGTACAGTTGAATAATCAATGAGATACAATTTTGAGGCTATTTTAATTATGTAATGATTTAATTTGCACTATATTCTGTATATGTGTGGTAAGGCCTATTTTGAAGGAGTATTATTTTTACTCACATGAATCAATGAATTTCTATTTTATTATTTCACCTAAGGTTAAGGTAAAACATGGCATTTCATAGACTGTGCTGTCAGTGTTTTCTTAAAGGTGTTTTAAATGACTCAAGCTGTGTATTTTTTATATTTTGATATATTCACTTTGTGGATTAAAAAAATAGGAATATCACTGATAAAATATGAAAATACTAAGAGTGGTAACATTTTCAAGATATTACTATGAGTTTATAGAAAGTAAGTAAAAGTGTCTGCTTGTGAGAAATAACAGATCAATTGCAATCTGAATGATTCTTCTCCAGTGAAGGTAGCTGTGAGTCAAGGGCCTACAGCACACAGTTACATAAAATAAATAATCGGCGCGCTAATACAGTATTAGCTTTTAATACCAATGTCATAAACATGATGGATGTGTTAATGTACAGTGATTAATGCCAGGCTCAGTGTCAAGGAAGTGGGCCACACCCTTGGAGGACTAACTGACAGGCTTCTCCCCAAAATTTCTCTCAAGGAGTCACTGCTAGTAATTAAAGCCTTTTGGTCACATGTGCTGTTCCCGGAGAGGTTAGTGCATTGTCCTTGCCCTCTAAGTATGAAGTGGGTCCTTCAGTCAGTGCAAGACTGGGCTGCATGGAGTTGCTAGATGCAAGGAAATCTTAAACCGCTCCCGACAGTGAAGCACTAGGTCCAATCCCTATTACTGCACTGACGCAGGAGTTTTGAATCTCATGACTCTTTACCACTGACCGACGGTTAGAGACTGCTGAACAATAAGCCATACCAACAGCTGGATGATCGTACAGTCTTAATGTAATTATTTACTTGCATAGATCTTCTTTTGGATGCCAGTAGTACAACCACTACCAAGGAAGAAAGGTCAGTTTTATAGTGTCTTTTTCTTTATGTGAAGGGGACTTAAGTCTGACTAGAAAAGAAAGCTTTTAACTTGTTTATATTTTTACTACATTAACATTTATGTTCTCCACTGTTTCCTCCACTTGCTACATTCTTTAAATTATACATAGCATCAGAAGGAAACAATGGACAATTTAGTTTATTTATATTATCCTAGTGGATGGCAGTCATTTGAAGTAGAAGCCAGTAACAGTTATTGCCCTTCCTTTTACAGTGTTAAGAATGTTGTGTTTGTTGTCAGTTTGGCACCAACTGTCCTAGGTCAGCATTTGGTCAGTGGTCACCTAAGACCTGACAGTGAATTAACATACAGTGTTGAACAGTGCTAGAAGACATCAGAAATATATCCCCTAAAATGAATTGCTCATGTCATGTTAATAAAAGGCACTCTTACATACACTCCTCAAATATAAATTCGTGTGTATAACCACTAAGATAGGCAGAACATTTTCAGGAAATACCTGTGATTGCCATTGAAATTAACTGGAAATCAAGACCCAAAAGGATTAATGTCCAAGCTCAGATTATAGTGGGTTATAGATTTTTCTAGAAAATTACCACAGAGGTCCACAAAAATGGTCTCTTCAAAACATTACCAGCAGCCTAGAATGTTTCCACTTACTAGATTTGGCATTTTGGAGACTTGTCAAAAGTACTCCAGTTTGCTATGCTTAGTGCTACAAGGCTGTCTTTATTAGACTGATTTTCTTTCTAATCATGAGAACAGGAGTGTGTGATGTGGTGTATTACTGATTTGCATATGGTGGATAAATAATTTTTAATGCCTTGTGGCGATTTGAATTAAATTTTTTGTATCTCTGGAGAGGAGAGTGGTCCTTTTATGTTAATGTTAAGTTTTTTGAATGGGAAAAAAGGTTGTCATAGACTCTCAATTTACATGCAAACCCTCTCAGAAGGCTTGGGTTAAATCCAGTAGTTTTTTTGTTTGTTTTTTAAACATTGTGTTAGCAGTGTTGGCTTTAAAGAGCCACATGGATAAGCTGGTGTAGTGGCTTGTGTCTGTAAGCCCAGGCTGCCAGGACTACACAGGGAGGCCTTGCTGCAAAAACAGGAGGAGCAGCGGCGGTAAGTCATCTCATGACTGAACACTGTGATCTTGCAGTGCTGGCCTGAGGTCCTGCCTCCTGTGGCATCTTGTGATCTTGCAGTGCTGGCCTGAGGTCCTGCCTCCTGTGGCATCTTGTGATCTTGCAGTGCTGGCCTGAGGTCCTGCCTCCTATGGCATCTTTTTTTTTTTTCCAAACAGGGTTTCTTTGTGTATTCTTAGCTGTCCTGGACTCGCTTTGTAGACCAGGCTGGCCTCGAACTCACAGCGATCCACCTGCCTCTGCCTCCCGAGTGCTGGGATTAAAGGCGTGCGCCACCACGCCCGGCTGCATCTTTTTTTTTAATTAATTTATTCTTGTTACATCTCAATGGTTATCAGATCCTTTGTATCCTCCCATTCCTCCCTCCCTCCCATTTTCCCCTTACTCCTCTCCCCTATGACTGTGACTGACGGGGACTTCCTCCCTCTCTAAATGCTCATAGGGTATCAAGTCTCTTCTTGGTAGCCTGCTATCCTTCCTCTGAGTGCCACCAGGTCTCCCCCTCCAGGGGACGTGGTCAAATGTGAGGCACCAGAGTACATGTGAAAGTCCCCACTCTCCACTCAACTGTGGAGAATGTCCCCTCCTATGGCATCTTTAAGCAGATGTCTAACGCTGCTGTTTCTCTATTTCCAAGACGCTGCTGCTGCTGCTGCTGCTGCTGCTCTCATTCTTTAGCTGTGGATGTGGGCCTGACTTCATAATGGCCCTCTGGGACACTCATTCAGGTTGACGGTGCACTGCTATATCCAACTACTTCTCTTCCCTTTATCTTGGGCATCACTTTGGTTTCTGCCTGTTTTAATTTTTATCTCTCTTTATTCCCCCTTTTAAAATTCTCTACCCATTCCCACTCACCTGGTCTTTTATTATGAGCCTTGGACAGAAACCCTGGTGAGAGCTTCCTATTAGTGAGATTGTAGAAGTGCCTTCCACTTTGGCCACTGTTGCCTTTTTTGCTGAGGTGAAGTTCTCTCCCATTTTAAAATAACAGAACAATATAGTTTGCAACTATCACCTACTGTACTTCTGAGTCTATGACTCTGCTGCCAAGACACAGAGTGGGATTGCTATACATGGATTTAGTAGCTGAACTTGGAACAGTTATGTCTTTGCTGTGTTGTGAATATCAGAATAATGCTACTTTCCTTAGAGAGGGTTATTTACAACTGTAAGTTTATTTGGAGTGGAATTGTTTTGCCTTAGGGGGAAGATCCCGTTTTAGGAGGTAAACACTTTGAATTCAGGTGTGTGTGTGCCATCTGACTACCACTTGCTCAAGATATGTGCTCTACTTACCTTATGACTTCTGTGCCATCTATTTTCCTGTTACGAAGCAGTAGTTTGGGGAATAGAGATGGGTAGAGCACAGCTGCTCTTCCAGAGGATCCTGGTTCAGTTCTCACGGCAGCTTAAACCATCTTCACTCCAGTTCCAGGAGATCTGATATCCCCTTCAGGCTTCCATGGCCACCAGCCATGCAGGCTGTATCCCCAAACACATAAAATTAAATACATGTTAGTGCAGTTTTGATTCAAGACAGGAAGTCGTATCGTTTTCTGAGCACTCCTAGCATATTTGGAACCCACCATTGGTTTTGGTGGCAGCTGTCTTGAAGCACTCTTTATTATACCACTGAGAATGCTTAGATCCTCAGTATGAAGAGGGAACTTACTGAATTTTGAGATCACTTTCGGATGCTACAAATACCTAAAGTTTTATTTTATACTGAACCTCATTAAATAGGGTAGCCATAAAAATCTCTTAAACTGTGCCATTATTTGTAAAACTACCGTTGTGTAACAGCAATCACTACTTACGACGAAGTTTTACTAGGTGGAAGGAAAACTCCAAAGAGATTCTATTATAGTCTAAGCCTGCTTATCTAGAAAAATAAAATATTGATTTAGACCTAACTGCAAATTCCATTTTCTTTCTAGCTTTTACTCCCTCTGTCATAATTTTAACAGAGAACATTCAACTCCTGACTCAAAGCAGTTACCATATGGTGTTTATGTCAGACTTGATAGATTTATCTAATTTTGTGGGATTCCTCTTTTAGCTCTCAACATGATTCTAGAAAGTAATGCCATGCCACTGTTTCTCTACAATCTGCTTATGTTCCCTATGTTGTTGAGATACATAAGGTATGTAATAATCAGGAAAGTTTCTTGACTTCAAGCCCAAATCTTTGTAATCTAGGGTAGGTGTTTCTTTAGAACTACACAGTTAAAACTATATAGACCGGAACCCACTAAGATGATCCTACATGCTTTGCCCCATCCTACAGCTAACTTCCGTCACCTTGATAAGTTCTTTCCGATCTGATTGGTGGTTTTGGTATACTGTCTGCTCATTTTCCTGTCCCCATTATGTTCAGGACATCATTGATTCTCTCATCACTTATAATGATGATGATGATGAGATGTATGCTTACAGTGCATTATGTAAATAGTCAATCTGGAAAAAAATTAGAAGATGAAATAAAAGAGAAATGCTTTTGAGAAACTTGTTAAAGCTATTGATGTATAAGATGGAAGGAAAAAAGTGTCCAGTAGGAAAGACTTGAGGTGTTGTAAAATCGATTGACATTTTAAGAATCAAGGTCAAGTAGAAAGCACAGTCCTCGTGTAGATTAGTGTTGGGGGCAGGGCCTTCGGAGAGCAGTGCTGGGTTTATTAAGGCCTTGTGCCTGCCAAGTAAACTGTTATCTCCCCAGGCTGGCTTAAGGCCTTTTGGATTTTAAGAGTGTTGGATTTTTGGTTTTGTTTTGTTTTGTTTTTTTAATTTGAGGCAGCTGTTTAGAGGCTGCCCATTTGTATCAGTGCTAAGCCATCCCTCCACAGCTCAAAGAAATTCTGTTTCCTATTTTCTTTTTTAATAAGACATACAAATGTTACTTCTGATCCTCCAGAGGTCGAGACAGGAAGCTCACTTAAAATTCTGACTCAACATTCCTGCTTTGAGAAATACAATTGAAAAAAATCTCTGTATTATTTAGTGTGGTACTGCTTTCCAATACAGTAAGTTTTATATTTCCCAGTTTAAAATTTCACCACTGTGGAGTATTTGAGGAACCCGGCATCTCTCTTCATTCCTGACAATATGAAGTTAGGATTGTACTCACTTTACACACGAGGAAAGCACAGTTGAGAGGCTGCTTCCTAGACTGACAAACCTAAACCAGTGTGGCTCACTTCAAGATCATCCTTTTAGCCACACAGTATGGTTGCTAGTAAAAATGTTTCATTGCATTAATCTCACTGAAATTAAAAGTACTTTGAGGCAATTGCTGTTTCCATGATCTTGCATTTGGGATAAATATACATGAACATTACAGAGAACTTTACATATTGAGGACAGATTGTAGAAGAACTCACCTCAGTATAAGCTGCATGGGATTTTCATTGTTGGTCCAGGGTTAAAACATTTTATCCATTAAAGCATCTGTTTGTTGCTTATTGTATGTCAGCAATAGCATGGTGGTTAAAAGGCTGAGAGTCTTCATAAATTCAGTTCCTGAGGTTTGCTGAATATATGACCTGAGTTAGTTAACCAACCTGTTTTGGTGTTCTTCTCTACGAATAGTAAGGACTAATGCATAGAGTTATTTAATATAATTTTACAAGGAAAGTTAGAAAAAGCACTATGCCTGCCTATGGCAAGTTTTATGCTATAATAGGAATAAAACACACTCGATATGTTTTAAGAAATGGGCTGGGAACCAGAACAGCTTCTTTCTTTTCTTTGACTGTACGGCCATCAGATATGAACCTATAAGCGTCTCCTTGTCATGGTACTGGGAGTCACTCCAGAATATTGTAGCTAGAGGAGAAAACCTTCTACCTCAAATACTGCTGAGTGTAGGGCTGTGTCGTCAAGGCCCAGGGTGTCAGTAGTGTGGGGATGCCTATCCCTACCCTCGAGGACAGAGCTCTTGCCAAGTGTGCAGACAGAGTAACAAACCAAAAAGGCTCAGTGCTCAGGATAGAACTTAGAGTCTCTGTCTATACCAAGGAAGTGAGGAGGTGTAGGAAAAGACTGAAGATTGTTAATTATGCGTATTGGAGGGGGTGTGTGTGCACAGGAGGGGTGGTGTGTGCACAGGCGTGTAGGTGTCAAGGAGTCTGGAAGAAGCTTCAGGTCCCCTGGAGCTGGAGTGCAGGTGGCGCTGAGCCACCCAGTGGTAAGAGTTTGGGTCCTCTGCAAGGACAATGCTTGCTGTCAACTGCTGAGCCATCTTCCCAGCACCATGGGAAGGTGGGTGTTTTCAGTAGAATCGGTAACTGAGATTTGGTATTGTATGGGGTGGGGGCCGGCAGAGATTGGCTTCAAGGAATTGAAACCTATCAGTAAACTCCTTAAAAGCCAGAAATACTTTGGAATGACACAGGTTTAGTTTAATAACCAAAACTAAGGGAGAGAAGTCTGTAGTTATGTGTAGAATACATGCCATAGAGAACAGGGAAAGCAAACGTTGGCTTTCCTGCCGAGGTGGGATGGAGGATGAGCAGAGGCTCGTGCTTCAAAGGATGCTTGAGTCAAGAATGGTGGTGCAGCACACCTGTCTTCCCAGCACTTCAGAGGCAGATGAAAACAGCTGCAAGTTCCAAGCAAGCTGGGACTAGTCAGAAAATGTCTCAAACGAAAAGGAGTTAGGGTGAACTGAGTAGATTCTACATATCTGGGTATTAATGGTGGGAGAATATTGGTGTGATAGTAAAATATGTGGATGATTTAAATTGATGTTAAATTGTCAGAAATAGATAAAGTGGTGCAACAGCTGAACCAAGTTTTTAGTCTGAAACTTTGTTCTAGCAAATCTGTATACCTTTTAAACCAAATGCACACCTGATACCCACTTAAAAATAATTCCATGCTACAGTGGCCGAAAAACTTGGTATGAAGAGAGACAGCATGACCCGCTTGCTGTGTAGTGACTTAGTCGGTGTGAGTTTCCATGGGTATCAATGTGGCAGACAGTAAATTAGCATTTTACTGCAACAAGTGTGTTACACATACACGCAAACATAAAAAGTATTAATTAGAAACTATTCAAATTACCATTTGCGGTGGCTTTAATTATACGAAGATCAGTATAATACCGAAATCTGTCAGTAGTGTATCAGGGCAGGCAGGTAGTGTGAATATATACTTAGGAAACATAGGTGGTTGCTAAACTTGGAAATTCGTACCTCAAGAAATGTATTTGGGTGCTGTAATGAGAGTTAATTTATGATAGTATGGGCTCCAGGCTCTGTTGTGCTAAATTGCAGTGTATTGGGTGGGCTTGGGGTGGGTCTCAAAAATTAAATATGAGTGTTGTTACCAAATTTTGCTCTAGATACTATTAGCTCTCTGGCTGCTGTGAAAGGATTAAAGTCTAGAGAAAGTTCCCAGATTGCAACTCAACATACTCGTTTCTCTAAGCGTTCATTATTTGTTTTTGCGGAGTGTGGATTTTCAGCAACTTTATGACAAATGGGACTGCCAAATACTCTTTATAGAAGATAGCCAGATAAATCTGAAATCCAGACACCGTCCCCCTTTTAGTCCATGTAATGTACATACGTTTTAAAAACACGTTTATGCGGTTTTCTTGTTTTACTAGTTTTATCTGACATTTTAGTGACATCTAAAAACAAAACAAAATTCTAAAAACCCTGTAAAAGAGAAGCAAAACTAATGTCACCCCGGCCACGCGGAGGTGAAGCCCCGTTGCAGTCGGCCCTCTTCCAAATCATGCCTGAAAATGGGGAGAAGGGCAACCGCCCCAGTCCAAGAGCCTGCGCACTAAGCTGGCTGAGCACAGCTTTCCCGCCAGTTTCCGCAGCGGCATCTGTGGCCACGCCGGGGGGTGGAGCACCGCGGGCAGGACGGCTAGAGGGAAGGAGGCGCCGGAAACTTTCCTCGCCGGCCAGGGGAGGACGTGTCCAGCCCGCGCCGCCGCCATCTTTACAGCAGATACCGGGAGCAGCGGGGTTGCGGCGGGCCGAGCGGACGGAGCCCAGCCCGAGGCCCCGGCACTTCCCCGGGGTGAAGCCGGGATGCCTGCCTGCCGCCGGCTTCTCCGGGAGCCGCGAGGCTCGGCGGAGAGCGGGCGCGGGGTCCCGGATGTAAGATGGCGGCGGGGGCCGGCGGGCGGTCACGTGGTCAGAGCCGCGCGCCAGCCTCTTTAAGGGATCTCTATGGTTCGCCCGGACGCAGTGGAGCAGGAGCGCGAGACGGGGCGCGCGCGGAGCCGCCGGTTGCCGGGGTCCCCGGAGGGCGCGGGGGCTGCGCGCGGGGGACTTCCGGGGTGGCGGGGCGGGGAGGGCGGGCGCGGAACCGCGGCGGCCCCGGGCGCGCAGGGGCGGGCGAGCGGGCGGCTCCGCTCCGGAGAGGGCGCGGCCGGCCCGCTGCAGCCTCCGCCCTTGGCCGCCGGCTGCGGAGAGGACGAGGCGCGGCGAGCTCGGCCGGCTCCACACACCATGGCCCTGGCTGAGGTAGTAGTTTGTGCTGTTGGTCGGGTTGTGACATTGCCCGCTGTGGAGATAACTGCGCAAGCTACTGCCTTGCTAGTGCTGGTGATGCTCAGCGCCGCCGAGGACAATGGCCGGGGGTCCCCTTTGTGTTCCGGGGCGCGGGGACAGCCCGGCGGGCGGAGGGGCGGGCGGGCGGGCGGGCTCGCGGAGACCGTTAGCGTCCGGCGGGCCGAGGCGCGGTTGGCGGCGCAGGCGGAGAGCCGAGCCTCCGGAGTCGCCCTCTCGGAGGAGCGGGCGGAACCGCGCGAGGCGCAGCACAACTTTCCGCCTCGGATGATTTTGAGGAGCGCAGGGTCTTAGTTTGTGTCCGCTTCATTCTCGAGGTGTGTGTGGGTCGGGGTGGGCGAACTGCTCTGCGAGGCACAACTACAGTAAACGTTGTGATTACAAGCTCTTATGTTAATTTTTGGATTTGGGTTATTATATGACCGCTGAATTTTAAGAGTTTAAAATGTAAGCCTAATGCAACGTAGAGTTTAAATTTAAATTGCTTATAATTCCTTAAAAGAAAGTCGGCTTTAGGGTTAAATGCACTTTTCGGGGCTTTTCTTTTTTCGGTTTTTTTTTTTTTTAATGTATAAAGCAAAATAAATTATTTTTACTGTGTGCTGTGTTTTTGGGTTTTTTGTTTGTTTTTTCTTTTAGTTTAACTTTGGAAGCTCAAATAGCCATGCTGATTTGAGGGCGTGGGGGAGGGTTGGCCTTAGACTTTTTTGTTAATATGGTTCTTTATATATGCATTTTATTAAAGTAGTGGATCAGAGGTGGGAGCATGGCTTCCCAGAGGCTTGACTTAATGTCTAATGACATAGAAATGTCATAGTGTGACCTCAATTAGGAAAATACAAGTTTTGTAGAGAAAGTGTAGTTTGGATAATTAGGGGGAACTACCCGGAGTCTGTGTGGAAGATACGTTTATTTTCTCCAAGAGTATGATAGTAAATTTTAGTTCTTTTGCTTGTGAAGCTGGCCTGTTTGTGTGTATGGTTTTAATACAGTGTAGTAGATTTTTGGTGGCACTTTGACGCTTTTTTTTTAAAGGCAATTCTTTGCTAAGTACATGAAAGAAACATTTTTGAAAGCAACTCAATCTCTTGTCCCTTTCAATGAGAGTTTGGTGCTTTTGTAACTCAAAAGTGATGGAATGCCTTGAAGTTAAACTTACGCCTTTAAGATAAACTAAATATAATTTCATCAGGATGGGCCACCTCACTGTAGGAAGGACAGTAAAGGACCATGAATTTCAACATTCAGGCAAGACTTAAAACGCCGGCTTTAAGCTTGTGTTTCTTGATAAAGTAAGGTCAGGACTTTTAATTCCTCCCTCCCCCCAGTGATGAAACCCTGTTGTATACTATGGTAAATCTTAATTTGTGGGAGGAAAGTACTAGTAAAATTCTAATTGTACTACAGTTATTTTTTCCAGAACCTCCCTCAGCAAATGAGCAGCAAATCATGCAGCCCACTATACGGTTAACGATCTGTACCCCTAAAATACTAAATTCTGCTGCTAATACTGAACTCTAACACATTGTCATGTATCATCCCCCCCACCCCCCCACTCCCCCCACCCCACCCCCGCGCCCGTGGCTCATCTTGTGCTTAAAGTAAGTTTTGTCCAGGGCTACACTGCCCGCAGGGAGCATGCGTGTACCGTCGGCTGGATGAGAGCTTCCATATGTTTCTGTTTGCTGCTGGAAGGGGAAGTCCTCCCAGAGCTGCTCTCCTGTTCTCTGTGTGGCCGTGATAACTACCAACTATTTTCACTGCTGACAGGCTTCCAACTGGCTGGTTTTACCCAAAATGCAGCTTTATAGTCGTTATTGGCGACATTTACTAATGCAATTAACTTTTCTGCTAAAGGTCTACTGTCAGGCATTTAAGTAATTTGTAGCTGCACAAAGCCATTGACAGGGAGGATGCCACAGTGTTTTGGGTGCCCTTCTCAAGTACTGCACCAGAGAAAGGATAGGCTGTCCTCACAAGATTTTACTAAATGCCAACTCCAGCGGAAGTAGAGGGATGTTAGGGTGTTCTGGATGTGCCATGTGGCAAAGATTATTAGGAGACAAGTTTGCTTTGTGCCCCAGTAACCCTGATTGTTAATTATATATGAAAAATGCATTTATAAATATAATTACCTTCTGGCTGGTAAGGAAAACATCTTTGTGTTATAGAACAGCCCCCAAAGCATTGCCAGAGGTACCTAAGAGCAGAACACATCTCTTCAGTGTAGAGCGTGGATGCTGAGAAGGCTGTGTGATTTCATAACTACTCTTTCCTCCTACTGTTTATTATACCCACTACCCAACGGAGGAGGTACTAGACTTTCTCAACAGTTGCGACACCCCCATGCCCTGTAGCCAGAGAGCAAATAGAGTGATCATCTCCAGAAATGAGTTACACTGGGTTAATGATATCCATAGTGAGAATTTTACTTATATCATAAAATCTAAAAAGTCATTTGTGCTACCCATCACAAAATAACCTAGCAAAAATATTAAAGTTACTTCTATGACTAACAAAAATCCATTGGCTGTTTTTGCCAGACCCCATGCTAAGGACCATGGGTAAAGTTGTAAACGGGACCACTGCCCCCAAGGGAAAGCAGAAATATGACTTGTGGAGCAAATAACCAGAAATGTGGACCGATAAAGACATTAGTGACCTACTTGACTAACACAAGGTAAAAGCTGTGGAGAGGCTCTGTAGAGAATAGTTTTCTCACGCTGTGTGTTATCAGCAATCCTGGGGACAGCTGGAGTTGATAACTATTCTTGGTGTCTTAACAGTTCCTGAATTGTACATACATATAGTTATACATGTTAGTATATATATATACTTATATATGTACTAAAAATGTGTTTTCAAAGTTTCTTCTCTATTCAGCATCAGACATTTTCTAAAAATAGACCACTCACTTTGAGTTGGGTTTCAAATCCTTAGCTTTATCATAATATTATTGAGGATATATTACTGTGGAAGTCAGGGTTTCTTAGGAAGCCAAGGTGCCCAGGGTTCACAAGGCAGCTCAGACCACTTGATAAAGCTGCTGTAAAGTTAGATTAAAACTCTTAGCTGCTTCCTGGCTGAACAGTGAAAAGGTCTGAGCGTGTTGTGACGGACAGCAGAAAGCCGAGGAAACTAAAATATGCCAGTAAGTGAAAATAGGTTGTCATAGCTCCCTCCGCCCCCCCACCCCCACCCCTCGGTTTTTCAAGCCAGGATTTCTCTGTAGTCCTGGCTAACTCGGAGTTCTAAGTTCTGTAGACCAGGATGGGTTCACACACAAAGATCCACTTGTCTCTGCTTCCTAAGTGCTGGGATTAAAAGTATGTATCACCTAGCTAATTATTTTGTCTTTGTTTTTTTAAAAAATTAATTGGAATCCTAACTGCATTTTTTTTTTTTTTTTTTTTTTTTTTTTTGGTGTAACTTCAGTTCCTAGTCATCTGGCAACACTCTTCTGGCCTACCCAGGCACCAGGCATGTACATGGTACACAGACATAATGCAGGCAAATTACCAATACACATCACACACAGACACACACGCATGCACATACATGCACGCACACCAGTAACCGACAGGTGAGTGTGCTCAGGCTGTCCTGGCAGGTGATGGGATGTTGCCGTGAGCTCAGAATGCCTTGGGATTAGCCTATTTTTTCATACTCCAGATTGGATTTATTATCTTTACAGTGAAATTCACATGCTCACAAAATACCATTGTTTATAATTATCAAAGCCAAGAACAGTGTGTTTAGAACTTGGATGCTTGTATAAAAACCTAATAATTTCCCATCTTTGGGTCTATTTTGCTGTGTTGTGGTTAATTTAGAAGTTTGGCCTAATAAATGCTTATTATTAGGCTAATTATTATTAAGGCAGTATTTTCTAACCCGCTAGCAATCAATGAAAACACAAACACCTGATGTATTTTAGACTGTGTCTTTACCTGGGGCAAGGTAGATATTACCTTCCATGCCATCCTCCAAACCCCCAGTCTCCATCCCATTCCATCTGCTTCTAATCATTTCTATCTGGGAAACTCCCACTCATAGTCCCAGAACACTTGCTAATGTTCTCCATGTCTTCCCCTGAGGAAGCTGAGAATTCCTCCCCTGGGCCCACGTGGCTCTATTCCTACCCCATGGCCACTCTCCTCCTCCTTCATCCATCCGTCTCTTCTTTCTCCCGAGATTCTCTCTGTCTCCAAAAGCCTGAGAGTCTTTGCCACACCTATCCATTTGGCTGCCCAGGTATATCCACTTTTTATTGGGCCAAACAGTTACGTTTTTAGGCAAGATTACACAGCATTACATTAAAAGACAGCAAGCAGTAAAATGCATCAAAATACATCTGACAAACCTTCAACATTGCTGGTTCTCTAGTCATATTTAAAAGTTGTTCTAAAAAAGTAAAGTTAATCAATTTACAGAAAAGACTTAAATTTTGTCACCCTCTGGCCGCACCCTAGCTGCCTCCACTTACTTATTTTTCTTTTTGTTTTTTTGAGACAGGGTTGCCTGTCCTGGACTTGCTTTCTAGACCAGGCTGGCCTCAAACTCACAGTGATCCCCATGACTCTGCCTCCCGAGTGCTGGGATTAAAGGTGTGCGTCACCACGCCTGGCTTTTTTTTTTTTTTAAGATTTATTTATTAATACACATACAGTTCTACCTGCAGGCCAGAAGAGGGCATTAGATCACATTATAGATGGTTGTAAGCCACTATGTGGTGGCTGGGAATTGAACTCAGGACCTCTGCCATCTCTCCAGTTCCTACTTGTTTTTCTTATTCTTCCTGACATCTCATTTTGGTCCACACCTCCCCATATCCTCCTTGGATATACAGAAGCCCCTGGAAAACACCATGCTGTCTGCAAATGAGCTAGTCTTCCCTTCCAGTGCCTGGCTTAATGCAGCTAAGCCAGGATACGTCATACACTATCTTCAGATTTACCCCTATTGTTGCAAATTAGAAAATATTTTTCTTTGTAAATAATCCGTGGGAGTCGTTCTATGGTTTTTGTTTCTGTGTAATGCTTTTATCTTTGGTTTCACATGTTTTGTCAGTACGGTATACAGTGTCCCCTCTAATATAGGTTGATTTTGATTAATTGGCTATTTATACATTTACCACTATTATTAATCTAATAATTAAATATTTGCTGTTCTTTGAATGTAGAGGTTATAATGTATAAGACCCAACAATTTGCTTTGGGTGACAAGAAACCATGATTTTACATTTTGCTAATGACAGAGATCATGCTACTGCTCTGTGCGTGCGCACTCACACACACACACACACACACACAAATAAGATTTTTTAAAAATTATTTATTTAATTATACAGTGTACTACTGCCTGCACACCAGAAGAGGACACCAGATCTCACTGTAGATGGTTGTGAGCCATGATGTGGTTGCTGGGAATTGAACTGAGGACCTTTGGAAGAGCAGGCAGTGCTCTTAACCTCTGAGCCATCTCTCCAGCCCTGGGCTTTGCTTTTAAACTTAGCTGCGACCTTGTCTTCTAAATACCTGGCCATTTTCTGATTTTAGTCCTGGGACTTGATTTGTCTATCAACAATAATTAATATTTGCATAGGTCTTTCTACTGTTAGCAACAATCTTTTCACTGGCAAAATACCTATAGAAACAACAGAAAAGAGACTCATTGTGGTTCACTGTTTCAGAGGGTCTGTTTCTATTCCATCACAGCAGGAAGGCATGGCAACTTCAGCTCCTGTATTGATCACGGCACAAGAACATGGTGCAGCTGTTTGTTCACAGTGCACTGGGTAGGAATCAGGCACACCAGAAGAAGAGGTGTGAATACCTTTCAGTATGTCTGCCAGCTGCACTCCAGGGCCATAAAGCTCCACAAACGCCCCAACACCACCACCAATTGGGGACCAAGTGCCAAAAATATGAGCCTGTGGAGCATCTGACTCGTTTTTTAAACTAAATACGACCTCCTCCCTTGTTGACTAGCAAATACAGCGCACCAGAACTGCTGTCACATGCAGGCATCCGCCTAGTTAATTCAGGTCATGAACAGGCCTCCAAAAAGCAGAAAAAGGTCCTCCCACTGCTCCCGGGAAATCAGGGACACCTGGACCAACATGCTGTCCTTAAACTTATTATGACGACCTGGATTTTTTTTGGCCCATGGTCCATCGTTTTTGCCTTAACACTACTTTTTTTTTTCTATAAGTAAATTTAATTTTAACTACTTGGCTATGGTAAAAGTCATAGTCTGTTTCTCCCAAAGTAATGGCCCACTGAATGTAGAAAGGTGAATGTGATGATCTGTCAGGTCTTAGGGTTTTGGGGGGGGGGCTTTGTTTTGGTGTGAGGGAAACAGTGACACTGTTGAGAAGATCTGAGGATGAAATCAGTTGAGGTAGGCTACGTAGGACGCTGTTAGGTGACAGATGGAGTTTTGAGGTGCTAAGAGAATTGTTTGGTGAAACAGTGTAGGCTGATTTCTTGCAGAATTTGGGGGACGTGGAAAGAGAAAAGGCTACAAAAGTAGAGCGAGAAGAGATAACAATCAGCACTGTACCTCTGGACGGGCTCTCTAAAGGGTGCTTAAAATGAGAGACATCTGAAGCCAAGCCTGTCGGCACAGGCCTGTGACCCAGTGCTCAGAAGGCTGGAATGGGAAGATCACAAGTTCAAGGCCACCTGGGCCCCACAGCCAGGCCCTGCCCCTGAACTCATTTTAAGCATTTCATTGTGTGCATGATCACCAGATAATTGGTAGCTAAGATGCAGCTCCTATTCTAAGAACCTTCTGGACCTGAGGAAGCATACGTATGTAAAAACTGCAAACAAAAAAGCAGGGGCTGTGTAGACCCGCAATGTGGAACCCTGACCAGTTTTAGGTCACAGGGACCGAGGGATAAGCTTGTCTCAAATTGATGCGAATGAAGGAATGTGTGGACAGAGGGAGAATGAGAGACTATGAAGATGTGAGATTAAAAATACACAGGGGCATATATGTAATTGATACAAGCCTGTCATTAGTGAGAGTATCAGTCCATTTTATTAACAAACTTCCCATGTTAAAAGCATCTTAGAGCCAGGTGCGGTGGCACACAACTTTAATCCCAGCCCCTTGTGAAGCAGAGACAGGCGGTCTTGAATTTAAGGCCAGGCAGAGCTACACACGAAGACCCTGTCTCAGAAACAAAGAAAGCATCTTGGAGGTTGCTGTTCTAAGAGACCCCTGAAGGCACTCTCTGCAGGATTCAGAGCAGGAGTCATCACTCAACAGAGAGCCACACGGCAGAGGCTTTGGGCATTGTGGGCGGCAGATCCCTGTTTCTTTCCCTCTTTGTCTCCTCACCTCCCTATGTTGCCTTTTTTCATTTCTCTTTAAAACAAAAATATTCTTAGCTTGCAGGCCATTCAAAAGCAGACCATCTCCCGCATCCAGTCTGCAGAACACTTGGCTAACACCTACTTTAGACCTTAGGTTATCTGATAGATTCTCAGTCTCCTCTCCCTCACCCTCTTCCCCCCACTCCTATGGGTGTATGTACACACACACACACACACACACACACACACACACACACACACACACA
>OU015756.1:11551994-11578108 GCA_907169655.1 Acomys percivali
GTGTGTGTGTGTGTGTGTGTGTGTGTGTGTGTGTGTGTGTGTGTGTGGTGTCCCTTAGCATTTGCTTTTACCGAACACTGCCTGGCCTTGTGCAGCGACCCCAGGCTTACAGCTTTCATCTTCGCTGCCCCCAGGTGTTGGCACACACCATCCACAGATGCCCTGATCCCCCAGGTGCTTTGGTGCGGGGACTCCATCTGCGCGCCTTCACCAGACTATTTACAGCCGAGGTTAGGCCGGTGATTGCTGAGATGGAAAACTCATTTTTCAGCCTGGCTTTTATTTACACTCTTATTAAGGAACCTTTCACTCACGGTGGAATAGCAGCGAGGGGCACTGGCGAGATGGCTGGTGGGCAAGCTCAGGGGACAGACCAGGGATGTGCCCTGGGACAAAGACATGGGAAGCCTGGGCACCCGCTTTTCCAGGGCACCACCAGGTTGTCACCACTCTGGGAAAGGTCAGTGGTTGGTGCCTACGCACTGCACTGGTACCTAGCTGGTGGCTTGCTCCCCCAGTCCCCAGTTCCCATTCCCCCGTCCCCCAACCTCTTGTCTGGCCACGCTCTTTGTAAATGCTCAGAACAACGCGAAAAATGTGTTGTGCTTTTGGGCAGTCTAAACCTAGAGTGTGGTCAGGCCCTCCCCACCAGCCTTCACCTGAGGTGCAGGTTTCTAGAACTCAGAGGGCACGCGCTGTGACTGGAGGGTGAGGCGGGACCTTTCTCCCCTTGGTCATGTCTCAAATGGATCATGGCTATGGGGGCCTGCAGGCTCTGGAAGCCTCCTGCAGCCCAAAAGATCTGGGGCCTCTCACTGTACACTTTCATGGCTGCCAACCCCCACCGAAATGAAGACGGAGCCGTTCCCACGTGCTCCTAGGCACAGTCTCGCACACTGGCGTTTAGTTGCGCTTATTCTTCCTAAAAGGGAGGGAGGAAACCAGAAATCTCTCTGCAGTAGAAGCATGGAAGGGTCTGGTGTCCCCACGGTGAACTGTCGTCTCTTGTACCTTCCCTGCTCTCTTTTCCAGTGACACCAAGCTCTTGGCTGTCACTTTCAGAGACTTTCTTCTAGCACAGTTCCTTTCTCACAGAGCCAGCGGGACTCTCTCCTTTTTCGGAACCCTCCTAACTCTAGCTCGGAGGGGCACTGCTCAAGGGTGGTTTGTGTCCATCCACTAAAATCGCTGTGATCGTCATCTGAGAACCATGCCTGTATCTGGAGGCCGAGTCAATACGAAAGAATGTTTATCAGCTCGGTAAACAGCCTTTGGTACCGGCACCTGGGAGGCAGAGTCAAGCGGAACTCTGTGAGTTTGAGGCCAGCCTGGTCTAAAGAGCGAGTTCCACGACAGTCAGAGATACATAATAAAACCCCGTCTCGAACAAAGCAAAACACCAAAACAAAAAACAAAAAACCAAAAAAACCCAGCCCAAACAAAACCAAGGCGGCGGCAGCAGCAGCAGCAGCAGCAGCAACAACAACAACAAAACAGCAAACACAAATAAATAAAGAGGTGAAATAACACCCTAGGGGCGGGCCCTAATCTGACTGATGTGAGAAGGAACTACACCAAAGATGGCGGGAAGTTCAGTCACTTCAGTCACACAGTGCTTGCCTTCCAAGTGAGGACCTGAGTTTAACCCCAGAATCCACATTAAACAACGAAACAACAAAACAACAACAACAAAACAGAGAGTGGGGGAGGGAGAGGGGAAAGGAGAGGGAGAAGGAGGGAGGGAGAGGCAGAGAGAGACAGAGAAAGACAGAGACAGAGAGAGACAGAGAGACAGAGAGAGAGAGAGACAGAGAGAGAGAGAGAGAGAGAGAGAGAGAGAGAGAGAGAGAGAGAGAGAGAGAGAGAGAGAGAGGCAGAAAAGCCTGAATGAGGCCAGAGGCAATGTTGCTGATGACCTTGGCTCTCCGTGTGTGAAGGATAAACTTCTGTTGTTTGAGACATCAGGATGTGGGGCACTATTACAGGGGTCCAGGAAGACTAACATACACACTTGAGCATTGCACTGCCCTTCTTCATCCTCCACAGCTTAGAAGCTCCCCTTAAGAGGCATTGGCCTGACACAATGTCACTTTTTGTTTTGTTTTGTTTTGTTTTGTTTTTTGAGACAGGGTTTCTCTATGTAGCCTTGGCTATCTTGGACTCGCTTTGTAGACCAGGCTGGCCTCAAACTCAAATCGATCCACCTGCCTCTGCCTCCCCGAGTGCTGGGATTATCCCGCCCCGGCTTACAGTGTCACTTTTTGTTGGTGCTGGTTGACTCTGTTTTGTGAGGCAAGGGCTTGCCACATAGAGAGACATCTGTTCGTAGAGCTTTACCTTCAGTTTTGTCCTTTGTAGTCTCCTCGTAAAATGCAGGATACCCACTAAACTTGAATTTTGGGTAAACAGCAAATAGATTTTTTAGTATAAGTTTGTTCTGAAAGTATATAATGAAAAAAAGAAAGTCTTTTTCTGTAGTTCAAATTCAACAGTTATCAGTTCCTTTTTGTTTTGCCTGCCAGGTAAGTTTAGCCTTGTCCTTTGTGTTTTTACACAGTACTGCTGTTACAATGGCTGGAGAGCATTCACAAAGTATTGACAGATGATGGGTCCTTCTCTATATGACCTGGCCAAAGGGTATTCTTGCTAGTTTACTTTTTTTCTTTTTTCTCTTTCTTTCTTTCTTTCTTTCTTTCTTTCTTTCTTTCTTTCTTTTTTTTTTTTTTTAGACATCTTTATATAGCCAAGGAGGTGGCCTCAAGCTCATAGTGTAGACCATGACTTTCTGATCCTCTTGCCTCTGAGCTCTGGGATCACAGGCAGGCACCACCAAATCCAGTTTATGAGGTGCTGCGGATTGAGTTCTTGCTTTGTGCATGCTTGGCAAGCTACAACCCCAGCCTGCAGCACGATCTTTTAAAAGGTCACCGGTGACTTTGAGGTGCAGTCAGGGGCTAGAATCACCCACTATACTGAGGGTCACAGCCACTATTAGGGTGCTGACCTTCATGTCGTTGTGTGTGTGTGTGAGGGGTCCTTTAAGTTGAAACACTTGTAGGCTTCGCTCTGTTATGAGAAATATCAACTTTTGCTGCTGTTCTCCCTGAGCCCAGATCAGGTAGATCATCAAAACCCAGCTGTCAGGGTGTGAAATGGTCAACTGAGCCGATAAAAATGGATGTCAAAAGCCGGCCGTGATAAGGACACCGCTGCGACAGACGACTGTTCTCTCTGACACATCGGGCTCTGTAGTAACCTGTCCGGCTGGGCATCCTGGTGAAAGATTTACCTTGTATGACTTCTTTTCTCACAGGGCAGAGCTCAAGGCTGTTGGATCTGTTCTAACACACTCCTGGCTCAAGGGGATTTCGACATTACTCACTCAGTCTACTAGGCTTGGAAGGTTTGTCACTTTTAGCTGTTGATCAGGTAAACCTTACCTGTTCTTCGGTTTTCGCTGAAATAGTCACAGGAAGTAAAGGTACCATAGCTACTGCCTCTGGGGCTTGCACGGCATTCCTTCAGAATGTAATCCTGGACTCGTCTCTATGGGCTATGTAACAGCAGACTTGCTGGCACAGAGGTCTGGACGTATGCCGAGAGTCTACTAGGGTGAAGCCCTGAAGCTCCTGCTATTTGGGAGGCAGGAAAGTCACTTGAGCTCAGGAGATTGAGGCCAGCCTGAACAGGAAACACAGTAACAGAAACACCAACTGGGGACCAAACATTCAAAAAAAAAAATGAGCCTATGGGGCCCGTCCTTGTTCAAACCACTGCATTCCACACCCAGGCTCCCGTAAGCTTGTAGCCATATCAAAATGCTTCCAGTCCAATTTCAAAAGTGCCCACAGCCACTTCCCCAACTATACTGGAATGATCTTTTGCTTTTCTCATTTGGGGTCGCGCTTACAGAGCGATAGCATAGACCTCTGAAAATCTGTTCTTTCGCTCAAACAAAGAGAATGCTGTCCAAAGTCAAGATCTACTTCCTTAGCATCTGGAAATTAATCAGAGGATTGGAACTGTTCTGGGAGTGTTTATTTGAAAAGAATAACTGAATCTGAGCAGGAACGGAGGGTTTGATGGCATTCTTTTTTCTCTTCTCCAGATCGGTGGTAACCTTGAACACCAGCAGGCTCACAATCATGGCCGCTCTGAAGATCAGCAGATGACTGCCACTGGCGAGGCACAAGAGCTCCGGAGCTCTTCCCAAAGTCCTATGCCAAAAGAAGTGTTGCAACTGGCCTATCTGACAGTTTTATGAGTTCCTGTTCTTGGGTTTGTTTTCCCTTGATGTTTGTGCACACAGCACTGACAGTAGGGCATCACACACACACACACACACACACACACACACACACACACACACGCACACACGCATGCACACGCACACGAAAAAAGAAAGAAAGAAAGAAAGAAAGAAAGAAAGAAAGAAAGAAAAGAAAAGAAAAGAAAAAAACCATCAGTGACTGGGATCATCACAGTTAAGAATAAAAAGAGTTTGACAAAAACCAAACCGAACCCTTAGAAATGAGGAACCTTGGGATGAAGTATCCATCCAGGGCCTTGAAAAGCATCAGTGTGTCACTTGAGGTGTAAATGCCCTTGAGAACACACCCGGCAGTGTCCCCTGTAAAGACCTGAGTGGGCCTCAACAGTGTTTCTCTGCCTTATCTCTGGGTTCCACAGAACCAGGGAGAGAAAGTTAAGCCAGAATTTATGTTGCTCACCATACTGAATGCCTTTAATCCCAGCACTCGGGAGGTAGAGGCAGGTGGATAGCTTTGAGTTTGAGGCCAGCCTGGTCTACAAAGTGAGTCCAGGACAGCCAAGGCTACACAGAGAAACCCTGTCTCAAAAAACAAAAACCAAAACCAAACCAAACCAACCAAACAAACAAAAGAACACATGCCCCAGATGTGTTTGAAGGCTTCAAGGAATTCAGGGCGGGATGCATGAGGGGGCCCATACCTACTCCGTCTCTCAAGAACAGTTAGAGAAAGGAGACTCACCATATACACAAGTCACTCTCAGTAAGACTAACAGTAAACTTATCAGAAATCAGGGAGACTGGAAAGTAAGGAGATGGCATAGTAAAAATGCTGAAAGGGTAAAAATAAAATTGATTCACCAATATAAAAATTCAAGGCAGATATCGGCATCATAATAATAACTTTAAAAAAAACCCATACAATTAGAATTCCCTTGCAAGATATACTTAGAAAAAGATTATAAACAAGCTAGAAGTGAAAGGATGGAGAAAGAGATGCCAAGGAAGGACAAGGGGACACAAGCAGGGGTGGCTGTACAGATATGGGAGGACATAGCCTTTAGATATGTTACCGGAAACAAAGGACACTTCATGGGGTTACAGAGGTCAGTCCAAGAGGAAAACATAGCAATTATAAACACATTAATATTTAACAAAAGCATAAAACCCAAAATACACGAAACAAAATCTTACAGGAAAGAAGAGGTAAGTAGATGATTTAGAGTCAGTTAACATCCCACTTCCAATCATAGGTAAAACAAGCAGGTAAAACATTCGCAGTGACACAGGAAAGTTGGACAATATCCTAAGTTGAATCTAACAAACCTATAGAAGACTTTACATGTAAGGGTAATTTTATTCTCCCAGCTCAGTTGTTGTCTGGGAGGCTCACTGCCTCCTTCTGCTAACGTAGGCCCAGTCCTGGAAGCTTCTAGCCTCCATACAATCTAACCTGGGCCTAGAATGTTTTCAGCCTCTGAGACTCACTGCTTTATAAGCTCACCCTTACTTGTTCTTTCTGAGCTCTGGGCTGGCTGCTTCAACTCAACTGTTCTGGCTCAAACTCTTCTCCCAGCTGACTTATTCAATCTGGCTTCTCTCTCAGCCTGGAATTGCTCTGCTTGGCCTTAAACTAACTCAGCAATCTGCTCTGATCTTCTGGCTTCTTCTCATTTGCTTGTTCCGTTTTCACCTCAGTTTTCTCTCTGCATCCCATCTATTAGTGTTCTGGTAAAACTGCCTCCTCTCTCTGTTAAACTGCCTCTTAAGCAGCTTCCCTTTCCTCTCTCTTCTTGTGAGAGTTGGGCATATCCTAGTCTGTTGAATCTTCTCTGATCTGTCACCTTTTCTGCCACCCAATTAGACATCACTTTCAAACATGGGTGCTTCCTTCTACAAACTAACTTTATCTTTGTTTGGGATTAAAGGCATGTACCACCACACATGGACCTAAACTTTTCTTTACCTGACACTTTCTCTATACCAGGCTGACCTTGAACTCAGATCTGTTTGCCTCCGTCTCCTGGATTAAAGCATGTTTGTATTCCAGCCAGATCACATGGACCTACAAAGTCTTTGGATGTGATCTCTTGCCAGAAAGCCATGTTCTGAATTAACATCCCTCTACATTTACACAACAATAGTAGAATACTGTCCTATAACACACAGGGAAACTTCTCTGGGATAGATCATACAGGAGGCCATTAGATAAACCCCATCTTAAAAGGCTCATATACAGTCTGTTCTCTGACTATAAGAGAACATAGTTATTATTCATTTGTAGGAGGCAGTAACTTTTACCTAGGAAGGAACAAATTTAAAAATCCATAAATCAAACTTGCGGCACAAGGCATAATGAATAGTAAGGATGTACATGCTTTTTGCTTTAGAGCTGTAATGTGACTAAGAGTTAACCTACTCCTTCCAAATTAGGAAAAAAAAGAAAAAGTGGTGGCAGATTGCACGACTGAGGCAGTGTTCATGTTGAATCATAACCCTGGTTCACCACCCACCAGAATAGCTAAAAGCTGATTGGGAGACCGTCTTAGGGGTAAAAGTTAGCACATTTATAAGATTCCCTGTTTATAACTCAATGAAACAAGATCTACGATTATGGATCTGCCTGGCATTTCCTCAGCATCAGGTCATGAATGTTCATCAATGTCTTTGACTTTCTTCATTTATCTCACAGGAGAGATCAGGGTGCGCATTCACAAGTCAGTTCTTTCTGTCGAGGTCTAAAGCTTGCTCTTGCAGCCCCTCCCCCCAACATATCCTGGTTTAGCACCTCATGACCGTCTCTGTGTAATGACAGCTGATCTGAGCGGTTGTGGCAGAGTCCAAATGGCTCCTCAGCTCCTAAAACATTAATTAATAGGCCCATTACAGAAGAAGCTTGCTAGCCCATAGGCTAATAATTAAATAATCTTTGGGTGGGCCTGGCAGATGGTATTCCAGAAAAGACATGAAAAACATGTGGCCATTATTTCATATCCAGATTGCGTAACTTTCTTCGGCATGGCCAAGCTTGTTTTATCTGTAAACCCATCCAGCCCTCTCCTCTCAGAGGGTCTGAGGCAATTCCCAGAAAAACCGTACAACTGTTTCATCTATAAATATTCGAGTGTTAATATGTAATACCAATGAAAATACATTTTCTTTTAAAGCATGGAGCTAACTATATTATTAATTTTTCTCTTTTCTTTTTTCTTTCTTTCTTTCTTTCTTTCTTTCCTTCTTTCTTTTTTTTTTAAAAGATAGGGCTTCTCTGTGTAGGCTTGGCTGTCCTGGACTTGCTCTACAGGTCAGCCTAACCTCAAACTCAGAGATCCACCTGCCTCTGCCTCCCAGGTACTGGGATTACAGGCCTGTGCCACCACCGTGGCTGGCAGTTTTCCTTTGTTTTACTGTATGACTAACAGGTTGACCAGATGTTCTCTAACTTGGGTTTAAGGTTTCTAAGAATGAAAAACTTGGTTTTTTTGTTTTTTGTTTTTCTTTTCCCCCAATCTGGAATATGATATTTCACAATTCTCCCAAAATTCCTCCTACTTTTTCTTCTTGCTGACCAAACACTGGGAAGTGATGACTGATAGGAAGATCAGGAATGACAGTTTGCACAATTTCGTGGTTTAACTCAGATGTGTGGTCCTTAAGCACACTGCATTCCTGAGTGTGCGGAGGGAGGGGGCGGGGGGAAATGACATGATGTCCTGCTTTGGGGTGCTTTGCAGCTGTGACTTGATTTTTCTCCCGTTCTCAGGTCAACTGCTCCGCTACCCTTCCCTGACATCTTCTGAATGAGCCACCCTCTTTCACCATAGCAACTGCATCTGTGAGCATGACACTTGAAGATAGAAGCAAAAGCTTGTTTTCATGCCCTTTTTAGGGAAGTGCCAGTGGCTCTACCCTTGACCTCCCAAAACTTTGTCTCTGGGCTCCTTGGTCCAGCTGACTGATCAGACCAAGTCCCTGGAAGATAGTCAAGGGTGGGCACTCTGTCTTCATCTTTTGCTAAGTGACACTCTGAATCTTTTTTTTTTCTTTCTTTTTTTCTTTTTTGGGTAGCGTGACTGAAATCAATAAACCAAAGGAGGTTATCTGGCTGGACAATCTTGTCAGAAGCAACAGATGAGACCCTGAAAATGCAGCAAGACTGAGCAGGCAGCCACCTCATCGGGACTCTGGTGACAGACAAAGCAACCAAGAAGGCAGACAAATGTCTAGGATATGTGGTTCACTCTTAGGCTTGTCATTTAATTGAAGGGACATGGCAACACATTTGATGTACTTTGTAGATAGATTTTTAAATGATAAAACCTTTTGAACATGATTATCTTTAAAACACATATGAGAGAGAGAGAGAGAGAGAGAGAGAGAGAGAGAGAGAGAGAGAGAGGAGAGAGAGAGAAAGAATTAAAAAATTGTCTTACTACCACAAATCAAGTACCGGTGGAACCAAGGAACCACTTGAAAAGTCCAATGGTTGTAAGTAATACACCATCAGATACCTAGTCATACCCAGGAAGTAGGACACCTCTGTTCTCCCCTCCCGGACTCAGTTTTCTACAGTGGTTAGTATTTCACTGGCTTACCAGTGGTCAGTCCAGTGCAGGAAGCTGGAAGTGAACACAGCCATGCAGGATTCTCACCAGAGTCCAGCTTGGGTCTTGGGCAGCCTCTATTAGTATGATAAATTGGCTCCTTCATTTCTCCATGTGGACGATTGCTTTCTATGCTACATGTGTATTTTCTTTTTTAAATCAAAACTATGTAACTATTATTTTATTTTTTCTTTAAAACAATGCTTTATTTTATGTATGACAAAATGATTTACATATTAAATTGTGCTAGAATTATTTGATAAGGTTTTAAATATTTATTATTTTATTAATTTATTCATATTACATCTCAATGGTTATCCCCTCCCTTGTATCCTCCCATTCCTCCCTCCCTCCCATTTTCCCCTTACTCTCCTCCCCTATGACTGTGACTGAGGGGGACTTCCTCCCCCTGTATATGCTCATAGGGTATCAAGTCTCTTCTTGGTAGCCTGGGGCATGTTCCATGAAAGTCTTCACTAACCAGGAAACTGGGACAGAGGGGAGGACATCCTATTGGGACTCTAGATGAGAGAAGCATGGGAGAATGGCAAAGTTGAAGGATCCAGAGGATCCTAGAAACCTACAAGAAGAAAATTATGATAGGCAGATTTAGGCCCAGGGGTCCCGCTCAAACTATGGCAACCAGCCAAGGACAATACAGGCCGTAAACTTCAAACCCCTACCCAGATCTAGCCAATGGACAGGACATTCTCCACAGTTGAGTGGAGAGTGGAGTCTGACTTTTACACGTACTCTGATGCCTCATATTTGACCATGTCCCCTGAATGGGGAGACCTGGTGGCACTCAGAGGAAGGATAGCAGACTACATGGGTATTTTCTTAAAGCCACTATCGCTGTCCTCTTCCTTGTCTCTCTAGCAATCTGAGGGTCAAATCCAAAGGTGGAGATTCACACCACTTTTAGCCTGCAGAGGCAGGCATATCTCTGTGAGTTCAAGGACAGCCTGGTCTACAAAGCAAGCTCCAAGCTAGCCAAGGATATATAGTAACACTCTGACTGTGTGTGTGTGTGTGTGTGTGTGTGTGTGTGTGTGTGTGTGTGTCTGTCTGTCTGTCTGTCTGTCTGTCTATGTATGGTGACTTATTTCATTCTGTTCTTCCAGAACTAACACCTATATAACCTATATTTTCTCTCACATGCCAGGCATCGTATAGCAGGCCTGTGAGCAGAGCAGGAATTCTCATTCTCTGTTACAGAGCAAGTTCAAGGCCAGCCTTGGCTACATAAGTCCCTGTGTCAAAAAAACCAAAACAAACTTTCTTCTGTGAATCAATACAATAGCCTCTCTTTACCCAGTTTTGCCTTCCATAGTTGCAGTTACCTGTAGTTAAATGAAAATATTATTAAAAAAATTAAAATGAAAAAATGGCCTGAAAATATTAAATGGAAAATTACAGGAGTAGACAGTTCATAACTTTTATTGGTTTAAAAAAATCATAGTTATATTTTATTATTTTGCTCTTTGTGTGTACATGTCCTTATGTGTGTATTCATATATGTGAATATAGGCATTCGTGGGTCAGAGGATGGCCTCTGGTGTCATTATTTTGTACTTTGGGACAGGATGTTGTGGTTAATTTAGAAGTATTGTCTAATAATTGTTTAATGTTAGGCTACAGTCACATTCATTGCAGGATTTTCTAACCCGCTATCAATCAATAACACACATACATTGGTTATATTTTAAAATAGCCTTGGTTCACCTGGGGCAGGGCAGATATTAATTCTCTAAACTACCTCCCATATTGGGGCAGGTATCCCATACCCTGCCCCAATCCTATGCCATCTGCTTTTAATAAATTCTTTTGAGCTACCTCCTATCCATAATCCCAAGTACTTGGTAATGTTCTTTGTCTGGGGTGAATCTTCCATCCACGCCGGCCATGTGCTTCTCCTCCACCTAACCCATGATGAAGTCTCCTTCCTACTCCTCCTGTGTCCTCTCCTCTCTTCCTGTCTCTCTCCCAGAAGAGCAGGAACCTTAGCCACACCTATCCCCTTTGCCCTACCCGGGTGTGTTGGCTTTTTATTGGTCAAACAGGAACAAGGTTTTCAGGCAAGGTTACGAACATTTTGGGATACTTGAGTCTGCTCATTTGGGCAGCCACCAGATCACCCTCCAACAACAGGGTCTCTGGTGCTTTTCTGCTGGGTATGGCCCACAGCTTCTGGAGTTTCTTTTACTTTTTGCCTCTCACCCCTCTGTGATAGAAGATGCCCAGGCTCCTGGGTGTGTTTGTTTCTACACGGGATCTGAGAATTTGAGTCCAGGTTCTCACACTTGTGTGGCAAGCAATTTTACCCCACAGACCCATCTCACCTGCCTCCCTCTCTCCTCCTGCTTTGAAGATAGGGTTTTGTATAGTTCAGACTGGCCTAGAACTTGTGGTTTTTCCTATCTTGGCCTTCTAAGTACCAGGACAGGACCAGGAACTACCCCATCCAGCTCTCTAATTTGTTTTTTAAAGTGTTTTTCTAAATTTAATTAATTTATTCAGATCACATCTCAATTGTTTTCCCCTCACTTTGTATCTACCTGTTCCTCCCTCCCTCCCACTTTGGATATCTGTCTGGTGCTTTCTCAGAAAACTGGGAATAGGGCTGCCTCAAGACCCAGCTATTCCACTCCTAGGAATATACCCAGAAGATGCTCCGCCACACAACAGGGACATATGCTCAACCATGTTCATAGCAGCTCTCTAATTTGTAAACTAAACTCGCAGATACGTAGATATGCATAAGGAAGAATGCGTTCTACGTAGAGATCGGTACTACGTGTGTTTTCAGACACCCAGTGGGATCGTGGTTAAGCACCCTCAGCAAGTTAACCTCTTGTTAATATTTTCTAGTCTCCCTTTTAAGCTCTTGGAACTTAAAACAGAATTAATGTCCTTTGATGGTTTGCCTCACTTGTCAAATACTTTGTTAAGATGGTACCGATTACAACTTACTTTTTTTTTTTTTTTTAAGAGAGAGAGTTTTTGTAGCCCGGGCTAATCTTAAATTAGCTGAGGATGACCTTTAACTCCTGAGGTCTGCCTCCTGAAGGCTGGGATTACAGGCATGTACCACAGGGCCTGGCTTTCGGTCTTTGTTGAGCACTTAGGATGCTTTGATGACTAAAGGGAGCCCTAATTCTTACTGTCTTCAGTTGAGGATACCTCTTGGGTGCTCAACCACAAATGAAACATCAATATTCCAACCCTTTTCCCCAAGGGACCAACAAGAGAGAACAGAAAGACTGCAAGAGGCAGGGTCAGGGAGGGCTGGATCTGGCAGCTGTGAACACAATGCCATTAACACTCGAGCATAGAGGGAGACCCCAACGAAAGAGCTGATGGCCTCTGAGGAAGGGGGAGTCAGCATTCTTTAAAGGTGTGGTCACTGATGGATCCCATGCTGTAGTGGATGGTCCCATGCCCAGGAAGAGAGAGAGAGAGAGAGAGAGAGAGAGAGAGAGAGAGAGAGAGGGAGAGGGAGAGAGAATGAGAATGAGAATGAGAATGAGAATGAGAATGAGAATACAAAAAGACACAAAGTTATGTGTGTAGGTGGAAGAGAGTGGTGGGTGTGGGAGGAGTTAGGGGAAGGGGCCGGGGCGGGGGTGAATTTGAATAACATTGTATGGGATTCTCAAAATGGAAAGATATTACTCTTGGGTATAATTTTTTCCCCCATCTGGGATCTTTGTGTGATTGCACATACTATCCACAACAGTGTCCCTCGAGGCAGGCACGGAATCTAAGAGCCCCCCACTAGCTACCACTCCTGCTAAGGCTTAGGTGTCGACAACTCCTCCTTTACAAGTGCCTACCTCACGCCAATTCCCGTTACTCTCACGTCACTCCGCTTCACTTGGTGAGAAGAAACTGCACAACGAATTCAAGACAAGAGGCAAAAACATTTTGCTAAAGATGTCCTATATACATATTTATATATACATACATAGTATTTTATTTAAAACGCCACTGAGCATATACAGTTCTTGGGCTTTTCCCAGGGGACATTGCACCTAATAGTTTCAAAACACACAAAATAGATCCCCTTTACTGAACGGTTCTCATTTGGGGTTTACAAAAGTCAACGGTTCACAATCGCAAAGCATAAAAGGTACATGGTTCAGAAACCGATTTCCAGGCAGATTTCCTCTCAACTCACTGTGCGAGGAGTAGTTTTGGAAACCCAGATCACCACATACATATTCTTACAAAATGATCCTTACTAGAGGTTCCCAAAGAAACAAAGAAAATCGGAGGCAAAACAGGAACGGAGGAGTAACCGTAGGGCCCCCCCCCAAACAGACACGAAATACTCATCCAGTGAGAGAGTGGAGGAGTGGGGAACACAGGTTCCATATCCTCCCACTGAAAACAACAGCACATTTACACCCTTATTTGCTCACTTCATCCTTGGTTGCTACGTGAGCAAAACTTCACCTAAGACACAGGAAAGAAATATTAAAACTATTTACACAGATAACATTGTGAATGAGGAAGCGCTCCCATGAAAGGCGTTCATTCACACCTGACAAAGGGCCGCGAGGCTTACAGAAGCAGCGAGGGACCCTGGCTGCTGCTCCAGTAGTGTCCCAGTAGTGTACCAGGCTCTGTACACTCACATGCCACATCGCCACGTAGCACCCGAAGTCTGCTCACAGAGGTGGGCTGTGCTCTGCAGGCTGTCACACTTCTCTGTACAGAGGAGCCCTCACTTCCGTGAGCTCCAAACACAAAATTCTGCCCTGTGGCTGAAGGCTGCTCTACTATTGCGTTACAACTGTCCCTTCCTTGCATAGACAATCTCACCGCTTTCTCCAGCTGTCCCGGAAGCACCAGCTCAGGGAAATCAGAACCTTATCACAGCACAGGATAAGGTGAAAACACCAAGGAGCCAGCTCACCTAAGCAAAGGTGAAACCTTCAAACCCGGCGCGCGCACACCGGGACAGCATCCACCCTTGTTCCCTCGTAAATACAGCAGATGGGTGGGGTGAGAAAAGAGACGGGGCGGTGGTGGGGTGGTGGGGGGAGCAAAAGGAAAGCCAGTATATGTTTAAAAATAGATACTTTCCCAAAGGGGTTCTAAACTAGTGACGGTCTGGGGATACTGAACTCCCTGCCCAAACAGCCAAGGAGTCTCGAGTGAAATTTGGCTCCTGAGATCCTCATTCGATATCTACCTACAGACACAATTCCCCCCTCAAGAAAGGGGCTTTCAGAGGAGCGTGGTGGGAAGACACAGCTGGCTTCACGTAGTCCCGTGGCGGGAAGAGGCTAGGAATTTAAAACATTCAACACTCCAAACCTTCCAAAACGTAATACTGTGAAAAATAACCAAACCACTCACTGGTTTCTGAGGGCTCATCTCGGCTAGAGAGCTGCATATCTGGCCTAGCCCAACTGTCACCACTCTTTTTTTTTTTTTTTTTTTGCCACATAGGACAATCAGTGGGTATCCACAACCCTGGCAGGCCCTTCCATGTCTTTGTCTGCTGGCTTTTGGTGTTAGGGGAACAGAGCTTTAGTTGCCACCTAGTAAAATGCTGCAGAGTTCACACTCTTTAGGGAAGTGCCACCAGTGGGTAAGGCAGAGGCCGGCTGAGCAAAGAGATTTAGGGTCGAAGGGGCCTTTCATTAAAGGAAGTAGCCACACAACCCCCAAGACACCCATAAAGACATGACTAGGAAATCAAATGCTTTTCATTACCCAAGGCTTCCTCTGAGGCTATTAGGGCAAGTAGGTCCGGCTATAAGTCAGACATACATGATTTCTAAAAACACATAGAAATATATTCTGCACAATTCTGAGTGTACTGTCTTTTGACCTTTCCAGGAATGCTCCAAGGGCCAACCTGTTACCTAGGCTATTGCTGTTCTGGGACAGGGTGACTTGGAGCCTGAGGGAACAATAAGACCGACACAGAGGAAGCCCAAAGCACAGAGCAATATCAGTGCTGAGGAGATCTGCCAAGGGCATTAACAAATCATTTCCCCACTTTTGATTTATTCACCTCATTTGTAGTCTTCTCCCGCCTCCCCCCCCCCACCCCACCACAACATAAGCAGGGCTTTAGCCTTCGACTAAGATTCTCATGAAGAGAATTCCTGGATACCTTTCCAACTAAAACCCACAATAATTTGAATATGGGTTTTCCCAGATTTTGTTTTGTTTCTGTTGATAACGTGTCTTGGCAATAAGTGCACTGGGAGAATGTTGTCACGATACCTTCAAGGCATTTACACTCAAATTCTGACTCTGGTGGCCTGAATGTGACTGGAGAAGGTGAGTCCTGTGGGGAGTTCAGAAAAGCAAACATACGAAAGGCATTGGGAACGTGGAAATGATGGCAAAGAAGGTGGCTCAAGGTCCTCCACAACATCAAGGCTTTCTCAAGGTCCCTGTTTGTGTGCGTGCGCATGCGCATACGCCTGAGAACTGGGTGGGGGCGGAAGAGGACCATGGTGCTCTAGCTTGCCTGAACGGTTTTCCACAGCATCATAGTCTGCCAGGGAAGCAAATGGTGGCCACTGGCCGCTCCCCACTGAGATGCCTTGGGTGGTAAGGACTTCCTGAAAGAAGGGGACGCATGGTCAGTTGAAGATACTCCGGACATGGTGGTGGTAGCCCAGTTCTCAGGCAATGAGTCGGCACACACTCACAGTATGTCACCTGCCGGGCTGGGTTCTGAGTCTACACAGTGGGGTGACTTTGTTCCTGAGTAGGAAGGCACCAGGCCTTTCCTAAGAAAATATCTACAATTTCAGGAATGCGGATGACTTCTGGCCTAGGGAAAGTATTGCGCTGTTCTCCTCTGGGAAGGAGTGCTCAACGCCAAGAGCTGGAATTGCCTCGCAAGCATTTTAGGCAAATCGCACCGTTGCTCCTTTCTTTACTGGGTTGGAAGAGTGCATTACACCAAGTTATCAGAAAGTTGGTGGAATCCTGGAAGACTCCAGCGACAGGACTGAACAATCACATGTTGCTCTGAGGGACCATGGGCAAAGCAGCAGTCTGCCCAGAGATAGGTGATTTGTTGTTTTTGTTTTGTTTTTCGAGATAGGGTTTCTCTGGGTAGCCTTGGCTGTCCTAGACTTGCTTTGTAAACCAGGCTGGCCTTGAACTCAACAGCCATCCCCCTGCCTCTGCTTCCCAAGTGCTGGGATTAAAGGTGTATGCCACCATGCCTGGCTCAAGAGATGGGTGATTTTTAAACTGGACTTTGCTGTTCCTCCTAGCAAGGAGGCAGGAAGCAGATACCATGCCAATGTGCACACCATTCCTGTGCTCCTGAGGTGCGCACAGCGATGGAAAGGGGTCTCAGCTCCTCAGTTTCTGCAACATGATTCCCTCGAGGAACAGGGTGGGCAGCACAAGAATCAATACCTTCAGATTCAAATCCACTTTTATTCAAGTGTCATCCCATCTACCCTTGCGCAGAGGTGACAGAAAGAGAACTGATGCTTGGCAGAACTGTGGTACTCAAACTTTGTGTAGCGCGGCCTGGAGAACAGTAAGCAAACAAGGAACCTGAATCCCGCACTCTTCCCTAATCAAGTACTGTTAACTGATGGATACAAGAACTTCCTAAGCTGCTGCATTCCATGCTGCTTCCTGTGTGTCTCCAGGACACAGAAGATGGGAGAGTACCACCCATCCCAGAAATGAAAGCCCAGCCTCTCAAAGCAAAACCCTCCGACACACAGAGGAACTGTTGGTCCAGTGAAATACCCACATTTTTTGAAGCAAACATTGATTTGGTGAGAAAACACAACTCCGGGGGTAAATGTTATACAACAAAGACAAACCCTCACACGGGACATTGCTCTAAGCAAAGCTATTATGTATGAGTGGGGCACAGAACATGAGACAAACCAGACAGGGCTAGTCTCTGATATGGAAACTGTCCAGTGACAAATTGGAAAGTCCCACTGCAGGGAAATGGGAAAGATTCAAAGAATGTCAAGAAGAAGAAGGAGAAGGAGAAGGAGAAGAAGAAAAAGTCTGAGCCTCACTCCATTGTTACCACAAAAGAATACAGAGAAACAGAGGGAGCCAGGAAAGGAGGAGAAGGAGGGAGGGAGACCAGGCAGAATCCCTGAAATAGCTCGAAGCGTACAATAAGATGAGTGCTCATACTTTCTGAGGTATGGTCCCCAACTCTTCAATGTGGCTCTTTACCTGGAGAGAAGCTGGCAGCAGGGCAGCTGTGGGCCTCCCACCAGTTACCCCAGAATGGCTGTCCCTGCTTACTCTAGATAAAATAAATAAGTTGATGCCTGTGTCCCAAACAGGCAACAGCCACCTAGGAGCCCTACAAGAGAAACCAAGAGAAATTTAACACTCAGTAGCAGGCTTTGTGTTTTCTCTTATTCAGTGTCCAGACCTGTTACCAAAGAAGAAACGGAAACCTAAGGGTCGCCTTGAAGCAAAGCCAGGGGCTCTTCTGGCAGCAAATTCCCCATCTGGGCTGGGAAGAAATTGCATCACCTGGAATCCAGCCCAGGCACTCCCCAGTTCCACCCTCCTCAGGGGCACCCCAGTTTCTTTCTCTTCTGTCCTCCCAATCCCCTGGGTCAACCTTCATGACAGTTTGTTTCCATGTATTAAAGGAATGACATATACAGAAATGTCATCTCCAGAGCCCAGCCGGTCATTTGATATCCGCCATCCTCTGTCCTTCAGGACGCCTCGGGCACGCATCACTAGGTCCTGAGCTGCCAGTGTGTACCTGTGCAGGAAGAAGCAGGAATGAGACAGTCAGAGCAGCATGGGCAGAGACAAGGCCCCGGCGGCTGGGAAGGAAGCGTCACTATCGTCGGATGTTTTCCAACTAGCTTTAAAAGGAAACACTGCCACCGCTACTAAAGATGATGAGGATGACGACGATGATGATGATGATAATAAAGCTAGCTCCATCTTTTCCTCAGAAGTATGAGGCCTGATATATTTTTTGGAGTGGTGGGTGAACAAGGTATTACATTAAACAATCTCTTACAGTATTGCACTGTTCAGCCTCTCTAGATGTTACTAACTGCGATGGATCTAGAAGAATCTTAGTTTGGTGTTATTATGTCACAACAGAGACGCACACAAGGCTCAGTTTTCCATGATAGAGTGTATTTGGCTATGTAAGCACATGAGGGGGAAACAAGAAAAAACAGGAACTTCTGTCTTCACTATATTTATTTTGAGGGCTGTCTTTCTTGTAGTTTGTTTTCCATTAATGGTTGCAGTAAACCGTCTTTAAAAACAGGCTCAAAAATTTAAATAAAAGTGTTAAAAATATTACATGTGGTATAGGAAGATAACAAGAAGGTGAAAGGTGGGCGGGTGTGAGTGACCAATAATCCCTAGCGTGGGTGAGTTTCTCTGCATTATGTTTTCCTGCAGTTCGGGTAAGGACAGTGAGGGATATCACTCGAGAACTTGAAAAGATGGTTGTTCATGGAGACTTAAACTGCAAACTTAAAGAAAAAGGATGATACTAGCAAAAAGGCTCACAGGTAGAGAGGAAAGCGTAACGTGAGGGGCTCTTTATTGGCATGAGCTTCTGTCGTGGTGAGGCATAGAAATGAAATAAAACACTGGCAGGTTCCTCCTCAGCTATCGATCTAGGCAGAGAGTCTAAGTTAAGAGACTTCAAAGAAGTCCGGCAGGGCTGGACGTAAGAGTTCGATGGATTATTTTCTAAGCCTATGCCAGGAAATAAGTGATTCATCCCCCTGTCCCCCTCATCCCCTCTCCCCCTGCCCCCTGCCCCCTCCCACGCCCTCCCCCCTTCCCCCACCCCTCCACCCCCCATGCCGGGTGGACCTATCTCATAGTCACCAAATAACCTTCTGATTATGATCTGCCTCCCTGTGCAGGCTTGCCCACCAGGAAAGAATGTGCTTCTTTTGTGCTGTATTTCTCTGTATAAACATCAGCTGGCACTCTGGTTTAAAGATCAGCTTTGTAAGCTTGGTTAAAGGAAAGCCCAGCTCTGATAATGAATCTGTTATTTGTATCGTGATTAAATCATGGTTGGAACCTAAACGGCTAAGAGACAGCATCTGACCAATCACCAAGAAAATAAATGTCACCTGTGTAAGTTCTCTTGGCAGCCTGGCGATACAGCTTTTACAAGGCGTCCATGACCTTTTCCTGCTCAGAGTGCCTCAGCATTACCTCTGAAATCGTGGGACAGGTGCCTTTCCGGGTGCTCTCTCTAAGCCTCCTCAGAATGCACAGCGCTTGGGTTGAAATGGACTTTCACTTTAAGAACAAGGGCTGCAGTGAATACTCAGGGCTGTGAACATGCAAAGTTGGGCAGCTTTTAAGACTTAAGTCTAGTCCCACAGCCCAGGTGGTTGGCACAGTGCATTAGACACTGTATTGTATTTAACTCAAACCCAATGGCTCTGTCCTGTTGGATGGGTGCTTGGTAGGTAGGAGAGACACATTCTTTGTCCAAATGCTTTGTGAGGATCACTGCCTTGATGTAGAAGTCTGTTTATACTCGAAGGAAGATGTGACCAGTTAGTCTCTTCTTGTGATCAAGAAATAGAGAGCTGGAGAGCTGGTCTTGAGAGCAGTTAGGAACACCTGTTGCTCTTGAGGACCCCCCCAAGTTCAGTTCCCAGCACCCACACGGTCATTCAAACCATCTGCAACTCCAGTTCTAGCAGATCTGATGTCCTCTTCTGACCTCCATGGGTCCAGGCAGGCATGTGGCAAAAAACATTTGCATACGCATACAAATAAATAATATTTAGAAAAACAGAGAACGGCACCCAAAAAGGTGCTGAAGACTTAGGCTGAAGACTACATGGATGCTTCCGTCTCACAGTCTAAAGGTGACCCTCCAGACTCAGGTCAGCCTCTAAGGTGTGTGCCTGAGGTCATTCTTAATTTATATTACATTGTGTGTGCAAAACATAACCACGGGGGTGGTAATAATGTTGCCACTAGCAACATTAGGGTGTCGTTTATCTCCCCAGACTGACCATCTGTGGACCTTTGCTTTGAAGATTCAGAAACTTCAATGATGGTTGCAGTGGTGGGCGCACGCCTTTAATCCCAGCACTCAGGAGGTAGCGGCAGGTGGATCTCTGAGTTTGAGGCTAACCTGGTCTACAGAGTGAGTTTCAGGCCAGCCAGGGCTACACAGAGAGACCCTACCTCAAGAAAGGAAGAAAGAAACTTTGCCGACTTGGTGAGTCGATTCCCTCATTGGTGCTGACTACCTCTTAAAGCAGCTTGAACGGAGATTAAATGTGGCTACGGAAAACCGTGGGAGAACACAGCCAGCAAGAAAAGACGCATGTATAAAGAAAAAGGTCAGGGAAAGAAGTTCCCACAAGTCCAGACGCAGCTCTTGGTGGCTGTCTGCTTATGAGGCAAACAGGCCTGGTCAGGTGTGGCACTCACGAGAAACGGCTGGGGACCGCAACAGCACAGAGAAGCAGGAAGGCAGCCCCACACTGCTACTGCTCGTGACTTTGGGTATTTTGCTGTTTTAGTTTGTGGGGACAGAGTTGTGCCCTACAGGCCACAGTTCTAATGCCTCAGCCCCTGAGGTACTGAGATCACAGGCATGTACCTTCTTACCAGGCAGTCCCAGTATTTTCAATGGTCAGAGTTAGCTTTGGTATTTTTTTTCCTATTTCTGTACACACACACACACACACACACACACACACACACACACACACACACTGAGGATTTCATACATGTATACAGTAGAGCTTTGACACTTTAAAAGTTGAGTACTAGGCCACCTGGCTACAATGGCACCCTATGAAACTTACGTACTAAGGGTTCCATCTTAGTGAGGTTTTACTTTTTAAATGTACTTGTCACTTACTGCAACTTAAGTTTTTCCTTTTGCTTGTGAGCCTAGGCTTTAATAGCTGGGCCACGTGTACAGCCCTTCCCTTAGAAATTGAGCTTTTTTTGATTTTGAGACAGTCTCTGACACAGGCCGACCTGGATCTGGAAGAGGACCCTACACGCCTGATTCTCCTGTCTCTATGTCCAGAGTCCTTAGATCCTGTGGGCCACTATGCCTGACTTTATGCGGCCTTGGAAACTGACTTTGGGGATGCTAGGCTAGTATGCTACCAGCTGAGCTATCTCCCCAGGTTCTGAGCTCCCTGATACAGAAATCCACTCTTACTCCTCCGGTTTCTTTTCATTTAATTCCCCTTGGCCTCTCACGGCGCGGGGGGGGGGGGGGGGGGGGGGGGGGCGGGCACCGCGGGCCCCACCCACCCATTCCCCTGACAGCCCGATCCCAACCCAGCTTCTCCGCACTTTTTCCACCCAACATCCTCTGCTGTTTTCCTCAACCTCGCAGTCTCCTCCTGAGCCTCCCTCTCTTTTTTTCTGGCTTCCATGTGTGACACATTCCTGTTCACCGGTTTCCACGACGCACGGCACCTGTTCTCCCTACCGTCCTTACTTCTCCGTGTAGGCCTGTAGTCAGCTGTTTTCACTCCCAGTGTGTCACTTTCCATCAATCGCCCCTGAACAATGACACGCTAGTCCCTGAAGCAAGAAATCGCAGCCCTTCCCAGTGTCACCTTCTCACCTTGATAATATTCAATCACAAAGCCTACGAACGTAAGAGGGACTTCTCAAGCTCACTGCCTTAAGTGTATTATTTCTTTAATGCTGCAGGGCTAATTAAAAGAAAACCCAGCCCCAGCCACTTACTATTATAAAATGGCATGCGTGAGCTTTTGGCCTCACCGAGACGTAAACATGGACACGCATACATGTATGAAAGCTTAGTTCGTGCTTTCCACTCACTGGATTTCTTCTTTTCCTTTGTGTGTTCCTCCATACTGACAGCTTTGTCACATTCCACCTCACACCACCACCACCACCACACACACACATAGGTGACTTGGAGATATTTATCTCTGTTCATTTGGCAATTGTACCCAATTTTTAACGTGTAGTTCACTATTTCTGCCTCATTCTTAAGAACTAAGACAACATTAGAAACCTTCCTTCACTATCTATATAATGGTGTGTTGGGGTTTGGTCTGGCTGCTGCCCAAGTGAAGAGAGTCATGCACTCCAAAATGTTTGTAACCTTGCCTAAAACCTTGTTCCTGTTTGACCTCTAAAAAGCCAACACACCCTGGCAGGGTGGATGGGATAGGTGTGGCTAAGGTTCCCAGGCTTTTGGGAGAGAAACAGGAAGAGAGGACGGAGGAAGAGACATGAAGAAGAAAGGAGGTTGCCACGGGTTAGGTGGAGTAAGGAGCTCATGGCCAGTGTGGATGGAGGATTTGGCCCAGATGAAGAACATTAGCAAGGATTTGGGATTATGGATTGGAGGAAGCTCCATAGAAATTATCAGAAGCAGATGGCATGGGATTGGGGCTGGGTATGGGATATATCTGCTCCAATAGTTTAGGGGATTAATATCTGCCCTGCCTGGGTGAACCAAGCCTATTTTAAAATGTAACAGGTGTCTGTGCTTCATTCATTGATTGCTAGTAGGTTAGAAAATACTGCTGTAATAATAATTATAGGCTAATAATAAACATTAGGCTCTACTTCTAAATCAACCACAATAATGGTGTAATATTTTAGTTGGCCTTGGCTTCAAGCCTCTACTAGTCAGGATTAACATTATTATTCAGTTCATTCGTCACTCTGGACTTTGCTTCCTGCTCTAGAAGAGCTTCAAGGTAGGTCTTCAGCAGCCCGTGCTCCGGAGGTGAGCTTATGTCATCGTTGGACAATGGAAATCTTGATTTAACTTAAGAGTAGTAACTTTACAAAGTGCAGTTTTAGAGACTGTTATTTTCACTCAAGTGTTTTGGTTTTAGATTAAAATTAAAATAAAATTTTATGTGTACTGTGTGTGTGTCACTAAAGGGTGTCGAATCCCCTGGAGCTGGAGTTAAGATTTGTTTGTAAGTCACCTGACATGGTTGTAGGAACCAAACTCTGGTCCTCTGCATAGCACTTTTATTTATGAGTGTTTATATACATATGTATGCATGTGTTTGTATGTATATATGTATGTGTGTATATATGTGTGTGTACATGTGTGTATGTATGTGTGTATGCATGTATGTAGGTGTATGTATGCGTTGTGTAGTGTGTGTGTATGTATGCATGTAGTATGTGTGTATGTGTGTGTATGTATGTGCATGTGTATGCACGTGGAGGTTGGAGGACAATTTCACTGAGTGTGTTCCTTCCTTCTATCATGTGGGTTCCAGGGATCAACTCAGTTCATCGGGCTCCGTGGCTTGAGGCCTGAAACACACCATCTCCAGCCCTGAGCTGTTTGTGTCGTTTCCTTGCCATTCGCCCTCCAAGAAGCGCCTTGCCCTGTGCTGGTGTGCTGCCCTTCGCCCTCCCAGAAGTGCCTTGCCCTGTGCCAGTGTGATGCCCTTTGCCCTCTGATGGCTTCCTTAGAACTTTACCACTTAATCCATTTCGGGCAGTGACAGTTTCTCTGTCCTGAATTTCTCAGCCTCTTTTTCGAGTCCACCTTATGATTCTGTATTCGTAAGTTTAACTCCTTCCAAACTGTCCTGTTACATCCAGGCTCTCTTGCGGGGGGGGGGGGCGGGCATAAGAGGGGGGTTCCATGATACCTTTAGCACTTTTTCTCCACATGTGTTTTAATGTACGATACCAACAACAGAAATCAGTTGTTGACTATGCACCTTGGGCTATCTAGAGATTTAAATCAGTCTTCAGTATGGGCGTATGCTATGGGTTGGATGCTATGGGGTTTTCTAGAGCTGCACATGGTTATGTTAATTTGGGGGCTTTGAACCCTATGCCACAGTGGTATGACAGCTGAGTTCACATTTGTCCTGGGTGACAGGCCTACCTAGTCATTTCCTCCTTAACCTAGCGCCTCAGTTTTGTCAACTATCTGCCCTCAGTGTCCACGGACTTCTGGGAAAGACCAGGCTCCAACCTGAGGGCGAAGCTTAGGGTTCATCAGGACTTCCGGCTTGTTTTCCAAGGTCTACCTTATCAGAGTTTTGGGGGTTGGTGACAATGGGGGAAAAAAGTGCTTCTTCTGGCCATGAAAACAGGAAGGCACTAAGAGCTGGTACTGAGACTGAACACAAGGACACCTACAAGCCACAGGCCCGACTGAGGGGCACGGCCAGAACATGAAACACATACAAAACAGACAGCCAAGGACAGGTTGCGGCTGAAGGCGGGCCACCTGGGCACCTGGGACCTGAAGCAGGCTGAGGTGGCTGACAATTGTGGAATCTGGTTAAGGAACAGCTACAGGGCCATTCATTACCAGTGCCTTCCTCACAAATGCCTGCCCCCGCCCCCAGCATTAGTGAGCTGCAGTCATTGGCAACAACCACTCTCTCTGAAGCAAGAGTCTTCCCGGGAGGGACCTGAATTGTAAGAATGTTTTTCTTCCCCGGCTGAAGCTTTCAATATTGATCAGCAAAATTCTGCCTAAAGACATGGCTGCCAGGGAAGGACTGGACATTGGAAAACTTCAGAGGGCTGAACTCTGAAGGGGGGGTGGGGGTGGGGAACTGAGGAAGGACAGGAGGGATGCAGAGAAAACAGAAAAGGAGAGGGGTTGAAGCTCCGTGGCCACCACTAAGGGAGGGCAATATACCTCGGTGGTCCCTGCGTTATGGCAAATCTTGCTCCTGCCACGCCTTCAGTGATTCAGACAAGGGTTTCAATGGCTATGGAGCATATAGAGTTCATCTTTGCTTTCACACCACCCAGATGGATGGCTCTGGAGAAATCCCTTAGCTTCTGGGGCCCCCTCTTTTCCTTACCTGTAAGCCTAGGGGGCAGTAATGCTGTAAATCTCAAGGCTTCTGCAGACACTATGGCTTTCTTCCATGAGCATTCAATATGGTGGCCAGCACATAGCCAGAGATCAAGGAGTGTTAACTATCACCCCCCTCCTTAGACTTCAAATGCCTTTCCCTTCCCACGGGCTTCTGCCTAAAGTCATTTACCTCTTACAGAGGCTGTTCCCACGAGACCACCTTGGCACCAGGATGGGGCTGTCAGAAATAAGTCAACTTCAGGCCTCAGGCTAACCACCCTTACAGTCATTAATGGCTATAGCAGGATGGGAACTTCCCACAAAGCCATTTGGATGGCGCAGAAAAGGTCTTCTAAGAGGGAGGGTAGGTTGGGCAAGAACTGGGAAATTAATGGGTCCCAAACATTTGCATATAAAAGGCAGCCACGTCTGCTGACTGAGACCCTCAGCAATACGGGTGTGATGTTGTGATGGGAACAGAGAAGGAGGAGGGGGAAGAGGAGGAGGAAGAGGGGGAAGAGGAGGAGGAGGAAGGGGAGGAGGAGGAGCCCTTTGCATTTGGAGGAGGCAACCCAGAGAAAAATTTAATAGGGAGAAAAACTCCGCAGCTTTGGACCACTGGCAGAAATCTATGGTGATGAGTGGAGGGCCCAGGGTTGGTTTAGAGGTGGCTTTGGTTGTGCTTAGAAAGTGGCCATGTGTTTTGAGAGAAGGCACATAAATTAGGTGAACCCATGGGAGCTGGGCCACCCCTCAGAAGCAAGATCAGACGCCCATGAAGCTACTCATGGCCCTCTGACACCAGTTTAGGGTACAAAGGATCCCACTTAGGCCATGAAGCCTGAGACAGGAGAACACCCCCAAGGTGGAGAGAGCGCCCCCACCCCGTGGGAAGGGTGAAAATCCCTTGGCCCCTTGCTATCCACTGCCAGGCTTTGTCACCTCCCAGGACCCAGGACCCAGGCAGTGGCTAGGCTCCTTCGGCTCTTCAGAGGTGAATGTTTATTTTAGTTCAAATCCCAAACAGCGACATTTCAATACAAGGAGGAATAATAACCCAGCTCCCTCTCGGTCCTCCCTGGCAAGGGCTTTCAGAGGCAACAGTAACGGTGGCGCAGAGAAAGCCGGCCGCCAATGCAGCGCCGAGGCTGCTGCTGCAGCCAGGATCTCAGGCTGACTTCCAAATTCCCACGGATCTGAATATGCTAAATAGCTCACAGGGAACAGAAATGCAGATTTTTATCTAGTCTACAAACACCAGATCAAACACTCATGAATTTGTTCCTAAAACCTGCGAGCTATAAAAAAGGGGGAGGGCGGGAGGGGCGTTTGCATAGTTTCTGGAGAGCATATGGTGCTGCTAAGAAATTAGTTCAACTAACTTACAGAAGGAGAGAGAGAGAGAGAGAGAGAGAGAGAGAGAGAGAGAGAGAGAGAG
>OU015756.1:11578118-11611051 GCA_907169655.1 Acomys percivali
GAGAGAGAGAGAGAGAGAGAGAGAGAGAGAGAGAGAGAGAGAGAGAGAGAAGAAGAGAGAAGAGAGAGAGGAAAGAGAGAAGAGAGAAGAGAAAAGAGAGAACCTTTTTCTTTTGCCAAAATAAATTAGATGTTACGGGGTGATATAAACTTGCATTTAATACTGCCATTAAGGCTGCAGTCTGTTGGTGGTTTTATTGCTTTTACTCTTCCCTTTCCTTCCTAAGGCCCACAGCAAATCAGAAGGCACCCTCACCACCACAAAGGCTTCTCTTGCTTGAGGAAGAGGGATTTTGGTACACTGGAACTTTAAGACTCCACTAGACTCTTGTCAGAGCTGGACACATAGCTCTACAGCTCTACGTGTTTAGCATGAGCCAGGCCTTGTTTCTATCTGCAGGGAGCACACACTATTTTTAAGTTGTAAAAGAGAATCTGACCGGGGTTATAGGAGCAAGGGTTTGGTGCATCCCAAACCCTGTGACCTCTGACAACCTCCCCTAGAATGTTAGTGTGATGTATTTCTTCAGTTCATTTTGTGACCCAAGCAGAGGAGACACTCCCAGCTCCCTCCACAGCACTCCGGGGAGAACGCCAATAAAACGAAGGAAAAGACCAAACTGTACTGCGCTTAGATTCTGGCTCCTCTACAAAGCCACCTTTTAATTTTCTGCTTCCTTTGCAGAGACAGTTCAGAAAGAGGAAAAGTTGGGGTTTATCAGATTATGGGGTGCACTGGTACCCCACTCCCTGCCTGAGAGGACAGCGTGCTAATCCCCCAAAGTTGTGGGGAAAAGGTGCTGTTTAACATTCTTCTTTGGAAGAGGATGCCATGAGGGCAGACAAGGCTGGCAATTTGTTGAGAACGGCAGTCATCAGGGAGCCAAAGAAAAAGAAAAGGAGGAACGGCAAACACAACACAACAAACGCCAAGCCATCAAGAAGCCCCAAGCTCCTGCCTGACACTAGTCAACCTGGGCCCTACTTCCTTCTGTTGGCTTCCCTTCCAGGCAGCACTGGGGAAACCTGGCTCCTATCTCAGGATGAGACAGGCCTACAGAGACTATGCATCTTCTTTCCGCTTTCATTTAGAATCAAACAATAAGCTGGCCCCATTTGGTCAGCGCCCCCCCCCATCTCAGGCTTGGGCACAGCCACTATCCACTTGTGCCACGTGATGACCCCCGTAGGCAAACCTGGGGTCCTGGGCTACACTCACAGAGAAGGGAATGAAAGGGTTAATAGGACCTCTGAGATTATGAGCTTTCCTCATTTCAGAACGATGACTGGGGCTAAGACCTTTCAAGGCAGCATCCTCATCAGTTTCCATTTTACAGCACAGAAGGGCTCCCAGGCAACACAGTGGCTGAGCATTTGGTGGCCATGGACCTCTCAAGGAGACAGGCTAAGGCCGGGGGCCCTGCTGCCAAATTATATAGCTTACGTGCAGCGGAGTCACACACGTGGAAGAGAAGAAAACGCCCTTTTTACATAATTCCAGAGCTTGAAGCAAATTACGTCTCCCTCACTTCCCAGAGGGACAATCCGAACACAGTCCCTCGGCAACGTCTCCTGGCCCTGCTTCATAATAAACCAGTTGCACAAGTTCTGTTTCATTACCACAGACGCTCGCCCTTGCTTACAAAGCACATGTGCAGTCATTAATGTTGTGGGTTCAGAAGGTGCAGAGGATGACGTGGTTGCTCACACCTTGTCCGGTGATGCTCTTATGCTAGTACAACCAGCCACACTGGGTGCTGGGCTCCCCCTCCCCATCTCCTCCTTGCCACTATGCTGCCTGGCTCAGGCTGGTTTGACTCTTCAGATTTTAAACATCCATTGTTTCAGGCTAAATTATCTTTTTTACTAATTTAAGTGACAACTTCTGGAAGCTTCCATAACCCCTCCTGGACCTCAGATATAAAAGGACAGATAGGAATCTGTTGTACCTCACAGATTCCTTCCCAGGGTCTAATGGGCTTTGGCTCACAAAATAAACCCTGTTGGCATAAGGCTACTGTGGAGTTCAAATGCTGAGTTCTGTGTCCCCCGTGTCTGATTGAAAACCTTGTTCTGAGAATCTCCTGTCTCAACGCTGTATAAACCTCTGCTTCCTAATTGTCCCCTTGTGTGCCAATAAAAGAGCTTACAGCCAATCACTAAAAGGGGGCGGGGAGTAGAGTTGGACTTCCTACAAGCCAAGGAGGGGTTAAAATGCTAGAAGAGGAAATAAGAGATTCAGCCACCGCAGAGGTGCAGGAGAGATGAAGAAGATTCAGCTGGAGCAAAGAAAGAACTAAAAAGCAAGTAACTTGGGGATTTTGGCAAAGATGGAGTCAGGATAACAGAGGATTAAGAACAGACTTAAACTGCTCAAGACTGTGTTGTAAAGCCTTATAAGCAAACATAAAAGAGTCTCAATTATTTGTGTGGTAGCCGGGTAAAAAGAATAAACTAAGAGAAACATACACAGTTTTGTAAAAAATAACCTCAACAAAACCCTTCAGAGTATTTGTCAAATGAATGAATTCAAATGGGAGCGATCACATAAAACAGAAAAGCGTGACCCATTTGATCCCTGTGTTCCAGTAATACCCAACCGGTATCTTTCTTATCTGTAGCCCAAAAGTCAGTCAGTCTCTCTCTCTCTCTGTCTCTCTCTCTGTCTCTCTCTCTCTGTCTCTCTCTCTGTCTCTCTCTCTCCCTCCCTCCCTCCCTCCCTCTTATTTTTTCTTATTTATTTGGTAGCCCAGCCTGGCCTAGAACTTGCTGAGGTTGGTTTTGTTGCTGATCTTTCCCACTGCACATATAAAGAATTAGGATAAGAGGTGTGCACCCCCACACCCGGGTTATGGGGTGCTAACCAGGGCTTTATGCATGCCAGGCAGCATTCCACTCAGCTCTACCTCCCAGCTCTGACAGCCTCTCTCCTCTTGAAAATTCAATTTCACCCATTCATATCTTCTCCCCCACCACCCCCACCCGAGATTGGGCCAGGGTTTGACTTGACATTCTCTTTGAGAGACAAAGTTAAATTAATGGCTGTCCCTTCAAGTTTTCCTGAACCTTAGGTGGCCACTCTGATTGGGCACACACATGCTGTCTGTAGGTTTTAACTCCATGGTGAGTGGGCCATTTGTTGCCATGGAGCGAGATGGGCTAGTAAATAAACCAGGGCTCAGAGAGATGTGAAAACTGTGAAGTTTGTAATTCATAACCGGTAACCGACTTTATGAAGCTTTATAAATATCATCATAGGAGGGAAAACTGACATGCTGAACCCGCAAACCAGGAAAAAAAAAATCAAAATTCAGCCTTTATACTCTCCATATGCTGCAGTATTTTAATTTCTTTTCTTTCTTTCTTTTTTTTAATTTGGAGACAGGGTTTCTCTGTGTTAGCATTGGCTGTCCTGGACTTGCTTTGTAGACCAGGCTGGCCTCAAACTCACAACGATCCGACTGCCTCTGCCTCCCAAGTGCTGGGATTAAAGGCGTGTGCCACCACGCCCAGCTTTGTTACAGTATTTTCAAACTCTGTTTACATCTAGTCTTCAGTAATTTTTCTCCTTGACTAAGAAATATGGCTCTACTCCATATGGGTTTCTTCCCACTATCAACTGAGGAATTACACTATAATTTTAGCTTCCCTAGCTATTCATGTTTATTTAAAGCTTACAACTTAAATACTTCTAACAGGCTCTCAAACAGAAAACACAAACAGCCCATTTAATCTGACTACTACTATCCTTTGACAATCAACATGCTATTTTGTTGTTGCTGAACGTCTTTGTTTGGGGATGGGATCACTACGTGTCCCAGGCTGTCCTTGAACTTGTGACTTTTCTATCTCTGACGCCCAAGTATTAGGATTTTAGGTGAGTGCTACTATATCTGGCCAATATGCTCTTTTAATCTAGTAAATTAGTTTCCACAACCTTAACCCTATCAGTGTCTTATACAGAGAGTGGGTGTCTACGTTTACCCACGTTTCCTTATACTCCAGCTTAATAATCCATCTGATTTCTTGGGTCTTCCCCTTCAGAGTACATCCTTCAGAATTTTCTTCAGAAATTGGTTGAGAATAAAATGTCTCAGTTTTTGTTATATTTGAAATTTCTTTAATTCATTTTCTTAAGTGATAGTTTTCCTGATTAGGAAAAAAAAAATCCTCTAGATCAATGGTTCTCAACCTTTCTAATGCTATGATCTATTTAATATAGTGTCTCATGTTGTGGTGACTGCTCCCCCCCCCAACCACAAAATTATTTTCACTGCTACTTCATAACTGTAATTTTGCTACTGTTACAAACAGTAATGTATACATATGGTAATGCAGGATATCTGATATGCAACTTCCAAAGGGGTCCTGACCTACAGGGTGAGCCATCTTGCCAGGTCCCCATTTACATATTTTTAAAATTTGCATAGTAATTTTCTAGTCTCTTTTCTTCTATCATATTTCTTTTCTTTCTTTTTTTTCCAGACAGAGTTTCTCTGTAGCCCTGGTTATCCTAGACCTTGCTGTAAAGAACTCACAACTCAAGAGATCTACCTGCCTCTGCCTCCCAGGTGCATATGCCACTATTCCTGGCTCATCCTTGATAATATTTCCAAAACTCTGAAAGTGTTCTGAGGCAAGATCAGTCAGTCAGTCTGTCTGTCTGTCTGTCTGTCTGTCTCTCTATCTATCTATCATCTATCTTCCATCTATTCATCTTTCTTCTTTCTTTGTTTCTGTTTGTTTGTTTGTTTGTTTGTTTCTCTTTCTGTCTGTCTTTCTTTCTTTCTTTCTTTCTTTCTTTCTTTCTTTCTTTCTTTCTTTCTATCTGTCATCTATCATCTATCACTGTTCTATAAGGCGGTATTTGTAGGCCCAGCTTTACTGTCTGTTGCTCTGCTGCCTTTTATTCATGATGAATCATTTCTTGGTGCTGTAGCTGAACCTGCTTTTCTTCCACATGTGGTTTCCTCTAGGCTTTTGAGTCTTCTAGTACCACTATGGGTATTTACCCTGGCGTAATACTACAAAGGAAAACTCTACTGTAATATTCTTTTCCTGTCTGTGAACTTCTCGAAAGAAATCATTTCCGAATGGGTGATCGGTGCACGAGAGGACCTGTCATCATTCTTATCAGCAGGATCAAAAGTCAGACGAACATGAGGAAAGAACATCAGAACAGAGGGAGGTGTAGTGGCTCATGCTGCAACCCCAGCACTGCAGAGGCAGAGAGAGGCAGGAAGCTCACTCCAAGTTTGGGTTACCCTAGTCTATATAGTGAGATCCAGGCCAGGCAGCGTTATATATTAGGACCTGTTTGAATCCCAAATCTAACTCAATGAAAACAAACAAAAACAAGTAAACTTTTTTTTTCTTTTTAAATAGGGTTTCTCGTAGCCCAGGCTGGCTTCAAACTCTTTAGCTAACGATGGCCTTGAATTTCCGATCCTCTTGTTTCCACATCCTAAGTGCTAAGATTATAGGCACGCACCACCAAGCCCAGTTGAGGAGGTGCTAGCAATTGCACCCAGGGCGTTGTGCAACCGAGTGACATCTCTGCCAACCGAGTGACATCTTCAGCCCCTGCTGGTAGACTTTTAAATAAATCAGGGTCTTTAGCATATGTATTTTGGTTCAACCTAAGGAGGATTTCTCTGTACTTGCAAAAGTACCTCCAATGCATGATGCACTCCCTCTTGTAGCTTGGTTGCTGAGCTATTCCTGCAGAGTGCAGGGGAGGCTAAACAGAGGTTATAGAGGCACAAACCTGTGAGGGTCATCTGGGTCACAGTTGGGAAGAAACTGAGTGATGGCTTCTGTTACTTCTTCATTGGATAAAACGTCCCAGAGCCCATCAGTAGCCAAGATCAGCACATCATCTGCTCCATGCTCATATTTGGAGAGATCGTAGACCCTGACCTAAAAAGAACAGGGGTACCACAGTGTGAGAAACACGTTGCAGGAGATTTGATCCCCGTGTGATCCCTGAGACTGTCAACTGTAAAATCCTGTCTTTGATCCAATTGTGATCCCTGAGATTGTGAACTGTAAAAATCTGTCTTTTGTTTGATGTGGTTGAGCCCTAGCACACACCTTTAATCCAAGAACCTTCTGTTTATTGCAAACGGGTGATTAAGGTATGGTTTAGCTAGCCCTAGCACACACTTTTAATCCAAGAGCTTCCAGTACACAGGATTTAATAAAGTTAACCCTAGGTCAAGAGGCAGAAAAGAAACCAGATGTCAGGGATTAAAGAGTAGGAGAGACTGAGTTGAGTGGTATTTAAGACAGTGTGTAGAAATAGAAGGACCTTTTAACTCTTCAGCTCCTCAGCTCCTTGGCCTTTAGCTTTTTGGGCTTTTTGAGCTTTGAGCTAACAAGCTTTTAGCCTTGGTTTTTTTTGGCCTTTTCCTCCTGGGCTGTCAGCTGAGCTAGTGAACCTTTTGGGCTTTTCCATCAGGATGTGAGCTGAACAAGAAGGTCAGCGGGGTACTTTCTCTGCCTCTCTGAGCTAGCAAGGTTTTTATCCTAGCATCTGGCTCCTGACTCTATTGGTAAAATAGAATGTTTAGAATTTTCATTTAAAACAACTGAAACAGGGGTGTGGGGCATACTTTTTTTTTTTTTTTTTTTTGTCTCTAACCAAGTGACCTCTGATTGCTTATTTCTTCCCGTCTTGCCTAGTCCTTTTCAGGGATGTGCTATAAGGTGCTTGATTCCATAGCAAGCTGTGTAGAGAGCAGCCTCTTTCTGAGACTTGCGTACAGACACGTAGGCCTAGCTGCAACTGTGAATGATCCTTGGAAGGACTTAATAGTTAGCAAGAAAAGTATGAGTTGACAATGTAATACTTGAGGTACAGCTGAGGCGATGACTTACTGAACATTGTGTGAGCAGGCTGGGCACGGAGCTGGCCTGCTCATCTTCCTCTGCATATTAAGGGCCTATCATGCCTAAGAATAAAAAAAGATTCCTCAATTTTAAAGAACACTCAATCTGTAGGTGAGATGAAGTCTATTTGGGATTTTAAGAAATGGGCTCTATATTTATTTGTCAAGGAATAAGATGATGAATTTTATATAATGACTCATTTGAAATCCTTTGTGCCCATTTCCTCTAAGGCCCAATAGGCTAGAACAGCCCTCCCTCCTTCCAGATAAGAATGAGGCTTTGATATTTGACAAACTCTAATCTTGGCTTGTTACAAACGTCAAAAGCTGAAGCTATGCCAGCCTGGTCCTGCTTCTGGCCTTGGGGTATCTAGGCACTGTTGCGCATGGGGATGGAAGGAAAGACACTTAGCTGGGCGGGTGGGCTACACAGCCTTCTGTGAGACAGCTTTCCATGAAACAGATCTCTTTATTGGGGGTGAATAAGAGCTAAATAAACCTTGGGGAGTGGGTAGAGGTATTTTGGGTGAGTGTACATCATTGGCTGGGGCCAGTGTGCTGAAAATGCTTCATTTGCATGAAGAGTGCTGGCTGGACATGTCCTTATAAGGAGTGAGGAGTTTTAACCTGAAACCTGGCCACCACGATGCATAAATACCTCAAGGGTAGCAGAGGTGGGGGCCATACAGGCTATGTGCGCCAGGACATGCAGGCCCAGAGCACGGAGAGAACAGTCCTATTCCTGCCAGGCTCAGGATGAGATTTTTCAGGGTTTGGACATGTCTGGACCTTACTCTTGCTCCAGACTGGCTCCTTGAGTGGCATGGCTTTCCAGCCCCACAAAGCTACATTTCCACAGCCTGCTGTCGGACAAGTTTTACATTGTTTCTCATCTCCTTTCTTGAATGACAATGATTATTTCAACATTGTCTAATAAACTCTTTACAAAGGGCAGAGCATCCTAAGAAAACAAGAAAGAATTAAGAATCAAGTTTCATTAAGGCAAGACTGAGATCACAACTCTATGCTTACCCTACCTGGATAATGCTGGTCGGGGTAGAAAGCACAAAGAGGCGTCTGGAGATTTCATTGATATTCCTTCCTGATTCTGCAGAGTTAGCCTACCTCATGGACAAACATCCATTTCATGACTCATCAACTTTCCCTCTTTCAATTCTGCTATCCTGCATGCCAGGAGAAAGCATCGGGATACGGACAGGAAGAGGAAAAGAGAATGTGGCATATGCTGCTGCTCTGGTGTCCCTTCATGTCGGTGACATTGGTGGCATCTGGCCATCTCAGGCACAGACAATAGGATTCTCAGAGGTCTACCAGATAGCCCAAGTCCAGCCTTTTTTTTCTAGAACAACTGGTTTGCCAGGCCAGTCAAATCCTTTAAAAGACTGGTCCTAGGGGTAAGCAGCCAGCCTGTTAGGGGTAGCTGAAACCAGAAGAAGGCTTAACCTTGGAAACTGAACTCAACAAAAAGCAACTGCAGTGCCAGGCCTCTACGCCCTGTGGATCAGACAGTAACAACTAGCTAATATCTCAGCATGCGAGCCATCTCTAGGGAAAGAACACACAGGGGCATACTCTACAAGCTTTTGAGTATCTTTTTCTCAAAAGGTATGCTCACGTAGGGCAGAGATGACCTTCTGGAGAAGGCAGCCAGCCTTCCCAGCCCATAGGCGAGGCCAGCGAAGCCTAGAGAGACAGAACTTGAGTTTTCAGATATCCTTCCTCATGCCATTCAGGTCTTATTTCCCCTCAACAGGAGGCAACCAAACCACTTTTGCTCTGTTTTCTGTACTTGCTGGGTGTGTTGGAGCAGTGTTTCCTCAGATGTTAGTGTGTCAGTCAGCTGGAGAGCCTGGGTACTCACAGATGCTTCTTAAGCCCTTGGGAAGGGCATGAGAGCCTGTGGTTCTCTGGGTGATGTCAGAGGTGAAAATACTTGGACTAAACTCTGAGTAGCAAGGCTACGGGAGTCCTACGAGGCCTGGAAATCAGAGGCTCTCTACCCTCTGTGATGCCAGACGCAATTAGTTCCCTAAGGCTGTAGGAAGGAATGTAAATGTCACTCCAAGTCCTATGTCACCATGTTAATTCCATGATGTTAAAGAAGGGGTGCATAGCTCCCTACTGGGGCTGATCTACAGCAAGCTGCTGTGAGCATCTGAGCTCCACTGAACAAGCAATATTAAGTAATGGGAAAGGTGGAGAGTGTCAGGTGGCTCAGTCTGACATCACAGTTAGGAGGCCTTCCCATCTGCCTTTCATCCCTCCTAAAACAGATGTTTCCAGGACTGAAGACAATACCTTGTCTTAGGATGTTACCTGTGAACAGGGCACCCAGATGACTTCAAAATGCTTTATTTTATTTTATTTTATTTTTTTCCTGGACCAAGAAGTGGCAGTTGATTCCTTCGGTCTGAAATCAGCCTACCTAGTAGTAGGAAATGCAGCCAACGGAACCATGTAGTTTCATACCCACAGGGCTAAAATTCTGCTCTTCAATTCCATCAGTAATTGGAATCTTCACCAATTCTAGTCGAATTTCTACTCACAGCTCACTAATGCAGCTTCATTAGCCAGCATGAAATCCCTTCAATACCATTTTCCACATAATTTTTATGTAAATAATACAAAGCCGGTAGCAACCCCATTCCCTGAGGCACTCCTCAATTAACAGCCTTTTAGGTTTTTACTGCTATCCTTTGTTTCCTGCCCTTCAGCCAATTTCCAAAGGCCTTTGCCAACTTTCCACTTAGAGCTCGTGTCTTGTACATTAACCTGTGATGTAGAACACTCTGTGAAAATGCTTTCAGAAAAATTGGACTGGTGTGCAAGCCATCCCACTCAGCACTCATTCCTGCCAGCAACCAGGGCTTCAATGGACTACAGTGCTCACTGTGGACCTCACCTTCCCTCCCTGAAGCCACAGTGGGCTTTCTTCAATCAGAAACCCTCCCTTCCCCAAGGTTTCTCTGTTCACTTCCTGAAATAGCTTTTAATGGTCCTGGAAGCCCCATGTGAATCCACTGGGCTGAGGCTCCACAGGACTAAGACACCTGGAGGAACGTTGCTGCAGGACCCCGAGGGGCCAGGCTTTGAGGCGCATCTAGGAACACCCTGTGTGAGAGAGGCCAGAAAACATGGGGAGTGCTCCTAATCACCAAGAAAGGAGGGAGGGGCCCCTAGAAGCCTTGGGAGTCTTGCATTAAGTTTGAGCAATACACAGATGTTCTTTGACTTACTAAGGGGTTATGTCCTGATTTAGCCCTTTATTAAATTGAAGATATGGTAAGCTGAAGATGTTCTTAGCACACATAAACCTACTACACACCACAGCTGAGCAAATCTCCTGTGACTGTGCCCCAATGCCACTACCCAGCGCTGGGAGAGAGTATTACATATTGCACTGCATCCTACTCACTGGCCAGGTAAAAGATCAAAATTCAAGGCACAGCTGTACGCAACCATCAAATAAAACAATTCCGAATTAAAGCAGCCAAGCCAAAAGCCATCTGCTCTCTGGACAGCCGAGGGACCATTCCTAGTTATCTCCTAGCTGCTAGGGCCTTTGGGCATCGGCTGTTGCTAGGCAGAGCTGACAGGCTCCGCTGCCTTGAAGACTTCCATACTGAGCATTTGCTATGCGCTACACCCTGGGGAGATTAAAAAAACAAAACAGAAAACTAAAGCATAGACCCATTCATAAGATGGTGAGTTCGTAGTGTGACCCAACAGGCAAAGCTTGCTAACTCTGACATGCCCAAATAGTCACCGAAATGCAACCAGCTCTTTAAGCGGCAGTATACTCAAGAAATGCTCTCAGTGCAGGGTAAGGGGAGTGAACGGGAAGACCAGAGCTTGGATAATAGGCCCTTGGATGAACCGCGAATTGATCGCTCATAAGGCCTCAGCTTCCCTGTCCTGCTGCCATCAGTGACATCCACTGGACACAAGAGCTTGTAGCTCTTTAATACAGTACCTCCATGTAGGGCCCAGCTGTAGGCTGCTGCTTTGGCATCTGTGTGCTGTGTGCTCCCCTCTTTGTCCTATTAGTGCCGGTGTTGGTGGTGGGCTAAGAGATTGTAGTACTTTAAGCTGACTTGGGTGTCTTGAACTAATTTAAGAGGCGAATCCATCAGTGTTTGCACTTGTCTGTGCCCCTCTGTTTCTCTGGGACACCTTTACTGCTTCTGTGCTGGGATCAGAGGTGTGAGCCGTCATACGCCAGCAACCTTCACGGCTTTTCAGTTTGTATCATCTCAGCAAACTTGTCAAGGCTTTGTCTCCTCCTGAGTACTCAGTGTGGGACAATGACACATTTCTGCACCTCTATGTGGGACTTCATTCGTTTGAGTTAGGTCTCCTGTAGGCCAGGCTGGCCTTGAACTCAGTGTGTGACTGAAGATGGATTAGAGTTTCTGATACTTCTGCCTCCACCTCCTGAGCCTAAGTGATGGGATTATAGGTGCGCCGCCATGCCTGGCTTTGTGCAGTGCTGTGATACTGGGGATTGGACCCAGGGCTGCATGGACACCAGGCCAGCTTGCCTCAACTGAGCTAGAGAGCTCTGCGATCCTTTCTTTCCTTCCTTCCTTCCTTCTTTCTTTCTTTCCTTTCTCTTTTAAACTGAAAAGCAATTAAGGGAAATCCAATTATGTTTGTTCTCCCCTCCTCACAAGGCTGTTATATGAAGGTCACAGGAAGGGGACCTTCTTCACGGCTCTGGTCTCAGAGTGGTAACGCTAAGGACACACCCTGCTTGATGGGGAGAAAGGATGAGACTGTGTGCTCTGGCAACCTGGGTCCAATTCCAAAAGTCTCATTTACAACAGCCGTGATTAGGACTCCCAGTGGTGTCATTGGCAGGAGAGTCAGAGGTAGTTCACAATATGAAGACCACCAAGGGGTAGCAGGAAATGAAAGCCACATGGAGTCTCGTCTCATCCTTGTAGTCAATATAAAACCCAGACATACACAGTGCCTATACCAGAAAACAAAAAAACAAAAACCAAAACAAAACAAAAAACCCAAAAAACCACCACCAACAAAAAACAACCAAACAAAAAACAGACAAAAAAAACCAAACAAACCCGTCAGCCCTTTTTCTTGTGCTTGTATGAATCAAAAAGATCGTCTTCAGACTGACATTTGTGTCGTGTCACCAGGACGGCATCCAAATTCTCTGCAGCAGTGTTTCTCAGTCCGCGACCCTTTAATACAGTTCCTCACGTCGTGGTGATCACCGGCCATGTGACTGCATTTTGCTGCTGTTATGAATTGCAATTTAAAATGTCTGTGTTTTCTGATGCTCTTAAGGAGACCCCCTGTGAAAGGGTTGTTCTAACAGCAGAGGAGTCTCCACCCACAGGTGGAGAACCACTGCTCTACAGCAGTTGTAGGGACACTGCACTAACAGCTGCCTCAGCAAAACCACTTTGCTCTTCGACAATTTTAAGAAGTGGGGGGAGAATGCCGAGTGAGAGAAGCACTCGGATTTAAGGCGCTCCGGAAGAGAAGCTGGACACTGCAGTCTTTCACCTGGGTTGAAATGGCAGAGCAAAAGCTTGAGGTGAGAATGAGTGGGCGTGTGTTTCCGGAGCTTCTTCTAATTTGGTTTGGTTGCAGAAAAGGGGTTTCTGCTGGCTTGCGGCAAAGGATAAGGCCTGCCTTCTCGGTTTTCAGTATCTCCTTTCCTGAAACGGCCGGCCGGGATGAAGTGACTGCTAGGCATACTCAGCACTCTAACATTTCTTTTTTTTTTAACTTTCTGTCATCCTCTTTTGTCACAAGGCAAGTTGGTGTGACTATCCATGCGACTTCAGGTCACTGTTGAAAAATGAATCCAGTGACCCCCGAGTACCACAAATATGCCTGCCATCTACCCTACCCAAAAGGAGCCACAGATGTTCTTGAGGCTTTTTGTTTCTTTCTAAAGTCCAAAGACAAAATAGGGATTTGACTTTCAGAGAGCAGGTAAGACTTAACAGCCTCCAAATGCTTCACAATCAGCTAAAATATTTGGTAATGTTGCACACAGCCTGACGTTGCACCCGCTGCCTAGAACGCAGGGCTTCCATTTTTCTCCACATGGAGCCTGGCACCTCATAACTGGCTGAGCTGTAGGGAGAAACCCCAGGTATGGGCTCAGACACCGCCATACTACACCACTCTTTTCTGAACTTCCAACAGCCGGCTCATCATTAAGTGAAACCCTCGTTCAGTGAGTTAGACAACAAACTGCGTAGAATCTACACCAGTTATCATTTTGAGGAAGAGCTCTTTGCCACTAACATGCCATTACTGGAGACAAAGGCCCGAAGAAAGGCCAGCCTGCGAGTATCTGGATGCCGCTTAGACAGGGTGAGTTGTCAGTTCAGGATACAAGGCATAAGTAAGAGTGACCAGCTTGCGTGGAATAGTTTTCTTTGTGTGTGCATATTTTTCAGCTGTCCTGGAACTCACACTATAGACCAGGCTGGCCTCAAATTTAGAGAGATCCACCTGCTTCTGTCTCTTGAGTGCTGTTGGGATTAAAGGCGTGCGTCACCACTGCCCCATTGTCCAGCTTGAATGTTAATAGTGACTTCTCTAATAGGCTGGTATTATGATAACCTGATGTGTAAACAGTGAAGTAATGCTGATTTTTGAGCCCTACGGCTGCTACTTCCAGTTACGGGAGCTAACAGAACCACAGAGGGCCACTGTATCAAGACTCTTCACAGAGGGTAGGTGTTCAGAAGCCTCAAGTGAGCGAGAGATGAAGTACCCAATCCACTGTGCATGTGGCCTCAGGAGAGAACATCCACCAGGGAGTGGCAAAACGCGGGACACTTGCACAGGAAAATCAATCCTACCGACCTCATAGCAGAAATCTCAGGTCTCAGCAGATTCATAGGGAAATGGAAAACAGGGTAGGTTGCAGCACAGCCGTACATAAAGGGAATGACTCACGCTATCTAGGACTGGGGTTATAAAGCCAAGTTCCTACAGCACAGTAGGAGTAGCTTCTCAAATTCTCCACAAAGAGCCAGGCGTGGTGGCTCATGCCTGTAATCCTAGTATTTGTGATGCTGAGGCAGGAGGATGGCTGCAGCTTAGGCTACGTAGTGAATGCTAGGTTAGCATGGGTCCAGAGCCGGACTCCTCAAAAAGAAAATAATCTAAAAGATGAAAATTCCTAGTTCACACTAGACTTAATTCAACACGTTTCAACTGTGGATCACAACCCTGTAACTAAATGTGGGCGCTGTGAAAAATCTGGGTACAAAAGGTTTGTGAATGCATAATAATCTAAATTTAATCCAAAATCCAACCTGTTATTAAGTTGCTTTGCCTGGTGCTCACCCTCAGCTGTATCCTGTGACTGCACTGTAGCCTTGGATCTGAACATATAACATGTGTGTTCTTAGCACTGAGCATACCACCACACCATACATGCCAGCCAATATGCCTGAAACACCACAGCTCAGATTAGAGGAGGCGGAGTCTGTGATAACTCTACATACGAAGTTTTCTGCTCTCACAGAAGCACAGTTGCTTAACCGTAGAAAACAAAACTTCCTATATTCTTGTGTCATCATTCTTCAGCATGTAAAAGCCAAACTAATGTATCTTTGGATTGTATTGTGACATAGAATTTAACTAGAATTGATGTGGTTGTGCACAGCTTTAATCCCAGCACTTGGGAGGCAGGGGCAGGAGGATCTCTGAGTTTGAAGCCAGTCTAATTTACAGAGTGAGTTCCAGGACAGCCAGGGCTACACAGAGAAACTGTCTCAAAACAAACAAACAAACAAACACACACACACCAAACCAACCAACCAAATGAAAAAGAATTGATGTTTGAATTGCTAACTTCATAAAAACTGTTATATTATGTAAATTCCAATTTGGGACGAAGGCAGAATTTCTAACAATTTCTCAAGTTGCCCTAAATCTACTCCTGCCATTTTCTTTTTTTACACTAAATATTTATGTGGAGTGTTCTCAAGATTCTAAGATCAAAATGCTGATAGCACCATGTGCCCTATAGTGTCAAAAATATCTCTGTGTGTATGATGTGTGAATGTATGTATACGCCACATGAATGCAGGTGCATACATACCATGATGTATACATGTAGGGCAGAGGGCACCTCAGGTGCATGCTTGTCATGATGTGCACATGTAGGTCATTGTACACTACTTTATTTCAGGGTGAGATGTTACCACCTAATAAATTAGACTAAAGTATAGAATCATTTTTAAAAAGTGCTTTGGACCAGGCATGGTGGTGTACACCTTTAAGCCCTGCATACAAGGGATTCTGGTGGAGGTGGGGTGGGAATTACCCTGCTTGACCCAGTCTGTGGTCCACAGAATCATAAGCATTAATAACCACAGGACCACAAAAGTGAATAGTTTTAAAAGTGGTCTGTTTATAGTCAACAAAAGGCAAAAAGGTATGCGCTGAGGAAAACACATCCAGGCCCACTTTATCAATGGCTCTCAACCTTGCTAATGCCATAACCTTTTAATACAGTTCCTCATACAGTGACACCCCCCAACCATAAAATTATTTTCATTACTACTTCATAACTGTAAATTTCCTGCTGTTATGAATCATACTGTAAGTATTTTGGAGGTAAAGGTTTGTCAGAGGGGTCTTGACCCACAGGTTGAGAACCACTGCTCTCTATGGTTAAGCTGCGATATTGAATTATCTGGTGTGTTCTCTCCGGTCGCTGTCAACACATGACACCCATTATTTCTGCTTCTGCATATCAACAGGTAAACAGTAAGGAAGCTCTCCTTTGATGAGGATAGGAGAATTCTAGAACTATTCATAGGGTCCTCTCAACCCAGGTGAAGGCAAGGAAGAAGTCCACGTTTGCTTTCATTGTTGCCCTGTGCCTCCCAGTCTAATACTAGGAGTTATTTTGATTCTATTCTTTTACATTTATTTTAAAATTGGTCCAGAAAATTCAGAAGGAAAGAGAATCAGATTTTTTTCTTCTTCATTCTCTAGTAATTCGTTCCTTTCAGTTTAGAAAGCAAAATATTTTTTTGTGTGTGTGTACACGTGCGTGTGCACATGAGTGCGCACGTACACATGCATTTGTGTGTATGTGTGTGACAAAAACATGCTAGCCCTTGAACACAGGTTAAGGCAGTGTCATCCCTTTCACCACTGAAACCCCAGCTCCAGCCCTGTGCCTAAAAAATAAAATAAAAATCATCCTTCTATTTCATTTTGTAAATTAAGTCTAGCCTCAGGTGAATTCGTGTTACTTTACAGAAAAATAATGTCTCAGATATGACTCCTTTAACTTTCATCTTACCATCCCAATTCACTTCCTCTTGGTCGCAGTTCCTGTCCTGTGACTTCCCTGTCTGCAGCTCCTCCCCCCCTGTCCTACTTCCTCTTCCTTGTTGACTTGGTTCCCTTCCTCATCTGAACTTCCTTCCCTTGGGAAGCAAGCAACAGGGTTTATGGCGAACTAGTCTCCAAATGGCCCCTAACTCTAATTTCTGGGAAACATATTCTCTCCATATCTTTCTTTTTTTCTGGTTTTGTTTGCTTGTTTGTTTTGTGATACCTGGGCGCTCTCCTATGTAGCTCTGGCTGCACCAGAATTTGCTTAACTGGGCTGGCCTCGCAGACTTCCTGAGTACTGGAACTGAGAGTGTGGACTCCCATGCCCAGTGTTTCTCCCCTCTCTACCACCCAAAGATAACGACCCTTTTAGAAGGCTTGGAGACATTCAGGGATGTGCAGACATTCTTCGCCTCTCTAGATTGCTTTCATGTGAGCCTCTCTTGCATAATCACCTCCCCTGCTTGTGGTACCCTAGAATTCCTGTTTCTTATAAGCGAGACTGCAGAAGCACAAAGTAGAAAAACATGCTCTTGCCCCCAATGGAAACTGGAGCCTGGAGCACAGAAAGCCACCAAGCATGAGAAGACTACAGATACTAAAGTGTAAATAGGAAGGGCTGTAAGCATCCTTCGCGTTTGCAAGGGGGATACCAGGACTTCCAGACATGTTTCCTTTCGATAGGAAAAGGTCACAGGAAGTGCCTAAGTATGAAGCAGCCTTCCGGAAGCCAGTAGGAAAGGAGGGCAGAACATCACGGATCACCGTTAGCCACACACCAGACCTCATGCCAGCAATTTCACCAATGCTCATTTGCTCCTTCCCCTAATCCATCAGTTCAGGCCAGAACAAGTCCCGTGATGAAGGAACAGCAGCTGGGATCCTGCTGGTAAGTGGGGTGGAGCTCAGACGCAGGCTCTTGGTCCTTTATGTAAGGAGTGTTTCGGATAAGAAAAAGAATACTATCTAGATTTAAAAATTTTTTTCCGAAAATGAACTAAATGAGTAGACATTATAGGAAACGGCTGACGGGCTCCTGAAAAACCAAAAAGAGAGGAGAAACGAAGCCGAGAGAAAATTAGGCTGCTGTGGTTCTGTCTGTCTGGGCTGGAATACAGGACTGCGGGGTGGGGGGAGGGAGTTGGCTCCGCAGAACAGCCCCCAGACAGAAAAAGGCCTTGTTCTTCCAAGAGTCCAAACAGGGGCACAGTCTTGGAGTAGAGGCCGGAAAAGAAGGGTGAAATTAGGAATCCTCGCTCTACAGAGGGCCTGTCACAGGCCCAAAGGGGTCGGGGTGGAGAACATGTGGAAGTCGAGTCCCTCTCTTAGGCCTGTGCCAAGCTGTCTGAGTAACAGGATGCTGTGTGTGCCTGGCTGGAGGTGGGGAGCTGTTAGGAAAGAGGACAATGCTAGAGCCCAGGCGGGTGCTAGTGCCTGAGTTAACAGATCCCTCAGCTCTGACAACACTTGTGCCTGGAGCTTCCTAATTAGGCAAGAGGCAGACCTGGCTGGAGACGGTTGGGGGAGAGGCTGCAGACAGCTAAGTCACACAAAGAAAGCCAGGTGCTGCTGACCAGAGCCTGAAAGTCCCCCCAAGTTTCCCTCCCCAACGCACCCAGCCTGCTGCTAGCAGGCCCCTGCTCCTTTGGCAGGGCCTCCTGTGGAATTTAGGTCTTGGCCAGAAATCGCTGCTTTAGACCCCAGAAGGTCTGGGAGAGGCCCCGGAAACCTGGCCCCTGCTCTTCAGGTTTGGCAAACTCCAGATTTTTCCAGTGCCTTGTGTTCAGCAAAACCGAAAATGTGTTTGGCTAGAAAGCAACACTTCTCTAGTTCTTAGATCCCTGTGCATTTTTTTTTTTACACACAAATCTGATCCACATGGTTTTGATTTATTTATATTTAATTCATCAAATCAAATTAGGAGCTACAATGATGAATGGGAACAATAGTGACTTCCAAGAAGGTTTTCTTGAGCCCTTCTTCTTAGAATTAAATCACATTTCTTCACCTCCCCTCCTCCAGCTCCACCCATTAAAGACTACCATGCTAAACTGGATTTGGAATTTAGAACTCAAATGTGAAATAATGATCCAAGCTTGGCAGAGCTAAACATAGCAGGGGACATTCAGGGGAGGTCACAGGGAGCATGGGCAGTGGGCGGGCAGCCGGGTGCCTGCTGTGGAGGGGTAATGAAGGCAGGGGGAGGGAGTCTGTGATTCTTCATTAGCTGGCTTAAATAAATTAACCTGCTCTTGTGGGATCCCAACAGAAGCCGCCTAGCCATTTCTCTCCTGGGTATGAATTTATCACCATCCCCTGGAGTAAAGAGTTTCACCCTTAGGAATGGAGATGGGGCTGGGACGGGGGACTATCTTTTTTTTTTTTTTCTGTTCTAACTTCCACAGTAGTTCCTCTTCTACTAATGGTGTCCTCCCCCCTTCTCCTGGCTCTGGTTAGGGCCCCTCCATCTGGAAACATTTAAAACGTATAACAAATTTAATCTTGTGCAAGAGATCTGGGTATATACACCACATATCCATTAAGCTAAATTGTAGGCACGCAGTCATATTTTACGCAGTTCTGTCTGGCCTAGGTTTACATAGACACAGAGGCCATTACTGTCCTTCCCAATTACCCGTCCTACTACACCATCATCTTCAGCTTTAGCCCGAGGCCAACAGTGTTGCTCTGAGAAACTCTGGTCACTGAGATACTAAGACTAAGGACTCTCATGTGTGTTCAAGACAGAGGTGTCCTTTACAGAGCCTCCCCCCACCCGCCCCCTGGACCAGTACATGATGAGTCACTCTGAGCATGAGCACAGATATTTCTAGCTTTGGCTCTCACCACAGTGACCCTGTAACTAATCAGATGTGGGTTTTTAGTGTCATTTTGCTATCTGACCATTGTAGAACCTTGGGGAGTTCTTTCATTCTCCCAAGTTTCAATGTCCATACAATAACTGTGTTTACCTCATAGCTCTGTTAAGAATGAGATGCTGCCTGTAAAATCCTAAGCATGTTGGACAGGGGCATGGGGAGACAGTCTAAGAGTCCAAAGTTTCAGCTAAACAGGAGAAACATGTCTCATACACCTAATGTCAGCATGATGGCCATACCTAACAGTCAGCCCCACAGATCCCTCCTCCAAAATGCCATTTCAGAGTGGGTGTTTTCTCGGGCTAAAAGCGGCGCAGTGACTGGATGGTCTATGAAGTCTAACTGCACAGTGACCGTCCTTCAAACCACACCGAGCCACGTTCTCCTGTACATAAAGACGTATCTGCATGTGTGCACAGAGGAGGGAGGCTGACAGTGGTGTTTTAAGGCTGCTTGAAAGAGCAAAATGCTTAATTAGTGTTTCCTGAGATTCCCCAGGGAGGCTTCTGTAAAGGGCAAAGGTGAGGGTACCATTTAACATGTTGCATGAATGCTTTGCCCCCAAAGGAGAAAGGACAGTTTTATGAGCCCAGTTACAAACCCTGTGTGCAGTGGGGTTCAAAGGGAACAAAGTTCAGGGTTCAGAATTTATTACTTTGCTCTGGTGAGAAGCAGTTTTAGCTATAATTCCCCCAGTCCCAATGTTGGCCAGCATGCAGGGATGAGGAAGTCCAGGAGCCTTTGGACATTCTGTCCAACAGTTGTCCTTACTATGTAGAACTGTTGCGAGCTCAGAAAGAAAACACCTGTAGGCTTTGGACTTGAACTCTTACCATTTCTTACTAGGATAGCATCATGTACAACCCCAGAGTCTATGGGGAAATATGTTTTTCATGCCTAATGTTTCCTAGAAATTTCCATGCCAGCTCCAACTCTGACACTCTTAGAAGGAATTGCCCTTGTTTAGCGTTTGCCTGGGAATGAAACTGGATGTCTGTTTGGCCGATGGGGGATAATGGAATGGACACATGGCCTAAGGGGCAATCAAGTATCTGCATGTGTGCACAGGGGAGGGAGGCTGAGGACGATGTGTGGCAGGTGTGGCAGTCACTTGTATCCTTATATAAAAGGTGAGCTGGGCCCATCAAAGCTCCTCTCTTCAATAGAGATGTGTGGTGTGGTGCTGGGCTGCCTGAGCCATGCGGAATGTGGCTAACTGAATTGCAGAATTCCTCTCACAGGCTTTTGCTGAGGTGGCTCTGCAGGGCTGTGCATCCCAGAAGCCCTCTCAGAAAGCCTGCTTATCCAAACATTCATTTTGTAGACACCAGAAGTATGCCTTCCAATAGAATTAAACATCTCCTTTTTGGGGTTTCTTTGAGTTAATTTGTGTTTCCCACAATAAAAATGACCTACATTAGAATAGCACTTGCTGAGCAGGGCACAGCGTCCGTCACACCAACCAATAGTCCTAGCTCCTTGGGAAGCCAAGACAGGAGGACAGTGAATTTGAAGCCAGCCTGGGTAATACAACAAGACCCCGTCTCAGGTTTCCTTCCCCAGCACATACTAGGTGTGTGTGTGTGTGCATGCATGTGTGCCTGCATATGTGTGTATCTCAGTGTAGAGCATGCAATGAACTGCCACCTCCATTATACAACTTTCCCCTAATCCCAGCACCTATTCTTGGGCAGCACAAGTACATGGAGCTATGGTTATACATTCTGGACATTTCCAGTGTTCACATGGGGCTTTAAAAGCTCATTTTCACAGTCTGGCAAACAATGATGGTGTCTGACTTGCTTTTCCCTACCACAGAAGTTGGGAACTAAAGTTCTCTCTCTCCCAACCGCCTCTACAGCTAGGAGAGTGACATGGTTTTAACCAATGAGATTTAAGCGAGCATACATACAGATGGAGCCAGTTCCCACACTTTTCATGAAAATGGCATGCCTATGGGTGCAGAAGGAACTTGTGAGGCCCCACCCCTAGCTGAAGAGCTCCTGGCAGCTGATGGCTGCTGGTAGAGGAAAGATCATGTGGCTTGAGGTGAGGTCCCCAAGTAAGCTGTTGTTCATCCTAGTGCATGACCAGACAACCAAGTAGCATCGCTGTACAGGCAGCGCTAACTGGACTCAGTGGGTTATTTTTTAAAAATGGAAAGAAAGAAAGGAGGAGGAGGCGAAGTAGAGAAGGGGACATGTTGTGGAAAGGGAACCTGAGGGAGGACTGAGGGTACACGGTCAAAATATATTGTTTACATGCATGACATTCTCAGAGAATAATTTAAAAAAGACAAAAGAAAACCAAAACTCATAAAACATACAGCAGCAGCAACATCAACAAGAAAATCTAATGCTTGGAGCCACTGCCTCCACCTTGCAACCACGAGGGAAAAGCAAAAGAAATGAAGAGATACGGCCCTAGAACAAAGGCTTCTAATTGTGCAAGAAAAATCCACCTCGACATCATTGGTCCATCTGGTTTCTTTGTTTTTTTGTTTTTTTTTTTTATTTTTGTTTTTTTTTCTGATAGGGTCTCATTATGTAGCCCTGCTAGCTTACAACTAACTATATGCACCAGACTGGCCTCAAATTAAGAGATCCTCTTGCCTCTGCCTCCCAAGTGCTGGTATTAAAGGGGTGAGCCACTACCCTCCACTTCATTTGTTTTTTTGAGACAGTCTTGCTGTGTAGTCCTGACTGGCTTGGAACTTTCTATGTGGACCAGGCTGCCTTGAACATTCAGCGACAATCATGCTTCTAGCTCGTAAGTGCTAGGATTACAGGCATGTGTCACCATCTCTGGCCTACTATTAGATTTTCATTATTATTAGATTTTTCTTTAACATGGATACAAAATCTTTTAAAAATAATACATGTGAAAGCCAACATAGAACCTTGTGGTATTCCCAGTACTGTAGGAAATATGCAATTTTAATAGGCAAAATGACAGATACATTTTTCAATTAACTTCTCTGAACAATACCTGAACGACACACATTTCTTTGGTTAAGTAAAATCAAACGAGAGGCGATGCACAGATGAATAGTTCAGCTATAAGGTTTTGAGGAAAAGTGCCTCAGAAAATAGTTCCCTGTATGTATGAAGAGTAGACAAAGCCAACACTTCTGTCTGAGGGACAGAAATCAGGATGTCCCCTTAGGACAATGGCTCTTAACCTTCCTAACGCATCTACTCTTTTAATACAGTTCCTCATGTTGTGGTGATCCCCAACACATTATTTTCATTTCTATTGTTATACAAATTATTTTCATTTCTATTTCATAACTGTAAATTTGCTACTGTTATGAATCGTAACGCAAATACTTTTGGAGATAGAGGTTTGCCAAAGGGATTGTGACCCACAGCTTGAGAACCACCTCCTTAAGGGATATATTTGAGCTAAGCCACAGAGAGAATTGGGTGCTGTGGATGGGGAGCAGGGAACTCTCGGCAAGACTGGATGCAAACAAGCACACGAAACTGAGGGTCATATGCGGTAACTGAGCTCACTTGGTTTGTGCAGGGCAACAGAGAGCTGATTAGAAAGTGGCAAGCCAGGGATGGAGATAGAGCTGGGTTTTCCTCCAAGCTGTGCGGCGCCACCAAAGGCCTCCAAGACATGAGGAGTCAGAATCCTTTGGGAACACTCGCTTTTCCAGCAATATGTGGGAGGAATTGAGGAGGGTGATAAGGAGGCGTGTGACACAGCTGGCTATGTAGGTGACGAGGGCTTGAATCCAGGTAGTCGAGGTGAGAACAGGAGACACGAGAGACATCAGTGCACGTAAGTCATGCTGGCTAATGTTGGGATGTGGGATGGATGTCAGGGAAGGAATAATGTACAACATATTTTATTGTACAAAATAGAAACAAGAACATCACGTGGTACCTCTGGAGCTGAAGACAGGAATGGTTTAATGTAGATGTTGGAGTCATGAACTTTCAGGTCGTGGTCCCCAAGTCCCCTCGTCACTCCAATAGTTGCCATTACCCGGGCCTGGGAGTATAAGGAGAGAGTTATCAGAAACACACACAGCAACAGTGTCCCGTCCCAATTCCTCTTGCCTATCATTTTATGCCATTGCCTGTTAACTGTCATAATATTATCAAGGAAGGGCTCATCAAACCTACTGCCGTATCTTAGACTTACTGGGTGGCTCTGTCTGTCCCTAGCTTTGTTTTGTAGAGCCCAGAGTGAAGGGTGCTGAAAACAAACTAAATGTAACGTGTGTATCATCTATAGCTACTGAAATCAGTTCATACTAAGTCAAGAGCATCTGCCCACCCATTCATCCATGCACGCACCCACAACCCATCCCCCAATGCCCCAGTCCACCCCATCCCCCCCATCCCCTCAGCATCCATCCATCCTTCCAAAAACACTCACTCTACAAGTATTGGCTGGACACTAGCTGCATCCTTAGCAGTGTCAGAGGCAATAAAAAGAGATACAGTTTTGGCAGTTCCTGCCTTTGCTTTAAAGTTCCTGCCTGTTGAGCTTTATGGCTAGGGTGAGTAAATCTTTAGCTGCTCCATGATCTGACTCAATATGCCTACAAATTCCCTCTAGATGGAAAGGAACAAAATGTCACTAATGCATCTATGCACAGACTTCTGGGTTGTAGCTTCACGATTCCTCTGTCCTTGTTTTTAACGGTTTATGGAATTAACATACTGCATTAATATCTACACAGCCAGCTTAAATATCTCATAGAGCACCCACTATGTGCATGAACCACATGAGAGGGACACAAGGTACATCTTTACAATGAAGGAACTTGGCAAAAAAGGTTAGAGGCACATATCTAGCTAATATATAATAAAATGGGCTTCAGTTCTGGAAGGCTCATGAGCAATGGAATATGTAAATTTAGAGGAAACAAAAATTCTACTCAGAAGGCCCCATGGAGGAGACAGTACTAAATTTGGTGCCAAAAGATGGACAGTGTCAGATAGGCAGACACAGAGTATCCGGATAGACTGACTGTTAGCCTGATGGCTCAACCAGTAAGAGGGTCCAGTTCAAATACCTGAGTGGGGCTTTCCTCTGTTACTTGAGTAATAAGATTAATACCTCACAGAGGCAAGGATGAAGTAAGTAAAAGAAGAAACACTACAGTTCATGGCAAGAAGGTGAGAAGACACTTGCCACCAAGACTGACAGCCCAAGTTTGATCCCCCGGAACCCACACAATGGAGGGGAAAGAACTGACTCCTGCAAGTTGACCCCCAACCTCCACACACTTGCTGCAGCTCATAAGTAAATAAATACAAGAAAGAGAAAGAAGAAAGAAAACCGTATTATAATCAACATAGTCTCATCCATCATCCTTGTCCCTGTGGACTTGAGGGAGGCTCAAGTTAGAAGGCAGACAGGGTCATGGTCGAAAGGATGTGCGCGCTCGTGTTCTCTCTCTCTCTCTCTCTCTCTCTCTCTCTCTCTCTCTCTCTCTCTCTGTGTGTGTGTGTGTGTGTGTACAGATACTACAGGAATGTGTGGAGTTAAAAGACAACCTGCAAGAATCAGTTTTTCCTTCTACCGTGTGAGTTCCAGGGATCAAACGCCCGCCATCAGGCTTGGTGGCAGGTGTCTTTACCCAGGGAGCCATCTTCCTGGCTCCCGTGACACATTTAAGGTCCAGAGTCAAAGGATTAAAAAAAAAAAAAAAAAGATATGGAATGTGAAGCCCAGCGAGCTGTGACCAAACAGATTTCAGAAGCCTTCTCCGCTGGGCGGGTCTCCTTCTAGCTAAGGAGTGGTCAGTTTGAAATGGGGACATCCCAGGTCCCTCGTGGCCCTTTTGCCTTCACCCTGTACTAGCAGCTTCTCTGGCTGGAAAAGGTATGAGTTTGTGTTTTAGACCAAAGAACACAATGCCATTGGAAGTGACTGAGTTTGTTTACACGTACACAGGTGGTACCCACAAGGATGCTTAGAAGAATTTCTGGAAATAAAAAAAGTAACAGCTGTGAAAATACACTGACATGCCTGAGCAGGAGTGTGCAAAAAGTGAAAAGGGTGGTGGTGGGGGAAACACTTACAGGCCTCCAAGAAACCAAGGAGAACTCAGAGGGGGAGGACAGTGTGCTACTTTCCTCCAGTGGAGTACAGATGTGTGTGTGGTGGCTTTGTACCGCATCTACTATTATGGTAGACCCCGCCAAACGATCCTCATGGGACTGTTCTCCTCAGCGAGCTGAATGAGATGCTTTAGGGAACTTTGGTGAGACAAACTTTTCAACAAGCTGAAACTGTTTAAAGCCCATTGCCGAAGCTGTGGCTACGTGTACAGGATCAAGGCTGCTAAAGTTCCGGCATAGGTGTGGGAGGTGCTCTGCAGACCTCACCCCCTTACAGAGGGTTTAAACGACAGCTGATCGCTTCTGGGGGAGGAGGCTTATTCCTTTCTAAAGCTGGGACCATTGGTAGATTTCTCATGTTCCAGAGAATGGCCTCATACCATGAACATAAGGGTGGCAGTAATTGCACACTGTAAGTGGGTTATTAAAAAAAAAAAGGCAGTAAGTTTGGGTGGGGGATATGTTGACAACTGGTGGAGAGAAATGGAGTGATGGATCTCTGGTTTCCCTGTATACATGTATGAAGTTCTTAAAAAGAAAAAAACTTAAACAACAACAACAAATCTCACTGCTGAAAGCCTTCTAAAACAGACAGCAGTCCAGTCTCCTGCCCGGGAAGGCACGGTGAACGTAAGTGCGCAGTGTACTTAGTCTCCAGGGACTTGGAGACAGTGGGTACTGGGCCACACTAGAGACCTTGCGTTGATACCCTTGTGAGTCACTTCTTTTTGATAAATACTACCTAATGTGGACAGACGATTCACTTGAGGACTCTTCCTGATGTGGCCCATGCTGTGCACTTCTAATTGAAACTCTTAGCCTGCATTCAGAAAATTTGGAAGGTGTCTTGTTTAATTGGGCTCCAAGCTTCATCATCCCCGTGCTAGCCTCCCAATGTCCTCCAAATCTGCTAACAGATCTAATCATGTCTACAGTCTTCTTTGAGTTCAATTATGGGAGGGCCAGGGAGCTATAGGATGGAGGGAGGGGTGGGGTTGAGGGGTGTCCAAACCCTGGAAATCTTATCTTGAGATCCGCAGGAGTAGGACTGCTCAACCCCACCCCCACCCTTAACCCAGCACATGTAGCCCTGCACATACACCCCCAAGGAGGTCCAGATTAAACTTCCTCTCCCCTTATAAGGTCATGTCCATCAGCATCTGGAATTCTTCCTCATGCAAATGAGGCCTCTCTAGCATCCTGGCCCCAGCCAATGATGTACATTCATCCCCCCCAAAGGTTTAAGTAGCCTTTGGTCCCCCATTAAATGTGCTATCGCACTGAAGCCAGACTCCAGAGAGTCTGTGCTCTTGGTGCTCACAGCCACCTGAAGTCTTTTTCACCCCTGACTGCTCTGCCGCCCCTGCTTCCCCTTTCAGGACCCACCGGTCAAGACATGGGCTCATCGCGCTGTACCGGTCAAGGAAACCCTCATCAGCGTTCAACCACGTGATTCAGTATTTGCTTCTGACTAAGCACTGGGGCTCAATGATGGTTCTGCTCTCTCAGTCTGGAGAGCAGGATCAAGAGATCCTGCAATGTAATTTCAATGGCACTTTGGAGTCCCTTGGTTAGGGCAAGGAGAAAAGCTGATTTACAAAGTCTCAACTTCAATGGTGGAACAAGGAACACCAGGTAAGAACAGAGAGCCGGAGTCCACTGTCCACTGTGTACACAGGGCCCTGGCGCTGTACTTTGCTGCCTGTGTGGTTCTGCCTGGGCTGTGTTTTGATCTTCAAGTCCCAGCTGCCTAGTTTACCAAATAGAGGTAACACAGCCAGCTTGACCTGCCTCTGAGCTTTGCTGTCAGTTACAACATTAAGACGATGTATGTGGAAGAGGTTCGCGTTTAAACCTGTCAAGAGTGACTCAAACGGGCAGGGAGAGAGGGATGCCATTTTCCCAGAGCTGACTTCCATCTTCTGCGCTCTCTCACTCCCCTCAAATCCTGACACTCTCTGCACCCTCAAGGCAGGAGGACCTAGAGAGTGACAGATGTGGAGTTCGCTCAGGTTGCCTAGGCTGTAAAAATCCCAAACTGTCGAGTGGAGGACACAGCCTGCCACAGGCTTTACGAAGCGCGAGAGCCCACAGACACCTCCTCTCCCTCGGGGGGTGAGCTTGAGCCTACCTTCTTGCCTTCACCATATACTAGGGGAAACTTCAAGTCCTCATCCTCGATGGTTTTGTATGCCCTGTAGGGGAAAAAAAAAAGGTTTGCAGTCAATTAGTGACCCTCTGCCCTGACACGGGCTGCTAGGGACCTTGTTTTCCAAGAGAGTCTACCCATCCATAACATTCTGTCTCTTTGTTTACAGAGTTATTCTCCATTCCCCATACAGAAGAGTGTGTGTGTGTGTGTGTGTGTGTGTGTGTGCGCGCGCGCACGCGCGCGAGCGTGCACGCACGTGCTTGAAGTTTGGTAAGCCAGGGACTATCAAGTCTTTATATTCTTAAAGAGAGAGAGGGAAGGAGACTTATAATTAGCGAGAAGGGAGGTGGAATTCTGTTCCTAGTGCCTTTGCGACAACGAAGTGACTCAGCCCCTGGACTCTCCCTGCAGTGCCGGGGTGTGTGTGTGTGTGTGGTGGTGGTGAATGGAGTGTGCGATTCCCGCAAGAGCTAGTTCTCACCTTCGGGGGTTGTTTACATTAAACATCTGCTGGGATGATTAGGGGTGGACCGTACAGCACGCATCTACCTCAGGATGAGAGTCAAGGCTGGGCAGAAAATTGTTTTGGAATAGCTTTCAGAGGGCCATTCACCACCCAGAAAGCTACTTTACGCTTCATGGGTTTTATGCCAGACACGAGTGTGTAGATGTCGCCGTCAGCGAAGGAAGCCATGTGTCCCAACTCTACCCACAAGCAAGTTTAAAAAAAAACATGCAGGCAAACATCAGAGCCAGTTAGCGGCTGTGTCCCTTGGTTAAAGCAGACCTGCCTTTCTTCTAGTCTTTTCCTCATCCATAAGGTGGGGATCGACAATATACAAGTTACAAGGGGCTCAGCACGGAGCCTCTGCTCATTCAGGGCCAATTAAGGGCAGCTTAGTTGTACTTAGCAGGTAGTTAATTTTTGGTGTAACATTTTCCCCTTTCTGCAAAATGAGGGGATATTGCTACTTATTTATTCACCAACCCAGAATGACTGTGTGGTGGTGGTGGGGGGCTCAGGACTCTATTACCCAAAGAAGGTCAAAAAGTAGGACAGGGTAGGATAGGGTAGGATAGGGTAGGAAAGGTATAAAATGCATGGAGAAACCTGTTTATTTTTTTAATTTTTTATTAATTTATTCATATTACATCTCAGTTGTTAGCCCATCCCTTGTATCCTCCCTTTCTTTCCTCCCTCCCGTTTCCCCCTCTACTCCCTTCCCCTATGTCTGTGACTGAGGGGGACCTTCTCCCCCTGTATATGCTCCTAGGGTATCGAGTCTCTTCTTGGTGACTTATTATCTTTCCTCTGAGTGCCACCAGGCCTCCCCGTCCAAGGGACATGGTCCAATATGGGGCACCAGAGTTTGTGTGAAAGTCAGATCTCCTTCTCCACTTCACGGTGGAAAATGTCCTGTCTATCGGCTAGACTGGGTAGGGGTTCGAAGTTTACTGCCTATATTTTCCTTGGCTGGTGCCATAGTTTGAGGAGGACCCCAGGGCCCAGACCCGCCTGTAGTTTTCCAGGATCCTCTGGATCCTTCTATTTCCTCATTCTCCCAGGCTTTTCACACCTAAAGTCTCAATAGGATGTCCTCCCCTCTGACCCACTTTCCTGGTAGGTAAAGTTTTTCATGGGGGTGTACCCCTTGGACTAGTGTTTCGATATAAGTGAGTATATACCATTAGACTCTTTTTGCTTCTGGGTGAACTCACTCATTATGATAATTTCTAGTTCAATCCATTTGTCCACAAATTTCAGAAATTCCTTGTTTTTAATAGCTGAGTAGTATTCCATAGTGTAAATATACCACAGTTTCTTTATCCATTCTTCTACTGAGGGACATGTAGGCTGTTTCCATGTTCTGGTTAATTATGAATAAGGCAGCTATGAACATGGTTAAGCATATGTCCCTGTTGTGTGGTAGTGCATCTTCTGGGTATATTCCAAGGAGTGGAATAGCTGGGTCTTGAGGAAGCCCTATTCCCATTTTTCTGAGAAAGCGCCAGATAGATTTCCAAAGTGGTTGTACTAGTTTGCATTCCCACCAGCAAGGAAGGAGTGTTCCTCTCTCTCCATATCCTCGCCAGCATGTGGTGTCAGTTGAGTTATTGATCTTAGCCATTCTGATGGGTGTAAGATGGAATCTCAGAGTCGTTTTGATTTGCATTTCTCTGATGACTAAGGAGGTCGAGCATTTCTTTAAGTGTTTCTTTGCCATTTGATATTCCTCTGTTGAGAATTCTGTTTAGTTCTGAGCCCCATTTCTCTATTGGGTTATTTGGTTTGGTAGTGTTTAATTTCTTGAGTTCTTTATATATTTTGGATATTAGACCTTTGTCAGATGAAGGGTTGGTGAAGATCTTTTCCCAGTCTGTAGGCTGTTGCTTTGTTCTCTTGACAGTGTCATCTGCCTTACAGAAGCTTCTCAGCCTCATGAGGTCCCATTTATTAATTGTTGACGTTAAGGCCTGGGCTGTTGGTGTTCTATTCAGGAAGTTGTCTCCTGTACCTATGTGTTCCAGACTCTTCCCCACTTTTTCCTCTAATTGGGTTAATGTCTCTGGTTTTTAGGTTGAGGTCTTTAATCCACTTGGACTTGATTTTTGTGCATGGTGACAAATAGGGGTCTAATTGCATTTTTCTACATGTAGACACCCAGTTAGACCAGCACCATTTGTTGAAGATGCTGTCATTTTTCCATTGAATGGATTTGGCTTCTTTGTCAAAAATCAAGTGACCAAATGTGTGCGGATTCATCTCTGGGTCTTCGGTTCGATTCCATTGATCCACTAGCCTATTGCTGTGCCAGTACCATGCTGTTTTAATTACTGTTGCTCTATAGTACAGCTTGAGATCAGGTATGGAGATTCCTCCAGAAGATCTTTTATTGTATAGGGAGAAACCTGTTTATTAAATGGCTTCCAAGGCCTATACTTTAGGCAACTAGAGAGTGAAGGTGAGATCAAATTCATGACTACTCTTGCTATATATAAGCATGGAGCCCAAATTAAAAGGCACTGAGAACTAATGATGGCGAGACGTGGTGACACATGACAGAGATGTCATGCTGGAACTCATCCACTCTTACTAACCTGAAATTTAAGTCTTTAAAAAAGCACGCACCCTCAAGGTGGGAAGCAAGTACTCCCTGTTGTCCAAGAAACCATTTGGACACGCCATTCTTTCCCTGGGTGGAGAATCGGTCGAGATTTTTGCCATCAAGTCCACCCAGGTTCAAGTTTAGCACAGAGTATGTGGATGTACTCTCTGGACCCCAGGAGCCTCATCACTCAAACAAGGCAAGTTGATGATAATGTACAGAGCTCAGTAGACACTCGGCACAGCTATGCTCAGAGCTCAGGAAAGCTGCTGCGGTCCCCGGCATGTGAGCCCAGAGTAACCCAGAAATTGAATTTTCAAGGAAAAAGAACCATAGTATTTCCTTCCCTTAAGCCTATCAAATTAACACAAAGTGGAAATTAGCCACTTTGATGTTTAACATACTCACATAAACTATTTTAAACACTGTGGTACATGAGCCACTTGGGTGAACAAATAAAGCTATTATTAGACTCTAGCTCCGGCGTAGGGATCAACTGTGCCACGTGGTTCTCAACTCTGGCTGTATAATGAGCCACCTGCAGGGACTTTGCGACATCCTAAGGCCCAGCCCACATCATGGAGCAATGAAAGCAGAGTCTGGGAAAGAGTCTTAGGCGTCAAGTGTTTTGCTTTTAAATCTTCCCGGTAACTCCGACATACAGCCGCCTTTGACTGTTGTAGACCAAGCGTCAGCGAGCTCACACTGGAAGTGACTTAAGCAGTAAGTCCCTCATCAGTTTGGCTATTGAGAGGGGAGACTGCACGGATTCAAGGAGGGGGAAGGAAGTGGGCCAAGGAGGGCCCCTCAAATGAGCATGAACGGCCTTCAAGATGCTGCGTGGGTGAGGAGGAGACAGTCTTAGAGAGGTGAAGTGGTTACGAATCACACCGGGGAATGCCTGGCCTTGATGCCAGCGCAGGAGTTTGGCCATGGAAAGAAAGTGGAAGGCAGGGCAGATCTAGGATTAAGGGCAGGAGAGCATTCCCTAGGGATTGCCTACGAGACTCTACTGGCTTGGGAAGACAGAGAGAAAGCTGTTCTAATTCCACCATTCAGCACAGGGCATCAAATCCTCCCAGAACAGAGGCTACCAGCTCTGGACGACAGGCACGCTGTCTTTGGAGTTGCTACTCCTGGACCAAGGCAATGTCAAAATTCCATGTTATATCATAGCTTATCAATTTACCCTTAGAATAAAACCCCCAAACAGAAACAAGAACTAGGAGGGTAGCTCAGCTGGCAGAGGGACTGCACGAAGCCCCAAAGCACAGCTGTAATGCCAGCAGCTGGGAGGCAGGAGCAGGTGGATCCTAAGTTCAAAGGGATCATAAGGTCACCCTTGGACATAAGTGCATTGCCAGGCAGCCTAGGCTGCAAGAGACCCTATTTCAAAATGAATAAAAACAAAAATGATGACCTTGAGAAAAGAAAAGAGTTATTCTGTTCCTACTGGTGTTGGTTTTCAATAAAACACGAACCCTTCCTCCTCCTCCAGCAACAAACAAGGATAATCATTGTACTGAGAGAACAGACAACAACACTTTCTCCCACTCACTCTTTCTGGGTACCAAGCTGAGTTCATTATATAAGTGGACTTCTGTGTACCGACAGAAAGTCTTGAATAACAACATAAATGCTTGGGACTAGAGGTGTTGCTTACTGGGAAAGCTCACACTCAGCATGAGTGATGCCTAGGTTTGAATCTTGGTAGCAAAAACCAAACAACAAACAAAAACCCCTCAAGAATAAATAAATAAAAAAAGAAAGAAAGAAAATTGAAAATGGGAGTCTATATAGATTTAGGGCTAATAGTAATTCCAGCAGATATAATTTACTGGGGCAGATACTGAACTTAGTATTTATATATAGTTTCTAAAAATCTTTTGGAGGCCCCATCATAAGATGGGGAAACAGGGTCAGGGGACTAAGTTGCTTTCCTAAGGTCACACATTAAGTGAATGGCCCTTTACCAGAAAACACTCTAATGAAGTATGCCACCAGTGCTAACCTTTGGGGTGTTTCCCTCGGACCAGCAAATGTTTGATGAGGGAAAGTGGGCGAGTGAGGGCAGAACACTTTCTGAGCAGCAAGAGAACAGATCCACTGCCTCGCAGCCAATGAAACGTGCAGGGAGGAAGCGGGGTGGTAAATAGAGGAAGTTAGTGTCTGGGGCCTCACACTTGTGTCTGATCCCTGCCCACTTCATCTGCGGCCACAAAAGGCAGCTTATCCCTGCTCTTCAGAGGACAGATATCCTTCAAAGCTGCTGGGTAGCTAAAGGCTTCCTTCTGATCCTGCCCACTTGCAAGGCCCTGCCTCGTGCTGTCCTTCAGCACCTTCTTTTAGACCATAGCATTCCTGCTTCTAGCTTGTCCGTGGCTCCGGTCTTCCTCACCTGCCGTGTGTGTGTGTGTGTGTGTGTGTGTGTGTGTGTGTGTGTGTGTGTGT
>OU015756.1:11611061-11631975 GCA_907169655.1 Acomys percivali
TGTGTGTGTGTGTGTGTGTGTGTGTGTGTGTGTGTGTGTGTGTGTGTTTGTGTGTGAGAGAGAGGGGGGGGAGAGGGAGAGAGGAGAGAGGAGGACAGTGGGACTGGAGAGCTCCAAGATACTGAGGTTGCTTTTATCTGATGTTATAACCAAGAGTGTATAACCATAGGACTAATTCCTTTATTCCAGATTCTAAGATTTGGAAACTTCTGTTTAAATAATTGGATCATTTACTGGCTTTCTAATAATATAACAGAGCAAGGAATATAGGCAAGCAACCACTTGTTCTAAGACAGCAAAGGTATCTAAAGGGTATGTGAAAGACTCTTACTCTTACATTGGGTCAATGCCTTTATGAACATTCATAAGATGAGAAATGAATGCAAAACGTTTACAGGGGGCTTATGTTGTTGGCTTTCCCTACCTGTGAAGTGTTACTCTGGGCTGGCCTTGAACTTGGAGAGATCTGTCTGGCTCTGCCTCGAGAGTGCTGGGGCTAAAGGTGTGCGCCGCTGCTATGCCTGGCCTGAAACTGCTACTTAAATTTATTTGAGAGTTACACTTCACAGGTTTGCTTGCTTTGAGTTTTTTTTTTTTTTTTTTTTTTTTTTTTTTAAAGACAGGTTCCAGGACAGCCAGGGCTACATAGAGAGACCCTGTGTCAAAAAAAAAAAAAAAAAAAAAAATCAAAGCAAGCAAAGAACCTTGTGTTGGAGAGCTCTGAAGACGTCTGGGATGAGCTAGCTCAGCTTCCTCTTCCTGGTTCTATGTTTCATGGGACCTTGGGGACCATACATCCCCAGGCATACCACCACTGACTCATCACAGTTGTTAGTCAAACATCACAGACGGTGACAAGGGTCTTCTGTGGGCCTTTGGTCTGTCAGTGGTCTCCAAGTTTGGACCCTGTTCTTAAAAGATCAATGAAACTGATACTAGCACTGTATGCGTGCCTGTGTAGGGTGGCTTTATGGTCGCAGATTGAGACTGTGAATAAAACAAACAAACAAACAAACAAACAACCTCCCCCACCAACATCCAAACAAAACAGGCTTTGGTCCACAAGGAAAAGATCTAAAAAAGCTTTCTTGCTGCAGTCTCTCATAGCTCGTTAGGGCCATGGCTAGTTTACTTTGAACAAAGATTCCATTGCCAGCATTAAGTTTACCTCACTAACTCCAGTCTACTGTTCTAAACCTATCAGAGATATTGTTTTGACTTCGTTTTCAGACCGGGTCTCACTATGTAGCCCTGGTTGTCCTAGAATTTACTATGTAGACCGGGCTGGCTTCTAACTCAGAGAGATCCACTTGCTTCTGTCTCCAGAGTACTAGGATTAAAAAAAGCATGTGCTACCACACCTAGCTTAATTTCTTTCTAAAAAATATATTATATGAGGTGTATTAAATAAGCATGGGGAGAGAAAGAAAGGGGGAAGGTACCTCAGAGAAAGGGGGGGAGAAAAAGAGGTAAGGGAGAGAGAGGGGGGGAGAGATTGGGTGGGTGGGCCACAAGGAGGGTCTCTAATTTCTTTTTCTTTTAAAGGCTTATTTATTTATGCATATTATGCATACGCATACTCGGTCTGCATAAAAGACTACACTCCAGAAGGGGTCACCGGATCCCATTATAGACAGTTGTGAGACACGGTGCAGTGGCTGGAAACTGAACCCAGGACAGCTGGAAGAACAGCCGCTGCTGTGAGCCACTAACCCATCCCTCCAGCCCCTCATTTCTCTTTTTAATGCAAACAATAGATGGAGAGGCGGGTGAGCAGAATCTGTGGAGTCCCCAGCCAAGGGTGGACAACCAGGTACACATGTCTAAATTACTTAGAATTACAACTGAAAAATCAGTGGCTGAGAAAGCACTGAGCCGGGAGACCTATTTCTGTTTCCTTAGCCCTGGGATTTGAAACAGACGTTCTAGAGATTGAACTTGGGTCCTTGTGCTTGCATAGCACCTCCTGGTCCTCTACTGTGACCTCCCAAGCTCCCTCTGGACGTCATCGTCATCCACGGAGTACATCCTGCAGCCTCCTCTTTCTCCTAAATGATGGCCTTTCTCTAAAAAGAGATGCAGAGAAATTGCTTGGTCCCCAGACTGACTTCTTTAGCAGGACTTCAAAGTCATTTACAAAGAACAGAATCCCTTCTGGAGGGCCCGGAGGACTGTTTCCCTTTGGGGATGGCATAATCTGGACAGTCGCCTTGTGATCTCCAGTGACACACACCAGCGAGTCACATTCTTCCACTGACCTCTCGACATCCTCTTGGACGTCTCTCTCTTCCCTTGAGGATCCTTCTTCCTGGATGCGTTTCCTTCCTGGCAGAGCCCACTGTGGTGAGCTACAGCACACCCGGCCCACAGTCAGGGCTTTGGGAGGCACACAGCAATCCTCACGTGGACTAGCTGCGTGAACTTGGAAAAGTCCCTGAAATGCCCGAACTTGCTTCTTCAGCTGGATGCTTGATAGGAATATTTGCAAGGGCTAAATGCTAATATGCCCTTCATGAAGCAGGCAGGAGTTAAGGTCAGAGGAAGCCCACTCTCTCCTCAACAGAGAGGTGGAGCTAAGCAACTGGCCACTGGAGGCAGCAAATATCCACAGAGACACCATCTTGCTAAGCAACCCAACCACCCCAACTTAAGCCCGTTCTGCTTTCAACCAGTGATATACAAGACTGCGTCCACCTTTACCCAAACAAGCCCAGGCCCCAGAAGGATCTAACCAGCAATCTAAGGGGAGAATTGCTGGGCTACTTTCTCTTGATGGAAGTGCATTGACTCTCCAGGAGGGAGGAGAAGGCCACAGGAGGCCTCTTCACAGCACAGAATGCTAGCCTGGCACAGTCCCTTTTCACCAGGTTGAATGGGCTTGGATGGACAACGGTGGGACGAACCATCCTGACCTCAGGTCCTCACTGTGGCCTCCCTAGAATAGGGTCTCAACAGCCACTTGCACCCCACAAGGCCCAGGAGGATATACCACCCTAGCTTAGAAGCCCAAATGCCAGTGGTGGCTTCAGAGCTTGGCGACACCCAAATTAAGCAATACTGGAATCTGTCATGGCTCTCCTCTGACTGGCCCATCCCACCTTGCTCTTCTTATGCCTTCCTGGAAAAAGCAGTATGGGACTAGCAGGTACTTCTTGCTTCCTTTTTTTTTTTTCTTTTCTTCCTGCCAGCCATCTGTATTTCCAAAGGTGTCAAACAGGGAGCCTGACCATAAAGTTCCGGAAGTGGAGGCTGCTTCCTGCTCTCTGTGTATGTGCACGCAGGCGCATATGTACTTTCACACAAGATTCAGTGTTTACGTCTTACTGTTACATATTTCAAATGTCATCTTTAAAGAGGCCTCCAGGCTTCAAAGTGTTACAGAAAATTCTCGGATGGCATCATAAGCTTGCAAGTGGGTGGGAACCTGGCCCATTAAAAAGAGGGGGCCAGACAGTCAGGACACTGAGTCTAAGGCAAAGCTTAACGAGAGTGAGCTCCTGTCAGAGTTGCAGAGGATGGGCATCTAGGGAGAGTCTGAGGGAAGGGAGAAATATCTGGTACTTGCAAGGAAGCTTAGAGGCTAGCTTTTATGTTTTGGCCAGGTTCAACTTCTCCACCATAGGCTGAGAGCACTGCATGGCAGGACTGAGTTTCTTTCGAATCTATGTTGTGTGCACGCGAGCGTGGCCTGCCATACTCTGTTTGACTCTTGTTTTCCTAAACTCATGAGCTCATAGCAAGTTTCAATACATATTTAGTTGTATGGGCTCTGGTAAGGTCAATTTGAGGTTCTCTAAAAAAATATGATCTTTTTCAAATTTTGGTCTTTGGGGGGTGTCTTTTATATTAGCTGAAGTCTGTAAGTGTCAAGCCATTTCTTGCATCTCTGTTGGACCCAGGTGCAAACACTGAGTTTGAGCTGTCTGAAAATGACTCATATTTGGCGAGAAACCGAAGAGGGTTGGCCACAGTGTTGCCTAGGTTCAAAGTGGGAAGGCAAACAGCTCCCCCATCTCTGTCCCCTAGAAGGGAAGGCTCCTGGTCTCTCAAGAAAAGCTTTCACAATGGGGTTTGAGGTCCGGTCCTAGAAAGGAAATGTCCCTGGTGACAGCTGACCTCTAGGAAAATCCCCTCTTCTTTCATCCATTAGTGTCCTTGAACCAGAGCATTCCTGGGGCCTAGGAGTGGTAATTGTACCTTTTTGCCTAAGGCAATGGTTCTCAACCTTCCTAATGCTGCGTCCCTTTAATATGGTGCCTCATGGTGTGATGACCTCTCCCCAACCATAAAGTTATTCCTCACTGTAATTTTGCTACTGTTAAGAATCATAATGTACAGGCTGGAGAGATGGCTCAGTGGTTAAGAGCCAGAGGTCCTGAGTTCAATTCCTAGCAACCACACGGTGGCTCACAACCATCTATAATAGGATCTGATGCCCTCTTCTGTGATGCAGATATACAGGAAGACAGAACATAAATAAATCAATCTTTTTTTTTTTTAAAAAAGAATCATAATGTAAATGTCTCTGTTTTCTGATGGACACAGGCCACCCCTGTGAAAGGGCCATTTGAGGGGTGGTGATCCACAGGTTGAGAACCACTACCCCTACAGGCTCCCCTGTCTCCCACCAGGCCTGTGTTTTACAGAAAGAGGCAACAGAAGGGACTGAGGAGATGACACAGTAGGTAAAGTGCTGGTTGTAGGTACTGGTTAGTTTTTATAACCTTGACACAAAATTACCTGAGGAGAGGGCACTTGAATGGAGAAATCACCTCATCAGATTAGCTGGTGGGCATGTCCATGGGGGCATTTTCCTCAGTAGTTTTAGATGTGGGAGGGCCCAGCCCACTGTGGGTGGTACCGCCCTTAGGTGGGGCTGGGTTGTATAAGAAAGCAGGTTGGGCAAGCCAGTAAGCAGCATTTCTCTCTTCTAGGACTTCTGCTTTGGTCCCTGCCTCCAGGTCCTGCCTTTAGTTCCTGCTCTGACTCCCTTCACGATGAACTCTAATGTGGAAGATGCAATAAACCCTTTCCACCCCAAGTTCAATTTGTTACGGCTTTATCCTGGCAACAGAAAAGCAACCCAAAGTTACTGCACAAGCTTGAGGACCTGATAGGTGGCGGTGGTGGTGAAGGGGACAAGGCAAGCTTTGGGTACAATGAGAAAACCAGTTCCAAAAGGTAAGTTAGAATATGACATAAACCTCTCCATACATGTGCTGCATGCACACACACAAACATGTGTGTACACACAACACACACACACACACACACACACACACACACACAAGGGAATACAGCTTTTTTTTTTTTTTTTTAAATCTTACTGGCCAATCTATATTCTCTTGAGAACGTGACTAGATTAGAGGAAAGACTTTGTACTCTGGGACCAGTGGGATCAGTCTTGCTAACTCTGGTTGAAACAGGCGCATACTAAGCCAGCATTTACTTTTATCTACAATATAGACATCAGTCTTTTCTTTCCATCTGACGCTGCTTGGCTTGTTGAACATGCTTGCCTTGGTATGCTATCTGGTTTTGCAATCTATGAATGGCTCGCTGCCCACAGCGTTCGGAGTTCCGAGTGAGAAAGCAGAAGCTTCTAGACCAGCAGCTAAGACTTTGAGCAGATAAAAGCCATAGGTGGTGTACTCGTTCCTCCGGCTTGCTGAGACTCTACCTCTAGCCCAGGTGCTGGAAGATAGTGCTAATTAAGTAAAGAAAGCAAAGGTCATTTACTGACGCGCAGCCCCAAGCGGAGTACAGGAAGTCATTGCATAGAACATGAAAAATGCTTAGAATCTGTTCTTGAAAACTACAACGAAGTGCATGTAAAAGAGAGCGAGAGCTATTTTGGGACAGATCATTCGGAATGACTCTTAGGGAAATTCCACATTTGGAAATTATTTCTGATTCATTGCTTTCTTGGTGTGCATTAGCACTTGGCTCAGAGGGCTCTATATTCTGATCAATAGCATTAACTCTCCCCACAGGCCTGAATCACAGATCCTCACTTTTACGAACACGCCAGTGGAGAGTGATTTTAGCTTTCACTGGGACCATTTGCTCTGAAACAAACATGAGCTTCAGTGACATGGGCCTTTTATGTATGGGATCATGCCAACATATACCAAATCTGATGACCAAAACTGGCTACATAGCCACAAATGGTAGGGAGAAAACAGCACAAGAGATTTCTAGTTAGGGAGAAGTTTCCACTGCATAGGCTAGAGCCTCCATGCCAGCCCTCACAAGTCTCATGGGGCCCATCTCTTGGTCTGCATCAGGGCACTCATGTCATGGAGTATAGAGTCCTGTGGCTCCTGGGAGAAGCTACACTTGGGGCTACACCAGATGACAATCTTTCAAGACCTTCTATGGAAGGGCCTTGGATTGGTAAGACCATACAGGCAGAGCCCAAGCACCCCAGAGAGTGTGTTGGTCCTTTTCCAAGTCTTCTGCTGGATCTTAAAGAATCTTGAATATTTCAGATAAGCCTACACATCGTCCACTACTATTTTAACAGACAAGATGACCCCATGCCAGACTGTAGAACTGTGTAGTGAAACACATTTACCCTTTGGATTCCAAATCACCCTAATTCATAGGGAAGAGGCAAGGGTCTAGGTGAAGGTACCTGTCCTCGCTGGCAGGAGGAACACACGCTCCAGGAACATACACCAAGATGTCCAAACATTAAATGGGACAGGGTACAGAGACAACAACTGGTTACCTTTCTGCTGTCGCTCCACTTCTAACACTTTCCAGGTTTCCATACAAGTAAACTCTGTTCCAGGCAATGCACGTCTTTACATATATAATTCTTATAGTGACCTTGTAAAGTAGTTAGGGTTAGACAAATAACCTATTTCTTACAAACAAGAAAATGCATTCACAGGTTTCGGGAGATGGCTCAATGGTTGCAACTCTTATTGAACAAATATGAACACCCAAGTTTGGATCCCCAGAAGCCCACATAAGGCACAGAGGGAACAGCAGCTGACTTGTAATTCTAGCATTAGAAGGTGGAGACCAGGGGCCCATAGAGCAAGCTTGCTCGAGCCCAGAGCTCTGCTGAGAGACTCTGCCTCAGTGAGTCAGGTGGAAGAATGCCTAGGGGATGGTTCCTAACATCAAACTTAGGCTTCCACAGGCATGTGTATATACACACGCATGCTTACCCACGTACAGAGAAAATATGCACACTATGCACAAAAACAAAATGGTAAGAGAAAAAGAAAATGCAGGCAGAGAGAGGCCATACAACTTGGAAAGAGATGTCGATCTCGCTTTCAGGTCTGCCTCAAGCGCACATGTGCTTTCCTCTGTGTCCGTGAAGAGCTATGGAGTTGTGTGAGCACCACAAGATGCATGAGTGCTGAATTGCTAGTTTCCTTTATCAGGTTGAACTACAACACTTCTGAAAGCTCCCTCCATCCTATCGGGGTTTCTCAGGGTTGAGCCATGGAGAAGGTTGAATGTATCAGTCTTAGCACTTCTCCCTTTGGCAATATACAGCTGCAGGAGGTCACTGTAGATGGACTTAGGTTTCGTGTGAGGTCTTGCTTTCAAATGGTTCCATGAAAAGAAAGCAGAGTACCCAAAGCCTCAAACTTAGGTGCCAGGTTTCCAAAGGGTGATGGAAGGCAAACTACAGGGTCGGGCAAAACAGACAGACATGATGCACAAAATTGTGAAATCAGCTACTTAAGAGGTACAGGCCCTCACTACTCACCTTGGGTTTTATCCCATGCCTAGAGCCTGAACTGTTGGGATTATGGGAAAATGCATGGAGAGAGGCTTACCTCAACCACTACTGTGGTTCCCTTGGCACCTGAGTGTTTGTCAGCACTAGTCTACCAACCCCCAAGATAGCCCCTTCTGAATACAGTCTGTGGCTCACTGTAAGCAGACAAAGAGGCTCCTAAGCATAAGCAAGTGGATGGGCAGAGGAAAAGCCCTCCAGTGTCTTAGGAGTCAGAGCCTGTTACAGAACCCCAGCCGGCCACTGGCCCGCCCTCTTTAATTAGTCAGATCTGCAGGTAAGTGCTACCCAAGGCTAATGTCTAAAGATATACGGAATTCACCTTGAATTTTTATTTTAAAATGCAGACTCAAAGATTCTTATTCAGAAGGAGGGGTAGAATCAAAAAGGGCTTTATTGCTGTGGCTGTTTGTGTTTTCAGAGGCTGGGAGGTTGAGACAGCTCTGGCTGTCCTGGGACTTGCTATGTGGACCAGGCTGGCCTTGAACTGCCTGCCTGTACCTTCCAAGTGCTGAGATTAAAGACATGCCCCAGCACAGGCAGCTCAGAAGGTTTAATATCACTTCAGACTATAAAATTTTGCTATGTGATTCTATAGGCTGTCTACCAATTTTGCACGGGACTCCAACATGCACTCATAGGCTCAACTTCATACTAGTGCACCACAAAGTCACAGACCTTTCTCTCTCTGATTCTCCAATGCCCGAACATACCTGATGCACTGAGGAACAGGTGAACAGACGAACCCACAGAGTGCCTCATTCTTGATTCACGTGAAACAAGGCTGGGCCAACCCTCATGGGGGCCGGAGCCAGTGGCATCTATTATTGCGTTTTCTACAGCAACAAGGTGGAGAAACTGACTGTGTCACCCTCCATTCCTTTCTGAACCACCTGAGACTCCCCACCATCATCTGCTGGGCAGCATCCAAGGAAGGGATAGCTGAGAAATGACCTACAGTTTGGGGATTAACTAGCCTCCTGAAGTCCATGTGTTAACGGCTCGGTCACCAATGCCATATCCGAGGAGGTGCGGATGTGTGGGAAGGGATTGGACACAGGAAATCGGATTTCATCAGCAGGAGGTAAGGCCTACTTGGCAGAAGTCAGTCACTGGCAGTTTGTCCATTTGTTCTTTTAAATAGGTAGAGCCTCCTTAATCCCATGCTAGTCTGGGGTTCCTCAAATAGCTACGGATGGCTTTAACTTCCTAATTTTGTCTTCCTAGCCCCTGAGTACTGAGATTACAGGAGTGCTACCACGCCCAGTTTATGGAAGCAAGCTCTTGAAAGGAATATCTTCTCCTCCATCTTTTCTTTTATCTTCTGCTTTCTGGCCATCATGAGATGGATGCACAGTTTTCCTCCGCTGTGATGTTCTGCCATGACAGAGCTTAGAATGCTACCAAGGCAAGGTAACCACGCTCCGAGCCAGTTGTTCTCAACCTGTGGGTTGCCCCCCTCTGGGGGTGGATCAAATGACCCTTTCACAGGGGCCGCATATCAGACATACTGTGTATCAGATAACTCCATGACAGTTCACAACAGCAGCAAAATTAAAGTTATGAAGTAGCAACAAAAATAATTTTTCCTTGCGGGGGAGGGGGGGTCACCTCAACACGAGGAACTGTATTAAAGTGTCACAGCATTAGCGTTATGAAAGTTGAGAACTGCTGCTCTGAACGCTGGGAAGGCATGAGTGAATCTTTCCTTTTATCACAAGCATTTTGTCACAGCAATAGAAAATAATCCAATAATCTTGCCTTTAAAATACTCTTTGCATCTTTCCTCAACCACTTTTGAGTTATTCCAGAAAGATCTGCATCTAGTTCTTCAGCAAAGGTAGACACAAAACCTAACCTTCACCGTGCCTACACCACGGACCTGTCAGAAGTTAAGAGGACCACAGTGTTAGGATGAGGTCTTCTAAGGTCTAAAGTCGGGCTTTGCTAGCTCTCTGGATGGGTACCTGGGGTGAGCTCAGCTCTGAGCGGTTTAAATCAGCACTATGCCCCACTGATTCCAAAGAAGTCCCCCAGCCACACCGGCTAAGACCCGCCCCCCCCCCACCTCTGTTATCCTGAAACCAGCAGCATCAATCTCTCAGTCTGAAACTCGGTGGGCAAAGAGTAGGAAAATAGCCTCACTCTCTGATAAGAGTGGAATATCAGAAACAGAGGCGTGGGGGAGGGCACAAGGGAATGTTCTGACAGGCTATTAAGGCACTCGGGACATCTGTAAGAGCGTTATGGTGTGTACGTCTCCTGTGGGCTCAATGGCTGCTCCGTGCATCCTCTTCTTCCATGCTTCCCACATGTTGGCTATGTGAGCCTACCGCAGCAATGACGGCTAGCTGACACAGACCAATTTAACTGTGTGAAACACTGAAATAATTACACACAGGCTGCGCAATGACTAGCTAGACCCAATGAATCTCCTGTCTGTACTCAGGGTCCTTTGAAGAGTCCCCAAGATGCACTAGTCAATAAAGGCTTAATAATGCCTAACACAGCAGGGGATTTCCAGGACCCTTGCATCCGCCAGGCTGAGTCTGTGTTCTCCACACTGATTATTAAAACATTTTGAAAATCACCTCTGGCTTCTAAGTTCCCAAAACACACATTCTGTCTTAACCCCTTTGGCCTCTGCTTATGCTGTTTCTTTGCAAACAATTTCCATTCTGGTAGCATTAGCCCTCCTGAGACCCCTGTCCGGATCTAGGCGTTTAGATTCCAACACAGCTTGCTGCACAAAGTCACTCCCAAACCCAATCTCCTCTCCCAAAGACAAGTGCTTTCTCCACGACTGCTTCTGGCCTTGCATTTAGACCCTTGCTAATAACCTCTACGTTTCTACCTGTCAACTCCGACAGACTACCACAGTCCTGTGTGATTCACTCCCTCTGATAGGTGGTCCCTGCTGCTGTCCCTGCAGCAGTGTCCGGCCACTGCGGGTATGGCTCCGGAAAGCACAGCATCAGGGACCTAGATGGAGTGCAGGCCCAAAGAATCCTATAGGAAAAAAAAAGTGCCCAGCTAATGTCCCAGCATCCGGAGGACTCTCCTGGGGACACACAGGAGATTCCCCGGGCCTAGTTCGTTGTTTCCCAGTCAGTGTGCAATTATTTCAGTGTTCACACAGTTTAATTGGTGTGTGTCAGCTAGCCATCACTGCTGGTGGTAGTCTCCTTTAACTAACATGTAGAAGGGATGGGCAAGGAAGAGAAGGAGGTTGATTTGAGGCTCTGGCCTAGCACAGCCATGTCCACTGGGAACGGTGACAGGCAGGAAGCTAGGACAGCTGCTTGACACAGTTCCAGCAGAGCTGAGCAGCTTGCTACAATCCGTGTCCTTCTATCTGTAACTTTTGGGGTTTTGGCTGCGCATGTTGCATTACTGGGGACTTTTTGCATTGTGATGCATTTTATGTCTTTTCCTGAGAAAAATTATCTGTGTCTTTTTATGAAAATCCTAAAATTGTGTACTTTATCTGCCCACTATTTGGAAGTCTTCCTTATGCCCTGGAGATCATTAAGCAGAGATAATCACATGGCTAGAGGAGGCCATTATTCGAGGTTCTTCTTGGCGTATCTGCCCATGCACTAACTCAAACAGTATAACTGGTGCAGGGTAAACAGAGACAATTGGCAAACCCTGACTGGCCAGGAGAATAGGTTACAGATCCAAGGTCTCTTTTTATTAAAGGCTTAGAGCACTCTGAAAATGTAGTTTAAAAATAGAGGGGTCCTACAGGGTATACCCTGGGAGGAGCAGACTTCAGTAAATAAGACAAAGGGACCGAAATAAACTTTTCCTACTTTATAGTATTGATGATGAAGCATATAGTAAAAGAAGTTAGGTATTGGTATTTGCTATTCATAAAAAGACTGGTCCAGGTATTTCCTGTTTGTCTGGCGTGCTTTCAAACAACTGCCAGGCTAAAAGTAGGCTGTCATGTATTATCTGTTTTGGAGGAGACATTCTTTAGACAATTAAAGACAAGTCTTTAAATTGGAGTTATAGGGTTAATAAAAATAATAAAAAAATCTGTTCTGTTTCTATTTTCTAATTGTAATTGGACTTCTAACCCTGTACATATAATGAAAAATCAAACAGATACTCTATACTACTTGGATAACTAGTCTGTCTTTGTTCTGTGAAACTTGTATAAATAAAGAAGAAGCACCCGGCTGCTAGTGAGTCAGAGTAACAGAAGAGGCCACAGCAGAGCTGCTAAATTCCCCTGACCATCGCCTGACTCCCTCCCTCCCTCTCTCTTACAGTAGGAAGTCACCTCAGCAGCACTTAGCCTGTCTCTTCAGCCTGTCTCTTCACCTGCTTGCATCTCTAAACTGCCCTTCTTTCTCCTTTTGGTTTACAGCTTCTCATTAGCTCAGGAAACAAACATTTGAGTGCATTCTGGATTATAAGGCCCTGGATCCTTTTATAATGCTATATAGCTTATGCACACACAGACACACACACACACAGAGACACACAAAGACACACACACAGACATACACAGAGACACAGAGACACACACACACAGACATACACACACACACACACACACACACACACACACACACACACACACACACATCTAATGGTTACAGTATTAGACATTCCTCCAGCACTTAGTACAAGCCAGGAGTTTTGCTGGGCACCTGGCATACAAATTCACACTGTAACCACTGGTTGGTTGTGGCTGTAATTAATCTCGTACCACAAATGGAGGAACCACAGCTGAGTGCAGCAGCATGATTTGTGACAGCCACACAGGTGGAAACTGACCCATCGAGGCAGTCTGGTTTCACCACGTTCTTAATGTCTCACATGCAGCAGGTATGCAGTATAGATATGCAAAATACAGAAAGAGGGTCCTCAGGAATTCAGTGGTCCTCTGAGCCTGTCCACTCCAACAGAAATTTTGGAGGGCCTGCGACATGTCAAGATTCTCCCGGTGACCTGAAACTAAGTACTGTGTGTTAATCATCTCCAGCTAGCATTCTTGGGGTGGGGGTGGGGAGGGGTGGGGTTGGGGTGAGCAGCAGAGACATCCTGAATAGGGGTATAGGATGAGTAAGACAAATGCTCTGACACCTCAGAGGCTCTGAGGAGAAGAAAGAAAGGCTTGCAAGCAGCCTGGCTACTTTAGGAACGGAAACCACCAAGTTATAGAAGGAGAGAGGTGAGGGGATGTGTGACTGTGCACATGGGTGCCCCATCAACAGGGAACAGGCTGGTGGTGTATCCCTTTTCTTTCTCTATCCAGTGGCCTGACAATGCCTGTCTGTCTTGGCTATGGGCCATTTGTAAAGACCCCATAGCTTCCTCCCGCCCCTCCGGCCTCCTGCCTAGGGCAGGAGTGGGAGCCATTCATCACTGTCAGGAGATGTGCTGCACGCAGCGGGAACGCCTTTCTTCCCTGCTGCTCCAGCAGCAAGAGCTGCAGATCTCGAAAAGATGCGGAGCATGCACATTGAAAACAGCCACTCATCATGGTGGCTCTGTGAGCCAGGGTGAGGCCACTCTCCGCATGGTGCTGACCCAGTCTCAGTATGGCTCCAGCCTCCCTTTCCTGCCTGGGACGTGGAACAGGAAGCCTTTGAGGGGCTCAATCCAGGCCCTAGAGAATCCTCATACCCCAAGTCTACTGAGGATTGGGTGGTAAATATTCCCTGAGACAATAGCCAAGCTCTTGGGGGGGCCCCGATCTCTGCACAGTCAAGATTTTCACACCACTCCCAGCAGTCAGACTCCTGCCAAACTGGCCCATAATCGTTAAACTATGAAAACACACGTTGCTGGGAGGGAATGAATACCAGCTTTCACTAGGGAAAGGCCCGCTTTCTTCTGAAGTAATTATAAAATTAAAATGTGATATTTCTCTGGTGAGTCTAAAAAGCTCCCCACCGCCGTCCACAGCACAACAGAAATGTCAGGATTTGCAATAGGGTGGGACTGAGAAATCCTTCTGTGCCCCAAAAAACGCCAATCTGAGATGTCTGCAAGGGAATTTCCAAAGATTGGGTTAAGGGTGATTAAGAGCAAAGAGAAGGAAAAGTAGAGAGTTTGGATTTTTTTTCAATTCCTCTGTAAAACTCAAGAGTCAAGCCACTAGAAAACGCAGGCTTTCTAAGTAAGACTAATAATGCTGAGCTAATTAGACCCACAGGCATGACCAACATATAAATTCAAGCCCCGGAGAAGGGCAGTGTCCCTTTAAAAGCTGCCTGGGGATCAGTGGGCAAGCTAATGAGGAGTGTCAGTAATGTAACTTTATGAGGTGGTACAAGGGGGGAGAAAGCCTGGGGTTCCTGTAACAGGGCTTCTGGCTTGATTCAATAAATCAATTTGTATTAAATGTGGGTGCCACTCTGGAGCTGGCTCCAAGCCCTTCTCATCTGCTCACTCCCTTCCCTATGTTCTACCTCAGTGTGCTGACAGAGGGCCCAGAAGAGACTGGAAGGGCGATGACAGAAGATGCACGGTGCAACTTGGTCCAGCCACCCCCGCCATCCACCCACTCAGGGCTGCCTCCCGTGGGTTTCTCTTTCCAGAAAGTGTTTGCATTATCAGTAAAAGCTATAGGGCTGGGTCTTTTCATTACTGAGCTGCGTTCCAGGCTGTAGTCTGTGAATAAAGGTCACCTGAAACGGAACCCAAAAGGTTTGGAACTGAACTTATTTTTTAATCAGATCCTCAGGCTGTGAGGATCTTACTGCCCAAGAAGTTAAGAGAAAAGCCAGGAAGGGAAGGGGCAACATCTGGTAGCAGCCTAGGGGACAGTGGGGGAGAGGCTAGGAGGGGGACTGCTGCACAGAATGAAGGGAGTGGGTGGGGGTGAGAGGGAGGAAGCTACTGATTTGGGGAGATGAGCTGGGCTTCTCTTCATGGTCATCAACGTGCTGTTTTTTTTCTCTTTTTTTCTGCCCAGCAAATGGACAGCTAGAGATCAGTTAGGCATTCCTAAACACCATGGCAGAAGTCTCTGGACATTTGGAAGGTGGAGCGAAGCCCATCCCCACAGCTGCCTCAGTCTGGCTCAGGAAGGCCAGGAGGCATAACACAACGTCTCTTCCCTTTTGCTTTCCCTACTATCTATCTATCTATCTATCTATCTATCTATCTATCTATCTATCTATCTATCTAATCTATCCATCCATCCATCTATCCATCCTTTTACCTATGGATCCATTCATCTGTCTTTTTATCTATGTATCTATCTTTTTCATCAGTCTATCTATCTATCATCTGTCTGTCTGTCTATCTATCGATCTATCTATCTATCATCTATCTATCTATCTATCTATCTGTCTATCTACTCACCCACCCACCTATCTATTTATCATCTAATTTACTTAGAGACAGGATCTCATACATCCCGGCCTGGTCTTAAATCTACTATATAGCTGAGGATGATCTTGAATTTCTTACATTTTTCGTTGTGAGCCTAGCCTTTAATGGCCGAGCAATCTCTCCAGCCCTGATCTTGAACTTCTAATTCTCCTGTGTCCACCTCCCAAGTGCTGGGATTATAGACATGCGCCACTAGCCCAGTTTATACAGTGCAAGAGAATAGGTGTAGGACCTCATACATCGTAGATGAGCACTTTACCAGCTGACCTGCATCCTGAGCTCCCTGCTCAGATGGTCAGACCGTATGCTGTTGGGATGGCCAGCTACAGATGAGTTCTGCATCTTACTCTTCAGCCTGACTGGACTTATCATAGCTCTGGCCAATAGAACATCCCACATGATATAAATGCGCTGGTCTGCAGCATCTAACTCAGCAGCCACTAGCCAGGTGTGGCTACTGAGCAAATGACATGTGGCTAGTGAGACTTGGTGAATTTTTTTTAAATTTTGTTTAATTTTTAACCTATTGAAATTTAAGCGGCCACATGCGGCTCCTGGATAGCGTGTTTACGAGCACAGAAAAATAGAGATTTCCTTTGCTTTCGACAAAGCCGGGAGTGTTGAGTGGAGAAAATGACGGCTGATTCCATTTGTTCCCCAGTGGAAAATGCCAATTTGCTCATAACTTTAAGGAAACAGAGGAGGGGAAAATTATGCTGACACATCATTAACTTAGAATCATTAGATGTTAAAGGGCCGTGGGAGAAGAGAATATAAAGGTTAGGATCTCTGGATTCTGCCTCTCCCAGAAGCTCAAAAAACAGAGCAAAGCTTGCCCAGGCTCCCTCCAGACACAGAGGCTCGCACAAGGGGCAAGGGAAGCATTTCACAAATAAGAGACTTCGGCAGAGCAAAATAGTAAAACGCCTATCACCCAAAGCAATAAACCATGTGACCTAACGCTGCATGCACAGTATCTACCCATTGTCCCCTCAACAGAACCATCACAAATGTGATAGTTACAACAGCTCTGCTGGCTGGAAGAAAGAAGTCTGGTGTACACTGCTTATGCTCAGAACCATCTGGAAGAAATCTCACATTTGCATGATGGACTTTTCTTCTATGACCCTTGCCCTCTCTACAAATCCCATCAGCCCAGAACAGCTGCTAGAGAATCTGGCCTGAAGCCAAGGGTGAAGTCACAGCCCCCTCCCACACCAATGTCATCCTGGGCTCAAGCACCCCATGTGGCTGGATGAAGGGCAAGAAGAATGCTGATCCCTACACAAGAAAGCAGAACCTCTAGCCCGTCACCCGTCAAGTCACCGGGAGCAAGGACCTGGTGCCACAAAGCCAGCTGTGAGACACTGTTGTTTCAAGTCAGTAACGAAGATGCCTGCCAGCAAATTACTGTCCAAGACAGCTCAGAGGGCTGCGGGCTGGGCCACAGAGCTCTTGAGCAGACACAATGCCAGCTACAGGGTGCATCCTGCAAGAGCAGCTCCACACAAAGGGCTGGGAGGAGGGGCACCAGCTTGAGGACTCTGGCACTAGGACCAATGACACAAGGCACAGAAGGTGAGAGCTGAGTGGGTGATGGGGAGGGTGAGGGAAGGCCACACCAGGGACCAACTCTGAGCAGGGGCTGCGGCTTAGACAAAGGCTTTGTAAATCAAGCCGCTGAGGCAAACTATCAGAGGAAAGGGGGAAGGCGGGAGGAGGGGGAGCCAGGGAAGCAACCAATTTCATTATGATGGGCCTGGTGACAATAACCTTTTGTCCTCTAAACAATCTGGGCCTGCCAAGCTGCTCCACAGTCTCCAAGAAAGCATGAGGGTGGGAGAGAAAGGGTCCCCTGTCAGGAGGCAACAGACTCATCTTTAATTATGAGACAAGGCTTCCCAGAGCTGACATCCTCTCCCACACTTCTTCCCTGCTGCAGACACACCACAGAATGTTGGCATGATGCTCCCCTAATGAGAGGCGTCAATTTCCCTATACACAGGTTCTTTGGAGATAGTGCCGAACCATCCCCAGCCCCACTCCCAGCCCACCCCGCCACCTCCCCCTCCACCCGCGCCAAAAGCAAGCACAGACTCTGGGTGAAAAGCTGCAAGCATCCTGGTCTAATTTGACTAACATCCATGAGGTCACACTGGGAATGAGAAAAGTCACTTTCTTACAGTTTCGAAGATGCATTCTTTCATCCAGATGCCAGTGTGAATGCAGGTCTGCTGGTTTCATTTCTCTCAGAGCTCAAAACTGAAGCAAGATTTCTGGCTTTTTACCTTAGAGCAGTGATTCTCAACCTGTGGATCTTGACCCCTTCGGAGGCCAATGACCCTTTCATAGGTGTCCCATAACCAATACTTCCATTACAATTCATAAAAAAAAAAAAAAAAAAAAAAAAGAAGCAAAATAACAGTTATGAAGCAGCAAACAAAAATAATTTTATGGTTAGGGATCACCACAGCATGAGGAATCGTATTAAAGGGTCCCAACCTGAGCCAGGTGTGGTGATGTATGCCTTTTAATTCCAACACTCAGGACACAGAGGCAGGCTGATCTCTGTGAGTTCGAGGCCAGCCTGGTCTACAAAGCGAGCCCAGGACAGCTAGGACCCTGTTATTCAGAGAAAGCCTGTCTTGAAAACAAAACACAACAACAACAAAAAAGAGGTGCCAGTGTTGGGAAGGTTGAGAACCACTGGCCCCCCCAAGATGTACTGAAATAAGAGAGTGATACCCGGGTTCCAATCCTTTTCTTGAGACGTGTGTATTGGATTTTGAGAGTTGTGTATTGGTGGAGGCTGGGCAAACTGATACTCCTGGGTCATGATTGGCTGGAAAAAAGGGGGGCTCACTATCCCACCATCAGCAGAAGACAACCGTAGCCCTTTCTCATACTAGTCAGGGACGGTGAACATGCTAACTTCCTGCCTCAGTTCCCTCACCTGTAAGATGCACTGAGTACACTCAGCTGCTTTCGCAGCAAAAATCTGAGGATTCAGATAGAGCTTTCATCGCTGGCCCTAGCTCTTGGAAGAACTGTCAGCCAGCTGTTAACTGTCATGATTAATAGGGAAGGTAAAAAAACTTCCACAACCAGGCATTTCCTGCAAGGATTAAAGCGCATAGGAGTGTGTGGACCTTTCGTTGGCCATTTCAGAGAAAGGAGTTTATGGCCCAAGGTTACTTCAGAAGCCAACAAACACAAGGCAAGGTTAGGTAAGGAGTCATGTGTATCCCGGTGCAGGATACACTCCCAAGGCTCAGCACTCCACCTGCAGCTACCACCACCCACTCAGTAGTCATTTAAGGTTTTACTGGGAGAAGAAACAGACTGCAAATCGCTCCACCCTTCTCATAATTAACGCTACAGCCTTTCCTCTCTGTGGACAACTGGGAAAGGTAGCAGACAGCACACTTCAGATTGCGGACGTAGCTCGGTTGGTAGAGGAGTGCTTATGCAGCCTGTGCGTTCTTATCTTCAGGACTGCAAAACCAGGTGTGATGTCATAAGCCTACCATCCCAGCACTTGGGAGGAAGAGGCGGGAAAGACCAGCAGTATAGCCCTAAGTGTATAACTGTGCTGAATTCCCTGAGGCTGTGGTTGGTGCTCATGAGGGAGGACTTCCTTGGGACCCACGTGGTCCTGGCTTCCATCTCTGGCTATACAGCACGTTTCAGGCCAGTTTGGACTGTGCGAGACCCTTTTCAACACCTCCCCACCCACCTCCCCAAAAATCCAAACAAATAAACAAGCCACACAAAACAAAAACAAAACATCATTGCTTGATCTGAAGCTTTCTGCTAGAAGGTGAAAATACTTTAAAATGCAACTTATTCTAGTTGGGGCAGAAGTGGGATTTACACAGGCTGTGGTGCAAATTGGTGTTTAAGCCAGGTTCCTCTCACAAGGACATAAAGGGCTTTCCTTCTCCCTAGGTCCCATTTTCACATCAAAAGGAAGAACAGGTAGGGAACACACAAACTTGAACACACACCCTGCTCGTAGCCAAGCTTGTACGGCAACAGCCACACTGGGAATTACCCTGGAAACAAATCAAATCCTTTCTGACTGAAGCCGTCCTCAGCCTTGGCTACTCAATTATTTAGTGTCTTCGGTGAAGTCCCACGCCATTAAAAAACAGCTCATCTGCTCTGTGTAGCGCCATGCTCAAACGCACAGGGAGTGGGAAGAAAGAGAAAGTGTTTCTCTGAAACCTATCTGACACCCACCCACTGCTATGCCCAGTGCATGCAAAGTCAGACATAATCGAGTTCCTGGACTCATGTTTTAAGAATTACAAAATGAGGTCATCTTAGCCTTGCTAAAGGGAAAGATATATGAGCCATTCAAAAAATTTTTTAGTTTCAAGAGACTGAAAAAGGAACATTAAAAAAAAAAAAAAAAAGCCCTAACCTCATCACACAGTTTGAGTGAATAGTTATAACCTTTGAAAGCCTCTTGTCCATTAAAGTGATGGCGCCTATCCTTCAAAATGCTTTCCAAAGCCGGTAAGAAACACGACGCTACCTTTCCACCCTGAGTGAACACACGCACCAGGCATCTGCCACAAGGGCGCTCTTCCTGGGACGACAGAGGTGTGGCATTTATTCTCCGGGTTTCCACCTGACTCTCTCTTCTGGTTTAGAAAGAATAAGCAAAAACAGCCTCATCTCAGTTTCAGCGCATCTCAAAGACCGCCTCAGGGCCGTCTTTCTCACCGACCATCCACACACTGACCTGCCCCTCATCTTCAGACGATTCCAGGCCCCCTCCTTCATCCTGTGCCACCTGCTGCTGTGTGACAAGCCTTGGTCCGGCCACTGGTTACACACTGACAGGTTTCCCGAAGCTGCTCTCACTTATCCCCGTATTTATACCTAAGTATTTCCCTTCTTACTATTTTCTGCTTCCACCCTTATATTTAGGTCGGAGGTCTCAAGATAAATCTATGCCTGCGTATAGCAATCTATGTCGGTTTTCCTCTGGGTACCTGAGTCGGCTTCCTGAAGTTAGCCTACCCTATTCTCCCCTTAATATAACCACTGAAAAACCTCATTTCCGCTTTATTGTCCCCAGGAAAACACAGGAGCAGCTTATATCATCCCACAGTAAATCTAAATTGCTGTCTGGTTTCCCACTCCTTCAATACAACCTCAGTCTGACCCCATCATCTCTCCCCATGTTTAGATAGTTCCCACCCAGTCATTTTAGACGGAGTCTTCTTTCCTGGGCTTACAACTGCGAGACTACCCACCCTTCTTGCTGTATTTCCGAATTCTACAGTACTTATATTTAAACTTCTCTATGTGTTACTGAACCACAGTCTTACCTGCTACTTGATTTTTTTTTTTTTTAAACAAGAACTGCTCATTTTTCTGATTGGACACAAGCAGATTAGGAGAGCTTAGAGCCACGACTCCGGGATGTAAAATCTCACAGCCGTAACGTAAATATGTGAGCCCTTCCTGGGCCTCTTTTTCTGTTTTAGAGCTTGGGCAAATCTTCTAGGCTCTGCAGGCCACACAGAGTCTCCTGTGACTCCACACACACAGTCCCTATGGCACTGGGAAGGTAGCAGCCACAGCGCCACAGGAGCAAACAGGTGTATTGATTGGTTTTAAACCATAATTTACAGACACAGGTGGTGAGCAGATGTTGGCTCCCCAGCCATGATTTACTGATTTCAATAGGTTGGGGTTGGGACCTGCTTTCCCATCTAGCAAAAGACAGTAATAATAATAATAATAATAATAATAATAATAATAATAATAATAATA
>OU015756.1:11635578-11646525 GCA_907169655.1 Acomys percivali
CACACACACACACACACACACACACACACACACACACACACACACACGGAGATGGGCAGGAGGATGGGTGACTTTTATATCCATTTAATGATTATTACACTCAGTGATTTCTGAGTTCTCACTGCATCCTTCCAAAAATCTTAGGCAGGAGGAATCACTACTTAATTTGTGGGACCTAGAACAAAGTGAATATATAGAGAATTTCAAGACGGGGACGGCAGTGCATAATACTAAATACAAGGCCCTGTGTGACTATACCAGTGACATGCCCATGTGGCAGCCACACCCAGAGCATCCACAGGAGCTTAGGGAGGAATAAACAGGGCTGTCTTCCTGTACCCTCCCCTACTTTCTGAACTGGGAGGCTGAGTCAGCATGGAGATCTGGTCCACTTCCTGTCCCCAGGTTGGGCTGACTGATTCAGAGACTGCCATATGCCTTAGACAAGTACATTACACTGTGTATCTCACTCAACAATACCACAGAGCATAAGATACAAACTCAACCTAAAAAGCAAGGCAATCGGGCTGGACAGATAGCTCAGCAGTTAAAAGCAATTGTTGCTCATGTACAAGGACTTGTGTTCGGTTGCCAGGACCCATGGGGGCCTCACAAGTATCTGTAACTTCAGTTCTGAGGAGGTCGATGCCCTTTTCTGATCTTTGCATGGACCAGGAATGCATACAGTACATAAACATACATGCAGGCAGACACTCATGCCCAGAAAATGAATAAATGAATCTTTTAAAAAATTTATTTACAAATATTTAAAAATTAATCAAAACAAACAAACAACAAAACAAAATAAGACAAACACCAAAAAACGGGCCTAAAAATGCTAAGGCACCAAGTCCAAGTTCATCAGCTAGGACTTGGTGACTTGGTGGTTCTGAGCCTGAGCTAAATACCCTGCTTAAAACTCCCACTCACTCTGTGTGGCCTGCCAACTCCTCCACACGTTTACACAAACAGTAAGCAGGCCCTGAATGGCCTGTTATCTTCTGCTCTTAGACCACACAGCCTGACACAGCGGTTAAAAATAAATACAGCACAGATCCACACAGAGCACGGCTACAAGGATACATCTGACTGTTCAGCAGTCAAAAACAGAACAGACTGTGGACAAATGGATTGAACTAGAAATGATCATAATGAGTGAGTTCACCCAGAAGCAGTAAGAGTCAAATGATATATACTCACTTATATTTGGACACTAGCCCAAGGAGCATGTCCCATGAAAGTCTTCACTTACCAGGAAAGTGAATCAGAGGAGAGGACATCCTATTGGGACTTTAGGTGAGAGAAATATGGGAGAATAGGGAAATAGAAGGATCCAGAGGGTCCTAGAAACCTACAAGAAGAACATTATGACAGATGGACTTGGGCCCAGGGGTCCTGCTCAAACTACGGCACCAGCCAAGGACAATACATGCAGTAACTTCGAACCCCTACTCATATCTAACCAATGGACAGGACATTCTCCACAGTTGAGTGGTGAATGGGGACTGACTTTCACACGAACTCTGATGCCCCATATTTGACCATGTCTCCTTGATGGGGAGGCTTGGTGGCACTCAAGAGGAAGGATAGCAGGCTACCAAGAAGAGACCTGAAACTCTATGAGCATATATAGGGGGAGGAGGTCCCTCTCAGTCACAAACATAGGGGAGGGGAGTAGGGGGAAAGCAGGAGGGAGGGAGGAATGGGAGGATACAAGGGATGGGATAACAATTGAGATGTAATATGAATAAATTAATAAAATATTAAAAAAACACAACAGATCAAAACCACGTAAGATCAATAAATAAGACGCAAACTAGTATAAATTCACAAGTGCAATGGTACACTTGATTTAACTGTAAACAAAAGATTATTAAGAAACAGATACATGCTGGGCAGTAGTGGTGCACACCTTTAATCCCAGCACTCAGGAGGCAGGGGCAGCAGATCTCTGAGTTTGAGGCCAGCCTGGTCTACAGAGTTCCAGGGCTACACACAGAGACCCTACCTCAAAAAACCAAAACCAAAAAGAGAGAGAGAAAGAGAGGGAGAGAGGGAGGAGGAGAGGAGGGGAAGGAGGGAGGGAGGGGGGGAGAGAAACAGGTTAATGGATACATGAGTGTAGAGGGTTATTTGCGCTGTACTACATGCACAGACTGGTATGTATGCTATATATGTTCATGCAAATGAGTGTGCGCTATGGTCTGTATGTGTCTCCTGCTGTTAACACTCCACAACAGGTTTCTGAGGGATGTTCAGGACAGTCTCATGACCACTTGGTGCTGCCACAGAGAGGTTCTGGGTGCGGATCTGTATCTTTCCCTCCAGTTTTCTGCTGTTGTGAGGATGTAGGGAAAAAGCTCCTATCAAATATTGGCATTTTGAGCTTAGACTTTCCAGGATTGGGAGCAAAAAAAAAAAAAAAAAAATCTGTTCTTTATAAGCTATCTAGTCAGTGGTATCCTGTTACAGTATCACAGAATCTATGACATTGTGTCTATGCAGATATCTGACACAAATGCACAGTAATAACAAACAGGACAGAAGCCAAAGTACATTTTTTTTCAGACCACGTGCTTTCACAAATCTGGTACTGAAGAGAGTCATGGGCTTAAGGCTTAAGGGCAGCACCTCAAAAACAGCACCTTGGCTTCTGAGGAAACAGAACTGGGCAGCTATGATCTTAGAATGTCCCGTAAAGGCCCACGACTCAAGAAGACATGACGCAGGTCACCAGCCTGCAGCACTACTGGGAGGTGACAAACCTTTAGGAGGAGGATCCTGTAGGATGGTGTAGCACATGCTTGTCAGAAGGCTGAGGTTCAGGGCTAGCCTGGACTACACATCCGACTGTCTATGAAAACCCCCCAAAGATTTTTTTTAATGTAAAAAGAGAGGTGGGGCCTATTGGAAGCATGTCTATTACTGAGCCACTCGCTTCCCTGTTTGTTTCCTGGCTTCTCGAGGTGAGCAGATTTCCCTACAGTGATGTTCTGCCTCAGACAGACTCCAGAGCAGTGGCCCAATCAACCCATGCACTGTGGCTCCCGAAACTGTGAGCCAAAATAAAAGTTTTCTCCTTTTAAGTCAATGTACTTTGTTTTTTGTTTTGGTTTGGTTTTGTTTTTTAAAGATTTATTTATTATGTATACAATGCTGTGTGTGTATGTACAGCTACATGCCAGAAGAGGGCACCAGATCTCATTATAGATGGTTGTGAACCACCATGTAGTTGCTGGGAACTGAACTCAGGGCCTCTGGAAGAGCAGCCAGCGCTCTTAACCTCTGAGCCATCGCTCCAGCCCTTGTCTTTGTTTTTGATGTTGTTGTGCTTGAAGGTTTTTTGTTTTTACTTTTATTGAATGTCTATGATTTACATGTCATGCACCAAAATCCCTCTCCTCTCCCCAGTAAAATAAAACAAACAAACAAAAAAATCTTGTTACAGGTGCTGTAGTGTATCACGCAGTATGGCCTTTTGTCCACATATGTTTACTTTCAAATGTTCATTGTTACGAGTCATGGGTCTGGTTGGAGGTCTACACTATCATTACCGGATCCTCACTGGGACCGCTGTTGGATAGCCCATTGTTGCCGTGTGTCAAGGAGATTCTTAACCTTTGAATCTGCAGGTCTGGCCCCTTTATGTGTTCCAGCAGGTCATACATGGGGTAGATGTTTGGGTGAGGTCCACTCAGAGCCCTGGATCAGGGCCTGCTCCCTTGTCCTCAGGGTAGGGCCCACTCTCCTGTTCCTGTGTCATCAGGACAGGGCTGGCTCACCTGCTCCCTTGTCCTTAGGGTAGGGCCCACTCTCCCACTCCCGTGTCAATGTACTTTGGATATTCATTATAGTGACGGGAAGCAGGTGCATACATGGTTGGGGGAGACACGGGACACAGTTCATAGAGACTGGAAGGGCTGCTCCTCACCTTTTTCTCCTGAAGCCATAAAGCTTGGCTGACTTTCTTCCAAAAAACAGGCCAGAAGACCCTTATTCCAGGCTGACATTGTGGTGTACACTGTACACCCATGTATGGCTACTCAGGAGACTGAATAGGGACTGGAGACATCAGCTTGGTCGTATAGGGTGGGGCTAATGATAGGAAGAAAGAGGACAGGGAGAAGTGGGGAGGGGAGAGGCTTGTCCCAGACAGGTCTTGCTTTGTGTACAGTGGATGAAAACATCACGGATACCACCAATATTATGACTAAGCTAGACTCGTTAGGTTAACCCTCTTACTTTATTATCGTTTTATCCTGCATGCATTACTGACACATGACTGGCCACAGAAGGTACAGTTTTCCTTTGGCTCTTTGCCTTTAAAGAATCCCACATCATATGCAATTTATATTAAATAACTTTTAGGCTCTTAACTTTTGTGTGAACCCAGCAATGGATAAGAAAATAAAAATCTCCTCTCTTCTACAAGGGCAAATATACAGAGGCCCAGGCACATTGTCTTCTAACAGAAGGGCAATGAAGGTAAATCTTCAGATGGTACTTTAGCAGTGCCCATTTATAGTGTATTCATGTACCAGGCAGGTCCCTGACACAAATGCCTCTGGGTTAGATGGCAACTCTCAGGCGACCTACTGGAGCTGCTACATCTCCTCAAGTCACCAGGATCTTTTTATTTATTTTTTCAAGACAAGGTTCTCTGTATAACAGCCTTGGCTGTCCTAGACTCACTAGACCTAGACCAAGGCTGGCCTTGAACTCACAGAGATTCACCTGCCTCTGCCTCCCAAGTGCTGGGGCTAAAGGCTTGTGCCACCATGCTTGGCACCAGGATCAAAGGATCTTAACCTGGAGCCACTTGTGACATGGGAGGGTGTTGACAACCTCAACAAGCTATGTGCTCTCTCCAGCGTTAACAGTGAAGTGCTGTGTTTCATCAAATCTAACAGGACGTTTATCAGGTGCGACACCATTCTTCCAAAGAGAAAACTAGGGCTGCCGCTTAAATTCTGCACGATGTTCTTTTACCACTTCAAATTTTTACTTTACTCTTTTTGGAAGATTTCCTTTAAGACAAGTTTTTACTCTCTGTCACTTTGTATATGTTTTGTTTTGTGTGAGTGGTGTATTATGTGTGTGGTGCATGCATGTAAATATGCAGGAGAACACACCTGTGCTTGCTCATGTAGAGACCAGTCAGGGTGTGCAATGCTCTCCCCACACCCATCATTCATCCTTACTGCCCTGAGACAGGATCCCTCACTGAACAGACCTTCTGTGAGCCTGGCTGGAGAGTGAACACTGGGGATCCACTTGTTTTCTTTCACCCAGCAACGTTGGGGTTGTAAGCACATGTAGTCATGCCTGGTTTTTACACAGGTACTGAGGACTCAAAATGCTTGTTGAGCAAGAGCTCTTACTCACTGAGCCACCTTCCCAGCCTGCTCTATACACAGTATGGTATATATGTCTGTCTGTCTGTCTGTCTGTAAAGTTCAGGTACTCTACATTATGATAAGGTCACAACTTCAGTACACCCGCTGTGAGGTAGAGGGGCAACTGACAGTCCTAACCTACTGAACAGCAGAGCAGAGCAACACTGTGCAGTCTCCAGGAGACCCCTCAGTGATTTCATGGCTGCCTGGGAGTTGGGGTTTGCTGCTGCTACCCAGCATCATGAGAGAGCAATATTGCACATCTCTAGCCTAGAAAAAGACAGAAAATCAAAATTCAGCTGGGCGTGGTCTGTGCTTCCAGGTCAGCCTGCACTATCTTAAAGCAGAATTTAACATGTCAACTATGATTTCTATGGACTGCGCCACTTTCATACTATCCTCAGATTGAAGAAATCCTAACCCTAAGCCAGACATCAAAGGAGGACCATCTGTGCGTTGCCTAAAATGCCCCCAAAACTGTTTCACATTAAGCATCCAACAGCTGTCACCGTGTTTCCATTCAGACTCAGGAAGCTCACAGCTCTCACCATGCAGTGCCTCATGAGAGCATTGTTGACGCTGCATTTCTTAAATAACCACAGCAGACTCCGTGACTGTCCACAGCTGACTGACTCCCACTCTAGGAATGCGGCTAAACAAGTCTGGTTCCTGCCCAGCCCACTTCTTTCACAGAACTGGTCTGACCCAAAGAAGCTTAATGAAAGGTTCCTTCATCCAGAGAAGTTTACCCCAAAATGCTTGTCAGTCACCCTGCGAGTTGGTGTGATAGGTCAAACACACAGTCCTAGAATATGGCACATTGAGAAGATGGAGGAACGTAAACACTGTAATCTCCCTTGTTCTTTCTCCCCTATGGCAGGCCATACGACGCCACCACACAGCCGCCCTCCTGTATCTACCATGAAGGAACATCTTTGTTTCTGAGCCACAGCAAAAGGTAAATCTTTCAAGCTAGTGAGACGGATGGGTGGGCAGAGGCCCTCATGCATGGGCCGGACAACCTGACTTCAATTCCTGGATCCTATAAGGTAAGTGGGGAGCACTGACCTCTCACCTCCACACATACTTGTGCTCTCACACACCACATACATAATCTTTATATTTTTTCTGTTTGGGATTATTTATACAGCCTGGAGGCCAGAAGAGGGCACTAGATCTCATTATAGATGTGTTGTGAGCCAACATGTGGTTGCTGGGAATTGAACTTAGGACCTTTCGTAGAACAGCCAGTGCTCTTAACCTCTAAAGCCATCTCTCCAGCCCTAATTCTTTTTTTTTTTAAATGTCAAAAGTCTTGTTGAATTTTCCTGGTTTACCACCATTAGATGATAATCACACTGTCAATCTCCCATGAATGCCTGTTCTTTAAAAGAAATGTTTTTCTTTACCTTATTTATGTTATGCGTATGTGAGTTAGTGATGCTAAGTCAGACAGGCTCAAAGAACAGAACAAACATGGCTGCTTAAGGAAAAATGAGATGCTAAAATGACACAGAAAACCCACAATGTGCAAAGAAAAGAAAAGAAAAGAAAAGAAAAGAAAAAGAAGTCGCCTTTTGGGTTTCAGAGGGATGGCTTCTGCTTGCTAGTTTCTTATGGTTACCATGCGCCCTTACACACGGGTCTTGGTTTGCTTCCTGATGCTGTGATAAAGCACTGAGCAAAGTCGCTTGGAGCAGGGTGTATTGGGCTTACATTCCCACGTCATAGTCCATCCCTGAGGGCAGCTGGGCAGGATCTCAGGCAGAACTCAAGGAACACTGTTTGGAGCTTGTTCCCTATGGCTCACTCAACTTGCTTTCTTATTTAATCTGGGGCCACCTGCCCAGAGTGGCACTACCCACTGTGGGCTGGGCACTCCCACATCAATTGTTAATCTAGAAAATGCCCCATAGACAATTCTGCTGGATGCAAATCCCTCTTCCTGGGTGAGTCTAGTTTATGTCAAGGTGACAAAAACTAACACAGTTCTTAGGGGCATTATGCATAAGTTTGTGTGTATACATATACACACACACACGCACACAAACAATACGTACATACACACGTACATATATATATATCCAAGTCATCAACATATTGTGAAAACATTATCTGGGAACTTCTTCTTAACTTATATACTGGTGGTATAGATTTCTCACATTGGACACAGATTACTTTCTTAGAACTTCAGGCATACTGGGTGTTTTTCTGTCACCGACTCCTAGCCTTTGCCCAGACTGTTTTCATAAAAAACCACCACAACAAAAGCCTCTAAAAATTATGATGTTTTAGAAGAATCTAAAGTTTAAACAAGGTTTTTTAAAGCACTGGGAAGAGTTTCACTGAGCCTTGTTTTTAGCAGTTTTAGGGAATGATAGAGTCACTGGGAGGGGCCTGGCTCCCATGAGGGGACAAGGAAGTCTGTAAATTCTTGAGAGGCCAGCAGGAAGTCATTTGGTTGGCAAGTGCGTAGTGGCCAAACAAGTTGGGAACTTGGAAACTTCCACCGGTTTGTCCAGTACCCCAGTGTCATGACTGTTTGGACTGGCTTCATTTGTATTGGCCTGGTTTGCTGGACGGATGGTTTACACCAGCATTTTGCAGTCAAGTGTTCCACAAGCTTTTTTTTTTTTTTAAATCTCAATTTCACTTGAAGCAACAAGCTCCAACACTTAAAATCTGTAAAAATGTGGGAAAGTTTGTTAGATTGCTTCAAGCAATAAAACTTAATGACTTCCTGGCTTTTATGTTGTAAGAATCATGAATAATTTTGGCGGGTTTACTCCACTTCTCATACCTGGGCAGTTCATAAATATGCATACGTTGCTACAGTTTTTCCCAAGGCACATTTCCTAGGGATGCTAGCTTGTTAAAAATGTTGATCAAAGCTGGGTGTGGTGGGCCCATGCCTTTAGTCCTAGGACTTGGGAGGCAAAGGCAGGTGGGTCTCTGAGTTGGAGGCCACCCTGATGTCCAGAGTGAGTTCCTGGACAGTCAGGGCTACACAGAGTAACTTTGTCTCAATAAAACAACAACAACAACAACAACAACAACAACAACAACAAAAATGTGAAGCATCCCCAAGGGGGATCAAGCATATAGGACTCCTATCTACCCACAAACAAAATCTGTATGTATCTGATATGCTGAATGTATTTTATATCTTTCTCTTCGATGATGTTATTTAGATGCATGCACACTAGGAACATCCATGTAGTATCCACACAGGTCTGCTCACTCCAGCACATGGTGCAGAGACGCCTTTATGGGCTGAGCAGAGCTCTGAGAACTTTGGTAGGGTGGGAGAAATGCAAGCCGGAACAGGCAACCCAGATCCCAGGGAGGGGAACCAGGACTTGTTACAGGTGCAGACCAAGGACAGCTAGGTTATACCCACACGCTACGTACTGAACACCAGGCTTCCAGTGGACAGACAGAGGGCCTTGAAGTTTGGCAAAACTGCCTGCTAGGGACACAATATACTTTCCCTTTTTTCCTTCTGCTTTGGAATGGAATTTCCATTTGCTATTTCAGGGTCTGTTGGCTAATGAGTGGTGTTAGGCAAAAGGGACACTGTGTCAGGTTTGGGTGGGACTTACAGCAGAAGTACAAGAGCGCTATCACAAGTCTGATATTCAAAGTCTAAGCACAGAGGGAGGGGGGGAGGGAGGGAGGGAGGGAAGGAGGGAGAGAGACAGAGACACAGTTAGAGACAGAGACAGAGAGACTGACTGACTCTGAAAGGTGCTCAAGAGCTTCGCAGCCAAGGGCTCCAGCACCACTGTGGGCCACATATGCACTAAAGTAGGAGCCCAGTTCAGCATCTGGAGGAGCCTGAAAAGTGTCCCTAAGAGAGCATGGTGCAGAACAGAGAGGTGGCAGGAGTGTGGCTTCCCGAGGGTTACTGAATGCCCCTCCAAAAAGCATAATGTATAGTTGAGTAAAAGACAACAGTTACCCAAAGCATTTCAGTGAAGAATAATACATATTGTAAAGGGCTTATATCGTACATTTACAGGGTGATTATATATGTATATATGTTTTTTTTTAACTAAGCACAACTACATAGCTAGCACTTAAAAGGGACAATTCCCAAACCCTTAGGAACCCTTTCCCCTGTAACTACAATTCCATAAAGTCCCACGGCTTCTAGAGGGAGCACCATTACAACTTCTGCCTTTGCCTGTTTTTGAACTTAACATTTGTGTGTCATGTATGAACATGTGTGCACACGCGTGTGTACATGTGGCCATGTGTACATGTATGGAGGCTCAGGGCAATGACCAGTGTCCTGTTCTACTACCATCTTCCATTTATTCCATTGAGAGAGGGTCTCTCACATGCTGTGGGAGCCTGTGTAAGAAAGCTGCGAACGTGCTGGGAACTGTGGTTGGGACAGAGTGCAGAACGTTCTGCCCACAAGGTTCTTTCTAGAAAGGATGGCGTGAAAGGATGGTAAGTGAATGCACTTGGAAGCAAAGACACAAAGGGAGCGTCCTGGGATGTCCACGTTATCTCTGTGGGAAAGGCAGAGGCCTGGGAGGAACATACCTGGTCCTTTTCACATGACCAAAGATGGTAGTCAGAAGCCGGAACAGCAGGTGCATCCCCTTGCTGTGCTTGTGTCTGTTTATGTTAATGGCAGACGCCACCTCGTGCTTCGCTTTAACAGTAAGAATGGAAAGCGCTTTGCTTGCACTACTCATGGGCTCAAACGCCCGGAGTCCCTCCTTGGATCTGGGGAGACCTCGCTGGAGGGGTGGGTTGACATTAAACCTAGAGCTAGCCTGAGGTCACCAATGGCAGCAATCCTCCTGTTTTTGTCCCTCACTGTCCTGGGATTACAGAAGCACATGTAATGACCCCTAGCTTTTTATGTGGCTTCTAGGGATTTGAAGTCAGATCCTCAAGCTTGCTCAGCAAATGCTCTTGCCCACTAAGCCACCTCCTGAACCCCATTTTTGTACTTTCTGTGGTCCCCTTAGTAACAACATAAGGATGAGGACATAAGGTTTGTGGTAGAACCCTTGTCCAGTGTGCTTGAGGCCCTAGGTTTAGTCCCCAGTGCTGGGTGGGGGGCAAGGGAGTAAAGAAAAGCCTTTGAGATCCATCATGCCTTCAGCCACAGTGTTTTCCTTCTTAGCGCTGTATAGGACTTCATGCTTGGATGAAGCCACCGAGTTACCCACTCACGCCCTTGTCTGTGGACAGTTGGACAGGCACCAGTTTGGACTATGATGAACAACAGTCTATGTGGCCTAGTGTTTCCATGAGCATTTGCACACAAGTCTCTGAGGTAGACACCTAGGAATGCAGACGCTGAGCTGTGGCATGCTCTGCCTCAGGAGTGGCTGCCAGACCCTTCTATAGAAACATCCTTCAGTTTCCATTCCCATCAGCAGGACACAGGGAGCCAAACACTTATGCATGGAACAAGACTGCAGATTCTACCACAGGTAGTGTCCTGATAACTCCAACTACAGCTTTGAGATTAATAATAATAATAATAATAATAATAATAATAATAATAATAATAATAATAATAATA
>OU015756.1:11648411-11659765 GCA_907169655.1 Acomys percivali
GGAAGCAGGGTGAACACCTTCACTAAATGCTGAAGCTGCCAGGGGCTTTACCCCGGACTTCACAGCCTCTAGTTCGTGAGAGATGCATTTCTGTTGTTTATACGCCAGCGGGACTTGATGGCATTTTGTTTTGACAGCCCAGATAGACCAAGACTTGGATTTATCAAACAAGAGCGAGGTGACAGCTGGATAACACAGATATGATAACTGCATATCATTTTTGTTTAATCCCTACAAGGTCTTCTGAGGTTTTCTATCCCCATAATTAATGATTAGCCATCAATGACGTGCCTTAGCCCTATTGACCCTACTGACCTCACCCATGCCTATCGTCCCCCAACATTGAGCCCCGTGTTCATTTTTAATAAAGAAAATATATTATTAAGACGTTTTAAAGCACAAGAAATTGACTTTTTATTATTCACTGCCTCCGGGAAGTGGGTTTCAATGAGGGATGTGGAAGGGACAGAGAGGCTAAGAGTGGAGCCTTATGCGCTGATGTCATATGCATGGAGGGCAGGGGGAGGGGCGCTGTCCCCTGCTGACCCAGCATTCTTCTGTATACACCGACTGACCCCGAGTCCGCTCGGTGCCACGACTACAATGAGCACTGCAATGGGGTGAGAGGAAACTAGCGCCCTGAGAAAGAACAGTAAGTATAATAGCCACACTGCCGGCCTACAAGTACTGCTGTACCAGCAGGGGGCTGGGGATATGGATGACTCCCTGGAAGGATTAGAGGACACTTCCCAGAAACGTCTCTTGTGTTGGCATTGGAAAGGATGAGGGGGGAATTCTTCTGGCAGAGACAGGAAGAGCTGTCTAAACGGAGTACATTTCCAAAGGGATGTAGGTCAGAGGGACAGCCCTGTGAGCTGACAAGGGTCCGGAGTGGGGTGAGGGGAGGGATTAGTGGTAGCAGCAAGAGAGAGACTGTGTTGCAGAGGTGGGCAGGGAGCTGAGCCTGCCAGAGAGTCTGGCTGCATTCTTTACATGGTGGGCAGCTCAAAGCTTTAGGTAGGAAGGGACAAGGTCTATGCTAAGACCATTTTCATGGCCTTGGGCAACAGAGAGAGAGAGAGGCCAGCTGTTACAGACTCTACTGAGAATGACCTTTGTAGCTCAGAGAGCCTTGTTGACCCTTCTGTCTAGTGCTGCCTTTCACAGGCAACAGAACAAGGTCTAGAAAAGTTACGAGGCTGTCACAAAGCTATCCAGTCAGGGAATGGGAGAGCTGGGGCTGAAGGCAAGTGTCCTGAGAGTCAGGCTCCAGAAGGCAGCATTAGAAATCAGGATGACTCCCCCAGCCTACTTCTTGGAGAGAGGTTGTGATCGCTATTCTATCAACCTGATGGGACTGAGGATCTTGGAGACAAACTGACGGGCGTGTCTACTGGGGCCTTTGTAGGTTAGGCTGATGGAGGTGGGAAGGCCTTCTCTTACTGACGGATAAAACGGAACATAGAAACTGACCCAGCGCTAACATTCACCTGGCTCTGCTTCCTGACTGCGGATGCGATGTGTCCGGCTTCCTCACGCTCCTGCCCCTGTGACTTGCCAGGGTTGCACAATGGCAACGTGAGCCCAGATAAACCCTTGCTTCGCCAAGTTGCTTTTGTGGGAATGTGTTGGTATATATAACAACAAGAGAAGCAATTAAAACAGAGGTGAAGGTGTTGGCGGAAGGTGCTGCAACTTTGAGGCTGGACTGGGCTGTATCAACCCCCTTTTAAACCAACCAACCAACCAACCAACCAGAAATTGAGTAAATGACAGAATACTTATTATGCTAGTTTGGGATTCCTGCTATCACATGGTAGTTTCCAGGTAGCTAGTAAAGGTGATGTTGCAGACTTTGCTTGCTTGTTTGTTTATTGGGTTTTCAAGACAGGATTTCTCTGTGTAGCCCTAGCTGTCTTGAAACTGACTCTGCAGACCAGGCTGGCCTAGAACTTAGAGATCTGCGTCCCCATTCCCACCCCTGCCTGAGGGCTGGGATTAAAGGCATGCACCATCATTGCTTGTCATGTTGTAGAGTTATAACTTAAAATGCTGGGGAATTGAGTGAAAGTACAGGGCTACTTTCTCAATCAGCCCAAGGAATCAAACAAACCCTACCAGTGTAGGGTGATAGGCCAGCAGTAAAGGCCCCTGCTGCTTAGCTAGGTGATCCACACTGGAGAACAGAGCTGACTTTCACAAGTTGTCCTCTGAGACACACACACACACTCATACTCACACAATCACTTGCACACACACAGACACATACACTCACACACACTCACACATACACACATACTAACACACATTCACACACATACATACACACTCACACAAAACACACAATAAAAAATTAAATGCTCAACAACAACAACAAACAACAATGCACACTTATGAGACACATAAAAAAGAACTCTGTGAGCAGGATGTAGGAGCCTCTTCGTAGAGCTGAGGGTTGCTACTGGAGTTTTACTATTCTGAAGGAAGGCTGCCAGGAAAGCACTGTCTGCAGAGACCCCCGTTCATTGGGTCCTGCCCAGGGACTTCAGCTGCCAAAGCAGCTTGGGGTGTGGGACAGGCCCCAAGTCACTTCTCTCTGGGAACCTATGCCTAACACTTTGTTTCTGGAGTTTGAGGACAAGGAAGAGAGTCTTTTTTCCTTGCTTTTCACAAAATGTCCATTTTTAAGGGGAGCAGAGGTCTCCTAATCCCCCCTATTACTTCATCCCCCAAGAGGACTGTCTACAGGGGGTGTTTATTTCCAGTGTAGAAACAGGGTTTTTGACACCTCCATGGTCCTCAAGGGTGCTGAGCCTTCCTATTTGAGTGTGAGATTGTGGCATGTCATGGGGATCTGCGCTGCTATGGGAAGAGGTGCCTTCTGGGTAACGCGATGGGCAGTGAGACCTGCACGAGCTCAAGCAAACTGCAGGGCTAGGAAGGAGTGTCTGTCTGCCCTTTTCGGAATGACCACTGTATTATGAACACCGCCCCAGTGGAAGAAACAGAGAGTACTGTGTGCAGTTTGCTGCAGATGGGAGAGTTCTGCAATAATAAATTCATGGAGGTGGAGGGTGTCACCACACACGGAGCCAGGATGTGTGATCCAGAGGGTGTGTGTGTGGGGGGGGAGTTAATACCACAGGTAGTTTAACTGTGGGGGGGCTACTCTCATGTCACAGCAATGTGTTCCTCCTTAAACAGCTCTGACACCAGCCCCAAACACTGCTACCCTCTGTCAGACCCATGGGGCTCTTACCAGGTACTGAAGTCGCTGGCGCTCGGTCTCGGGGGTGAATTCTGAAGACATAGGGATGACCTCTCCATTTCTGATGATTATGGCCCTGAAATGGGAAAATGCATCATCAGCAGTTAAACTCATACTCTGTGACAGACAACAACAGATCACTCAAAACGTCCTCTCCTACCACCCACCTGTCCAGCAGGTTCACTTCTACCATCCCCAGATCCCTCGGCACGTTGCAGGCATCTCTGTTCTAAGGTTCTGAGTTTTGAGGTTAGCATGGAATGGCATTTTTTTTTTCTTTTGCTGCTACCTGGACTCGTGGCCTTAATGTCTGACAACAAATATCCAGCTCCACATTGAATTAAGTGTTCAAAGATCAAGTGGATGAATGAATGAATGAATGAATGAATGAATGAACGAACAAATGTTGCCAGTTCCCACTCTGACCCAAGCTCGTGCAGATGAACCTTCTGTGACCATGGTAATGTCTGACATGGCTGACCACCCCTCCCCCCCAGCCACATGTACATCCTGAGCATTTGATTGGTGGTTAACCTGCGGCCCAGGAACTACACTGGTAATGGCATTTAACCTAAGGAAGTCTGGCGAGGCTTGTATCTAGCGTACTGGACAGAGAAAGTCTGGAGTCCTGGGACTTCAAGGGTCAGTGAGCAGCAGCACTGGCCTCCCGTGGGAGCATGGAGGAAGGCGCAGAGTCTCAGGTTCTATTCCCAGCTCCATACCAGAACTGTCACCACAATTAGATTCCCAAGCTGTTCACAAGCACATTAGAAGCTGGACACTTCTGGCCTACACTAGCGTTTCTAGGTTTATAACCCGGGACCTAGAAAAGGCCACTCTTACCATCTTAAGACTCATAAAATTCATACGTTCCAAAAAAAAAAAAAAAATGTGCCCAAGAGCTGCTGCCCACTCAGGTCCGAGGGAAGAGAAGAGCTCCCAGGAGGAAGCCTAAAGTCTAAAGTGTGGCTGCAGGACTGACGGCCGCACAAAGCCTGTCCTCAATGCAGCGGTGCTCTTTGTCCTGTGTGCTCAGACCTCCCACTGTTCTGCGTGACTACCGGTTTGCACGCTCACGAAGAGGCCCCTGAGAGCGCACACCCTTGGTGTCTGCTCACTGACTACACGGCATCAACATACACTGGGGCTTCAGGCTGTCTTTGTAGCCAACACGTCTCTGCTGTGCCTCAGTCTTGAAACAGCTAACAAATACATCCATCTGGAGACTACATGGGACCACACACTTAGTAATATTCCAAAGTGACGACCTGTGTTGCCTCCCCTACTCCCCCTGCCAAATCTGTATTCCAGAACCCTCTGCCACCCCCGGCTGAAGATCGCAGACGTCCCAGATACAACTCCCTTACCCCCAGGTCCACGCAGTCACCCTGCCCTGCCGACCTCACTCACAGCTGTGCATGACTCCTTCTCTCCATTTCTACCACGCTGCCATGGTCTGGGTTTCCATCAGGCACTGTCTGTGTGACTCAGAGCTCTTCCTGGATTTCCTGCCACCACTTCTGACCACTTTTTATCCAGGAGTACAAATGGGCTTTCTTTTTTAATTTAACAAAGTTAATATGTACACTTAAGAGATATGGTAATCAATATCTATAAATACTGAAGACGATATGTTCATCGGCAGATCTACCTGCTCTAACGCCTATACCTTCCTTCTGATGGGAACACCAACATCCTCCCTCTCTCCCTCCCTCCCTCCCTCCCTCCCTCCTTTCTTCCTTCCCTCCCCCCTCCAGGGTCTCTCTATGTAGTCCTGGCTGTACCTGAACTTGTTATGTAGACCAGGCTCATGGGGACTCACAGAGATCTTCCTGCCTCTGCTCCTCGATGCTGGGATTAATAGGCATGCCCCACCACACCAGGCTTACTCACCAGCATTTCTACTAGTGATTTTGAATATTCAATGTCCTGAAGCAGACTTACCTTGTTAAGCTACGGAACACTAGAGTAGACTCCTCCTCTGGTTTTACCCATGCACCCTTCACCTTCTACCTTACCCTATCCTACCCAGCCTCTGCTAGCACTAGCCTACATCTTTTAGGTATTATTATTATTATTATTGTTGTTGTTGTTGTTATTTTGATTCCACAAGAATAAGACAGAACATGCTACAGCTAGTTGGGCATGTGTGTGTGTGCATGTGTGTGCGCGCGTGTGTTTGTGTGTATAGCCCAGGTACTAGGACCACAGGCACATGTCACCACACCTGGTTCATAAAGCAGTTTTAAAGTGTCACTGTCATCATGTCATATCCCTTTCCCAGCATTTCCATTTTCTCCCACCATCTGGTTCCTGACTCTGTTTCTAGCTTTTACCTCGCTCTTTCTGTTCCTTTCATATCTCTCAAAGGCCTACCTACTCCTCTGTAAGTTGACTCAGGATGCCTCCCACTGTCCTCCTGAGCTACCTGTGCCCTTTCTCTGTGACCCCAGAAGGTCCCATGCCTAGCTGTACCACAGCCCTTACCAGTCTCAAATGCAATCATTGGCTTCAGCAACACTGCTAAGTATACTGAGGACATTTTCCGGGTAGAGCTTGGTCACTTTCTCTGAGTGTCTAGTGCCCAGCACCTGGCATGTAACAAATTGGACTGTCTACTGAGGGGCAAGCGACTACATGGTTAGAGAGTGATCTGGACGGACAGAAGTATACAGACACAACCTATAACCATCTTTTGTTTTTTTGGAAGCACATCACTAATTGTGCAGAGTCTGCGCTGTGAGATGGCCCAGCAGGTCAGGATGTTTGTTGTCAAGACTGATGACCCAAACTTGACTCCTGGGAGTCGACTGACTCTCAAAAGTTGCCGTTTGACATCTACCTGTGTGCTACAGCCTGCTCTGCAGCATGTGTGTACACACACACACACACACACACACACACACTTGATGGAAATGTAATGAAAATGTAAAAAGCCTAGCCGATTGCTTCCTTGAGCAGTCAATCATATGCAAAACCCAGTATCTACACAAGTCTTCACGCTGTTTCCACTACCACACTCTTCCTTCAGGAGGCACCCACAGATTAAAGTGTTTGGCTGCCAACTCATCCAGTTCCCACATTGCGGTGCCCCCTCCCAGGTAACGTGTGGCTTCCCTTTGATTCCTCTCTCTTTCATCCTTCTCATCTTGGGATTAATATGCCGGAGTGCTGGTCTCCAAAGGCTTAGGGCGGCACAAGGGAGGACAAGGGTTTCAAAGGGAACAGAGTGGGTGTGAAGATCGGCACACCTCATCCTCAACAGTCAGTAGAGTAGAGGATGCCCACGTTAAAGCTATGCTCACTGCGGGCCCTGCGGTTTTATATCTTCTTCATTCTTTAATAGCATACTTCCTTAAGGAAAATCAAAATCAAGACAGAAGAAGAGCTGAGACAGCAATGAGGGAGAACCAAGCCTCTTACGTCCTTCTAGAGCAGCGGTCCTCAAGCTGTGCACTATGACCCCTCTGGGAGTTGAATGACCCTTTCACAGGGGTCATATATCAGATATCTTACGTATTAGACATTTACATTAAAGTTCATAACAGCAGCAAAATTACAGTTATGAAGTAGTAACAAAAACAGCTTTATGGCTGGGGGTCACCACATCATGAGGAACTAACTATATTAGAGGGTCGCAGCATTAGGAGGGCTGAGAACCACTTGTCTAGAGCCTCCGGCTGGGACCTGTGGCTATTATTCTAGCCAGATTGTAGGTGATATTCCATTATTCTATTTCATTTAGTGGAATTAAGTGAGAAATGTTTAGAAAGCTCCATCCCTGCGCACAGGGAACGAGCCTCACACATGCTCCCCCATGTTACGGTGAGCCTTTCATTCACAGATATGGTTGAAACCTGTGTTTTCACTGCAGCGTGGGTGTTGTTTGTGACATGCTGAAATAACCAATCCAGGTTTAAGAGTAAGTTCTTATGAGTCAAGTGGATAGTGTTTTAGATAACCTCCCTCCCACATTCTAGCCATGCAAGAGGACAAAGGTAATTTACCCTGCAGGGAGTCCCTACCTCAGAGGACAGGTTCTAGAAAGCCTCAGGTCTCCAATCTTCCAAGGTTATATTGTAGAATCAAGAACACCTACTTTTTACTATGTTTATGAGTGAAAATATTTGTGTAGTCGAAAGGGAACAAGAAAGGGTTGGGGACACTCATTTCAAACAGTCATTTGATTGTGCGATTTCTCATAGGGAGATCACAGTCAGTGTTGTTAAATCTCACATCAGTGTGACTGTCATGTCTGTCCTCAGAGTGGGGCTGACAAAAGCCCCAGAAGGCCATTGATAAACCAGCCAAAGAAAAGAAAAACAGCACAGAAGAAGACCCAGTGAAAGTGGATCAGGAAACAGACATAATGGAAGCTTCAAGCACTGGATAAACACATGAAAAGACACGGAGTTCTCAAGAGGCTGGGAAAATGCAGATCAAAGCCAAAGTTATGTAGGGAAACATGCAGCAATCTGTAGTCTATAGTCATTCTCAAAGGGGTAAGAACAGTTACTCTCATAATTAATGGAAATGGTTACGTATCTAAAAGCTATTAAAATTACAGTTTAAACACACTCAACGATTCAGCCAGCTCACTTTGGGGAATATAGGCTGGCATATCCAAAGGCAGTGTACAGGATACAAGCATTGATGTCATTTCTTGCAGCCAAGATGGGAAACAACCCAAATGTCATGAAAAGAACTGCTGAATGTGCTGGTTTGGACATAGTCATTTAAAACAAACGAACAAACAAACAAACAAACAAACAAACAGAGGTGTATGCTTTATAACCCAGAGGTAGCTCTTGGCAGGCTCTCCTGGCCCAGCCTTGGTGGACAGTGGCCTCAGTACACTGAGCTTGGTGGAGCTGAGAGACTTCTCTGCATCAGTTCAGTACTTTGCCACACCCAATCCTCTGGCTCCTACCTTTGACCCCAGCCTCTGCTCAATGAAGTGGTGCGAGCCTCTAGCTCTGAGCTCCTGGCCTCTGAGTATTCTTTCAGCTACTGGCCACAGCTCTGTCTATCGGCTGGTGAACCCTCTACTGGTGCCAGCCTGGGTGTCACCCAATAGAAGGCCGTGGGCTGGCTAAGTTGTGTGGTTTTTTTCCCTCTCACTTGCAGGACTTTACTTAGTGAATAAATATGGATAGCTATCTTGGCCTCTGGCAGCTTGATATGTTGAGTGAGCCGTGAGAGAGGTAGGGATATGGGCTAGATTGCTAATTGCCCTTTATATGTTAGACTGTAAGAGGGAACACGCTCCTTTTGTAAATTCAGAGAGGGAGGGCTCTGCTCAGATTTCATGACATATTGCTGAAGTCCATCTTCATATTCACTCATCCTGCAAAACTATCAGTCTTTAGGATCAGGTGCGGCAAGCGCCAGGCCACAGCTTCCGTCTGTCTAGCAGCCCAACTGCCTACTTCAAATTGCTTGGCATTTAGGCACAAGTGAGAAAGTGTTTGTTAAGAGCCATTAATTAGGAAGATGGAAGCCAAATTTTGTTACAAAAATATTAACTGGCCAAACCTAGAAATGTCTGTACTTTTCTCTCTATCAGCTGTGTTTTAGGAGAGGACTTTCCAAGGGGGAGTTCAGAACTGGCAACTGTGCTAAAAACAAGCAAGCAAGCAAACAAACAAACAGTACCCAAAGAAAGTCTGAAAGAGTAACTCGTGATGATTTGCTTATGGCTGGCTCTCAGCCTCAGCCAAGAGGCATTCTACAGTCATGACCCTCCAGCCTGAGGGATCTGTCCTGGGCAGATTCAAATTGCTCTCTGGGAATCCAAGGGCACCATCCATGTGTGACTTACCCAGTGGCCACCCAGATCAGTTTTTCTGTAATGCTAATAAAGCAAAGCAAACGAAACCCACCTTTCTCCTCAGTTCCTGCCCATGGAGTACCCACTAAGGGCCTAGGAGGGGAGGTCATGGGAGAGTGTCTCTTTCCCTGGGAGGTTCCAAAGAGCAAATCAGACTTTCATTGCTTAGAAGTGATTTCCCTGGCTCCAGAGCAAGAAAGACTCAGCATATACACTTGGTCTTCTGTATTATATCCATAGTTTCCATCTCCACAGATCCAGCTAACCGTGGAGAGAAAATATTTTTTTGGGGGGCGGAGGAATATGTCTATGCTGTACACACAAAGATCCTGCCCTTGCCACTGCTCTCTACACAACACAGCACAGTAGCTGTTTATGTACCATGTGGATACTATAAATAGTTTAGGGGTTTAAAGCATACAGAGGATGTTTACAGAATGACACATAAGGGGCTGCACCATGCTCAAATTTTGATTATCTCGTAGGGGGTGACCTAGGGTTCATCGTCATGGGTATTGAGAGGTGACACTACGCCAGGGGCATGTGAAGAATCACCAACAGCGCAGCTGCTCTTCGCCTCCCAGGATGCCACAGGGTTCGAACCCTCACTGAGACGCTGCCTTGACCAGCTGTAGGTCTCCCAATAAACTACAGCAAGAACAAAAGCTTCAGGTCTGAGGAAGTCCTAGCAGGCTGAGAGTTCGTAGAAAGACGAGGCTGGGAGAATCAAGCGGGGCCTATGTGGGAGGCCCAGGAGCTGTGCTATGCCTGCTTGCTGAGGACACCGCCTAGCCCCTCACTGCCCTCACCCCCAACTCACCATCAAATGAGTCTACAAGTAAAGTATGGCATGGAACACTTGGTAAGCGTGCTGCTTGTCAGCTTCAAAACAAGACTTTGTGTGTGTGTGTGTGTGTGTGTGTGTGTGTGTGTGTGTGTGTGTGCATGCATATGTATATATGAGTGTGTATGTGTGTACTTGCGTGTGTGTGCATGTGTACAACCAACTTAGAAGTAGTTGCTGTACAGAGCAGGTATAGGAAAGGAGTCTAAAGGAGGCCAGGTTGTTGGGTCCAAGAAGCAGGTAATGGTGTCTAAGACTCCAGTTTCTACAGAGCAAGAGGCGTTAGAACTCTCCACGGCAGAAGGGAGAGGGGAGAGTGGGGGATGGGGGGCTAATCAGCGGTTAAGAGCACTGTCTGCTTTTCCAAAAGACCTGGCTTCAATTCCCAGCACCCACACGGCAGCTCACAATGGTCTCTAACTCCAGTTTCAGGGATTCTAACACCTTCATACCAATGCACATAGAATAAAATTAAATTAAAAAAAAAAAAAAGGTACCCTCCAGGGAAGACAAAGGACAAGGATCAGAGGATCAGCTCAGACCTGAACCTGGATTCCTCTGACCATGGGGGTTGCTGGAGAGCAAAGCCAAACGCTGTGAGGCTGTGGTTTGAAGGGTCCCGGTAGGACAGAATTTCATTGCCAATGCATTAAGCAATCATCCCACCCTGAACCTGCACCTGAAGCCCACCTGCGTGTGTACTTAAATGTGTACACACAGGCCGGAGGAAGGTTCCATTGTATGCAGTCCTCCTATTACCACCTGTATCTTGTGATGTTGTTATTGTGGTGGTGGTGGTAGTTATGGTGGTGATAGTGGTGGTGGTTGTTGTTATGGTGGTGATGGTGGTGGTGGTGGTGGTGGTGGTGGTGGTGGTGGTGGTAGTGGTACTGGGGACTGAACGAAGAACCTTACACATGTTGGGTAAGAGCTCTACCATCTAGCCCATTTGAAATTTTTTATGGGTTTTGAGACTGTCTTGGTAACTTGCCCTCGCTGGCCTTGAATTTACTCTGTACCACTAGCTGGCATTGAACCTGGCAATCCTCCTGCCTCAGACTCCAGAGTAGCTGGGATTACAGGTATGCACCACGAGGCCTGGCTGGGTTATAAATTTTGACAGTTCACATAGGAAGTTACAATGTGTTTAGATACCAAATCATTAAATGATGGGCCAGGGACAAAGGCTAAGAGTCAAGTTTTCTTCCAGCTCAATAAATTCAGGGTCTTTGGGGAAACTTGGATGTGTGTGAGTGAGTGGTGCTGGTGAGGCTGTGTGCTGGAGTGGAGACAGCCTGGAGAGTGGTTTCTTTATTTTGTTCACAGAAGCGTCTAATTGGGGGGGTCTTGTCTTGAAAGGAAGGGGTGGGGCTTGAGGGCTCTCAGAAAGGAAGGGGTGGGGCTTGGGGGGG
>OU015756.1:11659775-11673942 GCA_907169655.1 Acomys percivali
GTGGGGCTTGAGGGCTCTCAGAAAGGAAGGGGTGGGGCTTGGGGGGGGAAGACTCTCAGAAAGGAAGGGGTGGGGCTTGGGGGCTCTCAGGTCCTTATCAGTTGGAAACTGCAGCTCTCTGGGACAGAAGCCTGACACAAGTTGGGTAGGGAGATAGCCAGGAGCAGTTTCCTCCTCCTTACTTCTGAGGAGGTGGGAATCGCCACAATTTAGATTCTAAAAAATCAAATTCAGAAGCCACCCTTAGTGCTTCCCTTAAATCAAAAAGGACAAGGAATCCATTAGTGGGCAAGGTCCCAGGCACCATTTCACCACTGTCACCCGTTGTCCCCTTGGCAGGCAGAAGCACAGAGGAAAGGCATCTTCGACTCCTGTAAGAGTATTCACGGGCTGCCCTGTTTCCATTACACACTCTCCAGCTGAAAGTGATTTGAAACGCAACATTAAACTGCACATTTTCAGGATGGAGGAGAAAAGCTGGTACAAAGTGACAAAGAGAAACCATTTAGAAAAACCTTTTTGACAGTGCGTATCAATTCCAAGGGATGAGGGGAAGGCAACCGCTCCGCCAGAAGCACCAGAGCTTGCACTGGCGTGGCAGAAGCAGCAGTCTCCTCAGAAGCGCTTTAGAGATTTGCTGCTGGGAGAAAAAGCAGGGCAGCTGACGGGGTTGCACTGCCAGAGGACAGCCAGGCTGCACACGCTAATTAGAGATGCCAAAAATAGCGGGAGGGGAAAAAAAAGCATCATCCCAGGAGCTGAGAACTGGTTTGGGTACATTCCTAATCATTCCATTTTCAGAATGGCTGATGAAGAAATGTGTAAATACGAATATATATATATATATACACACACATATATATATACATATATATGTGTGTATATATACATATATGTATATATGTATGTATATATGTGTGTGTGTATATATATATATATATATGTAAAAACACACCTCAAACACATAAGTTCCTTAGCAAAGAGGCTTCTAAGGGATGGACGGCGGAACATTTTACAGCAGCAAAAATAAGTGGCCAGTCATAGAGGAATAACTGAGCCCACGTTCTTTGGGGTTTTTCCCCCACAAGTCACCCAGCCTGTGTCTGTACCACCCGGAATAATTTCTCAATGTCACTGTTCAGCTCCTTTTACAAACAGTTTGCTATAGCAGCAACATGCAAATCCAATGCACTAGCACAGAATTTTCCAGATGGGGCCAAAGCCTCGTGGCTTTAAAGTTCTCCTGGTGCCTAAAACTGGAAAAAGTTAAGGGTTCCACCTGTGCATCAAACATCTGGAGTGGCTTGTTATGTTTCAACCCTCAGAACCCTCCTGCTGAAATATGTATCTTAGTAGATTTTTGCGTATTCATGGGATTGAATGACTAGCACCATTTTAAAATTTCTAGGGCATTTCCTTATTACCTCAAAAGAGCCATTCTTTGCAGGAACTGAAATCACTCTTCATTCTCCCTCCGTAGCTCTGCCAACTACTAATGCGCTTTCTGTCTCTATGGATTGATGTGTTTGGGACATAGAATATAAATGGAGTCACATAATATGTGGTTCTTATTAACAGTCCCATTCACCAAGTGTGTACTTTCAGGGTTCCTCCTTGCACAGATCGCAGCCTTACCACTCCTCATGGCTGAATGAATACCCATCGTAAGACTATGCCATATCTTGCTTAACCATTTATGATTTGAAGACACATGAGTCCTTGCCTTGTCACTCCTGTGAATGGTGGGGCTATGAACATATATGCATTCGAGTTTTTGCTGGGGCGGTATCAGGTATTAGGTATTAGGCAATCGGGTTTTAGGTTCTAAAGATGCTGGAAAGTAGGTTAGTCACTCTGAGACTCAACTCCACCCCTGACCCCCATGCCCGGCTGAAAAAGGACAACACCTCTCCCTTTGAACTAAATGAGTGGATATGTAAAACAAAACAAAACTCATTTCCAATACTGCTTTTTAGTGATGGGGAGCAAATTACTGGAGGAAACTCATTTGTAAAAGCTAAACAGGAACAGCCAATTACTTTGAATTTTACTGCATTGCACACAATGGTAACTGGGGCCCATAGCCGGGGTCTTAAAGAACTGTATGAAAGAAAAAAACCAAGCCGTATTTAGTGGCCTTGCTTAGGCCTTAATGATAACAGAGTATGGTGATTTCTATTGTTACTTCCACTCATGTGTTGAGATCACCCCACAAGCCCAAAGATAGGCAACTGGAAAGGAGAATGGGAATTCCTGCTTTCTGCAATCAAAGGCTTTAAAAATCCACACTAATATTAATAATAGTATTTTCCACAAGCATGTCAGGAATTTAAAATTTTATTTTAACCAACAGGTATGAAAGGCCGCCATGTGAGCCCTCTTTCCCTGCTCCCATTCCACTATATAGTTCGCCCCAGGGTTTTAAAACATGCCTAATGGGAAATGAGGCAGGAATATGAAAACAAAAAATCTCCAAGAGATAACATATGTAACTTTCCTCCTCAACGCGGGATGTGAAGAAGAAAAAGCCTCAGGACATGTTCAATCTCAGCTGGAAGATGACGTCATGCACCACAGGCGTGAGGATGCAGGCCAGGCTGGAGGGGACAGTGCATTCTGGGCATGAGGCTGAAGCCAGGTGCAAGGGCTAGCGAATGCACAGTTGGAAAGGTAGAGCTGGTGCCCGGGAATGAGGTCAAGGCTAGAAAAAGAATTGGAATAGCTATGTCTGTGTGGTGGACAAAAAACAAAGGGCTTAGCCAGCTGGACGCAGTGGTGCGCGCCTTTAATCCCAGCACTTGGTAGGTAGAGGCAAGTGGATCTCAGTGGGTCTGAAGCCAGGCTGGTCTATATGGCAAGTTCCAGGACAACCAGGGTTAAACTGATAGATTCTGTCTCAAACAAACAAGCAAGCAAGCAAGCAAACAAACAAAAACAAAAACAAAAGAAAAATGAAAAAGAAGGAAGCCACCATCATCACCACAACAAACTATGGGCTTGAGACAGGTATTCCAGGGATGCGGGTAGGAAAAAGAGGAAAAACACAGCCCAGAATCAACATATGTGCAAACAAGAAGGACAGAACAGCGCTCGCTCTCTCTCTCTCTCCCTCCCTCTCTCTCTCTCTCTCTCTCTCTCTCTCTCTCTCTCTCTCTCTCTCGCCACCTTTTTCCTCATCTACTGGCAAACTCCTCTTTAGAGAGTAAGCCAGTGTTTCTCTTCCGAGCACTCTGTGCTCTAACAGGTGTCATCCTGCAAGATCAGGTAGTATGTGATGATTACCAGTTGGCACTGGGAGGCTCGGCTCCTGCTGTCTCTTAACCATCCCTCTACATAGGTGTGCATATGTACATGTCAGGGTGAGGGGTCCAAGCACCGGGCTGAGCCATAGCTAACACATCTGGAACCTTATTTCCTACTGTTGAAACCTTGTGGGACGGAGGACCAGGTCGTTTCCCTTCGGCTCCGCCAGGCTGTCCCTTCAGATTCAGTGTCTTTTCTGAAGTCTATAAGTACAAGTAAAGGGATCTGCGCTTAGGGATGGGGCTGCCCGGGAGCAGACAGACCATCTCTCCACTTTTGCTTTCTTTCTTTCTTTGTTCTGCTTTTCGAGACAGGGTCTCTCTGTGTAGCCCTGGCTGTCCTGGACTCGCTTTGTAGAGCAGGTTGGCCTCGAACTCACAGCGATCCGCCTGCCTCTGCCTCTCGAGTGCTGGGATTACAGGCGTGCACCACCATGTCCAGCTCTTCGTTTTCTATTCTTTAGAGATTGTCAGTCAGGTAAGAGGGCTCCGGCACGCATGCACCTGCTATTGGATCCCACCATGCCAACTCGAAGCTTGGGGGTTTTCCTTGTTCTGAGTCTCATCTCATGCGTGTGTTGACTGTTTCTCTGGGACAGATCTCTACCACTAGGATTAGAAGAGGCAAATGGGAGATTCTAGTCCCATAGCCTCGATCCGATTTCAATTTAGATAAAAGACACGGCAGTCTGGCTCACATACCCCTGCGCTGGGACTTAGTGACGGAACTTACCACTTATAGGATGTCTCCTCTGCTTACTCTATCTGCATACTTTCCCTGTTCTACGTCTTAGTTCAGCGGGCGGGATTGAGTCTGAAAATCAGTGTCTACGTCTTTGCTTCACAGCTCTTTATTCCTTCCTTGACCTTCCAGCAGCCAGCCTGAGTTTCTGCTCATCTCTGCAGAATGCTGTTGCCCTAACGCTTTCCTAGTGGGAAGGTCTCACACACAGGAACGTCTCTGACATTTACAAGTGGATGAAAAATGTGTCCTGGGCAATATATTTTCCCCATGCACAATCACTCAGAATACTAGTGCGGGGGTTGTCTGAAGACCCCATTATTTCTAACGAGAAACTGGCCAAGGATACGGTAATACCAACGTTACAAAAAACGGTCACAAGGTAAAACCCGGAACAGATATGTCCTTACAGAGACAACACAAATGACCTTCTTTAGTCTCATCTGAAAAACATGACGTGATTGAAGAAGGGACTAATTGGATGCTGCAGAGCAGAGGTGTGATGTTGATGGATGACAATGCAGGGCCGTTTTATTTTCTAGTTTCTCTGTCAGAATAAGGGCGGGGGCAAATGGCCAGAAGTAAAACTAAAGCCCAAGACAGATGAAAACATCACAGAGAAAGAATGTGCCACAATTAAAAGAATTAAATTTCCTGGCTTCTACTGATGACCTCTTGGGGCTCCAGAAACCCTCAAAAGGGGGCTGTCATTGTGCAGTGAGGGATGTAAGAGAAAGACGGGGAAGAGATGTATCCAAGGATGACAGGCAGACAAGCCACGTCCAGCTTTCAATAAAGATGACAATGGAACATACAAGCAACGAAGGGCGAACTTGACACCCATGTGGGAAAACAGTGGCATAGATCATTAAACACAGGCTTCTGTGCTGCTAGGGAAAAAAAAAATGCAGTCACTGTAGTCTGCGCAGTCCTTGGAGACACGAGTCCTGTCACTCCCAATCCTTCCCCAATGCTTTCCTCTCACCCAAAGCGAGAGAAATGCTACAGGCACAGGACTACTTGAACTTTAGAAACCAACTACATCTTTCAGGATCTTTGGTTGGCAATAAAGAACACGGGTTAGGGTAGCCAAAACCTAGGAGATTAAAAATGGTGGAAATGTTCCTAAAACTAAAGCCTTTAAGACGTGTAAGAGATGTGTGATCTGGCTCCGTGGCAAGGCTGTCTGGGCTTGAAGGCGTCCTTTAAGATCGTGGGCATGAGTTCCTTTAGTCCTGAGTGATGCCAGGGGTGACTTGGAAAACCACAAGAGCACGGCTTGGGACAGAGAACCCAAGTGATGGACTCAGCCTCAGTCTACCTGATGGAAGCTAGGGGTCTGCACTCAGGGACTAGATGGCCTGGGGAGGGTCATGGAGGTGTCTTTTGATAACTGGAAGACTGTTAGGTGAGTTCTCATGTTTTGTGGTAAGGGTAAGATGCGTTTCCTCTCCTAATTGCATCTTAAAAACTGTATGCAAAAAAAAAAAATATGTCTTGCATGACAACAAGTTGTCTTGTTAAACAGAAAATGTTTTATGAAATATATTTACACATATAAGTATAGCAAACAACTCCTGGGTGTATTCATCTATAAACAAGGGGTTCATACTGGGGGATACCGAGGCTAAGCTGACCTGGTGACACTTGACATGGACAGGACAAGTGAAGGGTTTTACTGGTAAACAGAAGGATGAAAGAGGGGAGGGGAGAGAGGGGGCAGCTAGATCTCAGTGGCAGTAACTGGATGCTGATGGGAAAGGCAATGGCAGTGAAAGGGTTGACTGTGGTCACTTGGCTGCATTGTAGCTGAGAAATGGGGGTGTCTCCCTAGCACAGCTCCACCCCCCCCCCCCCCCCCCCCCCCGCACTGCAAATTGAAATAAAAGAAACACACAGAATTAACCAACCCTTGTCGAAGGAGAACTCCCAACAAGCCAACAACAACAACATTGCTGCAGAGGTGGGAGGAAGTGGAGGAAGAAATTAAGTTTTTTTTTTTTTTTTTTTTTTAAGTTAAAATCCAATTTAACTACAGTCCAGGGGACTGACGTCAGCAGAGATGTAACCAAAGCCAGGAAGAGTCTCCCCAAGGGCTAAGAAAGGAAAAAGAAAGGAATACTTCTTTCTGAGTTCATACGGAACACTTAGTGCCATGATGGGTCTAGGTGGAAAGTGAGGTGGGGGTGGACGGAGAACCCCCAGAACAGAGAGATGACCTTGGTAGAATGGGAGCCACGGGCACTGTCTGGCTACGAGACGCCACAGCTAGCCTGCCTCTTAACACACACACCTCCTCATGCTCTGGTAAAGGTGGGCTGTATATCTTAATTATTTCTGTGGGGTTAGTACAAGACAGAAGGAAATTATCAATAAAACCAATTTTGACTTTTGATAAAATAAGAAAAAAAAAATCTCTGCTTCTGCTAGGTTTAATTTATGCCCAGCTCAGCTTTCACGGAAGAGTGATCACGCTATATTTGAACACAAGAATGGATGGGAATTAGACTATGGAAATCCTAAGTTCTAGACAGCGAATTACTTAAAATTCCAGTGTTTCCCTCAAAGTGTAAGACAGAAATAAACTCACACCTGCGTGTTTCACAAGAACTAAGGGCGATAGGGCAAACCACTGAAGACGCAAATTCACTGAAAGAGAAAACAGTCTGGGAAATGAAGCCCAAACATGTCATCCCAGATCGGATCTCAAGTGCTTCTCCAGGAGGCAAGGCTAAAGCTCCATGATGCCCTCAGAACTGCATTACTGGAGGTACCTCCTCCCACTCTGGAGAGGCTCGGTCCCTCAGCAATCCCAAGTCCCATGTTTCTGTAGAGCGATCGCTATCGGCTTATTGAAACATACATTTTGACTAGTTAACATCAGCAGAGTAAGTGAAACACTCCACAGAACAAGAGACTCTTAGGACACAATCATCCTATTCCTGTTGGCAGAGCTGAGCTCACTCACAATCCCCTCACGGGAGGGAAGCAGGTGGAGGTTTCTGTGTGCAAATTTTTACAACCCCAGTGGTAAGGAAGCACTGAGGGAGACGCCTGTGCACAGAAGCTGATGGTGATCTGCCCTTGAGAAGGGTACAGTGCAGTGCTTAACAATGACAACAACCACACCCCTCCCCAATCTTAACATCCTGATGGGTCCTCTAACTCTAATCACATCTGCTGTGGGGATGTAGCTCAGCGGCAGCGCCCTTACCTGTCGTGCAAAGCCCTGGGTTCAATTCCCAGCAACACCAAAAGAACAACAATTTAAAAACATAGCAAAAACAGGGCTTGGAGGGATGGCTCAGTCGGTAAGATGCAAGCATGAATCCCCAGCACACATCTGTAACCTCAGTGCACAATGCTCTGGAGGCAGAGACAGGAGCATTCCCGCAACTTGCCAGCTAGTCTAGCTAATCAGCAAGTGAGCTCCAAATTCAGTGAGAGACTCTGCCTAAGAAATTATGGTTGGCTGTGAAGGAAGGTAACCAACCTTGACCTCTGACCTCCAGAGGTACACACATACACAAACACATACACACTACACAAAACTACAGTCTGTGTTTGGCTGGGGTCACTCGGGAGGGAGCCTTTGCCGTAGCTGTGAGGCATCTATCATGGGAACCAGCATCTTCATTTGGTTTCCACATGAACAACTCTTCGCCTTTGAAGGGTATCTATTTTTGCCTTGAGGTCTGGTGGCCTCAAAGTTCACATGAATCTCACAGATGCAAAGTATGTGAGTGTGATTCATCTTGGCCAATATCTTTCTCACCAAAGGGAGGTCCCTGTGTGTGTGGCTTTTCTGTATTTACACTGCCCGTGTGTTTATTTGTGGTTAAATTGTTTTCACAAATCTAAGGGATTGGAAGATGAGCTTCAGTGCATATTTATGGAGTATTAACCCCAAACTCAGCTTGTTAACATAACCAGTGTTTGCTGTACCTTGTCTGTGGGACACATGGTTTGCCAAAGCTCCAAATACTCTTTTTATCTTTCCACCTACACAACTGCAATTACCTCATTCACCATACTGGGTATATTTTATTTTAAAAATTTCAAACATTGGGGGAAATGCATGCATGCATGCATGCATGCGTGTATGTGTGTGTGTGTGTTTATCTATGTGCACATGTGTATGTGTGTTTCTGTGTGCATAAATTACTGGGCAGAGGTCTTACAGAGCCAGGAAACTTGACAGCTAAGGAAATTTCTCTCTGCAATGTGGAGGTGTGAGTCTGTCTTAGAATACCTTTTAAAATGAGTTTTACCAATAAAAGAGAATGAAACAGCCAAAAAGCCTACACTAGTTCTGAGGGGTAGAGACTACGTGAGCATCCATGGCCTACAGACATCTTCAGTATTTTACCACAGTCCCTGACACTTATATCCCACTGACTTGCTGCTTACCTATAGTGCATCTTCAAAACAAAACACAACACAACAGCTAGAAAGAACACAGAAGGGATGGTAACGGCTGTGTCATGTGGATGAATTAAGTGACAGCAGCTGGCAGCAGTGGAGCCAGAGAGGGATGGAGAAAAACAAAACAAAACAAAACAAAACATATAGCCAAAATCTTAAAAGAAGGAAGAACAGAAAACTAAAGTCCTGAGAACATCACAATTATGGAAGAGCAAGTTAATGGGATTACTTAACCCTCTTCTGGAGCCACTAAGACATGCTTAATTATTTTTCATATAGCCAGTTATTTATAAAGGAGGGGACAAATTATTTTTAAAAACAATGTATGGGGCTTCTTGCAGGGGCTTATGAGTGAAAAGAGACTAGAAAGATAAACCTCAAATTCTTACTAGAAATTTGGGAGAAGAGTAAGATTATAGATTTTTTGCCTATTTGGATTTTCTATAATAAATATTATGTAAGCTTATTAGGATTAAAAATACTCCTACCCTGACTACTTGAGTGTTGGCTTCTACAGTTGGGTTAGAGACCTCTGAACACTACCAGAAAATACCAGGTAGAGATATGCCTACCTCAAGCTCCTTGGTGTCCCCAGGTACGGTATGGAGAGCTCCCCTAAAAGACAGTCACGTGTATAGGCATTTTGTGAGTCAGGAGAGACACTGTCGAGAAGGCATGCTTGACGCCATGCAAAGGGAGGATGAGTGCCATCCCCTCTGAAGGCCACCACACCTGTGGATATTGCTCACTTTAATTTTACCCACAGCTATTGATAAAGCAAGGACTCTGGGATTTAGGGATGATGACTGACAGCAATATGGTATGAAGTGATTGGGTGAAGCAGGGGGATCCGATGCTGTAGCTAGCCCAGAGACCCAGGCAGGCAAGGGCTCCCGCGTGGCCCAGTTGGCTTCCTACTCTATAGTTCCTGACCTGATCGCATTGCTTAGCTGTGTGCCAAAATCTTTGCATCACTGTCTTAGAAACTCAGTCAAATGCCAGGAGTAGTTCTACTGGCCCCCACCAGTGTTTAGCGGGTCAGAGAAGCCCTTTAGCGAGTTTCTATCATGGGTAGTGGTCTAGTGGGTGTTTTTACAGGCTGGTACTCTGGCTCTGTGTGGTGATCACATTTGGATGTGCACTTGCCCAGAGGGACTCAATACTATGTTGTAAAAGTAACTTTTATCCTCCTAGCTCAACTGTTGGCTGGGAGGCTCACTGCCTCCTTCCGCTAACCTAGACCTAGGCCTAGTCCTGGAAGCTTCTAGCCTCCATACAATCTAACCTGGGCCTAGAATGTTTTCAACCTCTGAGACTTACTGCTTAATAAGCTCACCCTTACTTGTTCTTTCTGAGCTCTGGGCTGCCTGGTTCACCTCAGCTGTTCTGGCTCTAACTCTTCTCCCAGCTGACTTATTCAATCTGGCTTCTCTCTCTGCCTGGAATTTCTCTGCTTGGCCTCAAACTAACTCATCAATCTGCTCTAATCTTCTGGCTTCTTCTTTTCTGGATCATTCCATCTTCACCCGAGTTCTCTCTCTGCAACCCATCTCTCTATTACTGTCCTGGTAAAAACTGCCTTCTCTCTGTAAAACTGCCTCTTAAGTAGCTTCCCCTTCCTCTCTCTTTTGAGAGTTGGGCATATCCTAGTCTGTCAAATCTTCTCTGATTCATCACCTTTTCTGCTACTTACTTAGGCATCACTTTCAAACATGGGTGCTTCCTTCTACAAACTAACTTTACCTTCTTTTGGGATTAAAGGCATGTACCACCACGCCTGGACCTAAGCTTTTCTTTTCCTGACACTTGCTCTATACTAGGCTGGTCTTGAACTCCGATCTGTTTGCCTCTGTCTCCTGGATTAAAGGCATATTTGTACTCCAGCCAGATCACATAGGATGTGATTTGTTGCCAAAACAGCCATGCTCTGAATTAACATTCTTCTATACTATGTAGCTGAAGCTGTGTCTGCATGAACCAAACAAGTAATAGGGGCTCAGCAGACAAGATCTTCCTACCACCCGTTAGGCTCCTGTCACTCAAATTGATGTCCCATGCTCTGGAAGCCACAAAATCAGTAGAAGCACAGAGGCTCTCTTGTGCTCAGGCATGACCAGTCATTCAATTACAGGCTCTGCTAGAGGACAAAATGATCAGGTATAACCATATGCACTATCTGTAACAATGTATTACATGTTACATGTAATACTATATATACACGTACTATATTCTATATGTAACAATATATTATGTATTATATGTAACAATACACACATGTGCTATATGAAACAATTATTATATATCATGTGCTATATGTAACTATGTATATATATATACATGCTATATGTAACTGTATATATATGTCTGTGCTATATGTAACAAAAGAGATATCATAAGGCAGAAATGAGGGGAAACACAATGATGACTAAGAGGAGAAGCCTGGGGGCTGGAGAGATGGGTCAGAGGTTAAGAGCACTGTCTGTTCTTCCAGAGGTCCTGAGTTCAATTCCCAGCAACCACATGGTGGCTCACAACCTCTATGATGAGATCTGGTGCCCTCTTCTGGCATGTAGGCATACATGCAGGCAGAACACTATACATAACAAATAAATAAATAAATCTTAAAAAAAAAAAAAAAAAAGAGAAAAGTCTGCCTGGAGGCTGGAGACAATACCTCTGGACTGAAGAATATTGCAGGATCAATTGTTCCTCTAACTGAAGGGGCAAAACACAACAAACCAACTTATGTTTTCGTTTCGTTTTTTATTTTAAAAAGACATCTGCTATGAAATGTATCTAGTTTCTTTAGCAACCTGTGGTGACACATGTTATCTTTACTTTGACAAGAGCAGCAACAATGTGCCTGAAGTCATCAAGCAGGCATGAGGAGCCTGTTTACCTGGGCTTAAGTGTATACAACCTCGCAGGTCACACCAGAGGTCCGGTCCTTTTAGGTCTATAAATCCATTCGTGGTACTATGCCTGGCCACATGGGGCCTGACTGGGGAGAGATAGGTGGGCCTCGGGTGAGAGCTGGCATTTCCACTTGTCACCTGTAACTCTGGCCTTGTTCTTGGACCCTCAACAAGACTCAACCTTCCTCGTCAAACATGGTCACCTGCTGCGTGGGACACTACAAAGATCGAGTGAGTCAGGACCAGGCCAGGACCGATGCTGCATAGAGATGGGGCAGGTGGCATGAGCACGGCAGGTGTCGGGAGCAGCAGTTGACATCCCCTGCCTCGAGTAAGGCGAACTGTTCGCCACTTGACAAAGCAGGTGAAAGCGTAATACAAATTGCTACAACTTCTCGCCAGGTTCTTTTTCCCACGGTGCCTTTGCTCTCGGTGGGCAATTAAAGACAGCACTTGTCAAATACAGAAAGTTCAAATCACTACAGTGACTCCAAAACCCATCACAGATCATTAAGCATTAATGAGAGGTGCATAACTCAGAGAGGAGGGAAATGCCATTTCTTCTCAGAAATCCTTCAGGTTTTTAATCTCGTTAGGGCCAGTGTTTTATTTCCCGGATGGAGGAGCCAGGACACAGGAGGAGATCAGTCCTTGGGCCAGATGGAGACCTTTGTTCGGTCTTTCCCCCAGGGTCCTTGCTTCATTCTCCTACGCTTCCCTTTGTTCATGGTAGACTATCATGTCTTACCCACACTCCCAGTCACTTCTGAGCGCTCAGAACAACATTCAGAAGACCCACAACTAAAGAACATCACGGATGCACCCTGCCCCCTCCTGGGAAGGTCAGCCTGACTGCTGCCTTTTCTTTTGCTTGCACTCGTTCTGTCACATGCTAGCAGGGAGCACGCCATCTCACATCCTTTGTAAAATACAGCTGTCCACCTTCTACATCATTTCAGATACCCAGAGTCAGTCATGATCCAAAATATTAAACAGAAAATTCCAGAAACAAACAATTCAAACGTTTTAAATATCTATTAAAAATGGGTTATTAGAATTACTTCATCTCAGTTAATCTTATACTGTGACTAATTTATAAATTAACATTTCTCATAGGTATGAAGTACAGGACAAAACAGAATATTCAGGGCCCTGCAGGACTCAGGTTTCAGACATCCACTGGGAAGCTTAGATTGCATTCCCTGCAGCTAAGGAGCCTCTGTTCTGTAATGCTGGAGATGCTGAACCAGTGAATTTCCATTCACACAATAACCAGGGACAAAAATAGTGAAATTAGAACAAATGAGAGTGACCCAGAAAGAAAGAGAGAGTGCACACCCAGAGCGGCACTTACTCTGGGGCCAGCGTGTGGAGAGGCACTGTCGGGGGACACCCAAGTCCCCTGGCTTATGTCCTACATTGCCGATGGGAAATGTGTTGCAAATTTCAGTATGCCCTAAATTAGCGAGTGGAGATCACGGCTTCGGATGCTAGACAGAGCCAAGGCACCAGTCTGAAGGAAATCTATCTGAAATATTGGGCGACAGCTCTAGAGCAAAAACATTCAGAGCAATTTGAAAATTTTAATCATAAAAATTGACTCAAATTAGATCCACTGTACAAATTTTACCCATCAAATTAGGACTTCGTTTCTTTGTTTTGTTTTTCAAGACAGGGCTTCTTTGTATAACAGCCCTGGCTGCCCTGGACTCATTTTGTAGACCAGGCTGGCCTCGAACTCACAGTGATCCACCTGCCTCTGCCTCCCGAGTGCTGGGGTTAAAGGCGTGCGCTACCATGCCTGGCTTTTCAAATTAGGACTTCTAAGTCCTGTCTCTCCTCATTTTCTTTCTCATAGAAAATACTCTGTAAGCTAGTGTTTGCCAGGCACTTCTCCGTGACCTGGAGAAGAGGCACGCCTGCCTAGGGAGGTGAGCAGGAAGCTTCAGCGAGGAGGTCCCTGGAGGGCAGAGTAATGCTAAGGCCAAAATCTGGAAGGGGAGTCCCCAGAAAGCCTAAAGGGGTTCTGTGTACAGAAACATTTGTATGTGTACAGGCTGAATGGTGGGGGAAGCTCCCATGGGTGCGAGCAGCTGGGCAAACCCTGTGCAGTGGCTCCAGCAGGAAGGGCAGGGCAGGTAGCAGGAGACTGGAGTGGAAGGCTTGGGGCCCGTTGGGAGGATCTTGAAGGTTCTTTAAGGAGTTCAGATGAGCTCAGCGAATGATTTCAGAGGGTTTGGGTCAGGGGGTTATCTTTTGTTCAAAGGCTATCCTTATGTGTAGAAACCAGTTGGTGCCAGACCGAGGTCAAGAGAGAAACCAGAGCATTTGTGAAAGCTCACTAGAGAGATGGTGCCAGACCAAAGGGGACTCAAAGGAGGTAAAACAGAAGCAGAATTTGGAGTCAGAGGTGGCAGAGGGTGTGTTAGGACAGACTGGAGGTGGGGTTGATCATCATTAACCATCTCTGTAACACCCCAGGCCCCTCTTGCACCTTTTCTTAGTAGCGTTGTCTCAAATTGAAGGGCACCTACTTGCCCAAGCTCCTTTTAGACCACAGACAAGACAGACGCGGTGCCGACGCTGTCACAAACTTTTCAAGGACGAATACCAGTCGCAAGCAATTTTGAGAGGAGTTGAGCCTACTCTTGGAAGGGCTTTGAGGGGATATAAAGTGAGATTTGATTCCTGTCACAAATGAGTTGGTGCCCATTAGGGAAGAAAGAGAGAGACCCAATTACGCTGTGTGCGAAAGTGAAGCAATACTCGGAGAGAGCCGGCCT
>OU015756.1:11682478-11710958 GCA_907169655.1 Acomys percivali
GTGTGTAGTCCCCGAGAACCTGAATCTTTTACTTCAGTCCTGGGTGTCACGGCAGTTCTGCCTCTTAGTAGCTGGGGACCTTGGGGAAATTGTTTCTTATAAATTGCAGGTATCTGACATTAACAATTCCGACTTTTCACTCTACTACTGACAGAATTAAACATGACCTTGTTCTTGTGTTAAGCATGCGCCTAGCCAGCACTTAGCTGTCTTCCTGCTGCCTGTTAACAATCTGTGCAAGTGTGGAACGGAGACGTTAATGATTCTTAAATGCTTTTCTTTAGTCTGAATGAGTTCACCCAGTCTCAGTTGCCAAACCTTTAGACATTGTTTGAAATAAGCAGTGATAGCTTTGCATCCTTGGTGCCTGAGTTCTCTAGAAATAAAATGAAATCATCTTCTAAAATGGAGCCGAGGCCCCCCCATCCTAAACTGAAGATCAGCACAACCCCAAAGAGCCGATGACTCAAACGCAGCAGTTTGCGTACCGCTTCCGTGTGACACTCTCGTACTTCAAGTGGAAATCCACCCACCACCTGCCTCTCTGCTAGTCCCTTAAGATCCCTTAGGTGCTGAGCTGACCACCTTTGCCTGGGAGCAGTAAGGAACGGAGGAGTATCACGCAGTCGCTGCATGTTCGTAGATGGCTGGTGAGTTCAGCTAACGATTGAAGGAAAATCTGTCTCCCCTGTGGACCAGGCCACCTCGGATGAGTCACCCACCGCTGTGCACAAAGGATGACTACCGAGTCACACGCTGGCAAACCACAGACACTACCCTGGACTGTCCTGAAGACAACGCCAGAGCATACGCAGGGCCTGGCGGTAAAGCAGATGACGCAGATAAGCGGCCCAGGAAACAGCCCTTGACCACACGTAGCTTCTCAGTCAAACCAGTGCGAAGCTTCTACAATCATACTTTGTAAGTAATGACACGGTAGGGCACACACAGCAAAGATTTATTTTCACCCTAAAAACTGTCTAGACTTAAAAGTATAAAAAGTTATTATCTAACAATGAAAACATATAGCCCTTAATTAATCAGGGCCGCCATTGCCAGAATTTTCTCTCGGCTCCCATCATCATCATCATCATCATCACCACCACCACCATCATCACCATCTTACCTGTCTTCAGACTCCTGACTGTTTGTTCACGAATGAGAACCTAAAGTCTTGAGGATATGAAGATGATGATTACCTAGTGGTTCTTTCATGAGAACAGCAATGTTTAAAGACTGAAATACTCGTGAAGTATCATTAGCATATAAAGTAGGGAACGACAGGCTAAGATGAAAGCAGTATCTATCACTCACAGAAGAGTTGCAAGTAACACCTTAATGAGTAAGTGATCCACACATGATTGTTTGGCTAGATTAATAAAATACCAGCTCCTGTTGTTCTTTATGGATTACATCCCACATGTACATGCCGGACCCAACCAATTAGCTGTAAAAACCCCAGCTTCGTATTTGGACACTGGAGTCTGAGAACCACAGATATAATTTAAGCTTCCTGGGTTGCGGGATGGTTTTTTCTTTTTACACTGTGCATCACAGGTTTATTAAGAAAATTGGCATTTATTAGGTCTTCAAAATTAGAAATAAATGTAAGACATTTTCATGGGTGCTTAGAAAACTAGGGCTGTGGTTAAATTAGTGACTTAACAACAGGCTCTAAGAAAGATGTCACAAAAACTAGCTGAAGTACCACAATTTTACTTTCCAAAAGTGTCATTCCCCCCTTCCCCCCCCACGCCCCCTGCAAGGTTAACCTTTAACAAACTATAAATTGTAGATGTCATGTAGTCAAATGGCAATATATTTATGCATGTGGAAACCAAGGTCTGGAAACTGGTACTCGCTCATGGTAAAATGTGGTAAAGGCTCAGAACATAAACACTGGGAACTGACAGCCTCCTGAACAGGGAGTTTTTGGGATGCACAAGGCATCACCTGGCTAGGCAGGGCTGAAAAGGAGCCTGGCTCCCTCAGCAAACGCTGTGTGGACGTAGTTGCAGTTGTGAAAAAGGAGAGTCCGAGCTAAAGATCCTCTGGACTCTGACATGGAGGTAACTCTAAACCCGAGGTCCTCTGGAAGGAGGTGCTTCTTTAGGCGGGGCTGTGGCCTGGCTCGTCAGTCACTTCCTTCATGTAGGACATAATGGCGAGAGGGGAGTGTGCGCACAAGACTGGCTCCCGTGAGAGCGGAAATGAGCCATGGCCTCTGCTTGCCATCTCTCCACAAGTTTAGGATCTAGGACTGACCAAGAGGCCACTACCTGCCCCTCAGTGCTCATTTAGGAGCTAGTGATTTCTGTGTAGAAGCTGCTAAACTCTTGGGTGTGCGCCAAGAAGGAAGGAAGTGACCACTTTCCCTTTGCACCAGCCTTAATCTTGTCTGCGCCTGGCATGCTCGCCTGCACACAGTCCCAGTGCTGCCAGTTTGCTGGCTAGGGCCAAGTGGGCTCAACCAATGAGACGCCTGAGAAGACATGAGAGGAGAAAAGGCATTTCTTCAAGGCCTCCCGTGGCTTTGGCCTAGTGTTTACACACTAGTGGTTCGCCCTGCCCTATCCCTGTAAGGCTAAGATGGCCAGCTCCTTCCTGAGGCCACTCAACTCCTGGTTGGCTCCCATTTATTTCTTCATGCATTGCTGGCACACCTGAGCTGCTGAACGTCAGTTTGCACTTGGGAGAACAATGTCTTAAATCCCTTGCCATTTCCTGGGCAGAATTTGACACTGAACCCTGAGATAGCACTCCTGTTGCTTGTGTTGGCAGTGCTTTCTCTGTTGTTTGCCACGGTCTGCAGGGGTTAAAGGACAGGGACAGGAGAGGAGGAACAGAGCCTTCTCGCCTAGGTTTCCTCTTTGTAAATGGAAGAAAGACTAGCGTGAAGTTCTGATTGCAATCAAGAGGGTTAGTCTTCCAAACGGCAGAGGCACCAGCAATGGAATTATCAGGTGACAGGAGAGAGGAGTTGGGGATCTGAGAAGGACTGAAGAGGTCCGAGTAGAGATCAGTGGCCCCAGGACAGAATCCCAAGACAGCAGCCATTGCTGGGAAGCTGTCCGTTCCTAGGTATCTGAGCTCAACACCTTTGCCAGTCTTTAGGGAAAGGTGCTGTTACACAGTCAGCCACTCTATTACATTTTAGTTAAAGTCTGTAATACAGCCATGGTTCCCCAAGCCAATGCTGAAGAGGCACCACAGTCAAGAAGTGCTATTTATTTAGATGGTTAAAGCCCAAGTTTCTCTTCTTCCTTGGCAGTGCTGGGAAAAGGGTTAATCGTGGTCTCTTGGCCAAAATTGCCTTTAGCTGAATCCAGAACAGATGATAACACACACATACACACACACACAATCAGGTTCCAAAGCCAAGACCTAAACTCTAGGTGCACATACCAATAACTATGGCTATGAGCAAGTCACAAGCCTGTCACCCCGATTGTTCTTAAATGCACTGCTAGCCTTTAATCCCAGCACTGGGGGGGTGGGGGAGAAGCAGAGGCAGTCAGATCTCTGAGTTCAAGGCCAGCTTGGTCTACAAATCAAGTTCCAACAAAGCCAGGGCTACACAGAGAGACCCGGCCTCAAAAATCCAACCAACCAACCAACCAACCAACCAACAACCAACAAACCAACCAAATAACCGAACAACGAACCAAACAACCAACCAAAATATTATGCTTCTCACATTTAATCCCAACCATTTCCAATCATTTAGTTGTTTAAAGACCAGGTAAGATGTCAGAGGAATTGGCATGAGTGAGCGCCAGACAGCTAACCTGCTTACCTGCTGTCTCCAGCATTGGCCACATACAGCTTCCCCAACAGGCACAGCACAGTGAGGGCCGTGCAGCCGCCGGATATATTATACGCATTCCTCTCTCGTTCTATCTGAAGGTCCTGGGGAAGAAAGGAAAGTTAGTGCGGCTGTGCAGGACCTGCGACTAGAGAAAGCCTTACCCCCTTCTTTACTTGGCACAGCCTCAGGCATGGTGTGCTTCCAGAAGGGACCTGGCAATTCTTAGATCCTCCTATCACCCAAAAGGCTTCCTTGGAGGACAGAGCAGACACTGGAACCGAAGGACCACACACGGGTCCACCAGGCAAACGTGGGATGAAGAAAACCTAAGTCCAAGTAACAGACACCACAGCTTATGGCAAACTTAGTCTGTGTACTGGCTGCCTGAGTTGCCGTGTGGACACAGAGTAAGCCTAGGAGTGCCAAGTACCTGGACAGAAACTGTTTTAAATGCAAAGCCTTGAACTAATAGTTTGTATAGCTCACTAAGAAGAGGTGACTTGAAGACCGAGTTCATTGTCTGCTATTCAACACAGATGCATGTGAACTCAGCTTCCTTCTCTGCAGCCATAGTCCACAATGGAACACACTCCCAGTGTTGGAGCAGCCCCCCCCCCATACATCAGGTATTGAGCTAAGCACCTTGCCTGTGCAATCTCATTATGGCCATAGGGCCGTCATTACTAGCAGGATGTTCAGATGCAGAGAAGCGGGGATACTGCCTGTATCTACCTGGATAGAGACTGGACAATCCTGGTTCTCCTCCAAACCCGGTAGCATCTGCCACATAACGAAGCACCCCAGGAAAATGACAGACAATGCCAAGACAAGTCTTGAAACCAAATGATCTGTGTCTTTGGGAAAATGGGAGTTGAATGAATTTTCCTCTCTACACTGGACGTCAGCCACCGATGAGGCCGAGTGACAAAGAAGATGCGTTGGGTAAAAATTACAAAGAGGGAGAAATGGCAGGCACCCTGGCTGTTCTGGCACTACTCTTGGCAGAGTCCTGGGCACTTTTGTGACTCTCGAAGTCTTAGAGTTGGCATTAGCTGCCTCAGCTGGCCCCCCTCATGGAAGGAGGGAGAACGTTTAGCCATCCAGCATTGGACCACAGTGGCTATCAATAGTTTCCCAAGCTTAGGGCACGGACTGGAGCAGCAACTTCTTTAAAAAATAGGCAGAAGACGGGATTTGGCTGTATGTGCCTGTGATCCTTGCATACAGAAGCATGACACAGAAGGGCGGTGAGTTCCAGGCTGACTAGGGCTATATAATATAAGGACCCTGCCTTTAAAAAAATAAAATATTAGGGAAAAAAAAAGTGCCATATCAAGACAAGACTGCAAGAGAATAGGTAAGGAGCCGAGGAGCCACGGGAAGGGGTGAAGTGGAATGTGTGTGAGATGTGGGAGTTTAAAAAAATGGAGGCGCCTTTGTGGGGAGAGGATGGACTGGCGGCTTCAAGGGGGTGCAGGGGGGCCAAGCGCGAGGGCCATTCAGTGGAGTACATCGAATTTTAGCATTTAGAGGATAAAACTAGGCGGCATGGTGCGGGGCGGAGCTTAGCCCTAGCCACAGGATCATTCCCACAGCCCAGAAACTGGACAATTGAGAGCTCAAGGTGAAGCTCCCCATGTCAAGAGGGGGAAGACAGATAACATCAAGAGATTTGGATTGCCCTGTTTAGCTTCTGCAACATACAGAATCCTTTCGCAAGTAGATCTGTTAAGTTTTTGCGTCAAAAAACAAAACAAAACAAAACAACTAAAAAGGTTGATCTATGTACATTTTACATATAATAAGTATACGCACATTTAACGAATACATAAACTGGTATATCCAAGCCCGCATCCAACATTACTGTTTTTAATATACTGAAAATCAGGGCTCTAGCCACGGAAATCATCCCTTCACAGTTGCAATCAATATCTGTTTGAATATGTGAGTCTGAGTGAAAGGCACTGTTTATTAGAAATTCCTTAAGCAGTCAAGTGTTTGCACGCTGCACGTGGACTGGAATGTGACCAGGCTCAACGGAATTATTGGTGCAATCCAAAAGAGGGGGAAACCCTTGAAGTACAAAGAGTCCGTGTTAAAGGGCTGCTCGTGGCAGAGAATTCCCAAGGGATGGAGGCAGATAAGTTTACTCTGGATTGTAACTGGGCCATTCTTTATCGCAGCTTCTAATATAGGAATGACTGCTCTTACACTTCCTTAGTCCTTGGGGGAGGATCAAGACAGTGTTCCACAAGAAGATGCTTTGTTATAGTGGTGGAATTCATTTTTACCTTTAATGCTGAGAAACATTCTGTTTTTATTCAGCTTATACCTCCATATAAATTAACAGAAAAAAAAATACATACGTGCACACATTTAACTTACTTCTTCCTCCTTTCTGTATTTTTGACTGTTTATTCTTTCTGTAGCTTTCTCTGAACAAGTCACGAAATTTTCTTATAAAGAGAGGGCTGGAGTCTAACTACTTCTTAATCCTGCTCCCACGTGCATGACCTGACCAGCCCCTCCTACACACGAGGGGTTGCACATGCGCGCACACACGATGATTAGAAGCGTGCTCTCTGCCCGCACTATCTCCAGGATTTGAAAGGTGTGTTTCTGCAGTATTCATCCCCTGGAGAATTCACTGACATTAACACACACTCCTCTACATCTAAAACTGTGCGCAACTAGAACAGATTCTAAAAATAATCGCTTCTCTCCCCTCCTCCTTAGAAGCCAAAATAGCACATTTTTTTTTTCCTACACACACACCACCTACTCCTCCCTAGAAGACTCAGAAAATCTTTGTACTAAAAGGTACATTAAAGGACCATCTGGGGAGCTCTTTTACTACGAGATTAAACAAGACAAATACGCTCAATAAAGATGTATTTACTGTGGAATTAGCAGCCTTTCCTTTTCAAAATCCGCAGTCTTTCAAATTAGCCCAAGCTTTTTACACTTTAGAGGAAAAAAAATCACAGTGTCTAACCATTTTTTTTAAAGCCCTCAAGTTTAAAGTTTTTTTTTGGTTTTGTTTTTGTTGCTGTTTTTGTTTTTTTCCCCACAAGCCAATGAGATCACAAGAAGAGCTACGTATGGCTCTGTGCTAAGCAATGCAAGGACTCTCTCTCCACATTAGCTGCTAATGCATTCATTCCGAGACAGACATCTAGAATAATTTACTAGCAAAACATCCACATACTATCACGCCTTTCAAGTGCGGTCTAAGTGCTGAAGGACCACTGAAGTGATTCGCTGATGTCACGCTGCCCCGTTCCAGGCAACAGTCTCTGGAAGCAAAGCTGAGGTATTCTGTGTTGGAGGTGCTTAAACAGCACTTCCAGGGCTCATCTCTGAATCAAAGAAAAGAGCCAATTCTTAGTATCCGGGGTTTTATTTGCTCTTTTCCTTGTTGTTTCAAGGAGTGGGAACGGAGAAGACACAGAGACATGTGTGAAATGAGACCCACTCAACAGGAAATCATTGCAATAAAAATATCTTTATTGGCCAGATTGGCTATAATTTGATTTGAAAGCCTGAGGGATGATGCAACTCCACGCTCGGTCTTTGCTGCTCACCAATTCCAGGTTGTGAAAAAGAGCACTACTGGTCAGTAGAAGAAAGCCAGTGCCAGGCAGTTTTAATATACCTGGCAGCTCCCCCGGCTGGGTTATATAATATGGTTCTGAGCACACTGCTAATAGTGTCGGCCACAAATAATAAGCTTCCGCATGGTTTTAGTATCCGGGTCTCATCCTGGCTTATGCTGAGAACAAGAGCATCTGCCAGCTAGGCGATGAGTTTCAAAGAGGAGGGGAGAAAAAAAAAAAAAAAAAAAAAAAAAGACTGTTCAATATCGCCACCTGCTGACCACTGTGGAATTACAGGCCCATCACTTCCTAAAAAGAACTTCCTGTTGCAACAAAAACAAAGACTAAACAAAACTAAGCTTGAATAAAGAAGCTGAAGTTTAAAGCTTACCGTGAATATGCTAATTGAAATTCTAGAATTTATAAATTAGTAATTAGGTCTACATTCCTCATGCTTTTATTATATGCCGTTATTCCCCCACCCCCCCATACCATTTGCCAGTAATAGAAGATATAGAATAGTTTTAAAAGTTAAAATATTGCCAATTTGGGGGCTGGTTAAGAGCACTGACTGCTCTTCTAGAAGACTGGGGTTCAGCATCCACATGGTGTTTTCAACCATCTGTAATCCCAGTTCCAAGGGGATATGACACCTGTTTTTGGACATTGTACACATGTGGTGCACAGGCATACATGCAGACAAAACACCCATACACATAAGACAAAACTAAATAAATTTCAGAAAACAAATGTTATTTGCTCCCTTACAAAAAGATTCTAGGGGTGGGCTAGAGAGATGGCTCAGTGGTTAAGAGCACTGCCTGCTCTTCCAAAGGACCAGGGTTCAATCCCCAGCAACCACCCGGCAGCTCACAACTGTTTGTAACTCCAAGATCTGACACCCTAACACCAACACACATAAATTAAAATTAAATAAAATATTTTTAAAAAGCTTCTAGAACATTCTTCTCTGTTGCAAAGAACTTATATGTGTATGGTTACTGGGAAAATCGGGGCTCCCTTTTGGGTTCTTAGTCTCTTCAATAAAAGAATATAGGAACAGACTCAGAAGAAGGACGCTCCGGGATGATTTTTTTTTTTTTTTTTTTTAAAAACTTTGAAAAAAAAAACACGGCAGGAAATCTGAAAATTGACAGACGAGGAAGCAGACATCTAAAGCAGGGACCAGGGGAGGTTGGCATGGTCAGCAACGGAGGCTGGCCAACAGCTGGGTGGCAGAAGGGGAGGCCAACTTCAGAGAAGAGCGAGGAGGCTGGAGGAGGAAGGAAGGGGGTGGTGGAGTGGGCAGGTTGCCCTGGAGGCTCCATCAGGCCCTGGCCCGAGCAAGGGCCTCAGTTACGGTCTATTCTTTAGTTAAGTGGATAATTATTCCTTCCACAGCCTGAGCAAGTCTTCAGGCGAATCATAGCTCCTGGGAAGCAGGTGTTTGGCACTTCCAAGTAGGTAATTCTAACGGAAGGGAGAGATGAATGTAACGTCCTAATGTTTTTGAGCAGATGAATATGTCAAGTCTCCACTCAGGGCCAGAGGTAGATTCCATTCTTTTGGCTAAGTGGAGGCAGCTTAATCGGTCTCAACAAAACCCTGGTACCTCCACATTTTTACACGGTAACACATTTTTATGTGGTAAGTTACATTTCTAGGGCAGGAGCTGTTGCCATTTTGTTCCTTCCCTTTCTAGGGTTACCAGGGAAATGGCAGGTTGAGGTCCAAAGTTGGCCATGAGTGAGGGGTCCGTCCTCAACGGCCTCCAAGCCCAGTAACACCTGTCCAGCTAGCTACCTAACAATGCTGAAAGGAAATAGCTGAAGATTCTGAGACTGAAGGGCTTGTCACTGCTGGCTTGGTGCTGATCCCTTAACAGCTACGTTAGTGATGGAGTGAACCTTCCTCCTTGAGTCTGAAGTGTTGTCTATTCAACCCAAACACTCTTTGTAGAGGGTGGAACTAGGACTCAGAACATTTATCTCACTCACACCTGCCATCCTAGGCCAGGAAACAACCTAGCTGCTAACCCAAACACTGTTTAAAAAAAAAAAAAAATCACTGAACCCATGGGACTGGAGAGTTAAAAAAAAAAAAAAAAAGGCTGCATTTAGAATAAAAAAAAAAAAAAATCTCCAAACTTTACTTTGAGACAGAGAATCCCTAAAACAACTATTCCCAGGAGAACCAGGGAAGAAAAGGGATTTTATATGAGGTGACAGTAACCCCTTAGGCTATTATTTTGCGGGTGCTGACATCAGTCATTTCTATGTTGTCAGTTTTGAAGTCACCCCAAGCAATCAGTGCCTAGTTTCTGAGGTTCTCCTTCAGGAAACCACAGTCCATTTTCCACAGTGGAAATAGCAGGAAATGGCTACATGGCCCCTCCCAGTAGGAAGTCAGATCCAAGACGTGATACAACAAAGGGGCTGTAAGGCTAAACACGTCCCTGATAGCGTTGGTAGTGAGTGTTCCATGCCAGTGGTCAGAGGTCACCGTCCCCACACACCTCACACTGTGCAGGCAACCTGAGCATCAAAGATGCAAAGAAGCCATTTCAGAGAAAGCATAGAGCATTATCACCTCTACCCATGTGGTGCTCTTTGTTGTGGCTTGGACTGCTGTTCTGTTAACTTTGTTTGACGTGATTTGGAACATCAAAATAACGGGGCTAAGGCATGCTGCTGTGGAAATTAGCAGCTTTTAAGGCCACAGAGAGTGGGCGCCGCCTTCTTTCTCCCTGGGCAACAAGCAGAGAAGGAATAGAGCAACTGTTCTGTTCTTCCTCATGCCTCCTGGCCAGGAAGATGGACTCTACCTCTGGTCTGCTCTGTTTTATCCCCAGGAAATTCAAGTCACATGCTTCATGGTGACTTGAGGGGTGCTGTGATGGGTGGGATGATGGTCCGCTAACCAGACAATGCTCTTACCACTGCCAGGAGCCCCTCCCTGTCATGGCGGCTTCACAGCATCCCGCCTCGAGTTGCCCACTCTTCTGAGTTCTAACTCAACTCCCCTAACTTTTCCTTCTCTCTCTCCTGCTTGTATTTCACTTGTTGAATGCCTGACTTTTTCTATTTTATTCTATGTTTTACTTCCATTTCAGCCCTGACAAAGAGTTGTTTCTCAGCAACAAATGTATTGACTGGATAGAATACGTAGAAATAACATACTCTAGGCATCTAGTCACACACAGACACACACACACACAGACACACACACACACAAACACACACACACACACACACACACACACACACACACACACATTCAGGCAGTGAACTGCCTAATGTTGAAAAGCCGCGGGACCCTTGGCGTTGCCTTTATCGGTGTGACAGTGCCCTCTAGTGGATGGAACTGAGAATGCAGCAGTTCCAGATAAAAGGTGTTCTGCAGCCCCCTGCAACCACTGACAGACGTTAAAATCCCCATGTCGCTCCCTCCCCGACCCCAGCCCCAGTCCCGGTCCATTTTCTGAGCTCTTCTCTCCTTGCAGGGAGAGACCACTGTCAAGTTGTTGCCTCCGTCAAACACCCAGAGTTCTGTGGATCACTGGTGTCTAGATAGACTCGCCAAACAGGAGTCAGTGTTTCTCCCTCGATTCCTAGTTCTCCTCCTAAATCTTTTCCAGAGGAGATGCATTTAAAACCCTTCACTAATCAGAGGACAAATATATATGTTCAGAAGTTAAAACAGACCAAGAAGGGACGAGCTGCAGTAATGGAGATGAACTGGAGGTATTAACAGACTTATAAGGAACACTTTGCATAAACAAATCAGGAACTGTGCTCACTTTTCTCCCCTGATTAGGGCACAGGGCGAAGCCCTGGTTGGATCGTGGGCGGGGTGGGGGTGTAGGCATTCACTTCCGGCCCTGGACTGTGGGGTTGGACATTCACTTCCGGTGAGCTGTTTCTGGCCACCCATGCTTCACAGAACCGCTTGCTACCACGCTCAGGTTTTATTTATTATTTTTAGGTTTTTCGAGATAGGGTTTAATCTGTCTAACAGCCCTGGCTCTATAGACCAGGCTGGCCTGGAACTCACAAAGATACACCTGCCTCAGGCTCCCGAGTGCTGGGATTAAATGTGCGCCACCAAGCCCGGCTCACACTCAGGTTTTAAAAGCACTACTGACTGCTGGCCCTCCCTGAAGTCTTCCTAAACACCCTTAAGTAGTCTTTACTTTATACCTGTACAAAGGTTGCTACTCGGGAGAAAAATCTCTGGTACAGCAACACTGGCCTCAGTAAAAAGTGAAGTCAGAGTTGGGAGGAAGCCACATGGTATAAAGCATCCGTGGCCTTTCTGCCAGGGACAGGGACAGCCAGGGTCACTCTGCCAGAGCTCAGGACCAGGACAACAGCAGGAGGCTGCATTCCTTGACTCAGACAGCAAAGCACCCAAGAACCAGGTTCTGGAAAAACAAAAGCCACGTGGACCTCTTCCCCAGTTGTTCTGGGGGGGGGGCACTGTCTGTTGAAGAGAGTGAACGACACCACTAACCAAGTCCCTACCCCCACCCCAATTTCTTGAGATGGGGGGTTGTCTCTGTGTAGTCTTAGCTGGCTTGGAGCTTGCTATATAAAGCAGGCTGGCTTCAAACGCAGAGATCTGCCTGTCTCTGCCTCCAAGCGCTGGGATTAACTGCGCACGCCACCTCCTTCTGTGCCCATTTTTAAAGGGAGGGTACTTGTTTACTTGTGAGTTTTTTACTGAGCATGGCTTCCCCAACACCTGGGCTTTGTACATATGTGTAAAACAGATGGCAGCCCACACTCACATTTCAATTAGGTTGAGCCACAGCAGCTGTTGTCAGTGGGAGTCTGATGACATAGACGGGACACGGCACACATTTAATAAGTAGAGTGTGCATCCTGGGCTTGCCCTCTCTCATAGTCTTAATTTCCACTGGCAATCATTCCAGAAACTGTATCTTGCTCTGACTTTTTTTAAAAATCGAGACAGGGTTTCTCTATGTTATCTTGGCCATCCTGGACTTGCTTTGTAGACCAGGCTGGCCTCGAACTCTCAGCGATCCACATGCGCCTGCCTCCCGAGTGCTGACATTTGTTGCGGAAGAGAGATGTACACGTGAGAGGAGGCCGGAAGACCACATGCTTTGGGCACACATGTTCCTAGCAAGATAGTTTTGGTTTGGGCTACCCAAGTCGCCCCGGGTTACCTACCATTTCCTTGAAGGCTCTCTCTAGGGCCCCAATGACCAAACACTCATGCGGGATCTTCTTCTCAGTGAAGAAACGCGTGGGCGGTGTGCTGGGGGAACCGGGCGCACCCACACCGCCACGCAGTGACGCTGCGCGGGTTAGGGTCCTGCCGTGGGCCGGCGTGCTCTCTGGCTCCTCGCCTAGGCAGGTTGGGGGAAGGATGGCGGAGTTCTTCAGGATCTCCACGATGTCCTGCAGCTGCCGTGTGATGTGGTGTTGTAGCAGGTGCGATGCCACCACGGCAGCCCCCGAGCCTGCGTGACCGTCAAACAGAGACCAGTAGTGGCAGGAGATGCCCTCGGACTCCTGGGGAGAGAGGGCGACAGAGAAGTGAGGACCTGGGTAGCCGCTCGGAAGTCTGTCTGTGGTCTGAAAGTCATGGGATCCAACTTGGTAGAAATGCTCAGAGACAGGCCCTCAGGCTAATCTTTGCTGCTACCAACGCCATGGGATGCAGCGATCCTGGCCTGCATCACCAGTAACTAGGTCACTGCTTGCAGGGAAGGACACAACTCTAATTAGGCGCCTAGGGTTTGTGATAAACTTTTATATAAAAGGCGGAGCCTGGAGAAGGAGTCTGGCTTTAACATCTAACTCTCACTTTACCGGAGTTGCAATCCCTGAGGATGTTTGGCCTTAGGAGTCTTTGGAGAAAGCCATTTGCCAAAGCAGGAAATAGACCCCTTTTCCTCCATCTTTTCCTCTTTGTTCTACATCCTGAGGCCTTAAGACTTGCTTTCCCCCTGCCCCTGAAGCCTACTGCAGTGTATACAATAGGCAACCAATAGCACTCTGCTTTCCTTCCCTCTCCCTCAGTTTCCCCACTGATGTCATCTGTGTACAGCCTGTATTCCTTCCTATACAACGGATTTAGTTCATGACAGTCCCCTGTCCCCCCATGGGTGGGTGGGTGTGGGTGTGTGCAGGCCCGCATGAGTGACCTCACACATGTGGAGGCTGGAGGCCGACACTTGGTGTCTTCTATTGATGTCCACCTTAATTTTTTTTCCCAAAAAGATTGATTTTAAACTACGGGTCAGGGGTCCCTCTCAAACAATGGCACCAGCCAATGACAATACAGGCTGTAAACTTCAAACCCCTACCCAGATCTAGCCAATGGACAGGCCATTCTTCACAGTTGAGTGGAGAGTGGGGTCTGACTTTCACACGTACTCTGGTGCCTCATATTTGACCACGACCCCTGGAGGGGGAGACCTGGTGGCACTCAGAGGAAGGATAGCAGGTTACCAAGAAGAGACTTGATACCCTATGAGCATATACAGGGGGAGGAGGTCCCCCTCAGTCACGGTCATTGGGGAGGGGAGTAAGGGGAAAATGGGAGGGAGGGAGGAATGGGAGGATACAAGGGACAGGATAACCATTGAGATGTAATATGAATAAATTAATAAAACAAACAAACAAACTACGGGTCTGTGTCTGTGGTGTGTGTATGTGAGTGTGGAAGCCCAGAGGTCAAAGGTCAGAGGCGGCAAATCCTCCTGGAGCTGGAGTTAAGAGGCAGTTGTTAGTGCCTGAACTGGCGGCTGGGAACAGAATTTGGGTTCTCTGCCAGCACTGTATGCACTCTTAACTGCTGAGCTGTCTCTTGTGGCCTTGGAGGCAGGGTTTCTCACTGAGTCCAAAGCTTGCAGAAGCCCAGAGCTAACCTGGCTAAGCAGAAGGTCCTGTCTCTAGCTTCCTCCATCACTGGGGTTACAGGTACCTGGTGCCACGCACAACTTTTATGCGGGTGCTGGGAATCTGAGCTCAGGTCTTCATGTTTGCACGACAAACACTTTGGCCCACTGAGCCATCTTCGCCCCCTTCCCAGTGGCCCCTGGAGTTCTTCCTGGAGCACTTTTAGAAAGCAGGCAACGAAATTACGCGCGCGAGCAAGGCATTGCGGCCAGCGGCCTGCGATCGTAGCACTCGAAGGCTGAGATGAACGAGTAGGTGAGCTTGAGAGCCTCTGCTAGAACACGCCTCCACCAGTGTGAAAGCACTCAGATCAGCAGGACATCAGTGGAGTGTGAAGAGGTGCTTGGCACATGAGGCCTGGGCTGAGAGCTTCAGAGAAGTTCAAATGTAAGGAGAGCCAAAGACAACACTGGGTGATAGCAACGGCAGGTGCAGAGGCTGTGGCAGGAAGGCGCACACAAGAGGAAACCACACCACAGTCAGGTGGCTCCATGTGACTGTGGCAGGAAGGCGCACACAAGAGGAAACCACACCATAGTCATGTGACTCGATGGGGGCTTGAGACAGGAAAAGGGGGAGGAGCAATGTGACCATGTGGAGCAGTGGTAGGTCCACCCAGTCCTTACAGAATACTTGAGCCCAAGAGTCCCAAAAGGCCATGCGTGGAGGTGGTACCTCTTAAGCTGAACTGTGAAGACTGAGAGGGAAGAGTTTGAAAAGTGAGGTTCCAGCCAGGAACTACACTCTAAAAAAGAATTCCATCAAATGAGGACAGAAACACGTACATTCAAAGCACCGGGAGGCAGAAGTGTGAGTGGAAACAGAGCTCAGGACCAAGGGCAATGGAAGGAAACTGCCGTAAGGATTTTAGTGGTCCCCACGATAACCCTGCTTCCACAGGCGTTAGCTGGGTTGGGGATGGTGCTGATTCAGCCATGGCTGGGTCAGGCAATGACCTGTCAGTCAAAGGAGTGTGTCTCTGATTGCCACAATTTCTTCACACCGACTGCAGGTGATACTAGCTAACCGTGTGCGTGCTGACTGACAGCTATGTACAGCATGCAAAGTACAGACGTGGAGGCAGCTGCTGTCACTATTACCACAACACCATCTTGGTCACTCACTTACGTCCTTACTTGTCTGGCAAATGAGGGGCCAAGCCTAGAGGACCTCTGTGACTCTGCTGACCCTTTGCTGACTCTGCAGAAATAGATCAGTGTGGCTGGAGAAAGTGGGGGTGAAAACTTGGCTTTAAAGAAAGAACACACATGATGGGGACTTAGAGGTGACAGGGCCTACCAGCCCGGGTACAGGGAGTAACCAGGGTCAGCAATGAGCCTGTTTATCCAGTACCCAGTCTCCCCTCTGCGCGCTACTGGTCACTGTTTGGGACAGTGATTTGATGCTTACACAGCTCTTAGACTCTTGAGGCAGAGGCTATATTGCTGTCCCTCCTCACCCCGTGCCCTGCCCCACCCCCGCCCCACCCCTGCCCTTCCTACTTCCTGTATGGGTCCCAGGACCAACACCTGGAGGCGGAGCTAGCCCCTTGAAAACACACATGGCTGACATCTATAGGTGACATCTATAAGCCCAGGATGGTGTGCAAGAACTCAGAAGAGCCTGAGGCCTGGCAACCTTGCTTGGGAAGCCACAAGCCCTCTAACCGTCCTCCTGCCTTTGGGATCTTTGTCATTAGTCTTCACGACGGTTGGGTAGCCCTGTTTGTCAGCTTCTGTAACAGGAGCTGAGGCCACGGAAAAGGAAGGGCCATGTGTTTATGTAGTGTCCTAGAACCTATGGCCAACAAGAGAGGGAAAGGAAAGTGCAAATTAAGCCAGGTGCAGGCACCAAAAAGAATTTCAACTCGGCAGTAACCTGGGACAAGCTGAATCCGAGCCAGGCCTCTCAGGTCTCCGTCTGTGGCATCTCTGAATAGAATTCAGAGAGTCTGCGAGTCTTTATTTTCACAAGGCTCCCAAGTTTAGGGCTTCCTGTTAGGGATACAGGGCGGCGGAGGTTTCAGCAATACCATCCCTTGCCCAAAGGACCGTTAACAGTGTCCTTCCAAATAAGCTGGGCTTCTTTTCACCTTACCGCTGCCTTGCAATTGCAGATGGAACCAAATCCTCACCTAACTTGTCTTTTTTTTTTTTTTTTCTACATTAATGAAAGGTATAATGTCATATTACAAATAGTTACTTTTTCAGAATCACTTAATTCTAAGTGACTGGATTGCTTTAATCACTTGAAGTATTTCCCTTGAAACAGCTATGCATTTTTACTTTGTAAAGAGCTGTTTATTTTAGTGTGTGCGCGCAGGTGCATGGATGCCACAGTGTATGCGGAGGTCAAAGGGCAACCCTAGGGAGCTGGTTCTCTCCTTCTGTCTTGTTGGGGCAGGTTCTCTCTTGTTTTTGCTGTGTTGTGTGACCGTGTTCGCATGCTGGCCTGTGAACTTTCCCATCATGCCACATTGGGATTTTTGGCTAGGGAGATGGCTCAGTGGTTAAAAGCATGGATTGCTTTCCCGGCACCTGCAGCACATAGGCCCAGCCACTTGTACTTCCAGCACTAGACTTTGGCGCCCTCTTCTGGACACATTGGGTACTTGCGTTCATACATGCGCATTCCCACCTGTGCCATACATATAAATCATCATCACCACCATTGAAACAAATAAAACAATAAAAATCCCAACATAGTCCTGCTAAATCCAGGCTAAGTGTCTGGCTGAGGATCCCTACCTTCTGGCTGTGCTGAGGGAAAGCACATAAACAATGTGCCTGCTCCTGGAGGCAGCAGCCATACTATCTTTAATGTGGACCATCTCTGACTAAAAGGAGCCTTTTTCTTTAGTAAGGAGGGAGACAGACACCGACCAGGTGTTCATTTGATCAGCTATTAGAAACCAATAAAGTGACCTAGGACGCTTGATGGCCATCACCATGGCCTCCCAGAAGGGGTGACAAGGTCCTTCTTTTGGCCTGGATGGATAGCCCTTCCCCTGGGCACAGTAGCCGTCTCCATTGACAGCCTTGGCACCAGGAGAAAGGGAAGGGACGAAATTTGTGTTTATTGACTCTAACTCTGCAGAGTGGCCTGTGGCCACTGACGAACAACTCATGGCCCTTTTGTACTGATGTTTTCTCTTTTTCGAAGGAAACTTGGCAGAGAAGAATTCTGCGCAAGACCCCCTCGAACTGGCAAGTCCATCAGGACAACACGAACCTCACATAGGATCTGGGGCTGACTTACTCTCTCACAGTTGTTAGCCAGACCTGGTCCCTCTCAGCTCTGAGGCTAGGTATGTTGCAGTTCTATCTGAGGCCCTGAGATCTCAAAGGACCCCAAAACCACACGGCCATTGCAGAGCCTCGCAGTCCCACGTGAGCAAGCACACGGCACATACCTCAGGTGACCCTCCCTGTCTCTATAAAAAGTCCCCCCCCCAGCCCCGCAAACTGTTGGAAACCACAGACCTAAAAAGCCACCATGGGTCTTATCCATCTCTGTTCTGATGCTCTGCCTGTCCTGGCCCTGTACCCTGTTGGTGGCCTTGCACCCTGCTATAGAATCAGTAAACTGCCGGTCCAATGCAGGTGGGCAAGCAGGCGTGTTCCCTGCCCGCTGAGCTCATGCAAGGACAGGAAGGAGGGGGTGGATGCCACTGCTCTATGGAGTGTCCTCTGTCCTTACTGTACATGCCTGCTCCTAAGCAAAGGTACTGTCCATTTCAGGGGAGGGGCACCTGCCTGCTCAGCTGGGCCTGTGCTCCGTGCTCCTGCCTGCTCAGCTGGGCCTGGGCTCCGTGCACCTGCCTGCTCAGCTGGGCCTGGGCTCCGTGCACCAGGTTCTAATTCCACGCAGAACAAATGTGGTCCCATGTTTCACATCACCTAACAGTCCAGTGATCCCTAGTGTGAACATTCCAACCTCTCACAGTAGTTTAAAAAACTGCTGTGGCTGTAGCTTGCCTAGAATTCATGAGGCCCAAGGTTCAATCCCTAATACTGCTATAAAGTAAATAAGAATAGTGTGAAAAATTAAAATTTAGAATGAGATAAATTCTATCTAGGGCCTAGAATTTACTATTGTATAATCTTGGGCAACTTCCTTCCTTCCTTTTTTTTTTTTTTGAGCCAAGGGTCTCACCATGTATCTCCAGCTGTCTTGGAACTCACTATGTAAATCAGGCTGGCCTTGAACTCACAGACATCCTCCTGCCTTTGCCTCCCAAGTGCTGGGATTAAAGTGTGGACCGCCACACCCAGCTGGGTAAACGTCTTAATTTTTCTAAACACCCATCTCCTTACTTAAAGGCAAAGGATAAAGAGAAGGAAAGTACAGACACAGCACAGACAGGCACAGACAGCAAGGATTTAAGGCATGCCACAGAGTTTTCTCTCTGGGCTTGCCAGGTTCTATACTGGACACTCAGCCAAGAGATAAGAACAAGGATGGCAGAGTTCCCAGGTTCTGATGCTAACAATCCAGTGGAGGGCCGTGCACCTGCGGTGAGTTAGAGGAACAACTGCTTGGTGCCACTGGACTGGACACACGTGAAATGTGTGGACCACCCAGGGTGTGATTACAAAAGTACAGTTTTTGTGATGGACCCTGATGGTTGTGACTAGACATCCTTAACATGTTACAGTTAATAAGACGATGCAGCCAAAGAAAATTATATTTAGCAATACAAACAATAACTGCCAGTACGGTATCCATCACACAGAAGGAGCAAACCACTCTAGCTGTTGTTGGCTGTCCTCCCTGTCTAGGGGGACACTGGGCAGTAGGGAGGCGCAGGTGCACACAGGAGCACCTCACTGTACATTCTATCACCACCGGGATGATGTTCCTCTAACCCTGCTAGGCCTCTTCTGTTCTTCCGCGGTCACTTCCCCTTGGAGACACCTCAGTTCAGAGGATGTCATTTGAGTCCCTACTGACCTCACCGAGGCCACCATAACGTGGTCACTGTTGCCTCATTATACCCATGTTGAAACTGGGCCACAGGGAGTTCCAACAATGCTGCCGGGGTGCTGTAGAGGTAGGATTTGAACCTAGATCCTCAAACTTTCCCATCGTCACACAGGTCTGTGTGACCGCCCTTAATTTCCATCACTCATTATCTTTTGCAGGTAAGTGTGGCTTGCATTATTTTAGGCCGTTTCCTGTTTAGTAGCAGTGGCGGCGCACGTCCTGGACCGTCAGCTGGTCGTCAGTTGTTTGGCCAGTGCTCCAGTATCACACTCTCTCAGTAGCACGTGAAGATGTTACTGACACTAGAATAGAAGTTCTGCATCTGAAAAGCCGGAGCCTCCCAATTTACAGGGACATACTCCTGAAAGACAGTCTTAACAGCATGTTGTAACACAGCCCTAGCCTGTTTTGGATGAAGAGAGGCAGGAATCAACCTCACTTTACCAAGAAAAACAGAATGAAGTCCTTTCCTGCCACATGAAACTGTAGAATTTAGTAAAAATTACTTAGAACTCACACAAAAAAAATTTAAGAGTATTTAATCTAGGTAAAATATTAAAAAAAAAAAAACCAACTTAAGTCACATAGTAAATTATTTCATTTAACAACAACAATCTTATATGTAATTTATATACGCAGACACAGCCATATCTGTCTTCTGAGGAAAAGGCTGGGGTTTGGCTCACACATGCTTGCCTGGCGTGTATGAGGTGGTCTAGGGTTTGACTCTAAGCACCACACAAACAAAAACTAAAGGAATACACCTGTAGCTTGATAATGGAAGATTCCAGAAGGTGACAAACTGAGTTTTAAAGTTCATAATTCACTTTTAGGCTTTCTCTAAAGCAGGCTCAAAGTTACACTCTTTTCTCAAAAGTGCTTAGAGACTAACTTTTTACTAAGTTTGATTATTCGCAGGCATGGTGTCTCACACTTTTGATCCCAGCACTCGGGGAGGTGCAGGCAGGCAGATCTCTGAGTTCGAGGCCAACCTGGTCTTCAGAGCGAGTTCCAGGACAGCCAGGGCTACATAGAGAAACCCTGTCTCAAAAAACCAAAACCAAATTTAAAAAGAAAAAAAAAAATCCTTCCTCTATTCATGTGTAAAGTTAGAACTTATTGGGTTTTGGCTTGAAAGTGTCCTTGGTTCTTTTTTAACAAAAATAAAACTCTAAATGAAATTATCCACCGAACGGGAAGCTGGAGAATTTCAGTTATAAGCAGACTGCACATTCTGATCAGGGCATGGCACACCGGAAGCTATTCTGTGTGCCCTCATCCCATGCACTGGTATCCTGGCGAATCCCCGGACAGACGGTCAGTTAGACAGACAAACAGACACACACACACACACACACACACACACACACACACACACACACCAGAGAGAACCACGAGAAGGCAAGGAGGTGCCCATCTCCATAGGGTGCTGACACAGGGAGGGCTCAGGCACAACCGCAAAGGCTTCCTGCCCTGCCCGCAGAAAACACTGACTTTAAGGCAGGAAGCACAGGAAAACCTAGGGTGAGCTCCCTTTACACAGCTTAAAGAACTCACTGAGAGTGCTAAAAGTTTATGTAATTCACCCCTCTTCTCTCCAGGGATGCTCTCCTCAGGTAGTACACAAGGGAAGTCAGAGCAACCAGTCAGCACGGGAGAGAAACACTCAGGACTCCTTCCACATTTTCAGGTTAAAATGGAGAACTGGAGCTCTCCTACTTCGCAAACACTGACACTGGCGCCCTCATGTGGCAGGAAGTGGAACATCCCTGTGGCGCTCACAAACTTCAAGGCACTTTGGTGGTGGACGATATTAGCGAAATTTAAACTAAATTACCGCTCAGCGTTAACATTTTCCTACAGGAAATTGTTGACAGAAAACACAAGCAATTAAGAACACGCCAACAGTGGCATTGTTCGCAGCAATGAAAACTACCCACATCTGATAGCAATCCATACTGCTCAGGAGAACTCAAACACTCCGGGAGTCAGCAGGAATATGGATTTGTAACTTGCTGCTGTCACTGACACCCTTGGTCCCTGACACATTAGCTGATAATAACGGGGAGACTTTGTTCTTCACAAGACTCCACTCAGAATAATGCCTGGCATATACCGAATAGTACATCACAGTTGTTATTATTTTAAAACACTGCCTTCAGCAGTGAAAAATTTATTAATTTTTATGATTGAAAAATAGTTATATCCTATATGAATATACAGTAGTATGATTATATGTCAATAAACAAATAGGCACATTGTTTTGTTTTATTTTGTTTTTCAAGACAGGGTTTCTCAGTATAGCCCTGGCTCGGCTCTCCTGGAACTCACTTTGCAAACCAGGCTAGCCTCAAACTCAGAGACCTGCCTGCCTCTGCCTCCCAAGTGCTGCAAAAATATTATTTTTAACAGATGGTTGAGCGACTACTAATCTAGAAATAGTTGTCCTAAGGGAAACTGTGGCATCTCTTTGGATGCCAGTATTCTGCACATTTGATATTTGTTTTTTCTCTGCCCTGTCACTGATTCAAGTATTTATAAAACCCGGGACGAGGTGTTCCCAACAGCATAGAAGGAATACCACTCATGTGAAGTCTGCATGCCCATTTGGAATGAAATTCCATGGTTGCTTTTAGAAATAGTTCATCATGATCCTGGTGTGTGTGTGTGTGTGTGTGTGTGTGTGTGTGTGTGTGTGTGTTAGTGTGTGTTGTGTGTGTGAGTGGTGTGTGTGTGAGTGTGTGTGGTGTGTGTGTGGTAGTATGTGTTGTGAGTGTGTGTCGTGTGAGTATGTTATGTGAGTGTGTGTGGTGGTATGTGTGTGAGTGGTGTGTGTGAGTGTGTGTGGTATGTGTGTGTGGTAGTGTATGTTGTGTGAGTATGTGTGTTGTGTGAGTGTGTGTGTATGGTGTGGTGTGTGTGAGTGGTGTGTGTGTGCATGGTGTAGTGTGTGTGGTAGTGTGTTGTGTGAGTGTGTGTGTTGTGTATGTGATTGTGTTGTGTGTGTGTGTGTGTGTGTGTGTGTGTGTCCTTTCTCCATTCTCAACACAATTTCCCACCGGGGGAACATGGAGATTACTTTCTCCTAAATGTCCACTCCTACACTTTGATTTTAGTAATGTGTCCAGCCAGCACAATAATTCAGAGTCCAGAGTAGCAGCCCTCCTACCCCTGGGGCTTGCAATCTACAGGTTCTCTCCAGACCCTTATGGTGAGAAGCGAGCAGAAGTGAGGGCAAGTGAGACATTCTGAGCAAGTCTCAGGTGAACATTTGACTGTGTCCATTTGCAACCTTGGCACGTTTATTTATTTATTTATTTATTTATTTATTTATTTATATTTCCTTTAAAATTATTTCTATTTCCTTTAAGAATGGTTTTCCATCGTTGGGGGAAATAATCTGGAGTGAGGACACTGTTTCTTTGTCATGAGATAGTTAGGGAAAAGCTTCCATTTAAGCACTATATAGTTTCCAGCAGCTGTAAGATTTGCCATAGGGGTGGGGCGGGGGCACTGGGGTGGGGCAGGGGCACTGGGGTGGGGCGGGGCTGCCAAGGAACCCAGTCTGAATTGAGTTCTCAGCCACTAAGTGTGTCTGAGCTCGGACCTGGAACCTTCACAACCACTACGACATCGGACCTCTCAAGAGCTGGTGGTCGAGTCATCCTTCAACACTGCCAGGAGCCCTGTCGCTGGAACTAACAGATAAGGAGTTTTAAAGGAAACCACTGCTCTCCCACTTCAAGGGAAAAAAATCTAAGCAAACAGAAAAGTTACATCTTCTCGACATGTGCAGAACAAGAGGGAAAATAGTAAACAGTGAATTAAGGCCGTTCCAATTCTTTCTAAGTCAGCTACACCACTGCACACTGCCAAGAGCACGGAGAACTCCCAAAGACCTGTGGGAGGGGAAGCAACTTTTTTTTTTTAATAAAGTTATTTTTGAGACAAGGTTTCTCTGTGTAGCCTTGGGTGTCCTGGACTCACTTGTAGACCAGGCTGGCCTTGAACTCACAGCGATCCGCCTGCCTCTGCCTCCCGAGTGCTGGGATTAAAGGCGTGCGCCGCCACCATCCAGCCATGAAGCAACTTTTATCTGACTGTTCTGTGGCTGGGAGAGCTTCTCTCAGACAGCGGATGGGAGGGATGGCTACCAGCAGCGCAGAGTTAACAGGCCTGAGTTCTGTTCCCTTTCCCTTCTCCTCTCGGATCATGTTCCTGCACGCCTTGAATTCCCACACAGGCCCGCAGTCCACCGCTGAGAAAGATAATCAGCTCTCCTCCGCCCCTGCCGCTCAACTCAGCCCTGGTGCTGACGCAGCCATCTCCTGTTATTGTAATTAGACACTGACCTAACAGACACTGAGTCCACACACGCTGATGTGCTTTCCCCCGAATTAAACAACATAAGGGCTCTCTCTTAAGAAAATGACCATGGAGTGCCTGTGTCCCCATGGGTACTCTACAGTTTCAAAACGATCCCTACTTCAAACAAAGAGCCACGTGCGCATGCGCGCAGCTCTAGGTCGCTCTACCTAGCGTGAAAGTTGCTATGTAGACTAAATTGCCTTCTCTGGAAGGTGCCTTCTCTGGAAGGCAGTCTGGAGGGATCAACTCTTTGTTACCTCAGGCAGTCAGTCAGTGGTCTGGTCACTTCAGATATTCTTTCCCTTATGAGCATTTCCGGCTGGTCCCTCACTCTGATCTTGGCTCATCCTAAATTTTCATCACGTCTCACCTGCTGCGTGGGCACCTCCTAGCTGGTATCTGACCACTCTCGTCCTAACTCATCTTGTCACGGCTAAAATCATTGGGTCAAAGTCCCGGCTTATTATCACATCTGATAAATGTCAGGTCTGATGCTTGCTGCTCCGGTCTTACTGTAATGGTCCTGGCAGGAGTGAAAGTATTCTAAAGAAGAGACGCCGCCTTTCTCGCCCACTGTCTAATTGTTGAGACAAAGAATCAAGAGGAACTATCGAGCTTTCCCCGGGAAACGCTGAGGCCCTTGTGCTGGCCAAAGGGGAGAGCCTGCCTCTGAGGACCAGGTTTCATACCATTCTGACAACTTGTCAGAGCGCCTTACAGGAGGCACTGAAGCTGAGACAATGATGGTAAACAATGGCTGGGACCCGAATGAATGTGACCAGGGCTGCGTAGTCTGCCCCCCCCCCCCCCCCCCCGCACTTGTCATCCTCTGTGTGTAAACCTAAACTTCCCGTCAGGACCCGGAAGATGGACTGAAGGTAGCGGCTGTGGGGAGGAGTACTGGTCCTCTTTGTTCCTCTTCCTCATGTGGTTGCATTGAACAAATCTCCTCCATTTAACCTTTTCACTGTTACTTTGTCTCTTTAGTTGGTTTACTGAGGGTGCGTGGTGGAGCCCAGGGCCCAGGCACAGACCTTAACAACTCAGGGTGCCGCTGCCGTCATGTGGTGGATGCTTCATTCCAAAGTGCACACGCCCTGCCTCAGCACTCTCCTGCAGTCTGTCTCTACCTAAGCGCCTTCCTTTAATCCAGTGGTTCTCAGCCTTCCTACCTAATGCTGTGACCCGTAATACAGTCCCTCATGTGTGGAGACCCCAACTCATAGGTTGTAACGGAAAGAGCTAATGGCAAGACGAAGTTATATAAATGCAGGGTTATTGGGAGCGTTGGGGAAGGGGGGTGTGCAGAGAGAGAAGAGAGAGGGAGGGAGGAGAGAAAGGGGAGAGGGGGGAGAAGGAGGAAGAAGAGAGAAACCAAAATGTCTAGATTATTTAGTGAAGAGCCTCTGGGAGAGAGGCAGCCCCACCCCTGGGCTGGACAGTTCAGGGTAGAGGGCAGGGTATGCCAGCCACGCCCTGCAGCAGGTAGAGACCTAACACCAGCCATAAAGTTATTTTCATTGCTACTTCATAACCACAACTTTTCTACTGTTACAAATCATAATGTAAATATCTCTTATGCAGGCTATCTGATATTCAACCCCTGTGAAAAGCTCATTTGACCCGCAAAGGGGTTGTGACCCACAGGTTGCGAAGCAATGCTTTAGTCAGAAATACCTCTTTCTAATATTTACTTGTTAAATTACTTATTATTCTTTTCTATTTCTTTTTACTTTACTGGGGATTGACTCTGGGGTCTTATAGGCATAATAGGTGTATAATCAATTACCAAGTTTCACTCCCTCCTGTTTGCTTTTGTTTGTTTGGTTTTTTGTTGTTGTTGTTGTGTTTTTCCAGACAAAAGTCTGTCTCTGTGTAGCTCTGGTTTTCTTGGAACTCGATCTGTAGACCAGGCTGGTCTTGAACTCATAGATCTGCCTGTCTCTGCCTTCAGAGTCTTGGGACTAAATATGTACCTCACCATCGCCTGGTCCCCTCCTGTTCACTTTTCAACATCATAGGTCAAATATTACACAAACACACAAGTATACATACACTCGTGTGCACGCACTCTCCCCCCAAAACACCAAAAGGTTTAAAATGCAGTACCATTAATCATTATTCAAAACTACCATGAACTGCAGCTACATGTCCACTAGGATGTAGCAAAAATAAGAAACTGGAACCCTATGGCATTGTTGGCAGAGATGTAAGCTGGTGCAGACTTTGGGAAACAAGCAGTAAGAAACTACACAGAGCTAGCGTATGACCCAGAATTATAGCTACTGTAGGTAGACATCCAAAGGAGTGAAAGCGGAACCTGAAGAAGTGTTTGCGCACAACACCTGCATCCAGCACAGGTGCGTGGGGAAGGCAGTGACACCTGCGTCCAGCACAGGTGCGTGGGGAAGGCAGTGAGGTAGACTCTTAAGGCGGGGAGTTAGTCAACCTTCAGAACCGACTCATACTGCAACCCGGCTAACCTCAAGGACATTATCCTGAATCCAAAAAATAAGATATTAAAAGACAAATATTGTAGAATTGGCCCTATTTTAGGTACCCAGAGTGGTCAAATTCATAGAAAATAGAATGATGATTGCCAAGGGCTCAAGTGAAGGCAGATTGGGGAGTTAGGGTGTATGAACACATCTTTTTTTTCTTTTTCTTTCTTTTCTTTTTTTTTTTTGACACAGTTTCTCTGCGCAGCCCTGGCTGTCTCTGCCAACCCAGGGTGGCCTCAAACACACAGAGATCCGCCTGCCTCTGCCTCTGGTATGCTGAGATTATAGACATGAGCCACTTCCACCCCCCAGCATAACATCTTTGTGGAAAGATGAGAATGTTCCAGCGGTGAGGGTAATGGTGATGGTTGCACAAAGAAGTGGATCTACTTGATGGCACTGAACTGTGCGCCTAAAGTGGCTAAGACGCTAAGTGTTACATTACCTACATTTTACTACAACTAAACACTCCAACACGGCACCCAATACAAAAGAGGGTAAATATAAGGAAACTTTGAGGGGCTGGAACTAAGCAGCCAGTTGTGTCTACTCTTGCTCCCTCCAGGAGTATAAGTCTCATAAAGAGTTGGAGCCATCGCTGGGAGGCTTGGGGCTCCACCCCAAGAGCACACTTCCTGTTCTCCCTGTCCCTCTGCACCTATCACCTCAGGCCCCACGTCTAGGAGGAGTGGAGTAGCAGGAGCAACCGCACCACCAAGTGGCCTTGGGACGAATGTCCATGTACTCCATGACTGGCAGTGACGCTTAGGCTCAGAGCTCCACCCCGCAATGACTCCATGCTCAAAGTAATCTACAGAACACTCCATTCACAAGTGGACAACCCCAAACTCAGTGAGCCGTACACACAGGGACAAAAGAGGGACTAAGGAGATTGGTCACCAACATGTATCAAGGATTAAAAAGGTACTTTTATTTTATGTGTATGGGCACGCATGTATGCAGTGTCCAAACAGAGGGCAGAGCAGGCTGTCAGACCACCTCCCCTAACCCCACACCCCCGGAGTTGGAGTCATGGACAGTTGTGAGCTGCCACGTGTCTCCTGGGAGCTAAACTTGCAAAGGTAGCACACATACCGGGCTATCCCTCCAGCCCGATATCAAAGATTTCTAATTAATGGCTGGCTAAAAATGTTCCCACAGACCAGCGCTAGATTTCATACTTCCGGCCAGTTTCCTTCTGCCGTTTGGCAGTTACAGAAAACAGAGGCTAAAAGCGACTCAACGTTACTGAGCCAGTGAGTCTTAGATGGCCTGAGACGTTGTGTTGCTGAGCTGTCACATTTAGCCACGATCACTCTATCCTCTCCAGCAAGGGCTCAACGCTGATTCTTTGGGAAAGGTCTCACTCTATGCTTGCTCCGGCTGACGCACGCGCTAAGGAACCCACCGGTCACTGCGCCCCCCGACTCTAAAATGATCTCAATACATGTACTATGCTTCGAGCCTAAATGAAACAAGACACCACATTTTAGGCCAAGAAGGAACTCTTAGATCTTTTATAATTCTGTATATTTCATATAAAAATGTACTATAGATTAGTAGAACAAATGGCCACATTTAGGTCATCTTATTTATTTATTTATTTAATTTTTTTTTGTTTTTTTTTGTTTTTTTTTGAGACAGAGTTTCTCTGTATAGTCCCGGCTGCCCTTGACTCACTTTGTAGTCCAGGCTGGCCTCAAACTCACAGTGATCCGCTTGCCTCTGCCTCCAGAATGCTGGGATTAAAGGTGTGTGCCACCACCACCACCACCACCGCCTGGCTTAGGTCATCTCATTTAATGTGCCCCAACTTCCCCACAGGGCACCTCTTCACAGGACTGAGCGATCTGCTGATCCGCAGGGTTGGTGACCTCCCCACTCCCATCCTTCTCTAAGGTCTTCAGCAGCTTTGCTGACAGAATGTCAGCTTCCTTCTCCAGACACTGGAGAGAGGGGATGTACCCTGGGGCTTGACAATAGGAGGGCGTTGGGTCTGCCAGGCCACCCCCTAGGGCTGCAAGGGCCTTCAGCCAACTGAAACAAATATTAACTGTTAGGGACAGGCTCCAACTGTTTAAGTATAATGGACAAGGAAGGGGAAGCCAGGGTCACAGCAGAGCTGGGCTCTGAGCCAACAGCCAGAGATACTTCCACCCCCTCTCAAGAAGTTTTTCAGGCCATGTTCTCAAGAAAGGAAAAAAAAAAAAATCAGCTTCTTTGAAACCATCAGAGGTTTTATACACACACACACACACACACACACACACACACACACACACACACACA
>OU015756.1:11711182-11728329 GCA_907169655.1 Acomys percivali
TGGGGGCTAGAGTGCGTGAATCCCAAAGACTGAGACAGGAGGAGACAGGAGCCTGCGCGGCGCGTGTGGTGCTTACTGAGTTCTCCTTCAACTGCAGCCCTTCCCCGTTGGGAAGGGAGGACCTTCGCTTGGCGTTTCTGTTTGGGGTGGAAGCGATGGCCCCAACCTTCTTCTTCACTGTGAGCACCTCACAGCTGGCTTGGTCCTCATTGTACGTGCTCTTCCCAGCATTGATAACCCTGGAGAAGAAGCCAGAGAAAGCGGGTCAGATGGTGTTTCGGAGAAGCTGACTGCTCAGTCTCTGTCTCCAGGGTAGCCAAGGAGAGACAGCACAGCTGGCATCAAACTACCTGATGCAATGGGCCCGTGCGTGGTCTCTGTGTTTCATGTCCCGGATAAACAGAGCTGTTGAGAGTTGCATCAACACCCCTGACACACCTGCTAAGAGAATTAGTTACTAGTTATTCCGAGCAAGCGCAGTTCGCGTCTGCAGGCGTCTAGCTGGATGTGGTGACCCCATGCCGCCCCCTAGTCAAAAGACATGGAGCAACCACTCCTTCAGGTCAGCCTGGAGCCTGGACTGTTTGGTAATTACAACACAGACAGATAGGGTGGCTGAGGGAATTCTGTTCCATTGTTCTAAGGGAAAAGGACAAAGTCACTATCCATCTTATCAAAGAACATGGCAGCGATTTACAGCACACGGTGAAGTCCAAGAGAAGGGAGAGCCACACCGCACCATCCCCCTCCTCACTGTTACACACAAGCCAGTGACTGGATCAAAGGTGTGGGTGGTGTCAGGAGTGTCCCAAGCTCTGTCTCTTATCTCTGTTCTTTGTCTTGGACAATGAAGACATTCCATAAAGTGCTGTAGTGCGTGGGCAAGGCTTTGGTGTAGTTCCTAATGCCAGAAGAATCAGAATGTTTCAGGAAAACATTCTCCACCATTCATGTGCCTTTGCCTAAGTCCAGGTACCTCCATTTCCTGAAAAAAGAGCACCCCTTGACCACACGTATGTACGCACGCACGCATGCACGCCACAACCACACCGAAAAGATCTGAGTGCTACGTGTTCTCAGACGGAAGATTTGAAGCTATCATCTGCCTCAAGGCATGGAGGTGTTTCACACATTTTCACACTCTGTTTTTATTATTTTCAGTGTCTAAGTACTTTTTAAAAATGCAATAATTAAAGAGTTCGCTCCCTGTGACTCTCTTTTGAGCCATATCCACCCTTGGACGTGAACCACTGTCCTTTGCCTGCCAGTCTCACACACCACACCATTTCTAATTGTGTAGACATTTTCTTTTTTAAACAACCTATAGTTTCACCTCACAGGAAGTACATTTCCATCCATCCATGTAAACAGAAACAGGTACCTTTGTCATAACATGCTTTTTATCTTCTCCTGAATTGACAAGTATCATTTGATTTTTAAAAAAATGACCATTTTTTGGGTTAGTGAGATGGCTCAGTTGTCGTGGACCATCTCAGTCGGGTATGGGTCCTTGGGAACGAGGGTTCTTGAAGCATCGGTGGGCAAAAGATAGGTGAGTGACAAACAGAAACAACCCACTGACGCTTCGAGAACCCCCGTTCCCAAGGACCTATATCAGACTGAGATGGTCCACAACACTCAGTGGGTAAAACCATGGGCCACCATACCTAATGATCCAGGTTTGAAGAAGAAAATAACACTGCCATTTGTGATTACCATGCCAGTTGCCTGCCATGTACCCTAGTTCAATGTCTCATAATAACCAAATCTACTTCACTGTTCTTATTGGTGCTGCTACAAAATTTCATTTCAGCTACTTTTATAAGCAAAAATCTACTTTCACTCATCTCACATAATGCAGTATTTTTTTTTTTTAATTAAAAAAATTTCAAGTCAAAATTTGCTTATAACACTTCAAAATCATGTTCTGGAGGGTGATAAGGAGGTGAGGTCAAGTGGGTCTTACAGTTTAGTCCACCTGGTGTGGAGAGGTTGGGAGGGGGGGTGTCTTATCCCCACTCCTTCTCCTCTGAGGAAGAGAGAGTTTAGGATGCAAGTGCTGAGGTTACACACAGGGTGATGATTATCCAAGCCACACTGACGGCCAGAACTCAGTAACTGAACATCCGATGGCACAATTGGGATAAAGGTTGAGGTCTATTCTGACCCCTACCTCAACTCTTTCCCTCTGCACCATAGTGACATCAGACAGTCCGTGGTGTCAAGCCAAGCTGGGCTGAGGGAAAGTCAGAGTAGGCCTGCTTTGGTCTAGTAGTGAGAGGAATGGCAGCTTCCTTCCTGCTTCTCTGACTACAGATGTTTCTGAGAAAGACCCCAGGGAAACAGGAGGCACAGGCAGCTCAGATTTGCCCAGGCAACAGAAATTCATTCCTGTGTGGCCCCAGCTATCTCACTGGGTAGAAATGCGCCTGAGGCTCAGGACAGACAGGTTCACTAGGTGCATGCTTCTGATGTCTGACCTTTGGGAAACTAGCCAGGCAAGTAGGAGAAAGAGGTAGAAAATAGTCTGTCTCCTCAGTCACTGGTAATGACTTGCCAAGCAGTGTGTTATTTACTGAAAGGCAATGCTATCCCACCACGATTTCCCAAAACAGTACCTTTCCCAGACATGGCTGAAAGGGAAGTCCAGCTGCGAAGCCAGCTCATGATGACAAGTCCCTCACAGCATCTTCTGAGGAAGGTCTCTGCTACTGTTCCCAAAACTCGGTGCCACTCGGCCATTAGTGCCTAACCTTGTGCTGTAGTCATCTTTTGTTGTTTTGCTTTAAAATAGCAACAGCAAACGCATTGCAGATCTTCAATAGCTCCCTGCAAGGCTGACTCATCATCAGCCACTGCTGGCTTCCAGGAGTCCATAAAACTACTATAATTACTTAAATCGTGAAATGGAAATCACCATCCCCTTAAAATGCAGTCTTCTGTCTCCCTTTGTGGGTGTTAAGTTCTTAAGCTGACCTGGTTTTGCCAAGAGGTCCCTGAAACCTTGTGTTATATACAAGATATCTAGGATCCTGGATGGCCATCACCAATACAAGGTCACACGGATAAATATACAGCAGAGCTGTGAACACACTTGCGAGTCCCGAGCTTTTTTCTTGGCTCAGGCTCTTAGACTGTTATTTTCCTATTGTGCATCTATTCCTGGTGGTACACGGTTCAGAGGTCCACACTACACTGACTCATCAGAGCTGGAGAGCTGTGAAAGAGCAATTATTGGTGACCTTACTTTGGCATTTCATGTTGAATCAGCTTGTGAATAACCCAGAGAAATGCTAGAAAGTCAGAAATGTCAATAAGATGGGACGACTGCTATAAATGACTGACCAACCAACCAACCAACCAACCAACCAACCAACCAGGCTACCAACCAACCAACCAACCAACCAACCAAACAGCCAGCCAACCAACTAACTAACGAACCAGCCAACCAACCAGCCAGCCAGTCAGCCAACCAACCAACAAACCAACCAACCAACAAACCTTTTCTTTCTTTAAAGGATTAAAAACAACAACTATAACAACACTTTATTTTAGTGTGTGCATGTTTCTGCCTTCATGTTAAAGTGTACAGGTGCATGAAGAGACCAGAAGAGGTCATCGGATCCCACAGAAGTAGAGTTTAGGTGGTTGTGACCCACCATGTGTGCCAGGAATTGAACCTGGGTCCTCTGGAAGAGCAACAGCTGCTGAGCCATTGCTTCCAGCTCTCCTCCTCTTCAGCACTGTTGGGGGTTGATTCCAGGGCCATGTGTTTTTACCACTGAACTTCACCTCCATCCCTAAATCTCCTAGCTCCCATTATTTCACACTCAATATTTCACACAGGTTTAGTAGAAAGACTTGATTCTTTTCAATTTACTTTGGTCCTAAAAATTTCAATGTCTATCAACTTAAAACACTGTATTTTCTTCTCCAAAGGCAAATGCCTATCTGTCAAAAGAAAAGGGAACTAGATTCCACCAAAACAGTGATTCTCAACCATTTTAATGCCACGACCCTTTAATACAGATCCCCATGTTGTGGTGACCCCCAAACATAAAATTATTTTGTTGCTACTTCATAACTGTAATTTTGCTACTGTTATGAATAGTAATTGTAAATATATGCTATGCCAAAGAGGTTACGACCCACAGGTTGAGAACACTGCAAGTCTAAAAGTAAACGGGAGGAAAATCTTAGCTTCCCAAGCCTAGGCACAGCTCAGCTTGTGTGAGCTACAAGTATGTGAACACACAAACGGCTAGCCTGCCCTGAATAAAGCCAGGACACACCTGAGGTCGAAAGCACATTCCCTGTCTGCACATTATGCTGATTTTGAATATTTGAATAATAAAATGCCAATGGGCAGTAATTACCATACTTTTGGTGAACGCTCTTTTCCAGTCTCTTACAAAGAAGGCAAACATCTTCTGTGAAACTAAACCACAAGCAATAAATTGTGGGCGCTGTGAGCGCGGGCTCTCTCAGGAACAGCACACAGAATGGGTACTAGAGTGAATGTAAGAGTCGGAGAGAAATCGCCTCTGCTGCTCACTTCCTGGCGAGGAGAATGGCGTATCTGTGGAGACCTGTCCGTGTACCAGAGAGCCGTCAGCACTTCATACGGAGTGACCAGCTCTTTTGCATCTTCTGGTCAACTCTGTGAGGCCTTTACAGCTGTTCCGGCCTTTCAGAGGGGGCAGTGCAGGGTGTTTGTAAAGCACTGCTACATGGCTCATGTCCTCAGCTGCACTTCATGAGTTAAATAAACCCTGAGTTGCTAAGATGCATGTGGACAGGAGGATTTTATTCACCCAAAGAACTAGGTGATTTTTAAGTAAAGAGTTCAAATTCTGAAAGGAAGGAGGGAAAAACAGGATGAAGGAGAATTACTGTCTGTTCCATACATAAAGTTTACAACCACTTTTTTTTTTTTTTTTTTTAACACTTAGAAGAACAACATAACAGCTGCAGAATTGATTTTGTTTTTAAAGGAAGTTTAAAGCCCTGGGTGGTTACATCCAATGATTTCACTTCTCATCAGGCAGGAATTAATTTCTCTGTGTGAGGAAGAGGTCTTTGTACAGGACATCAGCTGAAGCAGGGGACACACACTGCTGATTCATACATAACTGAGAGGCAGCCTGAAAACTGCTGTCCAGGGAAATGCAACCATTGGTGGGAGATCAGATACAGCTGTTTATTACAAACAGTCTCTTCTCTAGGTAACCTGGAGGCCCGTGTTTTCTGAGGCTTTCTGAAGTGATGACTGAGCACCCCGACAGACTACAGCTGGAGGACATTGTGATCCTCAGTTCTGAGCTCCCAGAGAGATGATCCACTTCTCTTCCAGGGTGCTGGCCAGTTTTGCTTTGACCAGGAACCTGATTAATCTCTTGATAACAACTCTCAGTGAAACGGGGCAGCCAATGGGATGCAACTTCCTCAGGATTGACATTAGCCCCTAAACGGTCACCCGGGAACAGGGCAGGGACCAGAAGCCCACTCCATCACTGCAGTGAACGGTAATGACATTTCACCCAAAGGAAAAGGGCAGCACCAAAGGAAGCTTCTGTGATGGGAGGTAGGCTCCTGCATTTCAGAAGGCTTAAGCACCACATTGGGAAGGGGCAAACCTGCTGAAGGCAGAATACACACTCTGTGGTAGAGTCTTCTTCTAGTGATCCATCCAATACCTTCCAGCCCCAGATTATGGCTGTGGCTAATGACTGGATGTGGACAATCATGGGTCTCCAAACGAACACCCAGCCTATGGATGAGCTACAATTAAAAAAAAAAATGCCCACAAAGTAGAGTTTTTAGTTTGTACCCTATATTTAACATTTGGGATATTAACATTAAGATGTTCATATTGCAGCTTCTCCTGAAAATGACTTTGTCTGCCTGCATCTACTCACACACTATATAACAACAATCAGACAACCGTGAGAGGAGGTTGTTCCTAAGAGATTGGACAAGTCCTTGCTAGTCTATGACAGACCTTCCTGTGTTGACCATTACCCATTAAATGTGCAGCCTGGCCCATGGACATCTAAATCTGTAATCCTGATGTCACAGCCCCCATGACCATATGAAAACAGGACAATGGTAAGAGATGGACACGGGGACTAGAAAAGCTGCGAACACTTACTGCAGGGCTGGGGTGATAGCTCCACTGATAAAGTCTTCGCCTTATAAGTACAGGAACACGAGCCATACCCTTAAAACCCATATACAAATAGCTGGGTATAGCTGCAAGTGGTGGTACACAGCTTTAATCCCAGGAGCAGGCAGACCTCTGTGAGTTCAAGGCCAACCAGACTAGCCTGCTAGGAACATCAAAGGCCATATACGATGGTGCCTAAAAATGACACACTGAATGCTGTTCTTTGGCCTCTACACATGTGGAGACACAAATCTGAGGGAAGTGGTGCACATCCCTGTGGCACTCTGGAAGCCAAACAAGATTATAAATTGTAAGCCAGCCTAGCAACGTAGGGAGGCTCTGCCAAACTGGAGGAAGAAAACCTAGGTAGGATAGGTCAGGAGGCCAGCACATAGCAACTGGCCATTAAGGAGCCACAGTCGTCTCCAGAAGATGTGGTATCTCAGCCGTAACGGAACATCACAACCCAAAGAAACATGCTGGATGCAGGCCAGGTAGGAGGGGACAAACCGTGGGCATATGGAGGACTCTCTTCCTGGTTCATAGGTGACAATACTCTTTGTTATATATAACCTTATATGGCAGAAGGGACAGAGAAAAAGAGAACACGTTTTTTAACCCTATGCTATCCCACTCACAGGAATTCCACCCTCACTCCTCAGTCACCTCCAGAGACCCCAGTTCTAACAGTGTCACACTGGGGTTAGGTTTTAATGTACGAGGGGCACACACGCACTCAGCCCTCTGAACCTTTTCAGAAAACACTGCAAATTTTTCTCAGACTGACGCTAGAGTTGACACTAGAGCTGTGTGTCCCAGAAGTCCGAGGAACGCAGATGAGAGGAAGTGATAATAGAGCTACGGAAAGTGTCACCGATGGTGTGGCTTCGGAATGCAGTCCTACTGCATGATGAGATGAAGATTCTACCAGGTACCAGGGTGTGAGCTAAGTACAGGCTGCAACAACAGGAGTGGTGAGGAAGATTTGCATCTCAGAACTAGAACGTACAATACTCCAGGACCCTACAGAGTCTCGTGGGAAGACATGAGGACTGCTTAACCAAAGGCTTGGCGGGCCAACAGTGGCTCTGGGAAAGCAATGCTAGAAGCCTCACAATAGGTGAGGGTGGATAGCAACAGAGGCAAAGATGCTGGGCAAGGGGTCTTTTTGCCATGAGCCAAGCACTGGCTCACGGTGGAGGGAAGGGAAGGTGTTCAGAGGTGGCGAATGACCTGAGAAGACCTGGAAAGTCGGGCAGACATGGTCACAGGGAAGGGAACACTAAGGATGACTCCCAGGTTCCAAAAGGGCAAAATGGATACACAGTATTCTAGGGTGGTTTTTTTTGTTGGTTTGTTTTTGTTTTGTTTTGTTTTGTTTTTTGTGGTGGTTGTTGCTGTGATTAAAAGAAAAACAAAAAAAAAAAAAACAAGAAACAAAAAAACACTGACCAAAACCATCTTAGGGAAGAAGGAGTTTGTTTAATCATATGTTTCCAGGTCAAAGTCCATCACTGAGGAGGAAAAGTCAGGACCAGAACTTAAGCAGGATCAGAGGCAGGAACCATGGGGGGTGGGCAGGTGGGGGTGGTGGAGAGGCTGCACTGTGGCTTGCTCTCGGGCTCGCAGTCAGCTATTTTTCTTACATAGCCCAGGCTCAACTGCCTAGGGATGGTACCACTCTCTGTGGGCTGGGCCCTCCTTCGTGAATTAGCAATCAAGATGATCAGTGCGGTCCCAGACATGACCAATGGACCAATAGGGAGGAGGTAATTCCGCAGTTGAGGCCCCTCTTCCCAGGGTGTCTACTTGACAGCCAAGATCACAATGGGGTGCTCAGATCATGAAAGGAAAGAGAAAGGTGCAGTGAGCGAGGCTCAGGGGTGCAAAGGGCTGCAAGATGAGACCATGAACATAGCTTTAGGTCAATGAACACAATGTCCTAAGATACCAGAAATGGCACCGGCAGTGTTAGCCAGGTCCAGTTTACCCAGGGTCCACTGCTACCTGTGGGACAAATATGGATCAGTTTCTATGTGGTTTGCGAGTTAAGAATTTATTTTATTTTTAATACTCTAAATAGAAAACAAAATCAGGACACTTGTAAAGCAAACAAAATTCCAACTTCATGTGCACAGACAACATTTTATTGGAAGACCTCCACACCTGTTCACTGACCCACTGTCTGCGGCAGGCTTTTGTTAAAACAGATTCAGTCTGCCAAGCTACTTACTACAGGGGGCCTCAGAGGAAGTGAGCATTGGCTCCTGAACTTTAACCATTAGGCCATATTCTGTGTTTGCTCTGAAACTGTCTTTTGAAGACAAGAAACAGCCAAACACCAACAATATCACAGAACTGCACCAATTAGCAGGCAGAGAGACAGTGGGCGGTGTTGGTTTGGGTAGAGCTTAGCCTGCACCCTGACTGATTGGTAACGGGAGTGAGGGAACTTTGCTACAGGATTCTGGGGGGGATACTTTTAGTTTCTATTATATTCATCAGAAAAATTAAGTGACTAGAACTTAAGATAAGAAACCAGCCCACAGTGAAGATCAGGAGACATGATGTGTGTAGACTTCACATAGACTGAAAAAAAAAAATCCACACACATGAGGAGAAATGATGTGTGTAAACCTCATATAGACTGAAACAACACACACACACACACACACACACACACACACACACACACAGAAGGCGACATGATATATGTAGATCTCACATAGACTGAAACCAGTATTTTCTTCTTCACCTTAACTGTTTAGAAATAAACTAAACACTACAAAGTTGCCTTCGGTGTTTCCTTTCAATAATCTTCATGATAAAGTATTAATACCATCAATGTCTAACTTCTGTATTTAAGGGGAGAAATTTCATGCATGGTTAAATGTTAGAGCAACTCTGGGGTAGAGGAGACATGGGGCCTTTCCAAAAGGATCTGAGGTTTCCATGTTAATATACAAATAAAATCTTTTTGGGAGATTAAGAACAATGTTACTCATGATAGTTACTAGCTTCCACCGAGAATTTTTTGTTTTGTCTCAAGACAGGATTTCCTCTGTGTAACTTTGGCTGTCCTAGACTCAATCTGTAGACCAACCTGGCCTCGAACTCACAGAGATCTGCCTGCCTCTGCTTCCCAGAGTGCTGGGATTAAAAGTATGTGCCACCACTCATTGGGAAATTTTTTTAAAGGCAAAGACAATATATGTGTGTGTGTGCGTGTGTGTGTGCGTGTGCATGTGCGCGCGCGTGTGTGTGTGTGTGTGTGTGTGTGTGTGTGTGTAGTCGGAGAATGATTTTTTAAAAACCAGAATGAACCTTAAAACTAATAAAATGTGAAATCAAAAGATAAAAGCCTGTAATCTCAACAGACATCAAGTCATAACACATCACTCTAGTTTGCTTTTCTGTTGCTGGCATACAGTGTAGACCAAAAGCAACTTGGGGGTGGGGAGGGTTTGTTTCTGTTCATGCTTTACAGCCCATCGTTTAGGGAACCCAGTGGAAGAACTCAAAGCAGGACCCTGGAGGCAGGAGTAGAAGCGGAGACCACTGAAGAGCACCAGGGACTGACTTCCGCTACCCCTTCCTTTTACACAGCCCAGGCCCACCTGCCTAAGGATGGCACCGCCCACAGTGGGCTGGGCCTTCCTCTAATCAATGAGCAATAAAGACAACGCTCAACAGACAGGTCCACAGGCCAGTCCTGGGGGAGCTAATTCTTCAGCGGAGAGTTTGTTTCCCTAGGCATTTCTAGGTTTGTGTCAAAGGAGAAGAACCAACACCCCCATCTCTATCACTCCAGCTCCCTCCAGGGTTAGCCATGCCAGGCGACTGCTCTATCAGTGAGCTACAACCCAAGCTGAGAAATACGTAATTCTTCTTGAAAAAAAAAATTTTTTTTTTTGAACATCATCATGCAAGGTGTTGGGTTTCACTTTGGCTTTTTTTTTTTTTTTTTTTGGTCACTGGCAATATATGCTATTCCGAAGTTTATGTTGATATTACATTAGTCACTATAATCTTTTTCTTTTCTTCTTCTTCTTCTTTTTTTTTTACATATATACTAAGGATTAAATCTAGGGTATTAACCATGGGGGTGTGCAAAGGCAAGTGCTCAGCCACTGAACCTCATACAACCCCAGCAACGATGGCATGCTTTAGGATATTTTTAAAATTGGTTTTTATTGATAGGCTCTCCTCCTAACCATCCTGCCCCCTTGCACTCCCCCATACTCTCCAGTTCTCATGCCACACACTGTACTGTCTTCCTCTCTTCCCTCAGCACCCCTTTCTCCCACCTTGTGTTCTCCAGCCCACGTTCACAGCCCACTCCTGCACTTTTGCCTGCATATAGGCACCACAGCTAGGATCTGTTCACAAGCTAGAAAGTAGTCTGTGCCACGTTACTTAATGCAATTTCCAGAGCCATCCATTTGCTTGCAAATTCACAATTTCGTTTCCTTCATAGCAGAGTAAGGCTCCACTGTGCATGTATGTATACAACGTTTTCATCATCCGTTCCTTCGCTGACAGACATCAGGGCTGATTCCATTGTCTTGTTGCTGTGAAGAATGCTACCAAAACAACAGCAGCAGCAACAACAACAAACCAAAAAACCCAACAACCCACACAGATGCGCCAGCAGTCTTGCGGTAGGACACAGGTCCCACAGGGATATGGTTAGCTCATGCGTTCTACCTCTAATGCTTTGAGGAACCTTCATACTGATTGCTATCAGGCCGTATAGCTTCTACTCCACCAGCAGGACATAGGAATCATCTTTCCCAACATCCTTGCCATACCTTTTTTTTTTTTTTTGGCATATTCTTCAAAAATCCCATATACAACCTTGGATAAATCTTGTTTGTTGTTAGTCTTGTGGTTGACTAAAGAAATTATTAACTATCTGTTAATTTTTTCCATAAATATTGTAGGGAAATATGGAGGCAGTGACCTGCAGCGTTGTTTGTTTGGCAGCAAGAAAAGGTGGAATTGGGTGTGTTGCTTGGAGTTCTCCCATCTAAGAACTAGCCAGGCCTGACCCTGCTTAGCTTCCAAGGCTAGATAAGATCAAATGGGCTCAAGGTGTTTGGCTTGGATTTCTTAATCCTTGCTTAAGAAAATAACCTTAATGAGCTGGGGAGATGGCTCAGTTGGTAAAGTACTCGTTGGATAAACATTAGGAACCAAGTTTGGATCCCAGGCACTTTTAATTCCAGGACTTGGGAGGTGGAGATGGATAGCTGGGTGTGGAGGGGTGGGGAATAGGGCAAGCATCTCTGGGGACTGCTGGTTAGCAAGCTGAACTGAGATCTAAGCCTGAGAGAGATTTTATCTTAAAAATAAAAATAAAAAAAGCCAAGACAGATGGTTTCTAAGAAAGGATACCAGAATTTGACCACTGGCTTCACATTTCATGTCACACATGTCTCGTGGGCGCGCATGTGAGCATGTACATGCGCAGAGGCCACACTCTAGACAGCACAGCTAGGCGCGCAGGTGTGCATGCGCACTCGCCGAGGCCACACCCTCTAAACCCAGCGCGCACAGAAGAAGCCTGGCTTTGATGGAAAATTGTGAAGTGGTTTGAATATGAAACGTAAAAGCCAAGGGAGTGGAGACAGACTGCCTGCCTGGGTTTGAGTCCCGGGCCTGTCACTTGATAGCTGGGTGACCTTCAGCAAGTTCCTTTACCTCGGTCCCCAAGCCTCAGTTTCTCATCAGTAAGATGGAGACGAAACAAAAGTGTTCTCATTATAAGGAAGTAGCTAGAAAACAGCTACTTTAACCACTTTCACTGACTGGCTTGGTTAAAGTTTATATGACCTTTGGAGTGGGAAGAAGGCTGTCACCACTCAGTGCACCAGTGTCAGACACAAAATAATGCCGGGAAAGACTCTGACGAGCCATTCTACATCTTCTAATAGTGGCTGTGGGCAGGGGAATTTCAACGGCTGAAGAGAGACGGAGAAGTCAAAGAAAGGCATTTTCTGAAGCAAAGGAACAGATTTCCTTTACTGGGACTCATGGCAGTGGAACTATGTTCACAGCAGGTGGCTTACCACCTCTCAGAGACTCCCAGCCTCTAAAACTCTTCCCCCAAAGGTTGAGTCTGTCTCCCGTATCATCCTCACCCTCGCCAATACTTAATCTAAAACCTAAATTGCTTTCAGAATGAAGATGATTTTCCAAATGACACTGATTCCTATCATTTTACTGAGGAAATTCTCTGGTTCCTAGTGAGCCATATTTAACATAGGACAGGGCTCAAGAAATTAGAAATTTGTTGAATCAAATTCCTCTCCAACTAGACCTTTCTGTGGGGGTGTAAAGACTGAATGTCCCGAGAGACGGTTCCCTGGAGCTTTTGAGTTTGGCTTGCTTCTCTTCTTCCTAAACAAACTTTCCCTGGGAGAGTGTCTCTTCTCCCTGGGCTTAGTTTGGGATTCAAACAGTGAGTACTGGCAAGCAGTGCAGCCAAGTTCTCATCTATGGTGTGGATCTCAGGGGTGTCTGGACTGCCCGTCCAAACGCCTTCACGACACCTTCATTATTACAACATCCAGGCTGCTTACGCTTGTGCTAGCTTTCTTGTCTTTTTTGTGTCTACCTCACATGTCAAACACAGCCTGCTTCTGATGTTCTTGCACAGGGGATCAAGATACTCCTGCATCCCTAGCTGCCCTGCATTCCCAGCTCCCTCACTTGTGCCACACCTACCGTCTCAGCCTGCGGATTCTGCCTCCTTCTTGTGACTTACCTCATCCAGTTCCCACACCTGGCTGAGTCCCCTCATCACACCCTCCGGGCACTGATGCCCGTACTTGCCGACCTGTTGCTACCTTTCTTGTGTGACCATACTGACCTTTCTCAACCACGAATGTTCCCATGTCTCTCTCAGCCTCAACTTCCATTAAATGGGCTGATGATGACTTTAGGTCATGATAACGTCACATAAAGATCTTCCCAACTGGGGACCTTGCTTTCCCTAACTGGTCTGATCACACAAGTTGGCCCTGGCCATAGCAGACTGCCTGTGGTTTAAGGACAGCATCCTGCTGTCCCGAGGATTCTGTGTCATCTGCCCTTTGCTCTGTGTACGCTGATCTTGTCTGCCAAGTGCATGCTGTCTGCTAGAGCTTGGACACAGACTATTCTCTGCCCCCCAGAGGCCTAGTACCTTGGTGGTACGGCTGGGACGTGGAACCTGGGGGAGGTCCTGCATCCTAGACCTTTGGAAGTCTGCTCCCAAGGGTGACTATGGGACCATGGGTCTGGTCTTTTATTAGCTCTCTCTATCTGGTGAGGAGGCTGAGGCAGGGGGATCACAAGTTCAAGGCTAGCCTTGAGTTACATTGAGAGACCCTATGTAAAAAATAAATAAATAAATAAATAAATAAATAAATAAATAAAACAAATAGAGAAAGGTAGAGGAAAACGGGGTAAGGAGAGGCACAGGGGCAACTGACAAAGGAGAGAAATGAGGCACAGTATATAAAAGCAGGCTATGGATTAGAGATAATCACAGTTCTAGTTCTTCCTGAGACTCGTGTCTAAATATACGGCACTTAAGTGACACCGATATCCCATAATAAAATCCCTGTTTGGTGACTGCCAATCACAGTCTACCACTACTGAACCATCAACTCTACAGAGGTGGGGCCGGATCTCACTCATCTGCGTGTCCTCCACAACTAGCATGATGGGCGGCACACAGTACACGTTCAGACACCAGTGGACTTCAGAGGAGACACAGAGACTTCAAATTCAATGTTAACGTTCCTTTGTCGCCTGTAGTGAACAACTGCCCATTAACAAATAAATGGAAAATGAAAATTTGCTATTGCTTGGAAAATTGCTAAAGAAAGATGGAATGCCAAAGTCTCCAGGAAAACGGATGGATTTAGAATGTATATTAATGAACGTTCCACGGTCTCAGAAAGGGAAGGGCAACCCCTGCTCTCCCTCACTCATAGTCTGCCTCATAACTCATGTCTACACATAAGCAGGTGGACATGCAGGAGCTGTATGACACACACAAAGAGAAGGAGGAAAACTAAGCACCAGGTGGTGATGAAGGACTGAGTGCAGTAATGGATACAAGTGACCACAGAGGGTATAAAGCTAACTGGTTTTCTATTTTTAAGTCTGTCAGGGATTTTTTTATTTTTATTTTTATTTTTTTTGGTTTTGGTTTTGGTGGTGGATGAATGCACAGTGAACGTGTAAAAACCCAGCACGGAGCTCCACAGCTTCTGTTGCACATGACTATTCCAACTGTATAGAAGTTCTGAAAGGTATATAGACTTTGACCTGGATAATTTTGGTGTGTTGATTTTTATTTGCTTTTGAGTTTTTTTCCTTTTTTCTTTCTTTCTTTTAAATAATGAAGCTTATAGACCAACAAAAAAGAGAATTAAAATCCTTCAAAAAAAAAAAAAAAAAAAAACTAAACATCCATACATACAATTCTGTGCTACATGGTCAAAGAATGTGACATGAATCTTCATTGTTAACTGGTCACCTAGGAGACACAGAGATGGATAACTAAGAGGAAAGACTTACCCTGAAGAGGTAAAGACCAGAGATGCAGCCAGGCAGCACTCCCTTTTCTCTGCTACCACAGATGGTACTGGCACCATGGGCCACCGCTCACTACCTTCCTCCCCATAACGGGTGGTGCGGCTTTGAACTCCGAGCCCAGACAAAACCCTCTCTTGGCTTGTTTCAAGCCAGACATTTTTGTCACAGCAACAAGGAGAGACGTAGTACGAGGAATGACAACCAAAAGTAGCCCAATTTTAAGTGAAAGCCAGAAAAAAAGCCAGAGGGGAGCACACCTGGGAACTGCTATTCTGAAATACTCAACGCCTCAAGGAATTTTATCAATCATGGTTTATTTTGAAGGATAAATAATAAGTTGCAACCTTCAAGTAACCGGGAACCTCACGTAGAAAATAAACAGTCACTGAGGCTCAGCACCAGGAGGCATAAGACGTTTATTCACTAGAAACTTACCAGCTGTGGAAAAGAAATCAGTATCCCTGGCCCTGAGAAACAGAAGGACTTATATTAGCTTTAGAAGCCACTGGAAATTCCACAGGCTCAAGTGAGGTAACTGTTTACTTTCTACAACACATTTCAATCCAGAGATTAAAATAGACCTCCTTGTTCCTGAGCCCTGGCTGTCAGAGAGAGCAGCCAGCTCTCAGTCGCCGAGACAATCTTAATGGCTGAACCAGAAGGCTCAGAGCGGAAGTCAGAAGTAAGAATTGTTTTTCACAAAAAAGGGCACGAGGAAGGGCATTTCTGTTTTGTTTCTAAATTGCGTAGAGTTTTGAACACTGGTTACGATTCATCCTTTTTACACCAACAAGAAGTACAAATTAATCGCCAAATGATGAAAACATTTACAAAATTCTTTTATATTTGGGAAACTCTTAACTTACTAATGCATTCCGAAAAGAGTACAGAAAAACATTTGTGAATAAAGCCCCTCATTTATTCAAACAACAGTTTTCGCTAAAAAAAAAAGAAAAAGAAAAAGAAAAAAAAAACGGCATAAGCCAGTGGCGGACCCACTAATAAACTTACCTGGGAATTGCATTAACCCCTTCACCCTATAGAGTACACTAAATGCTTACAATATAATCTGCAATACCTTTTCCATGGGAAGGATTGCATTGCTAATTCAAATCTCTGTTGTTTAAAATGGTTTTTGGCTTTGAGTTAGGGGGGTCCCCTGGAGGACTCCTTAAGACATAATTTCTGGGCCCCACTGGAGAGGCTGACATTCAGCTGAGGTCTGTGCAAAGCTCCCAAGTAATGCCGCCGCCCAAGTCCCTGATGGTAAGCAGCAGCACTCGCTTGGATAAAAACATGGTCCTCCTGGTCTAGGAAGTGGCTGACATTTCCTTTCCCTCTTGTACAGAGTATGACATTCCTACTTTACAAGTCCCAAGTGGTGGCTATAGCACAGCCTGGGGCAGGAGCCCATGACAGCGCGAGGATCAGATGGGACTGCGGTGACGCATGGAGCTGCAGTAGCATGTCCACACATTTGGGGATAAGGACAAGGATGAGGTACCATGACTGGTTCAATGGGGGCCATGAGGACCCTCCCCCAATGACCCAACAAAGGGAATGAGAATAAAGGCCCTGGGAGGACGCTTGCCACGCCACAGCAGAAAAACCAGTGCACCGCCCACATATTACCAGGATTACAGAAAACAACACCTATTTGTTTAGTATAAGACAAACTAAGGAAAACTTTGTAACTCTGAATTTGAATCACAAATTCCAAATGGACTCAACTGTTAAAACATAAATAGTTTGTAACTCTGTCCAATCAAGGGCCTGGAAGCGACCACTCCCAGGGAGCAGTCTGAGGACTATTTCTCAACAGGTAAAACCTGGGCTCCTCGGTTCTAAGATTTACACAGTCAAAGTACAAAGTGAGCCAGAGGCCACTTACTGGGTGGAAGGCAAAGAACAAAACAAAACGAAACAAACAAAAAAAAACCTCCATAGGTCTCAGAGATAACAAAGTACTTCTGAGGGTTAAAGTCTGTGTTTTTGAAGACTGGCATCCAACAAATATGAGATAATTTAAACATTAGGGACAAACACATAAATGGCTTTTAGCACGGAGGAAAATCTCTACATCGAGTGGTAGTTAAAAAGAAATAAAAACTAAACTAAGCTGCAACCATCAGAAGCAACTATTTATTACACTGGCTATTTGCTCAGAAAATATTTAAGGGAAAGAAATGAAACAAGGATTCCATCTTGTTTCAACGAGCTCTAGATCTGTCCCAGCAACTGCTACGGAGTGACTGTCACTAACCAAGGCTTAAAGTCCTAACACCACTGTGATGCTGTCAGGTGGGGCTGGAACCAAGTATGGCAGCATGGAGCCTTGATTCCCACACTTAGACACACACACACACACACACACACACACACACACACA
>OU015756.1:11728339-11747695 GCA_907169655.1 Acomys percivali
ACACACACACACACACACACACACACACACACACACACAGAGAGAGAGAGAGAGAGAGAGAGTGTATGTGTGTGTGTGTGTGTGTGTGTGCGCATGTGTGTGTGTGCATGTGTGTGTGTGTGTGTATGTGTGTGTGTATGTGTGTGTGTATGTGTGTGTGTGTGTGTGTGTGTGTGTTAGTTCATGGCCAGCCAGGCTGCCGTATAAACTCTGCCCGAAAGGAAAAATGAAGGGGCAGAGGAATCAGTGGAGCTAGGTGGGGATGAAGCTCCGTACAAAGGGAGTGCCTGGCATGCATCTGACCTTCAGTAGTACAGGAGCTGGAAGGAGGAAGGAGCCTCTGATGGGTAATTAGGTCAAAGATGAGCTCCTGTTAACAGGATTAGTGGTTCCATACAAGAGACCTCAGAGGAAACTTCAGAGAGCTTTTCCTAAACAAGGATGCAGTGAGAAATCAACTAACTGTAACTAGGAGGGGCATCCCTACAGGAACTTGACATTGTTAGAAGTCTACTCTGTGTAGCCACTGAAAGGTCCTCCCAGGAACCTGACTGTGATGGAATCCAACTGTGCGCAACCAGGAAGGGAGAATCCCCTTACTACTGTGATCATCGACCCTGTGTAAGAACTACAGGCAACTGAACAAGCCTGGGAGAGGGAGAGGTGGTCCTCCGCAGGGAAGAGCACGTCGACTCTTCCAGTGCCAAATGGTCAGCCCTGAAAATATGCATACAAGCAATATTATATGGGCTCAACAGGTTATATCTAGGAATATATGCATACATACAAACACATGGATGCATGCGTTAACAGTAAGACTGTGAATTTGAAGGTGAGTGGCAAGCAGTATATGAGTGTGCTCAAAGGAAGAAAAGGGAAGGAGGGACGCTGTGGTATAATCTCAAAAGCAAAGACATAAACGAAAAGATCATGGCCATGATAGAAACCAACTGTACACAAGCAGGGGTCCCCTCAGATCATGACCATGCTAGTCTCCTGATCTCAAACTTACAGGCCCCCAGAACTGTGAGAAAAAAAAAATTATTTATTTATTTTTTTTGAGACAGGGTTTCTCTGTGTAGCCCTGGCACTCCCTCTCTAGACCAGGCTGGCCTCGAACTCAGACATCCACCTGCCTCTGCCTCCTGAGTGCGGGTGCACAACTACACCTGGCTGAGAAATAAGCTTTTGTTTTTTGTTTTGTTTTTAACCTACTGTTACTTTGTTATAGCACATGAACTAAGGGATAGAGTAGGAAGAATTTATAGGTGGAAAACAAATCAAGCAGTCTGCAATCATGTAACTGGACTGAGGAAAAAAATATGTATAAAGCACAGGTGCTAGCTAACTGCTTAGATGAAAGATGGTAGAAGAGGTTAGGAACAGCAGCCAATTATTGAAGATACTTGGGAAGCTAACAGATATAAAGATGCCTTCACAAGAGGAAGCTAAGGTTGACCACCACTTTAACCAAGGGCATCTGATCTTCTAAGTGGGGCAGGCCCTCTGATGGGATTCAACATGACCTGCACAGCAGCTCTGTCTCTTACTTTTCTATTGCTGCAAAGAGACACCATGACCAAGGAAAGCATTTATTCGTGTTTACAGTTCAGAGGGGCAAGGGTTTCTCCCTAAGTTGTTTTTGTAAGGTGTTTCGCCACAGCTGTTTAAAAGTCTAACCAAGGCCTTTAGGCGTAGATTCCAGAATAAGATGCATGAAGAATTGGTCTAAAGAGCACCACAAAGAGGTAACCAGAAAAACTTGAAATAATGTAGACAATTAGTTTGCATTCTTCAAAAAGCCCAGTTTTTTTTTTTTTTAATAGAAAAAGACCTTAGAAGACATACAGGAAGCTAGACACAGTGGTACTGTCAGGTTCAAAGTAAGTAAACTACCAAAGGCAGCCTAACCTGGTCTATAGGAGGATTTCCGGCCATTATGTAAAAGCCAGCCTTCCCTAGGAACTTGAGAAACCAGTTCCCATTTGCCAAATGGGGTCATTTTCTTAACCTCTGGCAACAGCGACACATGGCTCTGCAATTAACATACACCTATGGCTCCTATCAGCATACCAAGGTCTGAACTAGCTAGCTCCAGGCGCCCTCTCTTCAAGTATTTGCCAGCTTCCTGCCCCCACCTCCCAGCCAGTCACCCTTCCTGTAACTAGCTATTCTCACTAGTAATTGGTTCTGGATCTTGCTGGTCTTACAGCGTTTTCCCATCCTCTATCCCTGCTGTTCTCCCGCTCTTCCAGGCACCCCTGGCCATGTGCCATGTGCTGGCCACGGCCAGGCGGCTTCTTTCCCTCTCTGCCTGCACTCGTCCAGGCGCCTCTGGATATTTTCTCTTTCATAACCAACCAACCAACCACCAACCAACCACCAACCAACCACCCAACCAACCAACCAACCACCACCACCAGCACCACCAGCAAAAGAAGCCTTTCCTTTAACCATACCATGGAGCGGTCATGTAGGCAATTTCCTTACTGCACACCCTTTGCATACATCTGGTGCCCAAATCCACACATGTAAGTACATGCCTGTCACCACAGCACTTGAGAGGCGGAGGCAGGAGAATCAGGGGCTCAAGGTCATCTTCTGTTACACAGCATGTCTAAGGACCCTGTTTCAGAACAACAGCAACAGCAACAACAACAACAACAACAACAACAACAACAACAGCAGCAACACGATGACTTTTCAAGATAAAGGGGGAAAGGCAGGCATAGAAGAAAAGCCAGATACCCAAGCACAGGAAACAAGGAAAGCTTTTGGGGTAATTTCAGTTAATATAGGGAATATGATTGTAAGGATGAAAGTAGTTTTTAAAAGAGTCATAGAATATATGTATAGTTAGAGAGATAAGGCAAAGTAGCCAGATGTCAGTATCTTGAGTGCAGGAAAAAAGTTGTTAAAAAAAAAAAATTCCTGCACATTAGATATGTTTAAGGAATTGTGAAACGAGTTTGCTTCTTGCTTTAATTCCATGAGGAAACAAAACTTTTTTTTTTTTTGAATGCATGAAATAACATAGTACAAAGTAAAATTCAGGAAAATAAAAAAGAAAGAAAAAAATATGAAAGGGGGAGGAGAAGTTTAAATGTCCATATGCTGACATTTATGACAGTTAAGCCTCATATATGGGGGCTTAGATTCCTTGTAGTCACTATAACCAAATGGAGACTATGCTGAGTGTCGCCAGGCTCCACCCATCCAAGGCTCCCACTTCTGTACAGAGCTCGGTGCTGGATCAGAACTTCTCCTCACACTGGTCCTCCTCTGAGGAAGGTTACACTATCTTCCCATCTTCCCCACAGTAAACACGAGAGGGATATGGACCATTCCCTTCTCTCTGCTTATGCTAAAAGGGTGGTTCCCACACCAACGGCTTTAAAAGCCCCTTGGTGGAGCAGACAGCTAGGAATGAGGGAAGACAAAGTTAACAGAAAAGAACAAACTTTCTGTGAACTTTCTCTAAGTTCCGTTTGTTACAGAGTCTTTGGGGTGGGGGTGGGGGAAACCTATAACCTCTGGGCTGCAAACCAACAAAAACTGAAAGAGGAAAGTAAAAGCTTCATCTTCTGTTTGTTGATCATATGAAGAAATGCATTTGACTTTTGTAGTGTACAAGAGCTGACAGAGTTCCCAGAAGACGAGATCATTCAGGCAAAGGCTTTACAGACCTCCTCCTCCCCCACCACACACCGCAGGATTTAATTCTTCATTAAAGCCAGTTGAGTTTCTTTTTTGTTGTTTTGGTTTTTATTTTTCCAGACAGGGTTTCTCTGTGTAACCTTGGCTGTCCTGGACTCACTTTGTAGACCAGGTTGGCCTCGAACTCACAGCGATCTGCCTGCCTCTGTCTCCAGAGTGCTAGGATTAAAGGCGTGCGCCACCACACCCGGCCAGTTGAGTTTCTTGTAGCTCAATGGTCTAGAAAAATCTTCCAAGTTCAATGCTGAACACTGCAACAGCCTTATCTTCTCAACTTATCCATCTTGCATTTCTAATCACTTGGAGCAGAATGAGGGGCAAAGGTGACCCCGACAAGTCCCCTGAAGCCCTACCTGCCACCAATTTTATAACCACCTGTGAATGCCTGGTATACGGGTATGGGACATGGTAACACAACACATATCACACTGGAGCTTTATTTCTAACGGATACTGGATTAAATTATCCTGTATCTGTCAAAAATAGGTAAATGTTCATTTTTCTTCTGGAAGACGGTGTTTTAAAAAAATGAAATAAAAAATTTAAGAAGTGTTGGGAAAGCGTGGGTTCAGAACAAGAGCTTCTTGTAACAACCATGACTTGGTCCTAGGGTTCCTGGTCCCCACCCACCCACACTGGAAGAGCAAGGCACCTGTTGAACTAATGCAGTGGCCTCTAAACCGGGTACTAACAAGGTATATAAAAATTCACCAGAAGCTACTACGCCAAGGATGCTGTTGATAAGTTTTACCACATGAGAAAGAACACACTGTTCTTACCAACAGTAGAACAGGCCTCCAGCTACGGTGGCCAGGTGCCCCGGCTTGTTCGCAGCTGTTGTGGTTCTTGCATTGGAGATGCTGCACTGTGGGTTTTCAGCTACTAGGGCTTCTGGGAGCCCCACCTAACACATCTGTTTGTCATATGAAATGCTTCGCCAAGAGACAGAGACTGGTAGACATTAAGGCTGGAGACTGGCACAGATGAAGACAAAATACCCAACAAGGTACTGAGGAAGGCAGACGTGGAGCACACACCAGCATTCCGACACATGCAGACAAGACTGTGTTGGGACAGTGAGCAGAGACAGGTTATCGTGACAGAAAGACCCAGAGTCAGCTCAGACACCGGACTCCTCGGGTGGCAAAAGATCAACACTGACAAAAGATGCTCTTGGGTGTCAACCTTTAAGGGGACAGCTTAGTATACCTGGAGCTGAGGCCTCCAATCCTGGGGTTTTACATGTGTTAAGAACCCGGCCTTGCAGATCTCCGTGGGGAGATGAAGACTTCTTGGACTAGTTACTTTTCTCCTTTCTGACATCACGGATCTGAGAAGCGACGCGAGGAAGGATAGACAGGCTTATTTGGGGTCAGGGTTTAGGAGAGGATGCATTCAGCAGGGAAGGCTTGGTGTCCGGAGTATGAAGTGCTCCATCACAGGCCTGTGGCCAGGAAGCAGAGAGCATAGAAAGGCAGTCACGCTAGAAGGCTCGACGTCTAATGGCTCCACAATCCCCCAGAACAGTGCCACCCTCTAGGGACCACGTGTTCAAATACATAAGTAGATGAGCAACCATTCACATTTTAAACCCTATCACTCCAGGTGTCTGCACCCACGGGAGAACTGTCACGTGACAGCCCACGGCTGGGTCCTACACCCCATACCTGCTTCTTTGCGTGTTTAGTGCTTTTATTTTTTTGCTGGATTTCAGACACTTTAAGTTTCATATTACTGGGTATACCTATAAATAGTCTCAAGTTTTGTTTAGGACACGGTTATGGAAAAAGAATTTTATTATTACAAGCTTTCCATTTAAGACATAATTGAAAATATACAGGACACTTCAAATAGGGGAGAATAATTAGTCCTGGACTAGACCTGAGAAAGAAGAGGGAGAAGGAGGAGAAGGAAGTGCCCCTAATCTTTTTACTACTGTTTCCCCACGGAGACAAACTAAATTGAAATACTTCTTACCTGGAGAAATTTAAAATTATAAGGATTTTTTTTGGGGGGTGGGGTGGGGTGGGGCAACAACACTGCAGTGCCCAAGATGCCCTCTGTGTATCCCCACTCACTAAGAACTTGGATTTCTTCGTGTAAAATGCTCAATGTTTGGCAACAAGGACAACGCTTACAATACGTGAAACAGAGCAAGTAAGTGCTCGGTGAAAAGAAGCAACCGCCATGGAGGTGTCTCTGGACACCCCCAGTTCTCTCCGGCTTTGTTCAAGGCTTACTTAAAAAGGCTTCCAAAGCTTTCTCCAGAGCTCACCCTGCTCCAAACCCCCCTGAGGACCCCTCTCATTTGTACCGTCCCTACAGATTTCGCATCCCTTTCAGGGGCAGCCACAGACCAGCTGGCATTGTCACTATGTTGTATGACGGTTAGTCTTTGTTGCTTGTTGGGGGGTTGGTCTGGTTGCTGCCCAAATAAGCAGACTCACGTACCCCAAAATGTTTGTAACTTGCCTGAAAACTTGTTCCTGTTTGACCAATAAAAAGCCAGCACACTCAGGCAGTGCAAATGGGATAGCATGGCTAAGGTTCCTGGGCTTTTGGGACAGAGAGGTTCTTGGGGGGTGTCTGTGTTTTTATTTATTGAGCAGGTTATAAAATACCATCAGACCCAGCACTAGGGAGGCAAAGGCAGGTGGATCGCTGTGAGTTCGAGGCCAGCCTGGTCTACAAAGCGGGTCCAGGACAGCCAAGGCTACACAGAGAGACCCTGTCTTGAAAAACCAAAAAAAAAAAAAAACCCAAAAAAACAAAAAAACAAAAAAAACTCATCATAATAATAATTATAAGGCTAATAATAAACATTAGACCATACCTTTACATTAATAGCAACAGTTGCTGAATTAGAATCACGTAGAAGGCATATATACTCAGGCATGTCTGTGGAGATGTTTCTAGAGAGAATTAATCAAGGAGAGAAGTCCCACCCCAAATGTGGGTGGCAGCATCCCATGAGCTGGGGTCTCAGACTGCATCAAAAGGGTAAAAGGAGTCAGCCAGGTGAGGTGACATCCCATGCCCTCTGCTCCCTGGCTGTGGACACGATGTGACCAGGTGCTTCATGGTCTGCCCTCTGTGTCTTTCCCTGTTTTGGATGGGATACCCTGAGCCCAAACTAATCTCTGTTCCTTAACTTGCTTCTGTACAGTCATCTGGCCAGAGCAGCAAGAACAGTCATTGGCACACAGCTACCTTTTCCCCCCAGGAAAAAAACCGACTGGAGTCCACAGGGTTAGAACTAGACCCCAGTGATCTTTGTACTGCCCATAAGCTGTGGCCAGAGTGCTACATGGATTCAAATGAATACATTTTGCTACTTTTTGTCATAGGCACCCACAGAGATGACAAGCCTTTCCTTAGTGTTTCTGTGCAACTGGCTTAGTTTTTTTTTTTTTTTTTTTTCCCCTAGAGCTGAGGAATCCAGGGCTGGCTCTACCACTGAGCTAAATCCCCAACCCCTGGCTTAGTCCTTTAATTGCTGCTGACTGACCACTCCTGGCTTGCTGTAGAATAAAACCCCTGTTTTGTGCATTTTTAATTACTAACTCTTACAACTTTCTAAATGTTTGCTTTTTAGCACCCACTTACAAATACACCATCTTCCGGGCTTCCCTCAACCCTGACCCAGCAGAAATTGCAAGCAAAACCACCTTTCCAATGTGTCTATTAGATCTGCCCATGGCTTAAGAGCTGCATAGTCATTAACAAAACAAAACAAAACAAAACAAAAACTGGAGTCTATCCTTCAATTGAAAGGAGAAATGAAATGTTTCCCTCCCTCAGGTTTTAATGGGAAAAGGGGCTGCAGGTAAGTAGGCCTCTGTATTCACTGACTGTAGAAGGCTTTGCTCGCCAGCTATAAGCCTTTTGTGATATAAGTGGTGCTTTAGTAAAATAGAGAGTGTCAGTCACCCACCCCAAGCCCACCTCTCATTCATAGGGTCTGATAGCCACCCATGGTGGTGGTACGCTGAAAGGGAGACTTTCCGTAGAAATGTAAGGAGAATCTAAAACTCAACATTATTTTAATCTTCCTTACTTTTGTTAGGTAAAATTTATGGGGAGGTCACTGTTTTGGGCTCCCGTGATGAACCCCAACAAATAAGAGCAAACAAAATAGTTCCTCAAGCCAGATCTTATACACTCAACCCAAAAGCTCACAGAAGTAAACTGATCCCCAAGCTAACTAGTGTGTCCTAAAGCCAGGAGGTCCTGATTGGTCCACTGTGTCGATGTGACAGGGGGAGGGGTCCCTTCTGGTTCAAAGCTCATGGGAATCAAGTCCCTGACATCAAATGGGCTTTTCTATTGCTGTTTCCTCGTCCTTGACTGGAAAACCCCACTGTTCTGCTACTGTCTCAGGGCACGCCCGCTTTACCTTTCAGAACAGAGGCTGGTCCAATTGATGAATTGAACCAAAGGTAGCTATACCCGTAACTACATTTGCTGTGATTCTGTCTTTTGACACCTCTAGTGTCTCCATATAAAAAGGCAACATTATGCACAGATACAACTAAATTAAAACCCCAGGAGACAGAAGCTAACTTAGCAGCTGACAGTTACTGTAAAGGGAGAGGCCTGAGCTGCATGTTCAGGTACACTTAGCCAGCTTCCATAGGAATACAGATGACATCTGTGTAAGAGATGAGGGAGTCTCCAGGAAGTGGCTCGTTAGGAAACAAGTCCCTAGGAAGCATGTGCTCCTCCCTTTCAGTTCCTTATTGACATTCATCCAGAAAGCACCCGGTGGGGGTTCAAAAAGCAAGGCCAGCTCTCCACACCAGGGAGGACAGTTTTACAACCAGTTACGGATCCCTAATCTATTCACATTTTCTACCCTTTTCCCAGCTCACAGGTAAGCAGGGCATGTTCGGAGTGGTGTTTGGCAAGGGAACCCTGCAGTGCCTTGCATTTTAAACAGCATGGAACATTATCTTTAATAATAGCACTGGCCGCATTTGGGAGGAAGTTAACTGTCTCAGCAAATGACAGAAAATGATCCTTTCCCATCTGCAGCCAGTCAGCTGAGCTCCAAACAGCTGATCATTCACACCAGCCAGCCCAGTCACGGCCTAGCTCCTCTCCCAGATTTGCTCTGTGAATTGTCTTATGGAACCGATCACAAATGAAAAGCTGCCATTGACGCTTTACATCCAAAAATCTGAAGCTAGCAAGCACATCTCGAGAAGGAGACACACAGATATCTTGGGATGCCTGAGCTTGCCACCACGTCACCAGGACCAGGGTGGTCCTGCCACAGGGAGAGCTGCTCCGCAGCCTTCTGGCTGCCTTTTCCTCTGTAGGCTAATCTTTCAGCTCTTGAAGGGCATGCGAGAAAGTCAGAAGCATTGAATTCAAAGTAAACAAACAAAGTCTGGGCAAATGGAAAAACTTCACGAGGCCAAGAGGCAGAAACTGGGAGACTTGTAGCTGTGCTTTTCTGGAGAGGTGAGGTAGGGCTGCTGAAAGGGGCCAACTGCAATGGGAGGAAGCTTTGAGAGGAAACTTTCCTTACAAAGTGAAAGGCTTGGTAAACAGTCAAGAAACTAACAGAACATGTACACCGCTCCCTGACACGTAAAGCGATGACTATAGAGAACCGGAGCTGCGGGTGTGTAAATGGCTTTTACAGATGGTCTCTTCTTTCAGATGAGCTACAGAAACTGCCCTTCCTGTTCAAGGCCACTGAGTGGTCCAGCTCGGTATGAGGTACCACCTCCTGCTTCATGCTGTTGAGGCCACTTACTGTTGCAGGGGTCAGCAGCCTTTCCCATGCCGACAGAGATGAACTCTTCAGGAGAGTCTGCTGAGGGCCGTAAACACCTTCCCAATCCACTGCTAGTTCCTGGCCACAGATAACATGGGGCTGTTAGAAGTATGGGGCTTAACATGCACAGACTAAATGTGAGGGAATGGAGCTACAGCCTCTTTTTGAAGTGTTAGTGTTTTATTATTTACCCAGCACCTCCAGGTACATTGTCTTACTGAATATCCCTACACATCTTTGAAAGGGAAGAACAGACACTATTTTCCCAGATTAACAAACAAACAAACAAACAAACCAAACCAAACCAGAGTCTGGCCTCCTTGTTAACGAACTCGACACCGAGAATGAGAGGACGCTGGAAACTTAGGAAGACATTCAGTGTGTGGTTATTGAGAGAATCCATTTAAAATCAAATCCGACTCCACTGAAATCCCACCTTATCCCCTTCCCAGCAAAGTAAGCTTAGGGCTTGACTTCTCTCTTGCCAGGGCTGGAAGGATGGCATCCCTCACCTCTGCAGGCTTGAGAAGATTAGTCAGAGCTCTGGCAAGGGATTGTGTACACAGCAATCCCTGTGAGCAGTCACTCACATTAAACACTGCAATAAACCCCGAGCTCCAAGTCGCAGGAGCCAGGTGAGATGACACCTTCAGTAAACCACTGCAGGCCTGAAGTGTGGCTCTGACAGGAGCCAGTGAATGGCACGCTACCACTCAGCTGTCTTACTGCTGCTGAGGTGACTTTGTGGCTGCTTTGTCGAAGCTGCTTTCTCTTCTCCTAGAGCACTATGCTTTTGGCATATTCAAATCCACAAACTAAAGTGGAAGTTTTATGTGCACTTACAGGAGAGGATCTTTCATTTCCACAAGAAAATATGGCTGTGGCGAAAGTGGCGGTGATGAAAAGACCCCCCCGCATGAGACAGCAGGTCTCTGGCCCGCGGAGTGGGCTCAGCCCTGGTTGCTTCCTGGGTCAGAATGTGTTTCTAGGGCACAGTGTTGCTTGAGGCAGTATGGAGAGAGCATAAGCCCTTGGGAGAAGGGCAACCCGCACCCAGCTGATAATGGGAATATGGCTCCGGGTTGCCAAGTTTCTTGGCACCTTCCAAAAAGCTAGGACTACATGTTATGGGAACGTTTGTAGATTTTGAAAACATCCCATGATCCAAACAAAGCAGGCTTATGTAAAACCTGGTCTCAGTGTGGCTTTAAGCCTTCTAAGAGACGGCCTACCCAATGGCTGGGAGATTCTACTTTGCGGTTTCCTACCCAAAAAAGGTGGGCAGGGATTAAGGGTGAAGAAGGGTCAAGTGTGGGCGTCTGAACTAGAACAACAAAATCATGGGCAGAAGCCACCAGAAGTCAGAAATGAACGTGGCAGGGGTGAGGAGGTGAGGGGGCGGCAGGTCTAGAGGAGGGGGGAGGCGGGGGGGGGGGGGGGCTCTTGTGGTCACAGGACGGCGGTCAGAGTTATTAAGTGGCAGATGAGAACAGAGGGAAAGGTTTTTGCACAAAGCAATAGATATTAGGCCATTCATCCACCTCTGACCTAAATAGGCTTGAATGTCTGAGATGGGCCAACTGATTCGCGCTTCCCAGATGCTCGTGCCCTTCAAAGCTTGCAGACACATTAATGATGGATGGTTTTTTTTTTAACATCTCCTTCAAAGATGCTGCTTTTCAAAGTGCCATTTTGGAAAAGGGAGAATTTGAAAGGAACCTGGAATAAAAAGAGCTATGAAAAGCCTTCCTGGGCCTGGAGTATGGCCTTTATAAATATGTACAGACACTACCTTCCCTGAAGAAATAAACCTCGACGCAGTGAGGGAAGCCAGAGCCTGCAATGTTTTATCTAGTAAACATGAGCCACAGAACAGTCACCCTAAAACTATGCTGAGAAAAGTCACTTGTCAAGATGCCAATCATTTCCCCAGAGTCGAAAGGCAGCGACTAGGTAGGGAGGCACCAATTTATCTTTCAGTGTCTAGCTCAAAACATGTCACAGCAATCTTTTTTAAATGCTGTAGTGAAAATACGTTTTTCATAAAGATTTTTTTTTTTTGTTCTCCAAGCTAGCACAGTATCACACAGTCCCAATAATTTCTCAGACCTCTAAATTCACCAAAATTCTATTTTATTACACAGCGTGGGTTTTTACATGCTCGCCTGTTGGAGTAAAAGCGAGTACAATTTTACACACCATCGTCATTCGCAGATGTGGGACCTACCACCTAACCAGTCTTCTTCAGAGGTGCTCAACTCGAAACGCTGATCGTTTTCCCGGTTCAGGTGCCCACCCAGCAGGTTTCCTGTCCTGTCGCACCCATCGGGTTAACCTTCTGTGGAACTACGCAGACAGACGGACACAGCAGTGTCACTCACTAAACACCAGAGTGCGCACATCTCAACCTGCCTGTTGCATGGTTCACCTCCCCCCCCCACCTCCCCGCCCTGTGCCATAGCTCCAGGCAAAGGGAAGCTTTGAAAAGGCAAACTGAGAAGGGAGGTTTGAAGGAAGAAACAGGTTTGATTTTAAAGTTGGAAAATGGTCTGGGATATTTTCTACCTTGAGAGAGACAGGAAACGGTCACAGAGGAGGATGACAACCAAACCCCATCCCATCAAGTATAACTGAGATGCTTTATTCCCAAGCCTTCCATCAGTGAAGCTCCTGATGGAAACGGACAAAGGAATCTACCTGATCGCGGAACACAGGGCTTGTCTAGAACCATCCACGTGCACCGGCCTCAGTTTCCACGTTCATCTCTCAGCACCGATGCCTTGTGCAGAACAGGCCACTCCCCACAGGACACAGATCAGCAGCAACTGGCTTACAGAATTAGAGGACCTTTGTAGTTTGAGTGAAGCGGAAGCCAAGAGGTGCTGAAGATGGCGCTCCCCACAGAGCTCCTCCACTGGTAATGTCCTTGCTGCCAGGTTGAGGAACTTGGGTGCAGAGTTAGGAAAAGGAGGTTGGCATTTCTGGTGCAGTGCAGGGTAAAGGACTGGGGTGGTGGTGCCCCTGCTCTGGGGACAAGGATCCATAACAGTAACACTGAAGGAACGCCAGATAGGATTCTCATCTCACCAGGACTTACAAAGTTGCTGATTTTTACAATTTATTTTTAAGTTACATCTCTATATTTTGTAGCATGCTTGCATGTACTTGTGTGTGTGTGCGCACATGCACACGTGAGTATGTGTGTGTGTGTGTTACCACACATGTGCTCTGGTACATATGTGGAGGTCAGAGGGCATCTTGCAGGCCCTTTCTCTTTCTATCTACCTCTCCCTGGGCTAGAACTCAGGATGTCAGTCTTGGCGGCAAGCACCTTTACCTGCTGAACCATCTCACTGACCCTGAGTTGCCTGGCCACATGGGCTGCCCAGAACCCTCTCAGTGATATTTAGTACTGTTTGCATTAATTTAGAATAACCAATTTATGTCTACCTTGCAATAGTAAATCATATAAAAACTTTTAAAATGGAAATTTCTGGAGGAAAACTAATCTTGAGAGCCTAACTTTCCTTTATTCCCGAAAACTACCCTCTCCCACACAGAACAACAACTTATGGTCTAGCCACCCCCAACACACACACACATTTACTTTTTTCCTTTTCTTTTTTGTGCTTGGTATTGAGCCCAGAGCTTCACAGATGCTAAGGGATCCTACTAAGCAGCCGCGCCACCCTATTCCTTCATGTGGTCAGCATTATCATGGAATAAAAGGCATTGGTGCAACATGAGTACAAAAATTATATTTTTCTTTGGGAAACATTTGTTGAATGCGGCAATCAAGGAAGTTAAGCCTAGAAGAAAAGGCACAAACTGCAGTGAATTATCTCCCCTGCATGGCCTTTGAAAATAATTTTTGAGTCGAAAACGCCTCAAGAGACTATTTTAGGCTTTTCTTGACAGGCTAAGCTTTAAGATGATAATTTGAGCACTCATTATGTGACGTGATAAATACCAATAATCCAAGTGTTTGGCAGCATGAAGCTCGTATTTTAGAGAAATGTTCACTTCCTATGAGGGTCAAACGAATGATCTCTGGGCAGGGAGGAGTAACATTCCCTGTTCGCTGGTCTTTTCCTTTTGCTGATTTTCCTCTGAAAAGACTGGAGGCCGCGCCTGTCCCCAGGAAGACTCCAGAAATGCCCCTTCTATGAAGGTGTCAGTGTTTCAGTTTGGCGGCCAGATTGGGGGCCAGGTATAAACCCTTCAGCAGGCTCTCACCTGATCTACTCAGCTTTCGAGGGTTTCTGTGCTCAGGCAGCTGGTCTCCAAGCATGGGAGCTTCTGTCTGGAGTTAGGTATTCATGTGGCCCCTTTCTTCTGCACCTCCCTGTCCAACGCCCTGTCCCTTCTGGCCTAAGGTCCAACATGCTCTTTGCGCTGAGGCCTGATTTACATCCCCTGCACCTAACCTCGCCTTGGTCTCGCTTGGATGAGTTCCTGCTGCGTCTCTTTGGCTTAACCAACCTCAGCCTTGTGCTATTTCTCCCTTTCCTCTGGATTATGGAAGCTCTCACTCCAATAGGCTCCTCTCTAGGCTGAATCTGTCTCCAGACTTAAAAAAGCCCAACTAACGATGGAAACTGTTTTTTGAACATCAAAAACTATCTCGGATATGAATAAAAAGGGCTGTACAGGAACGGTCACGATTACAACTGGCTCCTCAGTCTCTCTGATAATCTAAATTTCTAAGTCACTACAAGAACTCCAACTTTATTCATCCCCTCCCCTTCTTTCTTTCTCTTTCTCGCCTGCCTTCTATCAGGGTAGTTATCCTATCAGATGGGAGAAGGAGGTGCCATCACAATAAGGCTCTGCTAAAAGGAGAGCCAAAAAAGATTTGTAAAGCTTGTTGTTGTTGTTGTTTTCTTCCTGTGTCCTTAAAACTCAGAACATGGGTAATAGTTCCCTCTGAAATTGGACTACTCCATCCTGCAGTGATGCTCTTTAAGCAGGAGGGTAAGCAACTCAAAATAGCTTCAGGAAGTCCCTGAAACTGATCAGACTCACTACGCCACTCCCTCCTAGAGCAAGCTATAAAAGCTTCTGGAGTTACTCTCGGACAGGCTGAGCTGAAAAGAAGATCCTCCGACCAGACCAGCTGCCTGGGAAAAGCAGAAACCAGCAGAACTGCCTGGAAGACGTTTAGACCAACCGAGTCACTCAGAAAGGACGCTCTTCAACCCGCTGAGCTGCCTGCAGGCTGTGCAGTGTACTCCAAGGTCTCAGCTTTGGGAGCTGTCAGCCATGTTGAGGTGGGTCTTGGTGATGCAGCTGTCTTTGAGCCATTTCTGTTTCTGTAAGTAACCGCTCACCCATTGGACTTTGGTGGTGTGTGTACTTTGGTCTGTCCTGAGCTCCTTATCTGGGGTGTGTAGATGGGTGTGTTGTGTCTCCCAGGAAAAGTTTTGTCTCACAGCAATATGTCTGCTGGGTCCCGTCTTTCTGATACTTCCAGCTCCCACTGGCACATAAACAGCTGCTGTGGTCTCCAAGCATGGATTTTGGCACTTTCCATCACCCATACACACAGCACCTCTGGTGGTTTAAATATTTTCCCACAATCCCTCAATACCCATCCTTCCCCGGGAGAGCTTCACTTGCATGGAGAGGCGTGAACGGCAAGGGTAGGGGTCTCAAGACTATGTGCTCCAGGACGTGCAGGCACAGGGGAGGGAGGGAACGGCCCTTAATCCTGCCAGCCTCAAGACTGAGATTTTCTTTTTTTTTTAATATTTATTTATTTTTAATTAATTTATTCTTGTTACATCTCTATGGTTATCCCATCCCTTGTATCCTCCCATTCTCCCCTCTCTCCCATTTTCCCCTTATTCCCCTCCCCTATGACTGTTCCTCAGAGGGATTACCTCCCTCTGTATATGCTCATAGGGTATCAAGTCTCTTCTCAGTGACCTGCTGTCCTTCCTCTGAGTGCCACTAGGTCTCCCCCGCCAGGGGACATAGTCAAATGTGAGGCACCAGAGTACTTGAGAAAGTCAAATCCCTCTCTCCACTCAAGTGTGGAGACTGTCCTGTCCATGGGCTAGATCAGGGTAGGGGTTTAAATTTTACCACCTGTATTGTCCTTGGCTAGGGCCTTAGTTTGAGCGGGACCCCATGACCCAAATCTGCCTATCATAATGTTCTACTTGTAGGTTTCTAGGACCCACTGGATCCTTCTACATTGCTATTCTCCCATTGTTCTCTCATCTAGAGTCCCAATAGGATCTTCCTTGCTCATGGATAGGGAGAATTAACATAGTAAAAATGGCCATCCTAACAAAAGCAATCTACAGAATCAATGCAATCCCTATCAAAATACCTACACAATTTTTTAAAGACATTGAAAGTTCAATTCTGAACTTCATATGGAAAAACAAAAAACCCAGAATAGCAAAAACGATCTTGTACAATAAAAGGTGCTGTGGAGGAATCTCCATACCTGATTTCAAATTGTACTATAAAGCAATTGTAATTAAAACAGCATGGTACTGGCACAGCAACAGGCTGGTTGATCAGTGGAATCGAATTGAAGACCCAGATATGAATCCACACACATATGGTCACTTGATTTTTGACAAAGAAGCCAAATCCATTCAATGGAAAAAGGATAGCATCTTCAACAAATGGTGCTGGTCTAACTGGATGTCTATGTGTAAAAAAATGCAACTGGACCCATATTTGTCACCTTGCACAAAACTCAAATCCAAGTGGATTAAAGACCTCAACATAAAACCAGAGACATTAAGTCACTTAGAAGAAAAAGTGGGGAAGAGCCTGGAACATATTGGCACAGGAGACAACTTCCTGAACAGAACACCAACAGCCCAGGCCTTAATGTCAACAATTAATAAATGGGACCTCATGAGGCTGAGAAGCTTCTGTAAGGCTAGAGACACGGTCAAGAGAACAAAGCGACAGCCTACAGACTGGGAAAAGATCTTCACCAACCCTACATCTGACAAAGGTCTAATATCCAAAATATATAAAGAACTCAAGAAATTAAACACTACCAAACCAAATAACCCAATTGAGAAATGGGGCTTGGAACTAAACAGAGAATTCTCAACAGAAGAATATCAAATGGCTGAGAAACACTTAAAGAAATGCTCAACCTCCTTAGTCATCAGGGAAATGCAAATCAAAACAACTCTGAGATTCCATCTTACACCCATCAGAATGGCTAAGATCAAAAACTCAAGCGACACCACATGCTGGAGAGGATGTGGGGAGAGAGGAACACTCCTTCATTGCTGGTGGGAATGCAAACTAGTACAACCACTTTGGAAATCTATCTGGTGCTATCTCAGAAAACTGGGAATAGGGCTTCCTCAAGACCCAGCTATTCCACTCCTTGGAATATACCCAGAAGATGCACCAGCACACAGCAAGAAAATTTGCTCAACCATGTTCATAGCAGCCTTATTCATAATAGCCAGATCATGGAAACAGCCTAAATGTCCCTCAGTAGAAGAATGGATAAAGAAACTGTGGTACATATACACTATGGAATACTACTCAGCTATTAAAAACAAGGAATTCCCGAAATTTGTGGACAAATGGATTGAGCTAGAGATGATCATAATGAGTGAGTTGACCCAGAAGCAGAAAGACTCAAATGGTATATACTCACTTATATCTGCATACTAGCCCAAGGGGCATGTCCCATGAAAGACTTCACTTACCAGGAAACTGGGACAGAGGGGAAGACATCCTATTGGGACTCTAGATAAGATTGAGATTTTCAAAGTTTGGATACTTCTCGCCCTCACTCTTGCTCCATGCAGGTTTCCCCAGTCACACAGTCTACGTGCCCCACATTGGGTTCCTGTCCTGTCCCCTGTCCCCTGTAAGAAGTATTGTTTTAAGATGTATAATTGGTAAGATTTACGGAACAGCACCAGCATTCTTTTCTGCCCACTCAGACCGAGTGAGCCCTCAACCGCCTCTTGTGGGATCAGCTCCGGGGCAGTGTTACCCAGTTGCCCTGTCCTGCTCCAGGCACCAGGCTGCTTTCCCCCCTTCCTCAGGGCTGCAGGCAGCAGCCATTCCTCAAGTGTCTAGTCAAGTGACACCTGCAGCCTTGCTGCGCCCCATTTACAACCCAGAAAAACTGTTACCTCAGGACCGTGTGGCAGAACACAGTACTGAGCAAGTTGGCTCTCTCAGGGCTTGATATTAAGGCAGGCTCTGGACTGAGAGCATCAAATGTGGCTGAGACTCTTACCCACTGGCACTATTTAAATGCCGACTCAGTGCTATGGGGCCTCTTATCCACGGTACTCACTTTCAGATTATCCTTCAATATTCCATATTAGGAGGAGTAAACGTAATTTCACACCCAATTAATGTCCCTTCGGTTTTTAAAGTAACCGTCTCCCCTTTGACTGTTCTGCCCTTACCTACCATCTTCTAAGACAGCAATTCTCAACCTGTGGGCTGGGACCCCCTGGAGGGTTGAAAGACCCTTTACAGGGCTCACATATCAGATAGCCTCCATATCAGATATTTACATTACAATTCATAACAGTAGTAAAACTATAGTTATGAAGTAGCAACAAAAATAATTTTTTTGCCTTGAGGGTCACCACAACATGAGGAACCGTATTAAAGGGCCTCAGCATTAGGAAGGTTGCGCACTGCTATCTAAGGTGACCTTTCTGACTCCTGCTATAGGCCCATATTAGTGCTAAATATAACTCCTGGGAAACAAAGACTAGGACGCCATCATAACTGGTACAATTACTACACACAGCTTCCTCTTCTTGAAATGTGTGCGTAAGTACAGATAGCAACGGGAAGAAAGCAAAAGCATTCTTCTGGAACTCTGCTTTTGATACCCAAAGAGCAATGTTAGCCCAGTGATGTGCTACTGTGATGGGTGTCTTACTTAGGGTTACCACTGCTGTGATGAAACACTAGGACCAAAAGCAAATTGGGGAGAAAACTGGTTTATTTCCCTCATGATTTCACTTAGCTCTAGCAGTTCATCATCAAAAGCAGGAAGAGTAGGAATGCAAGCAGGGCAGGAGCCTGGAGGCAGGAGCTGGTGTTGATGCAGAGGCCATGGAGGGATGCTGTTTACTGGCTTGTTCATCATGGCTTGCTCAGCCTGCTTTCTTGTGGAACCCTGGACCACCAGCCCAGGGAATGGCACCACCCACACAGTGAGGTGGGCCCTCCCCCTTCCATCCCTAATTAAGAAAATGCCTTTGAGGTTTGCCTACAGCCCAGTCTTAAAAAGGCATTTCCTCATCTGAGGACATTTAATTAGTGTCACGTTGATATAAAACTAACCATCATAGTGGAACACCCCTAAGCTATAGTGTAAATGGCCATGTCACATTTCAGGGTGGCCCTTGTTTTATTTTGCCACGACAGTGTCACTTTCTCACCATGCCTAAAAACATATTATAGGGCTGCAGGACTCTGAGAGCACACTAAAAGGCTGTGGAAATATAAGACTGACCCTCTCCTGCCACCAGGGCCCTCCCCCACAAACAGTTCTTTTTTTAAAAAATGTCACAAGCAGCTCAAGGCAAATCAGATTTCTCAAAAGTTAGACAGATGGAACGGTGGGTATGCTGTACACGGTCTAGGCACCCTTCACAGAGCCTACAGATGAAGGATGCAGTCAGGAACAGGTAGTAGCTGCCTCTGCAGAATGGGGAAGTCTGGGTGCCTGAGGCACTTCCTGACTCTGTCCGTACTCCCACGGCTCTGAGAGGAGAATCTGGGCCATAGAACAACAGGTCCCACCTCTGCACCTCCTGTCCACCTCTGTATCCCCGTCCACCTCTGCACCCCCCGACCACCTCTGCACCCCCTGTCCACCTCTG
>OU015756.1:11756170-11780747 GCA_907169655.1 Acomys percivali
CACACACACACACACACACACACACACACACACACACACACACACACTTCACAGAGACATTCAACTCAGGAGATGCACAGGAGATGTGCCTGAAATGTTAGTGTCAGAAACATCTCAGCTGCATGGTGCTGAGATTTAAAAGCAGCTCCAAGAGCAGAGACCAGCTGTCCAGGTAGTGTGGGACTGCGTTCTACTCTGAGCTCACCGTCACTTGAGGATTCGAATGGAGACCGTGTGGCATGCTACTTGGCAGGAATCACATGGCAAGGACTGCTTAGACACCCAACATGCCCATGCCATTCAGCTCCCAAGGGATGCGCGGTTGCTGAAGGTGCCAATTCCCAGGATGTAATTGCTACCTACAACTCCCACACTTGCCTGCGTGCCAAAGCTTTCTTTTAGTACAAGAAGCCATTCGTCTGCCCATATTGAATAAACGGCCCTACCAATGCGCCTTTGCTGGTTTCACTTCTCGCTATCTTTGATCTCCCAAACAGATAGGGTTTGTTCCCTGACCCAGGCTTTGTACACTTTCCTATACCAAGATATGTAGCCTAGGCTCATTTGGAGAGAGCCACTCTGGAGGTGTGTTCTTGGCCAGATCTTTAAAAAAAAAAAAATCTTGGCTGCATCTTCCTTCCAGGACACACACTGCGTGAGCAGCCTTTTCTATTCTAGGCAGCGTTCGTGACTGTCTACACCATGTGCTAGTCCCGTCTGTAAGACTAGATAGAAGACACTGCTGCACCGAATTGGCAATGCAGGATGGTACTGCAGGGAATGGCGGACCCCCTACCTGGGTGGCAGGAGCAGTCTTGGTTGAGGTCTAGGTGCTTATTTCAAACCACTGCGTCCTCCCTCCTCTCCCCTTCACCTTCGCTGATAGGTCCTTACTGCCATCCCATGAAGTCTCATACCGCCTACCTTTGCTCATGCCTGGTTCCCCTCTCACATAGGGGCACGCTGCGTCAGTGTATCCCCTTTGTCTGTCTCTTTCTTCTCTCTCCACGAATCCATCTCAGTGGCACTGGGAAGAACTCACCATTCGGTCCTATTGTACTTTCAGCCTCTAGAATAGATGCGGGCACAGAACAGACAAGCAGCACTTGTTCTACGAACTCACCTAGCCCACCTTCTTCATGCCCTTCATGACATACGCTTCATTAGGGCAGAAGGCGTTTTGTCCCAAGGCATCATCAGGACGAGCCGTCAGTATCAACATCACCACATGCTAGGGTTTTTCTCAGCCTTTCATGTGGGCTGTCTCCTTTGATTTCTCCCCTGAGTTGCCATGAAATATATATAAAGACTCTCATAGTGGAGAGGAAGAAATCTCATAAGGCCAGGCCAAGTCAGGGGCCTGTCAGTCCTCAGGGTGCCCAAGCTATGAAGGCAGGCTGCTTTCGAGCCTAGCATGGCAACAACCCTACAGCTGCAGATTGTGGAACACGTAAGAACGGTTAACAGAAATGTGCTCTATTAGAGGGTGAACTCCCAGACACAGTTGTAGCAGATGGACTTTATTTGTCTTTACAAAGGCATATTCTCAATAACCATTGACGGAGAAAACAAGATATTCCATGGCAAAAACAAATTCAAACAGTACCTAGCCACAAATCCAGCTTTACAGAAGTTACTACATGGAAAACTCCACCCCAAAGAATCAAACTACAACCAAAACTACATAGGAAATAGGTAACTATACCATCGCAAAATCACAACCTCACAAAATCTCGACTGTTACAAATACCAAAAATGAAGGGACTTAGCAATCACTGGACATTAATATCTCTCAACGTCAATGGTCTCAATTCTCCAATAAAAAGACACAGACTAACTGACTGGATGCATAAACATGACCCAACATTCTTCTGCATTCAAGAAACACATCTCAACCACAAGGACAGACATTGTCTCAGAGTGAAAGGTTGGGGAAAAATATACCAAGCAAATGGTCACAAGAAACAAGCTGGGGTAGCCATTCTAATATCTAATAAAATAGACTTTCAACCAAAATTGATCAAAAGGGATGAGGACGGACACTTCGTTCTCATCAAAGGTAAAGTCAATCAAGAAAACATCACGATTTTGAACATCTATGCTCCTAATACAAGGGCTCCCACATTTGTAAAAGAGTTATTAACAAAGCTTGAACCACTCATTGATACCCACACATTAATAGTGGGAGACTTCAACACTCCACTTTCACTCAAGGATAGGTCCTTGAATCAAAAACTAAGCCGGGAAATAACTTCATTAACCAATGCCATGAATCATATGGATCTAACAGATATCTACAGAACTTTCCACCCAAATGCAAAGGAGTATACCTTTTTCTCAGCACCCCATGGAACGTTCTCCAAAATTGATCATATAGTGGGTCACGAAGCAAACCTCAACAGATACAAGAGGATTGAAATAATACCTTGTATCTTATCAGATCACCATGGTCTAAGGCTGGACTTCAACAACAACAACAGAAATAACAAAAGGCGTACTAACACATGGAAACTAAACAACTTTCTCCTTAACGACACATGGGTCATGGAAGAAATAAGGGGAGAAATAAAAGACTTCCTGAAATTCAATGAAAATGATGGAACAACATATCCAAATTTGTGGGACACATTGAAAGCAGTGCTAAGAGGAAAATTCATAGCACTAAGCACCTTTAAAAAGAAAATGGAAACATCCCACATAAACCACTTAACAACACATCTGGAAGCTTTAGAAAAAAAAGAAGCAGAAACACCCAAGAGGAGTAGACGCCTAGAAATAATCAAACTCAGGGCTGAAATCAATAAATTAGAAACAAAGAGAACAATCCAAAGAATCAACATAACCAAGAGCTGGTTCTTTGAGAAAATTAACAAGATAGACAAACCGTTAGCCAATCTAACTAAAAGACAGAGAAACACTATCCAAATTAACAAAATCAGAAATGAAAAGGGAGACATAACAACAGACACCGAAGAAATACAAAGAATCATAAGAACCTACTTTAAAGGCATTTATGCCACAAAATTTGAAAATCTAAGGGAAATGGACAATTTTCTCGACCGATTCCATTTGCCAAAATTGAATCAAGACCAGATAAACAAATTAAATAGCCCTATTTCTCCGATAGAAATAGAAGCAATCATTGATAGTCTCCCAACCAAAAAAAGCCCAGGGCAGGGCCAGATGGTTTCAGCGCAGAATTCTACCAGTCCTTCAAAGAGGAACTAATACCAATACTATTCAAGCTATTCCGAAAGATAGAAATGGATGGAATATTACCAAATTCATTCTATGAGGCCACAGTCACGTTGATACCCAAACCCCACAAAGACGCAACAAAAAAAGAGAATTTCAGACCAATTTCTCTTATGAACATTGATGCAAAAATACTTAACAAAATACTCGCAAAGCGAATACAACAGCTTATCAAAGACATCATTCACCATGACCAGGTAGGATTCATTCCAGGCATGCAGGGATGGTTTAACATACGAAAATCCATCAATGTAATCCACCATATAAACAAACTGAAAGAGAAAAACCACATGATCATCTCTTTAGATGCAGAAAAAGCATTTGACAAAATCCAACACCCATTTATGTTTAAAGTTCTGGAAAGATCAGGAATACAAGGCACTTTTCTAAACATCATAAAGGCTATATACAGCAAACCAATAGCCAACATTAAATTAAATGGAGAGATACTCAAGGAAATCCCTCTAAAATCGGGGACCAGACAAGGCTGCCCACTTTCCCCATACCTCTTCAATATAGTTCTTGAAGTTCTAGCCAGAGCAATAAGACATCAAAAGGAGATCAAGGGTATCCAAATGGGAAAGGAAGAAGTCAAATTATCCCTATTTGCAGATGATATGATAGTGTATATAAGTGACCCCCAAAATTCCACCAGAGAACTCCTACAGCTGATAAACACCTTCAGCAAATTGGCAGGATACAAAATAAACTCAAAAAAGTCAGTAGCTTTCCTATATACAAATGACAAACAGGCAGAGGAAGAAATTAGGAAAACTACTCCCTTCACGATAGCCAAAAGCAATATAAAATACCTAGGAATAACCCTAACCAAGCAAGTGAAGGACTTATTTGAAAAAAAACTTTAAATCTCTGAAGAAAGAGATTGAAAATGACATCAGAAGATGGTGGGATCTACCTTGTTCGTGGATCGGGAGAATTAACATAGTAAAAATGGCCATTTTACCAAAAGCAATTTACAGATTCAATGCAATCCCTATCAGAATACCTACAAAATATTTTGAAGATATTGAAAGAACAATTCTCAACTTCATATGGAGAAACAAAAAGCCCAGAATAGCAAAAACAATCCTATACAATAAAAAAATCCTCTGGAGGAATCTCCATACCTGATCTCAAGCTGAACTATAGAGCAACAGTAATTAAAACAGCATGGTACTGGCACAGCAATAGGCTAGTGGATTAATGGAATCGAACTGAAGACCCAGAGATGAATCCGCACACATTTGGTCACTTGATTTTTGACAAAGAAGCCAAATCCATTCAATGGAAAAACGACAGCATCTTCAACAAATGGTGCTGGTCTAACTGGATGTCTACATGTAGAAAAATGCAATTAGACCCCTATTTGTCACCATGCACAAAAATCAAGTCCAAGTGGATTAAAGATCTCAACCTAAAACCAGAGACATTAACCCAATTAGAGGAAAAAGTGGGGAAGAGTCTGGAACACATAGGTACAGGAGACAACTTCCTGAATAGAACACCAACAGCCCAGGCCTTAGCATCAACAATTAATAAATGGGACCTCATGAGGCTGAGAAGCTTCTGTAAGGCAGGTGACACTGTCAAGAGAACAAAGTGACAGCCTACAGATTGGGAAAAGATCTTCACCAACCCTTCATCTGACAAAGGTCTAATATCCAAAATATATAAAGAACTCAAGAAATTAAACACTACCAAACCAAATAACCCAATAGAGAAATGGGGCTCAGAACTAAACAGAGAATTCTCAATAGAGGAATATCAAATGGTGGAGAAACACTTAAAGAAATGCTCGACCTCCTTAGTCATCAGAGAAATGCAAATCAAAACGACACTGAGATTCCATCTTACACCCATCAGAATGGCTAAGATCAATAATTCAACTGACACCACATGCTGGCGAGGATGTGGAGAGAGAGGAACACTCCTTCATTGCTGGTGGGAATGCAAACTAGTACAACCACTTTGGAAATCTATCTGGCGCTTTCTCAGAAAAATGGGAATAGGGCTTCCTCAAGACCCAGCTATTCCACTCCTTGGAATATACCCAGAAGATGCACTACCACACAACAGGGACATATGCTCAACCATGTTCATAGCAGCCTTATTCATAATAGCCAGAACATGGAAACAACCTACGTGTCCATCAGTAGAAGAATGGATAAAGAAACTGTGGTATATTTACACTATGGAATACTACTCAGCTATTAGAAACAAGGAATTTCTGAAATTTGTGGACAAATGGATTGAACTAGAAATTATCATAATGAGTGAGTGCACCCAGAAGCAAAAAGAGTCAAATGGTATATACTCACTTATATCGAGACACTAGGCCAAGGGGTACGCCCCCATGATAAACTTTACCTACCAAGAAAGTGGGTCAGAGGGGAGAAAATCCTATTGAGACTTTAGGGGTGAGAAGCCTGGAAGAATGAGGAAATAGAAGGATCCAGTGGGTCCTGGAAAAATACAGGCGGGTCTGGGCCCTCTAGTCCTCCTCAAACTATGGCACCAGCCAAGGAAAATATAGCAGTAAACTTCGAACCCCTACCCAGTCTAGCCAATGGACAGGACATTCTCCACCGTTAAGTGGAGAAGGAGATCTGACTTTCACACAAACTCTGGTGCCCCATATCGGACCATGTCCCTTGGATGGGGAGGCCTGGTGGCACTCAGAGGAAAGATAATAAGTCACCAAGAAGAGACTTGATACCCTAGGAGCATATACAGGGGGAGGAGGTCCCCCTCAGTCACAGACATAGGGGAAGGGAGTAGAGGGGGAAACGGGCAGGAGGAAAGAAAGGGAGGATACAAGGGATGGGCTAACAATTGAGATGTAATATGAATAAATTAATAAATAAATTAATTTAAAAAAAAACAAAGGCATATTCTCAAAGACATTTAAGGAGAAAAGGGTTCTATGCGCTCAATTTTACTGTGTAGCACAACTTTCCTCCCCTCTCAATATATCCTTTCTCCAGGCCCCTTTCTGTCCTTCTGATACCATCGCCCTTCAAGACAATGCCTTGTCATATAGCTCAGGCTGGCTTCAAACTCAAGGCAGTCCTCTGTCTCAGCTCCTCCCACCCCCCCACCCCACCCCCCCACTTCCCCCACCTGCCACCACTGCTGCAACTATAGGCGTGTACCATCACACCCAACTTATTTTATTTCTTACCTATGCTTAAGGGAAAAATTCTTCCCTTCTTTGACTGTTCCTCTGGTGGGGGTTCTGAGGGGGGAAACCTCAGTAGGAAATAATAGGCCATGGGCGGGTGGTGTGTTCTGAAGCAGCTGGTTTCAAATTGATACCACTTTTTGCTAATTTTAGCCTTTACTAAAGATGGAAGTGACTTTAGCACATGGTGCCTCGGTCTTTAAACTGCGTTTTGAGGAACACTACAGATCCAAAGTGCTTTGGGAGGCTGGGGGCCGGAAGCTGTACTTTCAAGATCTAGTTTAAATTAATGGTTGTATTTTTTTTTTTAAATGAAAATAACTCTTTGGAGCTATCTATGAGGCTGAAAAAGAAAACAACCAAGCCAACCAAACAAATAAAACTTTCACACCAGAACAGCCTACAGACTGGGAAAAGATCTTCACCAACTCTACATCTGACAAAGGTCTAATATCCAAAATATATAAAGAACTCAAGAAATTAAATACCATCAAACCGAAAAAAAAAAAAAAACCAATTAAGAAATGGGGCTCAGAATTAAAACAGAGAATTCTCAACAGAGGAATATCAAATGGCTGAGAAACACCTAGAGAAATGCTCAACGTCTTTAGTCATCAGAGAAATGCAAATCAAAATAACTCTGAGATTCCATCTTACACCCATCAGAATGGCTAAGATCAAAAATTCAAGTGACATCACATGCTGGTGAGGATATAGAGAAAGAGGAACATTCGTTCATTGCTCGTGGGAATGCAAACTAGTACAACCACTTTGGAAATCTAGCTGGCACTATCTTAAAAAACTGGGAATAGGGCTACCTCAAGACCCAGCTATTCCACTCCTTGGAATATACCCAGAAGATGCACTACCACACAACAAGGACATATGCTCAACCATGTTCATATCAGCCTTATTCATAACAGCCAGAACATGGAAACAGCCTAAGTGTCCCTCAGTAGAAGAATGGATAAAGAAACTGTGGTACATTTACACTATGGAATACTACTCAGCTATTAAAAACAAGGAATTCCTGAAATTTGTGGGCAAATGGATTGAACTAGAAATGATCATAATGAGTGAGCTAACCCAGAAGCAGAAAGACTCAAATAGTATATACTCACTTATATCTGGACACTAGCCCAAGGGGCATGTCCTATGAAAGTCTTCACTTACCAAGAAAGTGGGATAGAGGTGAGGACATCGTATTGGGACTCTAGGTGAGAGAAGCATGGGAGAATGGGGAAATAGAAAGATCCAGAGGGTCCTAGAAACCTACAAGAACAACACTATGATGGGCAGATCTGGGCCCAGGGGTTCTGCTCAAACTATGGCACCAACTATGGACAATATGTGCAGTGAGCATCAAACCCCTACCCAGATCCAGCCAATGGACAGGGCATCCTCCACAGTTAAGTGGAAAGTGGGGACTGACTTTCACACGAACTCTGGTGCCCCAGATTTGACCACGTCCCCTGGATGGGGAGACCTGGTGGCACTCAGAGGAAGGATAGCAGGCTACCAAGAAGAGACTTGATACCCTAGGATCATATACAGGGGGAGGAGGAACCCCTCAGTCACAGTCATAGGGGAGGGGAATAGGGTGAAAGCGGGAGGGGGAGGGAGGAATGGGAGGATACAAGGGATGGGATAACAATTGAGATGTAATATGAATATTAGCAATACAAAAACTTTCACACTGGAGAGACTGTTCAGCAATTAAAAGCGCTGGCTGTTCTTTTGGAGGACCAAGGTTTGGTTCCCAGCACTACATAGCTGCCCACGACCATTTATAATTCTAGCCCCAGAGGATTTGATGCCCACTTCTGGCCTCCCTACACACATACAGACATACACACAGGCAAAGACCCCAAACATAAAAGGAATAAACATTTTAAAAACTGCTTTCCTACATCCTCTTGACTGAATGACAGGTGGTTTCTGTCCTGCTGGAGGCCAGTCTTGAACTCTGGTATGGTCCACTTATACCAAAGTCTGTCCCTGGAGGTGTGATAGGTGACAGTTCTAATGACTGATCATTTGGGGGGTGGGGTTGCTCTTTTTCCTTCTGTATCTTCCTCAGGAGCCTCTGGTGGCTTTTCTGTCTCTCTTTCTCCAGGGACTAAACACTGGCTATCCATGAGCTGCCACTTAAAACTGGTATTGCTGGCAAGGCTCCTCTGTCTCTGATAGTAAAGCTGGAATCTCAGGGAGGCAAGGGTCTGAGAACTACGTTGGGCCACTAAGAAGGACCATCAAGGCAGACAGCCTGGCTCGCTCTTCTCTATTGGTATTTCTGTCAGAAGGAAATGCCCACAGGCCTGCAAACGTTTTTATCGTTGGAGATCTTTACTTCCCCAAACTGAAAAAGTTTAAAAATTGATCTTTGGGAGTGGGTATGCAAAGAAGGACTTTATCTTGACTTAAGAATGCTGTTGACAAGAGGGGAGAGGAAGTTGTTTAACTCAGCACATAAGAAACAGGCTATGAGCGTGTACAATGGGCTGACACCATGTAGTAAATCTTGGTATTTTTCGAGACAGGGACTGACTGTGCAGTAGGCTTCACCTCTAACTCGTGGTCTTCCTGGCTCTGCCTCCCATGTGGTCACACTGCAGGTTTGAGTGTGGATTTTAAACCACTCAAGTCACACCTTTAAATGTGTCTGTGAGGGTGCTTTCAGAGAGGTGGGAAGAGTCGCCTTGCTTGTGGGAGGCGTCCTTCTGTGGGCTGAGAGGGTGAACACTGTGCCAGTACCCGTCTCTCTCTGCTTCCCATCGATGAATGCAAGCTGACAAGTGCCTTACTTCTCAGCCGCCATGCTCCCCACTCCTGCCCATGACAGACGTGAATCAGAATAATCCTTCCCTTCCTACACTACATTTCTAGGTACTTCGTCAAAGAAACAAGAAAAGTAACTAATGCAACAGGTGTGTGCCAACAAGCAAGGAAACTCACCTGTAGCATCAGAAGCATATGGCCACTGTGCATAATGCTAGTCATCAAAGCACAAAAATCTTATTTTTCTAATGCTGCTGGCTATAAGGTATGACTAGAATCATCAAATGAAACAGAAGAAACTCAGAATTTCTACAGTTTATTCAAGATAGTTCATCAGAGGTGGCAGACAGGAGATATAGATATAATATATAATGGAATAGGATCTTTCTGGCACTTATAGAGGGGGTAGTTGTTATTATGGTGTGAGACAGAAAAGTCCCACAAAGACTCACGTGGCCCCCACAGCAATGTTTAGGGCATGGAGCTGGAGGAATGACTGATCACGTGGACCCCCCTCTGAGTTCAATTCATGGTGCGATGTGCTATTATGAGGTGCTGGACACTTAGGACATGGTACTTACTTGAAGGAAGTCAATCTTTAGGGTCTCTGTTTTGTTCCTTGCTATCCTATCTCTCTGTCTTTCTCTTCTTCCTGGCCACCAAGACCTGAGCTGCTCTCCTGTACCATGCTATCTCCTTTGCCTTAGGACCTAAAGCAACAGGGCTAAAGGACTATGGGCTGATGTCTGTGAATCTGCAAGCCAAACATTAAGTTCCTTTAAGTTGCTTATCTTGGGTACTTTATCACAGTGAGAGAAAGCAGGCTAGTATGCTGAATAACAGTTGAGTGGTGCATTAGGAGGGCAAAGGACAGAAAAACCACTCTGACTACCTGTCAGGTATCACATAATCCAGAAATACGGCTGAGGTACTGTCCAGGGGACGGGCCAGAGACACCGAACAGATCTGGGAACATGGAGGTGGGGCACTTAGTATGAGGCTGTATTCAAGGCCCTGAGGTGAATGTGGACTGGGTCTGGAGAACAAGGTAAGTGTCAAACTTCTCACGGGCAAGACACAGAAAAACAAAACAAAACAAATGAACAAACTAAAACCCTCCGCAGATACACAGCCAAGTGAAATGGATGCCAGAGTATATAAGGCAGCCAGGATAAATGGCTCACGCAAACGGAGCCCAATTAACCCAAGTCTCAGGGTTCAAACTCAGCCTATTAGGTTTAGTGACGGTATCTTTAACCTGCTGAGCCACTTTGCTAGCCCCAACAAGTCAGAATTTCAAACTAATGCAAAACCAATCAATATTGTTGCAACTCATCTTTGCAGATTATTGACAAGCTATTTCTTAGTGTGTGAATAGAAAGGAAAAAGACCCCAAATAAGCAAGATAATATTGAGGGAGGAAAAGTGGTAACGTGACACTTTCCGCTGTCAAGACTTACTATCAAGTTGCAGAAATGAAGACTGTGGAACCGGTAAAGGAATACATTCAGTAGACCAAATCAAACAGACTAATCTCTAAAGATAGGGCCACGTGAAAAAGAATCAACTAATTTTTCTGCAAAGGAGCAAGGACAACAGAATGAGGTGAATGTAAAATTGTCAACAAGTAATGTTGATACAACCAGACACCGACACATAAAAGACAATCTAGACAAGACCTGACGTATCTCATTAAAATTAACTCAAATTGTAAAACTTCAAGAGAGATAGCCAAGGAGGAAACATATCGACATCAACTCTGGCAAAGACAGCAAATAAACTGCCAAGGTGTGAACTCTGAAACAACTTCATTAAACGTTCTACCATTCAAATGATACTGTTGAGAGAATAAGAAGTTACAGACGGGCAAGAAGTGTTTTCAGAAGATGCATCTGGTAAGTGACTGTTACTATATATGTCATAAACATGAATATATGTGCGCACATGTGCACGTGTGTGTATGTGTGTGTGTGTGTATGCGTGTGTGTGTGTGTGTGTGTGTGTGTGTGTGTGTGTGTGTGTACCCTTAAGATCCAACAATAACAAAACAACCTGAGTGAAATGAGCCGAAGCCTTCGCAGACAGCCTACTAGAAAAGACACCAAGGTGTCAGGAAGCATAAAAGAGCCATTCCACATCATGTACCACCAGGGAAACACAAACACGCCTATTATACAGCCCAAAGCCAGAACGATGACAGTACCAATGTCAGTGTGACTGTGGGGTTACAGCTCTATTACTCTCCAGAAACACAAAATTCAAGTAGTCACCTGGGCAGGCAACCTGCTTCTTACAAAACTAAATATATCAGTATGCTATTTAAGAGCTGTGTTATCTAGCAGTAGAATTGAACCCCCCCCCCAAAAAAAAAACCCTGTATATAGATGTTTAGAGCAGATTTACTCTTAATTCTTGACTTGGAAGCAAAAAAGAGGCCTTTCATTAGATGAACAAAATAAACAAACAAATAGACAAACTACAAGGCCATGAGGAGACATGCATATTATTAAATAAAAAATCTACCTTCAGAAAACAATACACATGAGTACTATGGCATGGCATCTTGGACGTCGCTACAGAGGCAATAAAGACACCATTGGCTGCAGAGGTTAAGAGAGAGGGCTGAAAAGGGACAGCACTGGAGACTTTCAGAGCAGTGAAAACACTCTTCTTGACAGCATGTCATCACCGTGTCTTGTACATCCTCCAGCCCCGTATGATGGACACCGCCAAGACTGACCACTCACGCACCCCAAGGCTTTAGGTCATAAGCATATGTGTGACTGCGTCAGTCGTAACAAACGTAGGTGACAGAGAAGGTATAAGTGGGGCTTGCACTGAAGACATCTGTGCTTAATTCTGTTGCGAACTCTAAGAAAAGAAAATCTGTTTAAAAAAAAAGAAAAAGAAAAGGTTCGTGAACATCTGCTGCCGGTAGTCACTGTCACAAAAATGGATGCATTTCAGCAGCTTCTGTGGGCTGTCTGAATTTAACTGGAGACAAGTCTGCTCTGAAATTCTTTAATGGTTACTGACAAAATCTACACAACATACAGCAAATAACAAGAAAATTAAGTCTGATACCAAGACTTGGTTGTTTGCACAGCACAGAATATTTTCCTACAGAGGTGATGATGGTAGTATGGCTTTCTACATGCTCTCTAGGAAAACGCATAGCTCTGTTGGAACCTGGGCTGCCTACACTAAGAAGCAGCAACTTTAGGCTCAACGCTTGTCACACTAATCCTGTCTAAGATTCACTCTGCTCCATGGTGAGTCACCAGCTTGCACACAGCTAAGAGAAAAGGCCGCCAAGTAAACTGTGATGCAATGAGTCCTTGTCACTTTCAACTGTAATTATTTAAAGAGCTTTTACATAAGTTTGTAATGCACTACTCATGTACCTCCATAAAAATACACTGCCTAAGATATTCATGACACTTCTTCACATGCCCCATTTTTGACTCGGCTAAATCCTTGCGGCTAGACACTGACGTCCATTTTTTTCTATCTGATGTCTTCTATTGCCAGAGTGCTCTCTGCTACACAGCTAGCCCACCTTCACCATGTCGGCTTTGAGACTGGCACATTCTTCTCACTTTGTATCATATCAGAAGGCTTTTTAGATAACTCAGACTCCTATCTTTCATGACCAAAGTGTGACAAAGGAGAGCAAAGTCTGGCTGTGTGGGCAGAATTGCAGCAGGGCATGTCACATTCCATCGGGTCTGTCTTTACACACATGAGTAGGTGCTCATGTGTGAAAGTTATCAGAGACTGTATTCTATGTGGGCTGTCGAGTTGGCCTGGTGGCTAAGAGCACTTGTTGCTCTTGCTGAGGACCGAGACTTGATTTCCAGCACCCACATCGTGGTCCACAACCATAACTCATCTCACAGAATCCTCTTTGGACCTTGGTAGGTACCACGCATGCATGAGGTGCACATACATGCAGGCAAATACTCATACACATAAAATAAGAACTTATATTTATGATAGGTTTTATGGGGCTCTGAAACATCTTTTCCATCAATTTTTAAATTACTTATTGAATTTAGCTTCTGTGTGTGTGTGTGTGTGTGTGTGTGTGTGTGTGTATCAACTCATACACACATGTGTGCACACATAGACATATTTGAGGAGAATTCTTTTTTGAAAGTGTCCCGTACTTTAAATCACAGCAACATCTGTGCAAATATCATAGCAGCAACTGCTTCTCACAGCAAAAGCCCATGGCCTTGATCTCTGTTAACACATTAGGTACTTCAGAAAGGCTTGAGAAGCTTTTAGAAGGCTTTGGATTTTTTAATCAGCATTGCCTATCTGTCTAAACTAAACTTTTCCTCAATTAAATAGCAGACCACTGACAACTATGCAGCCACAACATTTCAAAGCCAACAGAAAGTCTAACAAGCTGATTGATGTTTTAGCCTCAATAAGAGGCCTTGCTAACTTACGAATTGGACGTGCTGGTCTAGCGCAACTCTGACATCCTTTCATCTTTTTGAGTGAATGAATTTACCAATTTACTCTATTTGGGGGCATCTAATTTGTAATCTGAAAAGTAATACTTTTACTGTAATTCTGTGACATAGCTTTGCTGACTTACTTTCCATTTTGTTTCCCCAAAGTCCTTGGTTTTGTTTTGTTTTCAAAATCAGAGCAATTGAGGCCACTTTTTAAATAAAACTTTGCCCCATGGATAGCATCTTCTCTCCTCCTCTCATATCACACACAGTTTTTACATTACAGAGACCTTTGGTTTTACTGCTGAATCACACTTTAAAAATTTGGGTTTTTTTTTTTTTTTTTTTGAGTCATGGAGCCCAGGTTGGCCCCAAACTTGCTAGGTAGTGAAGGGCGATCTTGAACTTGTAGTCCTCTCACCTTCGATCACAGGGGTGTGTCGCTAGCACTAGTTTGTGTAGTGTCAAGATCAAACCCAGAGCCTTGAGCACGGTGGGCAGCTTGTCCTAGAGGAAGAAGACTGTTCTCCTCATGGTCCGAGGAATTAACCCAGGGCTTCGTGTATGGGAGGCAAGCACTCTGTCCCTGAGACACATCCTGAGGCCTTCAGGTTTGAAACACTTAAAGACTTTTTTTTTTTAATTTGTTATTAATTTATTCTTGTTACATCTCAATGGTTATCCCATCCCTTGTATCCTCCCATTCTTCCCTCCCTCCCATTTTCCCCTTAGTCCCCTCCTCTATGACTGTTCCTGAGGGGGATTTCCTCCCCCTGTATCTGCTCATAGGGTATCAAGTCTCTTCTTGGTAACCTGCTGTCCTTCCTCTGAGTGCCACCAGGTCTCCCCCTCCAGGAAACATGGTCAAATATGAGGCACCAGAGTATGTGTGGAAGTCATACCCCACTCTCCACTCAACTGTGGAGAATGTTCTGCCCATTGGCTAGATCTGGGTAGGAGTTTAAAGTTTATAGCCTGTATTGTCCTTGGCTGGTGCCTTAGTTTGAGCAGGACCCCTGGGCCCAAATCTGCCTTTCATAATGTTCTACTTGTAGGTTTCTAGGACCCTCTGGATCCTTCTACTTTGCTATTCTCCCATGCTTCTCTCATCTAGAGTCCCAATAAGACTTTTAAAACTAAATCAAACTTAACATTTGTATTAGCAAGCAAGCAAGCAAGCAAGCGCATGCGCGTGCGTGTACACACACACACACACACACACACACACACACACACATTCTATGACCAAATTCATATAAAACCAGGAATAATACACATCACTGGATCCTGCCAATTATAATAAAATACCATCAACACATCAACAGTAAAATACCTCCTGACTTTAGAACTATTAAAGTAATGGGATTCAGTTATTCATAAAGTATACTCCTTTGGAGAAAAAAAGTCCAAAGACAGATGCCAGAGACTCCTTCCATCCATGCACAGCATTCTTCTCATTAGGGAAGGGATTCTCTCAACTCCTGTGAATCTGGACTAGGCTATGTTTGCATTTATTAACAGAATGTGACAGAAGGGACGCTCTCATGCAGCAAGTTAAAAATCTTAAAAAACACTTCCACACTCACCTTCTTGGGAACCTGCTCGTTATCACCGACTAGTAGCTGAGCAATGCTTGGGCTGGGCTGAGGACACACCTCACGGTGGAGAATGAGCTCAAGAAGCATGAGGCCCAGTGGGCTGATCCCCCAGCACCACAGCAGGAGGGGAAGCTCGCTAAGGGCTGGACAGAAAACTGTAGTCCAGTGGGTCCAACATGGAGACAGGACGATCTACATATTTTAAAAATACAATCATGACAAACCTTATGGGTCTACAAAAGCACAAAGCCCAAGGCATTCTTTAACCAGGGGCATTCACTGGGTAACTGTCTAATTCATTGTTTTCATCACTGACTTCAGAAGTCCGTTGGCTAAATGTCCCTGTTAGCTTCACTGCAGATAGCATCTGTGAAGTACGGTCACCATGATAACAGATGTTTAAGGTTTTCCTTCAAGAATTCTGAGGTAGGCTTATCCAGCTCAAACCAACTGAAGCCACCAGAGCAGGGACTGCCCAAGAGGTGGGTAGGTAACTTTATGACACTAGAGGGGCATGCTAACATGTACACAAACCATGCTAACACTGCTGCTTTCTGCCCATGGTTACTATGAAGAGCCCATACACCGAGACCGCCATTTACTTTGCCATTACTTCCTCCTAACTGCCTTTCCCGTTCTTGGACCACCATCCCTTCATCTCAAGAGTGCCCCAGATCTTTATCTCTGGAGAGGCAGAACTGAGACTGGGTCTCTAGTTTCCACAGTGCCATGTGAACAAATTCTCTTTTGTAAAACTCTCTTTTGTCATTTTCAGTGATTGGCACACTATACGGAAGGTAAACAAGGTTGGTCCAGGTCAGGGTGCCATCAGGGTTGCGTTCTGCTGCAGCCTCTCGCCCTGCCTTGCACACCGTCATCTTCGCACGATCTTCCTTCGGTGTGTGTATGTCATAATTTCTCCCAAGGAGGGTGGTCTTATGGGCCTACTCCAATGACCTCATTTAACTTTAATTTCCTCTTTAAAGACCTATCTCCAAATAAAATAACATTCCTAGGCACTGGGAGTTAGGTCTTCCATATAAATTTTGAAGAAACATCATTCAAAAAGACACCAAGCAGGCAGCAGTTATTCCAGTCAGCCAGGCTCAGGGCAAGACATGCCAGCGAAGCTACCAAGGATGATTCAACTACAGACAAATTCCTGGCTGAGCATAGCCACTAAGTAGGACACAGACAAGCCATGTCAACAGCCTAGCCAACACTTCAGATCGGTGACAGTAAGTGTCAAGTGTTAAGACATCAAGTTTTGGGTGTATTTATACAGCAATAGATAACAGAACAGCTTTCATGGTGCAGGCCCCAGGGTGGGAGCTCTTGGGAACAGAAAAAAATGAAGGAAAAGACATAGAGGCAAGAGGAAAGATGGAGTTAGAGATAAAGATAAGGTTAGTAAAGTTTGATAAGATGCATAGATGAGATTGCTTCTCATATTATGAAGGACTTGGATTTGGATATTGGAAGTAGGTTGATCAGACTGCCAAGGAGAGAAGAGAAGAAAGACCTCAATGGATTCCTAGGGAATGCCTAGGTTATATCTCAAAGCAGCTTTGGTGACACTCTGAGATGTTCCTCTGCTTCCTTATCTATAAAATGGGGAATACAACCTACCACTAGAAGGCTAAGAATAATAGACATCAAGAATTAGGTGGCAAATAGCAGGTGCACAGCTCTGTTTCAGTGTTCCTAAAATAACGCCAGTGCCTACTGTTCTGGCTTCCTTTCTGTTACTGTGACAGCCACCAGGATGAAAAGTAAGTTATGGGAGGAAAATATTTATTTGTTTTACACTTCCTTCATTATTGATGGAAGTTCAGGCAGGAACTCAGGCAGAGTTCACAGAGGAATGCTCCTTGCTGCCTCACTCTGAGGCATTGTCAACATTGTCAACTAGCTTTGTTACACAGCCCAGGACCATCTGCCCAGGAAATGGTGCTATATAAGGTGAACAGGGCCCTACAACATCAATTAATAGTTGTGATAACCCCCCATAGACATGAACACAGATCTACCTGATCTAGGCAATTTCTTCTCAGGCTATGTCAAGATGCTAGCTAAAGCCAACTAGTATACCTACAATATTTGCAAAGTTTATTAATAAGCCCTAATCTAATAAATGTATACCTTGAAAAGACATTGAGCCTTACCAACTAAATCATCACAATATAGAAGAATTCAATTCCTATGGAAACATGCACTGCAACTTTATGAAAGTAAGTATATATGTGTGACGGTTTTGTGTGTTTAATCTCATGGCCCTTGGTAGCTTCGGTTGCTTTTTCCAGCCATTCATTCCCATTTTTCAGAAAGGAAAGACAGCACAGGGTCTTAAGAAGGAAGAAGAAACCAGAAAGAGCCTGTCCCTTCTGTGTTATGGTGACACTGCCTCCTGCAGTTCCACTATGTGTCCTCTCTAACTAGCAGAGTGCAGGGATGGTTTGGTAGACAGGAAGTATTGAATGCCCACTGCACAAAGAAGAGAGGGTAAGCCAAAATTCCCAGGAAGAATTACGGATGTCTCCTTCCTAATGGGATATTTCACATACAGCATAGCAGAGATGTCCCCGATGAACAAATCTAACTAACATCCCTGCCCAAGTTCCTATGTCTGGAAGGCCAAGGACAAAGGATAGCCCTCAGGGTGCCATGCTTAGACCAATAGCCCCAACAGGACCTGGAATGGAAAATTAAAACCTACTGCCCCACCTTTGACCTACTCAATAAATAGTCATTTAACAAGCCCTATAGGCTGTTCTCACAGGCAGCAGAGTCTGGGAACTACTGACCCAAGGAAAGCCATACCTATGCTAACGGGAAATGGCTTTGAAAAGAAAATGCCCAGTATTTTGTTTCATCAACAACTTCATATGATGTGAAGTACTGACTATTATTCCAGTGATGGTGTCCAAGCATAAAAATAATTTGCAAGCATTTTTCTACCCTGTCATCTTCATATATATTTATCTATATCTAAATATAGAAATTTAAATAAAGCCATGGCATTCTGAAATTCACACTATATCTATTAACACGATTAACTAAGTAGTATCTGTGGGCTTAATTTAAGCGATACCAATTATTATTGAAAAATTAAAAAAACGAGCTTGAGCTTAATTCTTCTAGACAGGTAGTTACTTCTGTGAACCATCTGACAGTCCATCACAGGAACCTTGGGCTAAGGACATACAGCACACTCTATCCTATCAAGCAGGTGCCTACACCCTGCCAAGTTTTCCATCACTGGTCCTGGCCAGCACTCAGGGATACTCAGGAGGCTTAAAGCAGGAAGGTACCTTAAGCTTAGGAATTCTGAGCTAGCCTGGGCAACAGAGTAAGAAAGCAGGGTTGGTAGGGAGGGAGGCAGCCTCCTCCAGCCCCGATGCTGCATCCATGAGCAAACTCGAAGTCTTCTGAGCTTAGACCACTAGACTCAAAAATGTCAGGTGGATAAAGCAGACCATTTCTCACAAGACTCAAGACACAAAGTAGAGCTTCTGACCCCCCACCCCCACCCCAGAAAAGCAGATGGTTCTCTGGGAGTTGCCTTTGAAGCTGTGATGGGGTACTGCAGAGCTCAGTAACAGATAGAGGAGAGAGGAGGCCAGACTCGCACAGGTGAAGACTAAGGGAAAAGAAGGCCTACTGTGTGCTGTGAACTGGAAGGTGGTGCGACCTTCTAAAGTAGCCAGGTGCCTAGGGAGGGGACGGTCAGCCTACGAAGAGCTCTACTGGAGTCCTCTCCTCTGCTGACACCTACCAGCTACTGCTCACAAGAAAACGGACCAAAGCCATGTTTTCCCTTAAACAGAACAGTCAAAGGTCCTGCTGCACTGCTTGGCCTACATATGTGCAATGGCTGCAGAGTGCCTCCACACTTAACTAAAAGAATTTCTGTATGTGTATACAATGAAGGTGAACTCTTACTTTCTTTTTTCTTTCTTTTATTTTTAAACAACCCACTGGCTCATGAAGCAATGATTCCTAAGTTAATTAAATATGGAGCAGAAAGTCCTTCAAGCAGACACTTTCACTTAATTTCTAATTACGAATGCCCACGTATGATCTCCAAGTATGCAAAACATAAAGCGTGGGGGTGGTAGGACAAAAGAAAACTGCCATTCTTTCTTTAATGTTAAATTTATCAAATGTAAATACCCTTACAAGGCACAGACTTACTTGTACAGTAGGAACATAAACAAATCATAACACGATTTTTAGCTTGCGCCTTAGCCCTTATGTGTTGCTAAGAGACTATCTTTCTCAGAGCTCCAAATTTAGAAAACAGGCAGAATTGAATATATATATATTTCAAAACAGCAGCCAGATAGAGGTAGAAATTTCTTTGGTAATGATCAACCCACATTTTCCCAAACAACTTCCTGAAATGTCCTGTTGAGTGCCTGCGTGAATCACATCAGCTTCAGAACTTACCACCTGTGGTTATGTGGGGATCTGCCACATTAGTTCTCACATACTCAGGTCTGCGATCTGTCTCTGTATCCCACACACAAGGAAGGTAAGCCAAAGGGAAGAGAGTCTACCCGCCACCAAAAGAGAAACAAGTCTGCAGCCGGGGCGGGACAACCAGGAGGCTGTGGTGGTTTCCACAAGGAATGTCACCCATAGTCTCCAGTATTTGAATAGTCAGTCCCCGTTGGTGGTGCCCTTTGGTGGGGTTTAGGTGGTACAAGCTTGCTGGAGGAAGTATGTTTCAGGGATGGGTGTGGGGTTAAAAAGCATCACCTGCTTCCAGTTTGATCTGCTTTGTCCTTGTGTTTAAGGATGTGAGCTCTCAGCATATTGCCCCAGCTGCCCCATTCCCTGTGGTCCTGGTAGCATCCTGAGCCAGTTGCCATGACTCCCCGTGGTCCTGGCAGCATCCTGCACAAGCTGCCATGACTCCTCGTGGTCCTGATTCGAAGGAGATGTTCCCCATACACTGCAGCATTTGAATGCTGGTGGCCCTGAGTAGAGAGGAGGTGTGGATGTGGGAGGAAGATATCACTTGGGACAGACTGGGAGAGTTTATAGAGACTTGGTGCCATTTTGAGTTGGCGCTCTTCCTGTTTCCTGTTTCTGGTTAGAGATGTGGGCTCTCAGCTTCTGCTCTAGCCACTTTGCCTGCTGCTTGCTGCCATGCTTCTGCTGTGATGACACTTGTGCCTCTGGCACCGTACACCCAAAGAAACCCATTCTCCTGTAAGTCGCCTTGGTCATGGTGCTTTATTACAGCAATAGAAAAGTAATACGGAGGGCCCTTAGGAGCATATTGACTTCTCAGGGTGTAGACTAGCATTTGGGTCCACTGTATGCAGAGATCAGAGGACAGACATGCATGAGCACAGAGTACTCCAGGCTCATGCTCCACAGTTTGGACAGTCAGACCAATAGTGTAGTATTCAATGAAACGGACGAAGCACAAACAGCTCCAACTCCCTCTACATTCACACACTAGCTCTACTCGAGAGTTGGGTTTTGTTTTGTTTTGTTTTGTTTTTATCGTATCACAAATATCATAGAGAAGAGGACTAGAAAGCTTTGAGCTGGCAAAGGACTACTTGTGTCCCCTCATCTCCTGTGGAGACCCTAACTCCCATGATCAAGGCATTAGGCGTGGGAAGTGGGGACTGAGAGGTGGTGAGATGATGTTGTGGGGATGGGGGTGGGGGGGAGAAGTGGGGAGAGAGAAAGGTAATGAGGAAATGAGGGAGGGAGGGAGGGAGGGAGGGAGGGAGGGACGGAGAGAGATCTCATGACTGAGACCAGTGTCCCTGCCGTGTGGAATCATGGTTCAGCAGTTATCAATAAGCAACCTAGAAGCTGTTTCAGGGTGCAGCCTCCAGACTGAAACGAATCTGTTATCCCTAAGCATCCAGTCAGCGGCAGCTGCTGTCACAGCCGCAGCAGCCCCATCTCTGCCACCTAGATAGGCTCAACTTCTCTGAATATTTATTTCTCCATGAGGGATTAGAGGGGAGCTGTGCACGGAAAGGGTTGGCTGCATGTGCATGTGTGTATGTATGTACTACTGTCTCCTGAGCATCACCTATATGTCTTAGGTATATGCCCTCAAACCATCCTCTCAACTAGGGGAGGGAATGCTGGGTATCACAGAGGAGGAAGGATGGAGATTAAATCCTTGTGCGTCTGGCTTCAAAGCACTCCTGCTGAACTGCCACAGTGACCTCAGCAATTCTGTTTGGAGTGCAAGAGCGAGTGTGAGCATCCTTGCCACTCCCACATATTGCTATCTCCATATGCTGTAACGGTATTTCCATCCTCCCCTCAGACCTCACGCTTTCCTATTATCACCACCGCTTCAATACAGACTAGCGCTCGGGGGTGAGAGAATCAGGAGGCTAAAATTTCAGGTTTGTTCATTTCCACTTCCACATAAACTGGCACATTTTTGCTACCATGCAGTTTGCTCAGAATAGAGCAAAGATTCCAGTCCCATGAGGCTGTGCCTCCCAGGGCTGAGCTACACACTGGATTCACTGCTACCACGTCGCCAATGGGTACCAGCCAACTCTCAGAGCCACTTTTTAAAAACCCCTAGGAGGAGAGTTTACATTCATAATGAAGCAGTGACAATTATCAGCCACGGAACCCACTTAGCTCTTACGTTTCTATTTTTAAAGTCCTTGAATTAGAGGGAAAGGCTGCTGATCATTAATGACGGAGCTCACTGTCTAGTTTCATAAAAAGCTTGCCACTTCACATATGAGATCTGTTGCCAGCCAAAGAAGAAACTGGCAGTTTGTGCCTCGGGCAACGGAGGCCTTTTGGGTGAGATTGTATTTCTGTGCTGTTGAGAACTGCCAGGAGCACTTGCTTCGAAATCGCAGACATCTTTATAGACTCTGTCTCTAGAAAAGCACAAGCATACAAACACACACACACACACACACACACACACACACACACACACACACACTTCATTAAGGCAACTGAGTACAATTCCAAGAGCAGACATCTTCTGCAAGTAAAGAAAATCCTTCTTAATAAGATGGGCAGTTAATGACTATTTAGAAGTTGTAAGGCACCACGGTATGGAGTTCTGCACAGGAGGGTTGAGGAGAAGAAGCCTCTCTGCTTTGGGGAGGCTCTGGATCCTGGATGACATTGACCCTAAAGCTGTGGGACAAGCACAAGGAATCCTGAGCTGCAAGTGAACGAGGACGTTAAGTTCTACCAGTGACTAATTCTGACCTGAGCTTCCAAGGTTTGAATACAATGGGGTGGCACAATGGGACCAAATGAAGAGTGACCTAACTGTAGTAGGTTTGCTTACTTTAGAGTAGTGGTTCTCAACTTTCCGAATGCTGTGCCTCTTTCATACAGTCCCCTCATGTTGCGCTGACTCCAGTCATAAAGCTATTTTCATTACTACTTTGTAACTGTAATCTTGCTACTGTTATGAATCCCACTGTAAATATTTTTCTTTTTGGAGAGAGAGTTTGCCAAAGTGGTCTTGATCCACAGGTTGAGAACCACTGCTTTAGTGGGCTCCTCTGCAGACAGCCCAGAAGGATAATTAACCAGATTATGAGACAGAACAAAAAAAAAAAGAACTTCAAAAGAAGTTTACAGAACAGGGATGCTTTGCCATTTGTTGGTGACTGCCCAACATTAAATCATTCTCCAGACACAGCTCTCTCAGCCCAGGACACATTCATAGTTCTCTTCAATACTGTTTGTCTAGCAAGCAGCAAGGCTCTAACGGGGTAGCCCAGACAATGCAGTAAAGTGCAATAGAGAGAGGGTAGAGAAGGCAGTGCAGTTGAGTTGAGTTCAGCACATGCAGTTCGGTGCAGTTCAGCTGAGTTCAGTTGAGTTGTGAAGTTCTGTGCAGAGCAATTCAGGAGAAACAGAGAGAAGCCAGTTTGATTCAGGCAGCTTGGAGAGGAGCTGAGTTCAACCAGCCTGCCAGAGTTCTAAAAGAACTAGAAAGAGTGATCTTATTTTGCTGTAAGCTCTGAGAGGACAGCTACATCTGGTGAATAAAAGTTAGATTTATATCTCAGGTTCGGAATCATGTTGTCTTGGGCCTTGAATAAGTCACGTAACTAGGACTCAGCTCTTTATCTGTGATGATGATCTGACACAAGCATCGAGAGTGTAAAGATTAACAGAGAGCGTACACAATCCATGACCCAATGCTGGCATGTGAGTGTGACTGGTCAGGCACTTGGCTGTGGAGTCTATTACTACTGAGAGAAAGGGAGAATGATGGTGGAAACGGATCCACTGAGAACTGAGTTAGTGGTGCATTATGGTGATGAGATACATCAATCACAGAGACAGCCATCTGGTCTACCTCCCATGGCCAAGTGAGATAAATCAAGTGGCACAGACAAGTCCTACTAGCTTATGTATTTCACCGTGACTTTTCAGTGGGGTGCTCCAGTAGCAACTAAATTGCTAGCTTTTTGAAGGCTGTGATCATGCCACCCACGGTGGACAACTTGGGCTATAGTAACAGTGAAGAATGCCTTCACTTCCACCCAGAACGACACACGAGCAGACTGGATCTGCTCACTGTGAGAACCCAACCTTGGACACTGCCTCTCAGAAATCACCAGATTCCACGGTCTCCCCATTCGAAGCAACTAGAGCCATTCCTTTCTTGAGATGTCATCAGCATCAAGTCAGCAACACTCCTGACTGCTTTAAGATTAGCGTGGAGACAGCTGGTGAAGGGGTGGATGCTTGTCAATGGTGAAACTCTACATGGAGAGCGTGGAGCTAGCTGAAGACAGGGCGACAGGGAGCCAGGCACATGCATGGACCCAAATCTGTACCCCAGATCTGTAGTTTACGACTTCCACCCTGTGTAATCTCTAATGCTTTTGTGAAGTTTGAGGGAAAGAGCAGGAAAATAACATTGGTGAATAACACTGAATTTTGTAAAACAACAACAACAAAATGAGCCAGGCCTGACAGTCAAGTGTCCACTATGAAGGTAAGAACTTTATCCAGAATTTTAGATCTAGTCAGATAGAAAGTGAAGAATTACCGAGTGAGTTCCTCTAATAGAAGAAGAAAAGAAGACAAAGAATTGACACATGGGCTGGAGTTGTAGTCCAGCATCACTGCACTGGCTTATTGTAAGTGAGGATCTGAGTTCAATCCCCAGAACTAGGAAAAAAATATCAACTTAAGATTTGCAAATTTTATATATCTATCAAATAAACAGAGTTGTATCTCTGTCTGTCTCTGTGTCTCTATCTCTGTCGCCTCTCCCCTCTGTGTGTGTGTACGTGTGCATGTGTGTACAT
>OU015756.1:11780757-11808919 GCA_907169655.1 Acomys percivali
GTGTGTGTGTGTGTGTGTGTGTGTGTGTGAAGGTACAGAGTTTAAAAGTTGAATACTATTAACTCACAGTAGGCCAGGGACATAGTTCTTTGGCAGAGTGCTTGTCTACCATGCATGAAGGTCTGGCGTCAGTCTTCAGAACTGCATAAAATGGGTGGTGGTACATGCCTCTTACTCCAGCACTTGGGGGGAGGAGGCAAGAGAATCAGAAGCTTAAGGTCATCCTTGTCTACAGAGAGACATATTAGGATATCCAAGTATGGCCATATGCAAGTCCATACTAGGATACACAAGTCCCTAACATCCATCCATACACACATCCATCCATCCACCCACCCACCCACCCATCCATCCACCCACATCTGTACATGTGTGTGCGTGGGTGTGTGAACTCAGCAGCTAGATCTTAAGGAAACATTAGTCCAAACAGACTTGTAAAGAAGTCAGCAGTGTCTAGATGTAAACTGAGAAGTTTAAGGGCCACTCTCAAGCACTCAAGATAGTTGCTAGGTAATGTGTTTCTGAAAGGGTTTGCTTCTTTTGGAGTTATGGAAATTTAATACATCAGTTGTTCATATACTGCTAACAATTCAGTGGCACTGTGTACATTATTGGTATTCCTTGTGTAGAACAAAATAAAAAGGGCTTCAAAAAGGCATGTTTGTCATCATTGATACAAAAAGTGACTGAATACAGAAAGATCATTGGTATTCCTTGTGTAGAACAAAATAAAAAATGCTTCAAAAAGGCATGTTTGTCATCATTGATACAAAAAGTGACTGAATACAGAAAGATCTAAAAACAAAGCTATTGGCTCCAAAACTCCTAAAAAAGCAAATATTCTATGGATAAATAACTACATTTCTATATCTGCTTATAATGTCACCAACTACTTCTAGGGTCCAAAGACAGGAGTCATGTCAGAACACAGAGATTTGGGGCTCAGGAGACGGTTCAGTAAGCAATAGTTCACATTCCTAGTAGTGACACAAAGCCAACTACACCTACTGTAACCCCAGCCCTGGGGAGCAGACACAAAGCAGGCCACAGCTACATGAACCTGTAACCCCAGCCCTGGGGAGCAGAGACAAGGAATCTTAGAGCCTGTTGGCTAGCCAGCTTCAGGTTCAGTGAGGGACTCTGCTAAAAAAAATAATAATAATAATAAGGCATAGAGTGATAGAGAAGGACACCTGACATCTCCCTCTGGCCTTTGCACACTCACACATATACGCACACTCACACACACTCAGACACCAGCACCACCACCGACATAGAAATGTACAAGTTGCACTCTTAGAAGAGGACACAAAGGTTGCTGTCAGAACTCTCATCAGCTAAAGCAAAGGCAGGAAGAATTGCCTCCCTTGTTAAGGGATGAAAAATAGGTCAAAGTGACCTATAGACTGAGAAGTTGGAGTGATCTGTAGTCATAGACACTCAGAAGGGCCAGCACAAGTACTGTGTCAGAGTGAAGTTAGCAGTGTCATTCTTCATATATATATATATATATATATATATATATATATGTAACATGTACAAAACTGATAGCTAAGTATATAAAATATTGATTTCTTGAGGGAAAAAAATCAATACAAACCTACTCAGTTTACAAGAAATATTTTCCATTGCAGCAGCTCAACAGCTATGGCAGGCAGTGCTTTTGCTGCTCCCCAAGCTCCCCTAAGAAGCTGGATCGCTGGTCAGCCTATCTCTGCCTCCCAAGTGCTGGGATTAAAGGTGTGCACCACCACGTCTGGCTAGTACCAGACTGGCAACAAATTATTGCCCTCAAAAGGAACCGTGTTTGTCATTTGGTTTGTTTTGTCCCCAGTCATGATGTGTAGCTCAGGCTGGCTTCAAGTTTGCGGTAAAGAGTCCCATGCCTTTATCTTTCTGCACCAACCTCCCACGTCCTAGGATTACAAACATGTTCCGTCACGCCTAACAGGAACCGGAAGGGTTTTTTTTTTTTAAAGAGAACAAATAACTACCTGTCATGGCACAAGAAAAATGACAGTTGGTGAGCCTCAAACTGTAAGCAGCAGGAGGGAAGAAGTCCAAGGATGTCAGGGACAGTGCTCACAGGGCAGACCACAGACCAAGGTGGGGCAACATGGGCTTCGAAACAGCAAAGCTGGTCCCACATGCAAAAGGTGTGGTTTTTACAATGACATCCGAACGAGATAACACGAAGTACACGGTGAGGAGTCATCACACAAAAGGAGCAAGAGCAGTGTGCATTTAGTTTTTTAACTTTAGTAAGTGGAAGGCTGTTGGGAGAACTATAGCTTCTAGTAAATATTTATCTGTCTGTATACAGAAGGTGAATGCGGTGTAGTCAGTAATACCGGCTCAAGCAAAAACAGGTAACAGAAGGCCTTAACACACTGAATAGTCAGGGGAAAGGAAACCGAACGGTGTGTCAAAGTGATGAATTGGCTTCATGTTCTAAGGGGCGAAGTCAGTGCCTTGGTGTCCCAGGAGATGATTTCTGTAGATGTGCATACTAATTGGAGGTGGGTGGTAATACAGCATATGGTGGCTTCCACTGGTGGGAAGAGACAGGCCAACATGAGAGCAACTAAGCGGTGGTCTATGAAATACCAGCCCCGGGGAAACATGTGCAAACCGAGGCATTCTAGGATAAGTACCATGCAAACAGCTAAGACCTGTATGCAAACTGTGGCTCCAAAATGTGTCTGAAGTAACCACACACAGACACACACACACAGACACACACACACACACACACACACACACACACACACACGTAAAATCATGCTAGGCAGATGATCACTGGCTGAGGTTTGATGAACTTCAGCATGAACAAAATCTCAAATAAAATTATAATTAAATCCTGTTCTATCAGTTGGTCAGATAAGTTTCCCTACTCTTAAAGGCTTCTGTAACTGTGGCACATATTATTATTATTATTATTATTATTATTATTATTATTATTATTATTATATCACAAATAGACAAGTCTCCAAGCGCATCCTTGTTCAGATACTAGAATCTATCAAAACCTATGTGGCCACAAACCTAGGAGCCTAAATAGACAGGTTTAAGTACAGCAAACAAATTGCTGTAGTGTAGTATTTGAGAACAGGCTTCCATGCGCAGAATATTTTGTGAAATCTGAACCTCTGTACCATTTTCCAATATTGGGATGTTCAAAAGAAACAACACTGTACTTTAAACTGCTACATGACTTGTATTCCCTGTTTACATAGATTAACAAACTGACTGTCAGGTTTTTTAGCCAGACATCTGAGCAGTGCAGCACAGATAACAACAGTAGGTACTTCCCTGTGAACAAAACGCCTTGGACATTAACGAATCCCTGAACTGGGTCACCAACACAGTGTCCAGAGGAAGGAAATTGTGTTTCTCCACATGAAAGGCTATTCAGAAATACACTCATCTGCTTTGTCCGTTACAACAACCCCAAGGGAACAAAACAGAAGGTAACAATTTAGGGGGAGATGTTAGGACCAGAATCCCTCCATAGTTTATTATAAGTAGGACATGAGGGTACCTGGAGACGACGTGCAGCAGACCCCAGCTTCTGTCTGCGGCACGGCTGCACACCTGCAATCAGACACGCGGAGAGAAAGAGCCCGTTGCTTCTGCTTCAGCTTTGAGTAAAATGAATATGGAAGGATGCGGAATGCTGATGTGTCTAGAGCAATGAGGTGACATTTTAGGTGTGAAGAGGGGTTGAGTGTTGTTGAGAAAAAGCATGAACCCCCAGACCCATTTCTTCCGAAAGGGTTAAACCAAACATACTACCTTGAGGTTCTCAGGGCCGCCCACTCTTGGCCACTACTCCCCTAAAAACCAACATTTTACCCTTTGAAACACTGGACCTCATTCCTTCAAAACTCCTTTCCTCCACTCTTCCACCTAACACAGACAGCCTGGATGCTTACCAACAACAACAACAACAGGGAGAGAAGAGCATTCGTGCACCGTACACCACATGTGCCACGTCCTGCAGGGGCAGACATCCTTTATCGTCTCATTTCATTACCATGAATTCTGGAAGCTGGGGAAACCAGAGTTTTAGAAAAATGAACAAATTGCCTAAGTTCATCAGAGAATGGACTATCCAGACTTGTGTGCAGGTCTGCCAACCAAACCTGCATGCTCCTCCACTGACCTGGGCTGGCTTGCAGTTCTTGGTCCCAGTTTTTTTGTTTGTTTGGTTTTTTTTGGTCCCAGTTTTTATACCTGGCCTGTCATTAGTTTTTTTGCCCCGCCCCACTCCCACCGTGCCTTGGGTCAATTATCAAGTCAAGCATCTTGATCTGAAACTCAGCACCTGAAATATCAGCACAAACACTTCCTGGTCCGGGTCCCTTCTGCTTACCCAGAGAAGGCTCTCTGTGTGACTTGGAGAACTTGCCTGTGTACCTGTGACAGCAGGTGGCACAAATGGTCCTCTAAAATGTTCTTGCCAGAGGACAAAGCCATATGACCAGCTAGCTGTACCAGCATGCCCTCGCATTTCAGGCCTGGGAGAGAAAGTGGGCCTTATAAGAAAAGAAGCATGCATCTCCAGAGGCCAAGGCCTCTCAGCGTCATTACTGCTCTCACAGCATTTCCTCTGCAGTCTTTCAGGACTTTGAAACTAGCCTCTGAGGTTAGGAGAGCAACATCAATTAAGATCATTTCTTTCAAAGCTCAAGGCAGAAAAAAAAATTAGCGTTCCATGAGAGGAATGTAAATTCTGAGGACAGGCAGAGGGCAATCCACTTATTGAATTGCTTTACTCACAATCATGCGTATGTAGGGGGAATGAGTCTTGCTTATTGTTATTTTATTTTAAAAACTATATGAAGTGGCAAGGAAGAAATATTTTTACTGCCTATCTGGACTCTGACTATATGCAAGTGGAGAAAAGCAATTACAAGGGCTATGAAAGGCTGGGTGGGGTGTGTGGGCCGTCTGAGAAAGCCAGATGTGTAGCACGTCTCACAGCAACGGTGGCGACCACCTGGGGTGATGGACCTCTAAGCTAACTCTGTGCTAGAGTTGTGGAAAAGGGGATAAAGGACCGCAGACTTGGTCTGAAGGGACTTCCAGATCGGACGGATGCTAAACGGGTCACAAGCCACGCCTTACCACACGCCTCCGTTCATTTTACGTTGCTGTAGCAAAATATGTGGGAATCCATGCATTAATTTTAAAAAAGAGGCTTATTCGGCTCTGTGTTCGAGAAAGGGAGAATCCAAGAACATGCCACCAGCATATTCTTAGCATCTGCTGTGGTCCCTGTTGCTCCATCACAGCAAAGGGAGAGGGCATCACATGGGAAAACATGTAGGTGGAGCAGAGTGGGTGTCTTAGGAGGACATCAGTGCTACCAGGAGGAGTAGCACTCTCATTGTTGTCCTGAATCCCCAACCTCGAAGTGCTACTAACTCATGAAACAGCATGCCATAAACACACGCATACACACACACACACACACACACACACACACACACACACACACACACACTTCCTCAACTCAAAGATGCATGATCTCTCCCATCTGTTTAGTCATCCCAAGCACCTCATTCTTATGGGGGACAGCCACTGGGAAGAGGGGCACACACTAAGCATCACTGAGGACATCTGGGCTTTGCGGCTTGCTACTGAAAGTGGGTCTGCTGTTCGCAGAGTCTCTCAGGTAACACATATGAGCACCCGACTACTCTTCTCATACACCTAACACATCGGCAAGTCCTTCTGCCTTCCTCTCAAAATATATCCTGAAGCCTTTCTTTCATTTCTCACTCCCTCCACGGCCAGCATCATCTTTTATGAGGTCTCTGGCAGTGGTACCCAACTGCTTTCTCCAGTTTGGCTCCAGCCAGCTAGTATTTACTCCCTACAGTGATCCGAACCACCTTTCCAAAATAATAGGATCCCATCTTCTGTCCAAAACCTCCCAGGGCCCACCCCTCTCCACCTTGGCTCCTGACCTCTCCTGCTGTTTTTTTTTTCCAACACTCCCTTCTCTCCGGTCATTTGCCACTGTGGAAAGAAGAGTACGGCAGTGGCACAGAGACAGAAGGAATGGGAGGCTGGGAGGGAACAGAGCATGCGCGCCAACTGCTGTGGCCACCACCAGACGAAGTGCAGTCAACAGTTACACTCTATGCTTATGTGAACTCTAATGTTAATCAGCGTAGGATTCTTACCCTTTTTAAGTTCGGGAGAAACTTGTACAAGCTGGAAAAATTTCAATCCATCAAAGGACCTCTCAGAACACAACCAAGGGTGGGTGTCTCACAGGGAGCCAAAAGGAGAAGGAAATAAATTCTTTGGAAATTTTCTTCACTCCCAGGTTTATTAGAAACATGCAGGGCATTTGTGTAAAAGTCATTTAACACACTGGGTTCAGAAAGCGGACACCTGTAAGGACAATTTTTTAAATAAATTCCCAGTGATGCCTAGGTCCTTTGGAGTCACAGCACTTTACGCAGGCTAACCCGTGACAGGAGGAATTATCCTGTGAAGGGAGGGCGGAGTGGATGCTTAAAACACGTGGAATGAGAATGAATGGGCATCAGCGGCTGCCTTATAGACGCACTGGCCACCTCTCTCTTGACAGCAACACTGGGTTATCTGATAAATCAGCTAAACCCCTGGGCATCAGTAGTGGCCTAAGAACAGGTCAGGATGCACTGGAAGTGGAGAAGAGAGCATCTCCCAGGTGAAATGTTCAATGATAACAGCAGGTCCACAGAGCAGCCAACATGGTTGTTAGAGTTATAATTTATGGCCAGCCTCCAGTTGCAAATGCTTGTCTTTATTCCTCTCCCAATAAAAAGTCTATTTGCTTAAAAGGATAGAAAGTGTTTAATAAGGATTCAAGATAATGACATTTTAATTTTATTTTTTATTTTTTATTTTTTGTTTTTCGAGACACAGTTTCCCTATGTAGCCTTGGCTGTCCCAGACTCACTTTGTAGACTAGGCTGGCCTCGAACTCACAGCAACCTGCCTGCTTCTGCCTCCTGAGGTGCTGGGATTAAAGGCGTGCACCACCATGCCTGGCTGATAATAAAAACTTAAATGGCAGAAATATTTGAGTAGCTATACAACATGCCAGGCTCCCCAAACCAAGGACATAAAGAAAATAAGAGGCCACAACACAGAAAGCCAACGGTCACTGTCTCACCACCACAACCCACCTCACGAAGGCTGAGAACCAGGTGGAGATCGACAAACCCAAACCCTGCAAAGGTTCATGTGGTAAAAGCCATGGGTGTCCTCTTGTGATTCAATGGATTGTCTAGTCGTCAGAAGCAGATCTTCACCACGTGATCAGAAAGTCCCATGAGAATACCATACCTCTCCAGTGATAAGTTCTCCTTACTGTCTGTCTCCCTTACTCTTTTCATGCCAAAAGCTTCTTATACAATACGGCCCACAGGCATTTGCTAACTTGCATAGGTCAAGGGCTGGCCGTAATGACCTTGGTGGGCCCCCAATAGGCTCATAGGGAGTGGCACTATTAGGAGGTGTGGTCTTGTTGGAGTGGGTCTTGTTAGGAGGTGTGGTCTTATTGGAGGGGGTGTGGCCTTGTTTGAGGAAGTACATCATTGGGCTTGGGCTTTGAGGTCTAAGATGCTCAAGCCTGGCTGAGCACCATTATCTCTTCCTGCTCCCTGCCGTTGATCCAGATGTAGAACTCTTGGGTCCTTCTCCAGCACCTGCATGCCCTCCATGTTTCCTGCTGTGATGACATTGGGCTAAACCTCTGATCCGTAGACCAGCGCCAATTACATGGTTTCCTTTGTAAGAGCTGCTGTGGTCATGGCGCCTCTTCACAGCAACAGAACAGTGACTGACACACAAGTATGTGAGAGGTTCTTAATGAACATCTAGCTGCTTGTCTACAGGATCCTGGCTCCTCCTCCGCTTTATATTTTTCCAACACCAACATTTATTTACCGTTAAGCCTTTGTACATTGGTTCTCATTCTCGGAAACCATACTGGCCCATTCATCACCACTTCTCTGCTTTGGGTCTCAGCTTTCACTGTTAAGGACAGGGACAACACTTCTCCGCTGCACTCTCAGCATCCATCACAGTACACAGCGTGGAGTCGGGGTCTGACAACTCTTGGCTCAAGAGGGAGCTGGAGGGAAGGTAACTCCGATCCCCTCTTCTGGCCTCCTGTGCATATCCACACACAGACAGGCACATAACAAAATAACCCATAAATCAAATCCTGCCTGAACAAATGAGGTCTCACCCATCAAGGAGTGCTCCCTCAGAATCAGGCAGCCTCTCCATCCGAGGAGCACACACACAATGGGCTTGCTCCTCTAAGCACCTAGGACAGACCTGGGTTGCCCTCTTTCTGGATGAAGCTTTCACGGACCGTGCTGAGATGTGGACACTGTGAAGCCCTCAGTCTTCTTTAGCTCTTGTGAATAGCCCTACAGAATTCTGAAGAAATGAACATGTTTCCGTTTTCCAATTTAAAAAAGGGAAGAACGGCATCTATTTCAAAATACTAGGTTTATGAACCTGCATCGCAACGGAGTGGTGAGCACAGCAAAGGGTTTTAATTGGAAATACAGATCACATAGTAAAGACAGACTCCCAAAAGTAGACAACGTGCTGATTTACAAGAGAATTATTCTTCATAGTTCCAACTCACTCTCTAACATAGTTAGAAAATGTCAATCACCTCATTTCCCAGGCAACCGTTTGCTTTTCAAGTACTAGCAAATCGGTGACAATGCACCAGGGATGCTGGGTTACGTGCAGTGGCGGGTGCAGTAACCCAGGTGGCTGCATGCCCTGCATGTCCTGGGCCAGAGCCTCTGCAAAACCAGGGTCGCTGGGGCAGGAGCAATGGGAACGGCGATTAGCAATGAGGGAGGGCACTGGGTGGGGGTGAAGTAACAGGTGCGCATTCGTGATTTGCTGGTGGTGTGGCAGAACCCGAAGCACGGAGGAAGAGTGGCACCCTGAAAGGTAACGCCGTTAGTTGTCTGTCTTAGCAACGCAGGTATGGCTGGCGAAGGCTACGTAGTGACTACAGTTATGGCAATTTTCCAAAAAGGGCATCCACCAAACATAATTGGACAAGAAGGAAACACGTCTTTCCTCCCAGAATGCCTGCAAAACAGAATTTTATTAATAGGCCAACGTGGCTCTGGAAACCCAAAGCAGATTTGTTCCCAGCTGTTCCTGGGTATTAATGCAGGGAGACCCCAGGGCTTCCGAACTGCTTCCACCTGGCACTGTCAAAAAACATTAGCTCACAAATGACACTGGGGCAGGGGGAGTGCGCTGCGTCCTTTTCGCTCCTGTAAGTTACGTGTTTCAAGTGAATGTAAATTCAGACTGGAGTGGATGTCCCCGTGAGAGGATGTTCACAGCAGAACGGACCATTCAGACAAAAAGTTCAAGTCCGAGGGAAGTTGTGTGTGTGTGTCTGTGTATCTGTGTGTGGGGGGGGGGGCTAGAAAGCACAGCAGGGAGGGAAACGTTGATGCCAGCCATGCCAGTCTATCACGCCTTCTAGAGGCCTTGCAGGAGACCATCAGAAAGTGGTCTTGAGGATGCCCGATGCTTCCTCCCCACCCCTGGTCCTCCTCCCCATCCTCCCCAGCACTTGCTGACATCATTAAGGCTCAATTCCAGCCTCAGATCCACTAGGGGAGCCTTCTCTGATGCCCCCAGCCAAGATCCAGGATGCAGCGGTGTTGAGGGCTGGCATAGTAGCAGCACACTCCAATCACCTACAGCAACTTGCTCAGGGGCTGTGTGGGATTCTCCCAGACAATGTGAATGGAGGGGACATTATATCACAGGTTTTATGTCCTTTATGTGGAGGTACAGGAGGGGGAGCCAACAAACCAGTGTAATCAGTAACCTAAGTACTCTCTTGGCAGCCTAGGACGGGGGACGCTGATTTTCCCGTAGCAAGGACTTTGCACATCTAAGCTAAGGGGAAAGAGACTCTAGCTACTGGGCCAACAGACACGGATGTAAGAGGTGTAAGCGGGGCCGAGTGTTCATGAGTGCACATGTGTGTGCATAAGGATGCATGTGTGGGTGTCAACATTTCCGACACAATACTGTTCCATCTGACACAGCAAGGCAGCCTCAAAGAGATCTCAGTGTGGACAGGGAGAGAACTCACACTGGAGTGATGGCAAGTGAGGCATACGAAGCCAATGGCAGAGGAAGAGAAGAATGGTATTAGGAAGGCTCCAAGGTCAAGCAGAAGGCAGTCGGACCACCCTGCAGTGCGGCCTCTTTAGTCTTAGCTACATCTGTCATTGCTGCAGCAAAATGCAAGGGCAACAAGCAGCTCAAAGAAGGACACAGAGAATGTATTACTTTTTAACCTTCAGAACCTTACAGTCAGTGAAGGGTTAATAATATTAGCCAGCTGAAAACAGAAGTAACGGGGATGCTTTCTGCCAGCCTCGCTGATACATCCTCACCTGTTACCTGCACGTGGTATCCCAGCAACACTGAGTAAATCTGGGCAGGGGGTGACCACACATTATTCTCTTTAAAAACATATGTACACTAGACTGCCTCCCAACAGAAGCCAGCTTTACTTTCATTTGTTTAGGTCTTGATGGGTGTGTGGAAGTGCAGTCTGAAAAGTCTGGATGTCACAGAACGGAACAGAGATAGCATTCCTTCTCAAAGTACCTAACCGATTATACACTTGATTAAAAAGGGTAAGAAAATTCCTGTTTCCTAATATAAGTCATTGCTCTGAGAAGAGATGAAAGTAAGTATATCACAGGGGAAGGATATTCATCTATGTTCAAACAGCAGGAGTATACTTTCTCTGTGAGCACACTGTTTCCAGCCGGAATAAACGTGGTGCAGAAATGGATGGTGATGCAGGCATGGGATGACGGAAAAGCACTAAGGACAAAGCTAATCAATCGGATAATGGGACCAGAAAGCACATTAGAGAGGGAGCTGACGTAGGCAGAGCCCTGAGCACTCGTCTGCAGCCACTCGCCCCCGATGACCTTCAAGGATGCACGGGGTGCTGGCCATTAGGCAGAAAAACAGTGCCCAGCAGCAGCTCAAGTCCGAAGAACTACCACGGATGAAGAGAACTATTGTGAGCACAGCAAAGCGCACCACATACTGACATATCAAGTGGCAAGCTTCCTGGCACTTCACAAACACAATCTGACTTTTGTGAGTTTCCGAATCAAATCACAAGCAAGACACCACCGTCCTTGAAGGTTACATGCTTAGAGCAGCACAGAGATACAACGGCTTCGGGGCCACAGGGAAGTACAACATATTGATTAAAGTCACATCAAGCATGGCTGCTTCCCACGACAACTGAACTGCCAGAGAGGAGGGCACCGCCCTACACCAAGTGACAGCACAATTCTGAGAGCCGCAGAGACATCCTTGGGCCACCTACCCATGGCAGAGCTTGAGACTCACAAGGGGGAATGGATGTGCAATATTTGTAAGATCCATTATTATTTATCTTTTTGGGAAAGATCAGTAAGCTGTTTCAACCTTTTTTTTTTTTTTTTTTTTTAACTTTTAGTAGGCTCTATTCGGACGTGGGCAAATTACCATCTGGCTAGAACTGAATCATGTCAAAAAGGTGGCTACCATGGCACGGAACTCAATGTGTCATTACCAACGTGATGTTATCTGTTTCACTGGTGAAAATCTGACATACCCCCCCCTTTCAGTTAACACTGCCCATCACCGCATTATTGTTCTTGGACAAGCAGCATTACTGCCAGCTCCAACCCCTTCTAAAGCTGAGTACACTCTTATTAAAATGACGATATTCTCTGACACAGTGCTCCAAGTCCTGCTTGCTGCCATCTTGTCTAGTGCTGCAAAGGGCAGGGAGGGGGCACACTATGGCCCTGGGCAACAAGAGGGTTAGTTACCATCATTTCATAGCTGGGTCTTCATTACTGCTGGAGAAATGCGACCCATTATATCACACGTAACTGGATCTTCACTCCTGCTTCTTGTCACAATGCACGTTCAGTCTGCAGACCCTTCAGAGCTTGTATTTAAGGAAGACAAAAAAAAAAAAAAAAAAAAAAGAACAAAACACAAAACAAGCCACAGAGTTGACATGATGCCTACGACAGTTCAAAAGGCAGCAAAAATTAATCAGCACACACCTTCTTACACTCACTTCTGTGGCTCAGGGGAAGCAGCCGAGGCAGTGACCTAATTTGGGATTAACCCTGATTGAGGGCTGCGAATGTGAACCACTTTGCTGCAGCCACTGGCTGGGTAGACGATGGGCTGAGACGATAAGCTCAGACGACCGCACTGTGGCTTCCCAGCGCCAGACCCTCTCTGTACTTCTGTGTACAGGCTTCCATCCTCCCGGCGACAGGGCAAGCCCATAAGGTTAACAGCTCGGCATCGTGTGCCCTTGGTACCCATGAAGCACAGAGTCATTGTAGGATAATGCAAAGAAGAAAGAGAGGGATGCCACACAGAATGATCCGGGAAATGCAAAAGCTCACAGTGCCCAAAAGATGTGTACTTTATCTTTCTGACTGGTGAATTCTGGCCCCACCATGTTTATCAATAAAGCCAGGAGATAGCAATAACCCCGCATAACCATTTAAAAGTCTTAAACAGCCCAGGCATACATGTCACACAAGACCTCACGAGAAGACCAAGCACTAAGCAGACAAAAGACCACAGGGGAGGTAGCAAAGTGAACTTCTCCATCTGTCTTCTTCATCTCAGAAATGGAAGAACTGCTTTCAACTGTAACCTTTTTATAGTAGTGTTTCTTTCTATCCATAAAACATGGTTCGAGAAATAAAATTAAGAGGTGTGCCAACTCTAAGTAGTAAATGTCACATCAACAGTTTCCAGAGAGCTGTCTGGGGAACCTTAGAGGTCTCTGAGGCTCTCAAGGGACAAATGAGGTCTATCTTTCCTTCATAATTAATTTGTTAACAAATGTACTATTAAGTTAGAATATTTAATTAAGAATATGTTTGCTGAAACAGGAAAATCTAAATGCAAGGCTAGCTTGTACTACCTAGAAAGTTCTAGGCCAGAGTAGCTACATTGGCCAAAACTTTATTTAGAAAAACAAAAACAAATGAACTTGCTTGTTAAGTGAATTTATATATATTTTTAAATGTTCTATTTTGATTTTTAAATACACTAAATAACATTAGGCATAGCCAACAACAACAACAACAACAACAACAAAAAACAGAAAGCATTCAGGATGAGCTTCTGAGCAAAGCCAGCACAAGAATGGATACTAATTGCTTCAATTTAATCCAGAATTTCCTAGTTTTGGTTCATTTGTATCTACAGGCTCAGGATTTTAAATGAAAACACACTGACAAGGTGGCTGGAGGGGGAAGGCACAGTGGGCAGCTTTGAGCTTTTGTATCATAAGCCAACTGCAAGCTTCAGGATGAAAGCTCCACCTGTGCCCAATTCAATAATGTTCCAGCGCACACATAAAGGGTTAGTGAGCAGGCGGTCTGTAATATGGTCATCCTCCTCTTCAGGGACTGTGTTCCCTAGAGGCCTGAAACTGGAGACAGAGCCAAACCCTTCAAATGGGAAAATTCAGAAACGGGCAATTCATAGATTTTAAATTGTATGCTTTTCAGACTAGTACAACAGAATCTAGGGCTACCTTCTTTACATGGACAAGTTATTCATTAGTCCAGCGTATCCACCACCCTGTGTGTGCTACTCGCCTGCCTATAAGGTGTTGTGTAACAGCTTCCTTGAGACTGAAACATTCCAACTCACAACAGCTTCAGGAAGTCCCTGAAACTGACAAGATTCACTAGGCTACTCCCTCCTACAGTAGACCATAAAAGTTCAGCCCCTAAAAATGAGGGAGGCTTAACTGCCAAGACTTGACACCAGATATCTTCAAGAAGCAGAAAACAGGAAGAGGTTTAGACCAACTGAGCCACTAGGAAAGGACACACCTGTGTAGTGTGCTCCATAGACCCAGATGTACCTTCATCCATGTTTCTGTAAGTAACCCCAATAAAACTCATTGGTTCATCAAGTTGAGCTTTGGTTGTCTCCATACTTTGGTCTATCATGGGTTCTTTATCTGAGGTAAACAGAAATGTGTTTTGTGTCTCCCCATGAAAGGTTTTGTCATACAGCACAGCACAGTGTAGGGACAGAATACACTGAGTCATTCTGCCAGAAAACAACAGTTGCCAAGTGAATCCAAAACCTCCAGGCACTATGGCAATTTATACCTAGGAGCTGAACACATAATTCTGCATCAGCCTGTAGAAAAAAAGCCAAGTTCCCCCTTTCATGTTCAAGGAAGAGAACTGTATTATGTTCCTAGTAGATCAGTTTTACATTTGACCCCCCAGTGTACTGAGATTTCACAGTAAGTATAGAAGTATAGAACAAATGATGTCACCGCTTATACTGTCAAATGCCTAGAGCCACGATGTTCCTTTTGTGCTGAAGTATCATCTAGGTGGGCTTTAAGTTGGTACTTAACATTTATCTAAAATACAAAATTTAAACCTAAGTGTCAAGGTGAAGTACTGCGCCTTCATCCAGCAGGCATAACTCAGCGAACTTAAATTACTAAAGGAATTCCAGACAAAACGCATGATCTGACATTTGTCAAAATTCCCATTTGGATATTTTTTCGTTGAAAAAAAAAAAACAGTCACTTTACTCGTTATGACTTAACACAGATTTAGATGTATAAGAATGCCAAAGATGCTTATGTCAGAATTGGTGTGGGGGGAGGGCGCGCTTGTGCACACACATGCACACATGCTCAAGTGCCTGTTGTTAGAAATAAAAACTGAGAGCTTCGTATGTGCCACTGGAACACTCTAACTATGAGACACACCTTCCCCAAACAAGAACTGTTTTCAACATAAAAAATTTGGGCATATCAAAGGGCAAAGATGTATTATCAAAACGGACTACACAGAGTTTCTAAAAATGATAGGTTAGGCCGGGTATAGTGGCTCACACCTGTAATCCAGCACTCTGCAGACAGGCAGGAAAATCACACCACACCTCACCAGCCTGGGCTACTCAGCCAGGTCAAGCCAGCCTACTCTACACACTAAAGCTATCTCAAAAGGAAAGAAAGAAAACAAAATAATATGGTAATTTTGTTTACATTGGATGATGTTTATTTTAAGGTGGAAAAAAGTACCAAGGGGCTGGAGGGATGACAACTCTTAGGAGAGCTGGCTGCTCTTCCAGAGGCCCTGAGTTCCATTCCTGGCACCCACATGGTGGCTCCCAGCCATTGTAGTCCCATGGGATGTCATGCCTTCTTCTTATTTGCAGACATACGTGCAGATGAAACACCCATATGCATCAAATACATAAATAATGTCTTTAGATAAAAATACTGAGCATGGAGAATGATATCATTTCATGAATACAGTCACAGTGAGGGACACACAGCCATTATTGTTTTATTGATAAACATTATGCTTTTATAACATTTATAAGTATTTGAAGTATCTACAACAAACCTACCAATTCTCCAATAAAAATATCCTAACACTGAAAATTACTTCTAGGTTCCTGACTAGTTAATGGATGTTCAACCCTCCCCCACGCCCCCACCCCCGTTGAAAGGTTAGTAGACTTCTAAAGGTATTCGTAAGTTCCTCTCATTCGTAGTTAGTAAATGATAGAAAATTTTACAAGGGAGACTTTTGCCCTAGGGTTGAACTCTGCTAGAAAAATATTATTCTCAGCACGAGTTTAATTAAATCTGCAGCCAACGAGCATAAGGCCTATCAGGCAGCTTGGCAGCGCTGTGGAAGCCAAGAAAATAAAACCATTATGAAGCAGTTTTTCAACAAGGGACAGAACACGGAAATTTTCTAGAGGCAACGTGCTTGGGGAAGGTGTTGAGAATTTAAATTCTGAGCATAGTGATCTTCACACTGACCTGAGCACACCCAGGGAAAAGCCCTACGGTGGATGTGCAAAGTCTAACCCTGCTGGCAGCTTATAGCTAGTGTAGAATCTGCACTGACAGGAATCAGGGAAGGCAACACTACAGTGGTTAAGCTGGAGTATATTGGACCCGAGGGACATGGCGCCGTGGGCAGTGAGGACCCAGGTGTAACTGGACCAGCAGCAAGCACTTTGCTTTGGGCTGAAGCAGAACATTTCGTGGTGGTCATGACGATGCTCTTCATGAAGCTGTGGGGATTTGAAGAATCTGGGTAACTTTTTCTTTTTGGATGGAGGAAACACAGTGCTTATGTAGCACAGCTTGCAAAGGAAACCATCCCCAAGGGTTCTTAAAACCACTGTGATGACAACGACAGTGACTGTAGTTTGTAAGGGTCAAAGGTTAGGAAACAAAACTTTTTAGGAGTCCAGAGCACATGTTGAGATCCCATGTTCCCCAGAGGCCACACACTCAAGGAATGCCCACCCCCCCCCACACACCCGACTGCAGTGTTATTGGGAGGGGCTGGAGCTTTTAAGAGGCAAGGCCAGTTGGAGGCAGCTCAGTCCCTAAAGCATTGAAGGAAATAACAGGCCACCTCTACCCCCGCTGCCATGTCTCCTTTGGCCACAATAAGGTGAACCATGATGTGTATGTACTATGCCACCTGGGCCAAAAACCAGACCACCTTGAACATAGACTTCAAAACCTGTGAGGTGCATAAAACGTTCTTACTTACATGTTGATTTATCTGGAACATTTTGTCTCTCAGATGGACAGGTGTAAAGCTAATACACGTGGTACCCAGGGTGGAAGAGAAACCATAATTGTGGAGCCCCTGAGGATGATGGCAAGGGAGAAGGCAGCTCCGGGTGGATACAAGTTATAAAAGGGCGGGCACAGCCAGGTGGTCTCTGTCAGTATTCACTTTATGTTATGGGGCAGGAGGGAGAGAGAGGCGGAGCTTCAAGCGTGGCCTGCGAAATCCCCATGTGAGCACTATTTTATAAAATAAATAAATAACAGCAGCTGCCATAGTCCAGCTTGCCAATTCTTCTCTTCCCCCTATTTGTGGCTGCTCCAAATTACCAGCCGCTCTCGCTCTTGACCCCTGGTTCTAGCAATAGGGCAGCCTGGCCTTCGGTGGCTCCAGCCACTGATGAGCACAGGGAAAGACGCCAGGAGGCCAACTAATCTGCGGCTGGCTCTGCCCTGTCTACACGATGGGGGAACACTATCCTAAGGACTCATCAAGCTGCTGTCTCTCCCCAACATACAATGCAGATTTCGTCATCCTAGCACGCATCTCATTTGCAACCAAGCAGTATACTTATTTCCATTTTTTATGCTGAGAGAAAAGCTAGAGCTCTGTCTACGTTGGCTCCAGCTTGCTTTTCCAGCTGGACCCTTCCCTCACGTCCTCTTAGAGGCCATTCATATTCACTCTACCTTCAAGTCACTTCCGCCTCAACCCTCACATCCCAGCTTTGATTTCTGCCTGCTCTGTATTCTAAACATGACCGTCAAGGCTCACCTTCCCTAAACGACACAGAATGGCTACTGGTATACCAGAGCAGACCACTGAACTAAAGTAATTCAATAACCTGATACATTTTATTTTTAAAAACAATCAATTTATTATTTGAGATCTTTCCCTGTCCTATACTTAATACGGGAAAGGTCAGATAGTAGAAAGGAATCTTTTTTTTTTTTTTCCTTTTTAATGCTTAAAAATCTATGTATCATCTCCCTAAAAGGAAAGTATACAAGCCACTTTGGCCCTCTTAGCTACCAAGCAATTGATCTGTCTGCCCACAGCCTTGTGATGATTAATCATATGGTGGTCCAGCTGTCCTCCATAAAGCCTAGCTTGTGCAAGTTGTCGATGGAGATGTACATACTCTAAGATGCCCACAAGAGAGCAAACACTGCTGGAGACATTATACTCAAGGCTTCTAGCCTTGTTGCTCCCCAAATCACTAAACTGAAACACAAACCCTTTAAAACGTGACCGTTTAGTAAAGAACTCAGGTAGTATCTCTGGAAGTTAAAAACAGTCTCATAAAAATCTGACTTATGATTTGAGTCCTGCTCTTGAGAATTCTGAAGCACATTTCCAAGTACCACGATCTACTTTTTAACTCATGGCATAAAGTGGACAGATTGGTTTCAAGGCTTACTGCATTTCCAAAGGCATCACATTGCGAAAAAAGCACTTTCTAGTCAAGAAAAATATGGTAATTTGACAAACCCCAGACTGCTATGCTTAGGAATGCACATATACCAAGAAAATAAAACTAAGTAAGATTGCTATATTCAATGAAGTTAATTTAAAGTGCTTGAAAAACATAATTTTATTCGAAATATGATGTGTTCATTTTCCCTTATCCAGTTAAAGCCACCTGAAGATTAGGCTTTGTTGGTTTCTTTTGAGTAGCAAAACATTAAACTCCTTTTCATGGTAATTTGTTTATAAGAATAAGATACCTTTTGTTGTTGTCGCTTAACTGTATTTTATTCATTTTGTGTACCTGTTATGTGTTCATGCAGGCCATGGAGCATGTATGGGGCTCAGGCGACAGTTTGTAGGAGTAAGTTCTTTCTTTCCATTCTGTGGGTCCTAGGGATGGGACACAAGTCACCAGACTTAAGTGTCTTTATCCATGGAGCCATCTTGCTGGCCCAGGATACTTTTTTCTTAAAGAATGACTCTATACAGTGCTCAGCAGGTTCAATGACTCATAGCCAGCATCAGCATTAAGAGATAGCATGGGGTTTTGAGATAACTGGGGTTCTATTCAACTTTTATTCTGTTTTTATTTATTTTGGTCAGAGAGACATAGTCAGATACTGTCACCATCTTTTATTAAGGATGTTTATATCAAGAGCCCATGCAGGTACTTAGCAGTCATCCACAGCCGTAGTTATAAATGAGCATTATTATTATTATTATTATCATTATTATCATTATTATTATTATTATTATCATTATTAATTATATGTTTATTATATTAAGAAAGCATACAGTTATAAAGTAGCAATGAAAATAGTTTTATAGTTGGGGGGTCACCACAACATGAGGAACTGTATTAAAGTACAGTGGCATTAGGAAAGTTGAGAACCACTGCTATAGAGAAAATTAAGTCAGAGATAATGTGAAAAAAATACTACACGGATCTACATGCCAGAAACCCACAATTGGCCTGCTCACACCAGGAAAAAAGAGCCACTGGGCAAGTAACACTTGACCGTCTTACTCCTAACCAACAACCTCTACTTCTGAACTATGAGGCCACAACCAAGCATCTTGATTCATCCTGAGCTTCTGTGCGAGCTCCATCCTGGAGTCTTTATTAGATAACATTCACTTGATCAGCTCTTGGCTGGAAACGTCACTCAAGTTTCAAACAGCTCATTCATGATGCAATTAAACAGGAATATAGCAAAGAGGCATTTTTCCATGCATTCTCCCACCATGCAAAGCTCTCAGTGACATGAATGCTAAGACATCGAACAATGTTTCTCAACCTTTCTGATCCTGCAACCCTTTAATACAGCTCCTGGTGTTGTGGTGACTCCCCCCCCCCCGCCCCAACCATAAAGTTATTTCTGTTGCTGTAATTTTGCTATTGTTATGAGCTGTCATGTAAATATCTATGCTTTCCAATGGTCTGAGGCGACCCCAGTGAAAGGGTCATTCAGCCTCCCAAGGGGTCATGATCTACAGATTGAGAAACACTGACATAGAAAGTTCAAAGACTGAGGAGGCATTTGCAAGGTACCAACGACGCAGAAGTCCAATGTGGGGTGTCTTCCTGACATAGAAGAAGACCCAACTGCTGGTATTTTTTTCTCATTCAAAAAGATCAAAACGACTCAGTTCAAGTTACTTAATTATTATGCAAAGCATAGCATAAATGAAAGGAGCTGGGCTAAGGAAAACACATAGGTAATCATTCAAGGATGGACTAAAGGGATGACACACAGCTGCATCACAAACAAAGCAAGACAGGAATTACAGAATCTACCCAGTGGGGGGAGTGGCTACTGCCACAGACTGGCTTCAAGTTTTGTTTTCCCCTGCAAGTTTCAAATGTTTTGTAAGGGGCTAAATCCTGGTAGTGCGCACTTATAATTCTAGCACTTGGGCGGTAGGTGTAAGCAGATTTCTCTGAGTTCCAGACCAGCCTGAATTTGATTGTGAGTTCTCTGCCTGGGCAACACAGTGAGACCTTGTCCTTTAAAAAAAAAAAAAAAAAAAGGTTTTCATTAAAAAGTACTAGGGAAAAATATTACAATAAAAGAGGCTGCAAGGTCTCTCCAGGACGATGCTCAGTCTGGAAAGCAATACACTTTGTTCTTATTCTGACCCCAGGGACTTAGAGTTCAGAAGTCAGAACAGCCTTGGCAGTCTCCATGATAGTTAATCCATGTTTATGGGTCTATACAAAACTTAAAAAAAAAAAAAAAAAAAAAAAATTGGAAATTTCACAGTATTTTCATAAAACTGTAAGTACTTGATTTAAAAACTGTTCTTGTGCCTGAGATAACATGCCTCTATGCTTCTGACTTTAAAATATAACCAGTATGTTGGTGATCGCAGATGATACAATTAAATGTCCTCTTGGAAAAAATGAAAATCATCCCATGTTGGTTTTCTCAGTATTGTGGGAATAAGGTTACAAAATGGAGATCACGGAGGCCTCCAATCCAATCCAATCTCTCCATTTTATAAGAAAAAAAAAACACTAAGACTAGAACTATAATGAACTGAAACAGTAGCTGCCTCTACAATCCTGGGCAAGTCTCTCACTCTCTCAGAGATCAGAGCGGCGACTGCCATTACAGTCCATTTAAGAACCCAACCAACACAGGTTACACACACAGGGACAAGAGTTTACTGGCAAGTCAGCCACCTAACTGGGTGGCTTTTCAGTGGTGTACTGTAAATGTGTCCTCCATTCTCAGCACTCACAGGGACTTTCCTGAGTTTTGCCGTTAGGCATTCATCCACACTTGTAAAATTCTAGTTTAGCACCAGAGTATAAGGACAGGCAAATTTAAGCCCCACCCCCACCCCCAAGGCTATCATCTGTTGGGTCTTATTTTCTCATATCCAAATAGACAGCATGACATTTTATGCTGTGAAACAAGCCATTTTCCTCTGTAGGCTTTTACTATATGGAGATTCAAGATGACGTCCAAAAACAAAAAGCAACCTTTACCAAACCTCAGACTTTAAATGTACTGAGGAGACCTGTGCTGTACACTATTGAACAAATACAAGCAACTCATCAAATCGAACCCATGTCCAATAGTGGGAAATGCTACGTTCACACCTTGGAAGATTAAAAACAACAACAACAACAAAAACCAATGAGGTTATAGAAGATAAACTGAATCTCCGTTTTATAAAACAGATTACACACCCACTGACATAGTATGTCTCTCATTAGTCTAGAACTGCCTAGAGAACAGAGATGAGGCGAACAGTAAGAGCTGCACAGTCACACTGAGGCTTCCGTCTGTCTCAAGGGCTCCAATGCCTTTGTTGATGTGAATCAGAGAGTCATCAGAACAAACCTTCCTACTACACCGAGTCCTACAGCTGCCCCGAGTCTATACACCCTAGGAATGGGAAGAAAACGATAGAAAGGATGCTCTACGTTGTGTCCAACCCATGGTTCCTGGGCCATACAGGCTCCAGCAGAGATACGAATGGCACCCAATGCCTAGCTGAAGTTTCCATGGCCAACTGAAGGGCAGACTGTATGTATGTAACATGGATGCCACGCTGAGCTTGACGGCAGGGCAGCACCTTCATTCAGACACAGTATTTCGGGCACTATTTTTGTTGGAAAATGAGCGAATGCACACAGCTGCATGAAAGACTGAATTTTAGAAACTCGGCTGTCAATGATCCTTTCACTTGTAAAAGTTCACTGTTTTAGTGGTCACGATTCGAAAATGCGTAGCTTTCTGATCGGCTAATTCATGTCCAAAGTAATCAAGGAACTCCAGTGTCGGTTACTGAGGTACCTGCAGTAGAAGTTCCCGAACTGTCTGCCTAGCCCACACTACGACGCCTTCCTTCTTTACAAACAGTTCAGTTCCTATCATGGGCTCTGGAAGCCATGCTGAGATGTGATCTTGGTCACAGGCATGGAAGCCAAAGATGGACAGATGACACAGGATGAACCAGATGGGACGACTCCCCCAAACTCCATCTGGGACTGAGGCTTCAGTTAGTATGTGCTGGTTGCTTGCTAACAGGCAGATGTGACTGGGTGCTCCCGGGTGACTTCTGGGTGCAGAGGGGCAGTTCCTTGTGGAGATCACTTGGCGTGCTTGGACTAAGATGATAGCATCTTCTCTATAACCCCTCTCTCTTTCCTCACACCTACGAAGTGTGCTCCATTGACTTATAACCAAGAACACTAAACAGCTAAAAAGCTAACGATGGTTACTACAGTACTTCAGATGTTTGAACTGATACTAAATAGAAGCTATACCAGAGATTAAATATGATTACACAGAAGTGATACAGTTAGAAGGAAGCTAGCTATGCCCGAGGACCTCTCCTTCCTTACCGCAGATGCAAGCTCCTGCATCTATGACTTTCCCACCACGGTGGACTGTGTACCCTGGAACTTTGAGCCAAAATCTGCTGTGGCTTCCTCAAGTTGCTTCTGTCAGATGTTTCTGTCTCATCGATTAGAATGACTATACATTGACTATATGAGAAAAATATTGCAATGTAATAGGTTAACGGTTAATGCCATATATATATATTTTATAAATAAATAAATTATATAAATAAATAATATATATAAAGCTTTTATAAATAAAGAAATAACTATTCCAAAGAGTGGATAAAATTATGTAAATCAGAAATAATAATAATCTAAATGGCCAATATATGATAGATGATATAAACATATATGCCATTACTTAATTACATCAAACTTAAGTTTTAATGAAGTGCTTCTTATCTTTTTGATAATTAGCAAACATCAGAGGCCTACTGCTTAAGTCGGTTCCCAGTCGCACACTGCTCACTAGAGCATGAAGTGGCACAGGCAGTCTGATAACATGAATCATAATTATGAATGTGCATGGCTCCTAGCCAAGATCTTGACGTCTAGAAACTGTCCTTAAAAAAATAATTAAGAGGAACGGAATAACTCTTAAAGGCCTAAATATAAATCCCAGATGGGATGTCCACGGGTGACTCATCAATGCGGAACCTTCCAATGGGATGTCAGACATCACCCTGGACAATGACTTACAGAGGAGTCCAACACGCACGAAGAAGACGCCTCCAAAGGCGTGTGCAAGTGGTCCGCTTTCATTTTTTAAGATACAGTAAGCCTGAATATAGTATTAACAATGCCTACTGGCTTTACAATGCACTTTGTTCTCTACAGCTTTCAGTAAGTTATAATTATTTGAAGTTTTTAATAACATATTTGACAGTTATATGTTTTTAAAAGCCTTTTGTTGTTGTTGTTGTTGTTGTTGTTGTTGTTGTTGGAGGTGGGTAAGGAGTTGAAAATGTGTATAACTTACAAATAGAAAGGAAAGAAACACTTACAAGACAGGTCAAAACCACCGGAGGAAGGAGTGAAGGCTGGGTATGGGTCTTATGAAGTCTGCCACTAAACAAGTGTGTGTGCTTTTGAACCGGCTCTGCACCAGCGCTGCACGCACTTAATTAAATTCACACGGAAAGTATCCAGTACAGAACATGCACACAGGGACATCTCGGTACATAACCACTGCACCGAGCAAACGCTCATGCATCTAATAAAGTATAGTGGCAGAGGGGACATGGAGATGGGCCAAGCAAATCAAACGTGATCCTCTTGTTATTTTCAAAGCAGAATAAATCAAAAAGCTGGTAAAACCCACTGAAGGGACCACTTAGGAAAGGCCTCTCTCCTACTGCCCTTAACATCGGGTGACGTCATTGGGTGATATCATCCGGTTTATCCCACATCAGTTACCCCCTCTTATGTCCCATCCACAATCAGTATGGGACATGGTAACAGCTGAAGGTCACAGAGGTAATGCTATAAAATCAGAATCAACTCACGGCTACAGAACTGCAATTCCTCCCGTTCTCTTCCCTGCCCCCATGTGCAGGGGTGACAGGTGCTCTGTACTTGGTGAAATTTTAGCTAGGCTCCTCTAGGTCAGTGGTTCTCAACCTGCCTCACCCTGCTGCCCTTTAATACAGGCCCTCATGCTGTGGTGACCCCGCCGACCATAACATTATTTTTTTCCTGCTACTTCCTAACTGTAATTTTGCTACTGTTAAGAATCATAATGGAAACAGCTGTGCTTTCCCAATGGTCTTACATGACCCCTGTGAAAGGGTAGTTCATCCCCAAAGGGGTCACGACCCACAGGTGTAGTACCACTGCGAGAAGTTCTTTTTCCACAACGTTCATGCCCATCCTGTGGTCTTACGAAGAACCCTGCTAAGGAAATTTAGGAGGAACTCCTAGGCCTTGCTAACCGATCAAGCTTTCCTCTCCCACCTTTGAAAGACAAGTTAATCTGTTTCTAGCGATGACCCTGCTAGGTGAGCCCTCACTCAGCTCCCTAGCCATCAGCCAGCTATCCAGAGTTGAATCTAAATGTTAGGTTGCAACAGAGTAAGTCAGGACCCCTTTTCTTTACATTGGTACAAAGGTTTTGGGAAATTTGGAACAGAGCTAATCACAAACCTTTTTTGGGGGGAGGAAGGGGAGTTTGCTTCCCTCATGTGACCTAAGTACTGAGATTCAAAGTTACCCAGGGGCGGCACTGAAGACTAAAAGCGCAACAAAGGAACCCCCCCCCTTCTGACATCTATAGATGTGACAGTCCTTGATGTCACTTCCGAGATGGTTGCAAAGGGCAGGGGTGGGGGTGTGGCAATGCTATAATGCAGACCATAGGATGATGACTAGGTCATATTTCATGATGGGCCCAGCCATACAGTAAGCAGGAGGTCACTGACATCACCAGTGGGAAATTAATAGAGGCAGACGAACAATGTTAATTTCTCAAAAGAAGAGCGCATAACTTCAAGAGTGAAAAAGCTAATTCTCTGTGTAAAGCAGGCAAATTAGAACACTCAAGACACTTAAAAACATTTCTACTGAACACTAAGAAAACTGTCTTGAGCAATATATGTCTGAAGAAAACAACCCCGGTCTACAGGGCTAAGCTACCAGAGGGGCTTGCTATTACCCAATCCAGAAAATCCAGTGTGGTAGAGCAATTTCACAGACAATCTTGTTAACCCAGAGTTTCACCACAGGTAAACACTCCTGTCAGAATGGCTAAATCCCAGCTCCAGAAAGCACTCGGAGTCCCAGAAGGAAGGTGATGCTCTTATCTCCACGATGGCCCCCACAGGAACAAGTACCGCCCTGGAATGCCGTTAGCAAGTAGGAATTCAGATCTGGAAAACTAAAGCCTTCTGGAAATTACCACAGAAGCAGATGAAGTATCCTCAGTAACTCCGGACAGGGCAGTCAGTGACAGCCCCCACCCACCTGCCTCTTCTCATCCTTTCTCAACCAGTGTGGGAAACTTTCGGGTCCCTTAGTCCTTAGTTGCAAAGGCTGAACCAGAAGTTAGAAAGCAGGAGCTCTGAAAAAGGTGTCTGAAAGCAGGGACAGGGGCCAGGCATGGTGGTCATGCCTTTAATCCCAGCACTTGGAAGGCAGAGTCTGGTGGACCTCTGTGAGTTCGAGGTCAGCCTGGTCTACAAAGTGAGTCCAGGACAGGCAAGGCTACACAGAGAAACCCTATCTGAAAAAAAAAAAAAAAAACAAAAAAAGAAAGAAGGGGCAGGGTGCAGGGCACCCCAGAGCTTCAAGATAAAAATGGCTTCTTTGTCATCACCAGAGCACAGCCACCTAATGCTTTTCATTGGCAGGTGGCAGTTGGTGACCTTGACTGAGAGATGGGTGGCCTACAGACTCTAAAACAAATCCAAACACCTGTGAGCTGGTTCTTCCACCCAAAAGTTTACAACTTAGAACTCCATGAGACTCAAAGAACTTACCTAATGTTCATTTAACAAGGGCTCTCGAAGTAATGTTTAAGACGTTATTTTTTTTAACCTGTGTTCAGTAGTGCTTTTTATTAGAAAATATGTAATAAAAACACATTCAGTTGCAAACATGCAAATTTATACAAGTATTATTATTGAAAAAATGTATCGTTAGTAAAACAAATAGTGCTTAATATACAAAATAGCTTTCTCAGAAACACTGTCTCCTTCTTTGGCTTGTGTTGCCTGGTAAGGCACAAAGTCCATGTTTGCCTGCTTGTCTGAGTCTGCCACTCCTGTCTGGTAGAAACATTTGAAAAAAAGATTCCAACTTGTTAAAACAACCAGCTGACCTCAGGCCCTTGCACCACAGGGACTACCGCTGTGGCATTTGAACTTGTGGACCCAGAGGAAGTAGCTGTCCCGTGCATGGTCTCTCGGTCAGACAGCGGCTTCCCCTGGGTGCTCTCTGGGTGGAGCTCATGGGCTCAGTCGGTGATTTCACAGCCCAGTTTCCAAATGGAACTTACTAACGCACGTGTTTAAAACATACTGTCTTCTATTGCTGCAGTGCTTTACAGAGCTTCAGAACCTGGCAAATACCACTTAATCTAATGCAGTGCTTCTCAACCTTCCTAAGGCTGCGAGCCTTCGATATAGTCCCTCATGTTGTCCTCACCCCAACCATAATATTCTTTCAATGCTACATTGTAACTGGAGTTTTGCTATTGTTATGAATTATAATGCAAATATCTGATAGGCAAGATATCTAATATGAGACCTACAGGTTGAGAGCTGTTGATCTAGTGGGTACATTTTGCCCATAGCCTAACTCTTCTTAAAAGGGAGTACCAGCAAGTGACAAAAATGGGCCATTTTCTACCATCCAATGTGGCAGGTTGTCAACGCTACAGCTCAAAGGCCTTTCTTCAACATGCCTGTGACTGAGAGATGTTGGCCTTCCTTGCTGGAAACAGACACTTTCTTCTTTCACTGAAATGTATATGTGTATGTGTATGCATATGCATATGTATGTAGTATGTACACGTATCTCTAGTCTTCTTTCTGGCCTGGCCTTGAACTCACTCTACCTCAGGTGGGCCTATGTAAAGTGTTATAATTTCTTTACCTTAGCCTCCTGAGTAGCTGAGGTCTTCCTGCCTCAGCCTCCCAAGTAGCTGGGATTACAGCCTGTATCACCAAGCCCAACTTCACATTTTTGTTAGAGATAGAAAAAAAGAGAGTAGGTCCACTGACCTTCTTCTGTTTCCACTATCTAAACAGTCTTCCCATCTGCTCTATCAATGTCGGGAACCTTGCAGAACCCAGGGAACTTCTGCCTCCCAGTTCCTCCTCAAGGAACAGGAAGTGACTTCTGCTCATAACCCTAATTCTTTCTGCCTTCTTTGTTTCAGCCATTTTAAAAATCACTCAGGGTGCATCTTTGAAAATTTATCACTTTTCTTTATATTATCATCAAAATAATTACAAAGACTAAAAAGAAAAGTGGCAATTTGAGATCTGAAGACTTAGTACATTACAGCACCTCATAAAAGCAGATGTGAGGAGAGAGATGTTAGTGACATTGCATTGTTAATGACATATCCTGGGTCAGATGGATGTATCATAATTTGAAACTATAGAGAGGGAGTTTGGTGTCATGGACCCTGGAGTGGGACCTTCTCGGATGAGATACAATTGTACTAACATAGGTAAGTTGCTTAACCGTGTCACACCTGTTTTGCCATCTACAAAACAGAACTAGTAAGACTGTTGTGATAATAAGACGGCCTAGTATGAACTTGAAAATACTAGAGAATGCCCAGCATTAATTATATTAACATTATTATTATTACTACAACACAGTCTAAAAGAATGAGTTTCTCAAGAGTCTGAGGAATTCTATTTAGTCTGGGAGACTCAGTGAGGTGCTGTTTAAAGTTGAGAGCAGTGAAGAAAATGCAAGTCTAACCACTCTGACTCGGAGTGATATTCCCCACACGGCGTTTCATGAAAATGCTACAGAATAACACCAACTATTAACCTGTTTGAGGAAAGACAAGGAAGTGTTCACAGGGACATCCAAATACATTTGGAAAAGCACACATCCCAAACATTGAGTTACTGGGGCCGGGGCTAGAGGTGGGAGGATCTTTGCATGA
>OU015756.1:11816017-11827108 GCA_907169655.1 Acomys percivali
TTTTTTTTTTTTTTTTTTTTTTTTTTTAATGAGCATTGATGTTTTGCCTGCATGTATGTCTGTGCAAGGGTGTGGGATTCCCTGGAACTGGAGTTACAGACAGTTGTGATCTGCCATGTGGGTCCTGGAAATTGAACCTTGGTCCTCTGGAAGAGCAGCCATTGCTCTTAACCATGCATGGAGCCTTCTCTATAGCCTGCTTCATTCTTGAAAATAGTTTCTCACAAATATAAGTGCTTACCAAAACCATGAGGACATAGTTAAGAAGCGATTGAGAATCGAAGGCTTTTTAATGTCTGGGAAGACAGGGCCTGTGAAAGCCGAGTACAGAGATGTGCCCAAACATTTGTTTGTTTGTTTATTTTGGGTTTGTTGTTGTTGTTTTGTTTTTGAGACAGGGTTTCTCTGTGTATCCTTGGCTGTCCTGTACTGGCTTTGTAGACCAGGCTGGAGTTGAACTCACAGAGATCCACCTGCCTCTGCCTCCCTGAGTGCCTGAGATAACAGCTGTGCACCACCATGCCCGGCAACCAAACTTTTAAAGCTCACTGTTGGCTCAGCTCTAAGTATTCTATTTGAAAACTGGCCAGCAATATATTTATGTGGACAGAAAATGGAGTCACAAATATACCAAAATATAATTTTCTTAGCAACCTTGAAATATGTTTCAAATTCTTGTATCAAATTGGGGGGGGGAGACTATTACTTTTTACTCTTCATTTTGCCAACATGTTAAAGTATATAGAACAGTCAGCCTTAATCTGAGCTTACCACAGTTTCAGCTTCATTTGGAGTCCAAGCTATGATTTGAAATCCTGTATTGATGAGTTACTTTTTTACCTTGAAGAGCCATGTTTAACTCAAGCAAGTGGTAAAATCCACTAAGAATGCTGACTCTGTAAGCCAATTTTCTTCATCCGGTCCTGGGACAGGTTTTATTTCTGATGTCGTAAACCAGCAGGCAGCGTATCACAAGGCACAAAATCTTCTTGATATTTGGACGCCACCTTGCTGTCTTCTGAGAAGTAAGTGATGTCACCTCAGGCAGCGCCAGTACATTAAAGACATTCCTGGAGCCGAGCGTGATTAATCCCTGGCACTTAAGAGTCAAAGTCCTGGTGATTTGCCTAATGCCCACTTTTAATGCTTTGAGGCATACATTGCTGTGCTATGCAGTGATAATTCATTTAGTATGAGTTTCAGGCAATTACATCATCTTCTATTAACTGTATATAGGTCTCTTTCATCTACTCACTGGTAAGTTATACCAGATATGGGGACATGACAACAGGCACGCAAACTCACTTTAAGATGTTTTTACTTCTTGGTGTGAGTCTCTTGATGTAGTTGGGTGTTTTATTCATACTAACTAGACCCTTTCTTCAGCTGTGTCACCTTGTCATTAGTCCCTCTAATTGAACTGCAGGCGACAACGCATTTCTTCTGCATCAGTGTTGCTGTCCATCACTGGGGCATATATTTAAAATTACAGGCTCTTCCCTCCAACCTTCTCTCAACAGACTTCCCAGTTTCCTCAATTTACATGGCCACTGTCTAGTGAGACAAACTGATTTTAGAATAACCTCCTCTATTTTCCAGGGCATATTACATCTGCCACACTATCTCTGTATTATTTAATAAGCTCACGGTCACTACACCTTTTTGGCTTTTTTTTTTCTACTAGATATTCCATCACCTAACTGGTTTTTTTTTTTTTCAATCAAATCTGAGTTGTGACTTAAAAAAAAAATATTGTAGATAAGATTTTTTGCAGTTATGATGTTTTGTCTTTATGACAATCCTTGATAGACACCAAATTTGACAGCGCACTTTTGCATTATGTTGCCCTTCCAATTCATAGTCTTTGAAAACATGCACAACTCCTTTAGAAATTAAGCAGGGCACTTACTATTTGTCTCAATCTGCTCACTTTTCATTAAGCAGGCTTCCTTCATGCAGAATTTCCTGTGGTACGGCTTCTATTTTCTGTTGCAACATTGCCAAAACAATTCTGGGATTGAAAATTAGATAAAGGATAAGTGTACTGGCTGGTTACAAGCTAGAGTTACCAAAGAGAAAGCAGCAGTTAAGGAAAGGCCTTCATGAGATCCAGCTTTAAGGCATTTTCTTAATTAGTGATCAACAGGGGAGGGTCCAGCCCATGGTGGGTGGTGTCCAGCCCATGGTGGGTGGTGTCCAGCCTATGGTGGGTGGGTCTCTAGGCTGGTGAGCAGTAAGCAGCACCCTTCCATGATATCAGTTCCTGCTTCTAGAATCCTGCTCTGTTTGAGCTCCTGTCCTGACTCCCTTCAGTGGTGACCTATGACCTGGAAGTATAACCTGAATAAACTCTTTCAATAGACACCCTAACTAAGACACTAAGTATTTACCTTTGTCATGAAAAATAATTGAGAGAAAATAGAAAGCTAGGTTTAAGCTATTCCACATCTCAGCCAGGGATGTGTTGGATGGAGAGGGCTGATTGGCGGGCCATGCCTGAAATGCTGCGGAGGTGTGGAAGCATCCATCATAATTAAATAAGAATCCTGCTTACCTGATTCCTAAATAACAGTAAATGCGACCATTTGCAGTGTTAAAGTTAAAGTATTATTGGTGCTATTCACTCATCAAGTCTCCTTGAGCGCCTGTAACATTTGATGGTGCAGATTCCATTGTCTGCGTAGGAAAGTGACAAGCCACACCCAACCATAAAGTAGAAGTTATGTGTGCATTTTGTGTGACACTGCCACATGATGCCAACCACAAAGTGTAGGCTTAAGAATTGTATAATTAAGCCACAAAAGATGCAAAACAAAACAAATCGCTATGTTTTCTATAAGGTGATGATTTTGTATTGGGTCTCATTTATAGCTGTCCTGGGCCGCAGTGGCTCACAGGTGTGTTTGGTTGGACAACTCTTCACTAGAGGAGGTATTGTTAAATACAATTATTCATTTGGAAACTTTCAAAGTAAGAGCAAGGACTTGGCAATGGAGATTTTAGATAGGATATCATGGGAGCAGCCTGGGTCATGCTGTAAGTTATATGGAAATTCTATGTTCTCTTTAACTGAAAATCTCTTTATAAGAAAGACTGCAGTATTCCCAACCTCTTTCTAAGCCATGGCACATTAACTTCCCTTTTATACTACCTGCTCCCCACCTGCTGCCATTTAAAAATCACTTCAATAAGGAGCATTGTTTCATGGCAACAGGAACCTCACTAAAGTAACAATGAAGGTTGTTTTCTCAGTGGCAAATCTTTCTTTGCTCAGAAAAAAAAAAATGTTCTTACTTTGCAAGAATTAGCAATCACGCACCTAAAGACAGCTTCTTCCCTGGGGATCGGCTCTTCTTTCCTGGCTCAGTGTATAGATGGCAGCTGTCTTCAATACATTGAAAATGCAAAATTAGTCGCTTTGTCCTTTTTGTCAGTCGATATATTTTGAACAGAGTGAGAGTGATTTCTATGCTTGTCTGTAAATATGTTAGGACATGTGCTCCCAAACCAAAATACAGTCTCACACGTCCAAAGCAGGATGGCATGATCCTCAGTTTGGCTCTTGATAGGAATGCATCCTGGTGTTAGTGATTGTAAAAAAAAAAAACAAAAAACAAACAAAACAAACCTGTAATACACCTGGGTAATTGTCTCAATTCCCTTATAATTGGCTTGGTTTGGAAAGCTGGCCTAGGGGCACCCTCCCCCACCTATGCATCCACAGCTGCCAGCCTGGAGGCAGCCTGGATCAGCTACAAACTTGTTAGAAAAAAAAAAATGACTATTTGGTCCTATTTCAGAGCTGCTGAATAAGGTCCCTGGGGTGGACCCCGGTATCTGGTTTGATAAGTCCCTTGAGTGGCTTTTCTACGGACCAGTTGAGAAGCATCCGTATCTGGGCTATGAGCAGGAACACTGGACAGGCAGACATGGGCACGCTCTTCCACAGCTCTAAGTATAGAATGCATCTACACTGAATGTGACTCACCAAATGTATCTATTTGGAAAGGCACCACCCAGCCCCGCCTCTCTTTTCTATGGGCTTATGTTAGGGGAGAGCCTGAGGTATACTTGTTGTGGGCAGATAGCTGAATTAATTCTTCAGCGTATGGGAAGCTACAGATGTGGGGAACTGTCCGCTGCCTCCTGACTACCCTCCTAGACAGTAGGCAGGTTGTCTAGGCATCGCTTTCTGTCACTTATTAGAAAAGGGCATGGAAATATTTAAGAATGTTTATATAAACGTACAAGTATAATTTAAATATGGGATCATGGCTGGGAGTCCCAGCACTCTGGAGGCAGAAGCAGGCAGAGCACTGTGAGTTAGTTCGAGGCCAGCCTGGTTTACAAATCAAGTCCAGGACAGCCAAGGCTATCACAGACAAACCCTGTCTCGGAAACCGCCCCTCCCCCCTCCAAAAAAAGGATCATATAAATATATGTGAAGGTCTAAATTTTTGTTAATGTGGCCAGTAATTAAAAAGATTCTTGTTTCGGGTTTAAAATTGAGGGAAAATTAAGTTGGAAAAAAAAAAAGGCACGTTCAGATGCTCATGATGCGCCTACAAGGGCAGTTTACAGTCAGGGTTTTTCCTTAACCGAATAGTGGGAGGGAGGAGATTAGACTCTTTGATGGGGCTACTAAGTAGGTTTCTTCATGAAAGAAAAATGGACTTTTAAAGAACAAGCTGGAGACAAGAAGAGTTCTCAGATTTTTCTGCTTCTGCAGGCTTGAGTGACCCTCACAGCTGGCACTCCCCCAGGGAGAGGTGAGGGTGTTCAGGACATGCTTCCCCCAAGTCCAGCTCCTTGGCATTGGAGGACGTGGATGTGGAAAGGCCAGACACATCTTCCAGCTGGCCTCTTCCTCTCGCGCCATAAAATCAAAGAGGGATATGTGGAGGAAGGGAATGCCGCTGTCTCTGAAGACACAGGGATGAGAAAACTCACACAGATGGGGCGTTAAATGTTTCCTCCAGCTGACTACCATCAGAGCAGGGATTTCTAACCCCAAGACTCTCCACACCCACCCTTGCTTTTCTCCCACCACATTTAACACAAAAATTATACAGGTTTACCCATTTCTTTGGGTCTTTATTTCCTTATGAATTCTCCCACTTGCAGGCTTAGATTTTTTCAAAAACCTACTTTATTTAGGATTCTTAAACTCTTCAACCTCACTTCTAACCCACCAAGCAGAGGAAGGGGAGAAAGAACGTTATTAGGAAAAGGGGGTTGTGGATCTGTTTAGATGTAGTTCCTTGGGCCAGTTCCCCTCTGCCTTGTCAGGATACCAGCAGTCCAGTCCAATAGCCAACACCAAACCGCCACACAAATCTGTAGAGGTGGCACGACCCAGCAGAGACAGCAAGGCTCCGCTGAATGGGCACGGGTCAGCGGAAGTGGCCAGAATCAGCCAGAGTACCATGAGAAAGTCTCTGGAACGTTTCTCTCTGTAAAGTCAAGAGCATCGAAGACCCGTGAAGCGTTGCACGGCGGCGTAGCAATGCAAAAGTGTCACCCCTCTGTCCTGTTATAGTCCTTCCAAACACCAGGAGCCCTCTCACGTGTCTGCTCCCAGCAAAACATCACATGCCCTCTCACAAGACAGCTCCCAGAAAACTATCACGTGACACAACTGAGTCTTCAAAGAAACCAGGAACGTCTATTCCACCCACTCCATGAAAGATCTGAACAGAATTTGGCGCTCTTCTCTTACTGATCTGCTGTGTAACGGAGGTCTCAGACACAAACTCGGGGATGTGCAATGACATCTTTCTTCCCCCACAGGCTTCGGTGGGATGGGAGAAGAGGCTCTTCCTCTGCCCATTTGTAAGGCCATGGGTGTGGTTCCTATTTTGATAGACTAAGAAGATGAAAGAAGGGTGCAAGAGACGGCTCAGCAGTTAAGGGCACCGGCTGTTCTTCTACAGCCCTCACTTCAGTTCCCAGCACTCATATAGTGGCTCAAAATCATCTGTAATTCTAGTTTGAGGGGATCTGACACCTTCTTTTGTAGGGGAAAAGCTAGTGTCGTACCCTATATGTAATTTATACTCTGTAATTAATGATGGTCTGTATGAGAACTTGTCCTCTAGGTGCCCTTCTTCCTGCGTTCTGGGAATGACACCTGCCAGCACTTCCCTAGAGATTCAGCCTTCTGGACCCAACCTGCCTGAAGGTCCACATTCCTGAGACTCACAACTTTCCCTTGAGATCCAGCCTCCACCCAACCTGCCTGAAGGTCAACATTCCTGAGACTCATGACCCCCACTTATGGTTTTTTCCTTACTTCCCTGTGATCCCAACCCCTAATCACAGTTTTTCCTTATAAACCCATTGCCCTTGGAGCTCAGGGTCATTCTCCTATCCTGCTGCGTGAGGAAGGATTGTGATCCAAAGCTCTGAGCCCGTAATACAGAACCGCATGTGCACTGCATCAGTATCGAGTCCTGGTGGTCTTTTTTTTTTGGGGTCTCGCGATCTGGGTAATCTCAGCATAACACTTTCTGGCCTCCACAGGTACCATCAACACATGTGGTGTGTGTGTGTGTGTGTGTGTGTGTGTGTGTGTGTGTGCGCGCACCATCACACATGTGATATATATATGTACATACACATTCATATATACACACACATGTGATATATATATACATGTAGGTACACACATACATATACATAAGCATACAATTTTATTAATTAAAGTTTTAGGAGGTAAGGGAGTAAAGAGTATGTGTAAATGAAGGGACACAGAACCAGAGAATCTGTGTGGCTTTGTGATAAGTCTGAGAGATGACTATAGTTGGACAAGGGTATATGCTGTGATGGTTAAAAATGGTAGGGACTTAAGGTGTGTTTCTGTTTTTCTCCACGTCTTTGTACGATTAAGACATTTCCTTCCACTTTGGCATATCAAAGGCACCTATGGATTGTGGGTCTTAGGACCTGCTTCAAGGAGGTCAGAAAATGACCTGCTTTTCAGAGTAGAGTGGGAGGAGGTCAGAGTGGCTTTTATGCTTCTGATATTTCTGCAAACATGACGTGAACTGAAGGGTAGCAGCTCTCACTGAAGGTTAAATTGTTGCTTAGAATTTAACTTCCCAGTTACTCTGAAGGCTTCTCTTTGAAGCGGGCAAATCTCAAACGTCTTTGGCTTAAAATACCTGTTATACCAACTCTGGACTTTGCAAGTGGGTTACCATACCACCACACCTCTCTTTATTATATGCTGCTGTACTGTTTTCAGTTTGAACTGCTAAATCATGGTTCTAGGTATGTTTAGTGCCTTGAGACCTCTTGTTATTAACTTACTGATATATTTGAGGTCATAATTTTATCATTTCTTCCCCTCCCTTTCCTTTCCTTAGAGCCTCCTATATACCCCTCCTTGCTCTCCTTCAAATTCATGACATCTCTTTCCAGTCATTGTCGTTTATGCATATATGCATACTTAAATACATACTTATTTCTAAGTATGTCCTGCCCAGTCTGTATGTTATTCCGATGTATGTGTTCAGAGATGATCCTTTGAGACCTGACAGCCAGTTGGTGAGCTCTTCCCTGGAGCCTATTCCTCCTCAGCATTCCATGGCCGTCTGTAGTTCTGCGTGTAGGCTTCAGGGCTAGTGGCCTTTCACCTGCTCACTTTGGCATGTCCATTGTTGTTGTCCTTGTTCAGATCCCAGTGGTCACGTTGGTGAGACTTTATGGGTGGAGCTTCTGGCACTGCTAGGAAACATAGTCCCAGAGCGAACGCCTTGATTCTCTTGGCTCTTACAATCTTTCCGCCCCTTATTCTGCAACATTCCCTGGGTCTTAGGCAGGAAGCATTTTGTAGATGGAGCTGCTGGGAGTGGTACCCACAGCTTTGTATCTTGATTGGTTGTGGTTTTCTGTAATGGTCTCTGTCTGTTGCAAGGAAGGTTTCCTTGATGGGGGATGAGGACCACACCTTCTTGGGGTTTTCATGTGCCTTGTACCTTCCACAGGCACCTCAAACTCACTATATCGTGCTGTCATCTCAGGTAGTGATGCCAGCATCCACTTCTTCATATGGAAACCTGCGTGCTACCTTTTATTCCTGTCCTCTTCTCCTACTCCCCTATCCTGCCATCACCCAGGTCTTCTGAGTCAGCCTTCTCAGTCTCTCCCCTCAAGTCGGCTCCACGGTGGTAATTTGACTCAGCTCCTCAGAATGCTGGAATCCCAAGGCAGGACTCTTGCTGGTGTTTCTGTGGAAGCAGCTTTTATAGAACAGAGCCCCGGTGATGCTATTTCTCTCCCGGTTTTGAACTCTTCAGTTGGCCAGTTGGTTGAAATCCCTTTTATCTACCATGGTAGTCACAGGTGAACCTCCCCCCCGACCCCCACCCCATCCCCCCACCCACCCGGTCCAACAGATCCATCCATCAACCTTCCCAGTTTCTTGCTAACATCTGAGCCCCCTTAACAGGCTGTTTTCCTCTTCCTCTTCTGTAAGTGTTGCAGGCCCCCTCCTCCTGTCTCCCTCACATCCTTCTGTGGTCAAAAGCTTCCTTTTCTGCATTCCTAAAGCACATTTACATAATCGTATCCATAATTATGTGACAATGCATTGTACTACAATTATCTGATTTCTGAAATGCAAGGAAATTGAAAACAGGGCTTACTGCTCTTTTTTTTTTTCTTTCTCTTTGAATTTACAGCATGTAACACATATTAAATAAGAGCTGAGTAAAAAAAAAAAAAATTAGATGATGATGGCAAAACCAAAATGGTAGAACTCTCTCATTTAAAAAGCTAAGTCAGAGAATTGTATTTTATAGAAACAGAAGAAGATAGATGCAAAAGGCACTGGTTCATAAAGCTAGACTGGTATCCATGGATTCTTAATACTGTTTGTTATCTAGGCATTTACCTAAATTAATGTAGTTATCATATAAGTCAGGTGCTTCTATGTGTCAAAAATATTTAATGTATGGCTACAACAAAACTTTCTCAAAAATTTGAATAGATGCTACTTTGTTTTTTTTTTCTTTCTGATTTCAAAACTTGCTATACTACAGGAAATAGTATTCTACTAACACAAAGACAGACATATAGACACATGGAATAAAATAGCATTGAAAGATGTGGTGTCGGAGATGGGACTCAGGGCCTTAAGTAAGAGTGTGATACACTCAGCTATTGAGCTACATGTATCTGAATTCCTGTCAACAGAGTCCTAAGATGTCATATGGTGGAAGGTATCTTGTCCATTAAAGGGTAAAGAGGCATAAACAGAGGATGAGAGGGGAGTCTATATTTGCAAGCCTAGTGAAAGATTGATAGAAAAAAAGTGTAGACGATACCTACAATTCAACAATAGAACAAGAACAAACAAACAAATGAAGCAAACCACTCATCAGGTGTGTTGACCCATTTCCATAACCTATTACATAAGAAGCTGAGGTGGGTGGGTCAGAATCTTGAGGCTAGCCTGGGCTACATGAAAGTCTCTGTCTCAAAACAAAACAAAGTAAGTAAAACAACAAGTGAAACAGAGCAACCATCCAGTTCAAAAGGAAGCAAAGGCTTGATCAGACACCAAGAAAATACAGAATGGCCAATAAGCACACACAAAAAATGTTTAATGTCACCAATCACTAGGGAAACACAAGACAGAACTATGATACAAAGTCACACCCCTTCACGATGGCTGGTACAAACCATAGAGAACAGCAACTGTTGTTGATGATGACGAAACTGCAATGCCTTGAATACTGCTGGCAACGTAGTATCACACACAGTCCTGGCAGGGAGATAACATCATCCAGCTGCTGTGGAAAGCAGTGCACCAGTTACTAAAAATGAAAGATATAATCACATCAATTTACTTCTGAGTATGCGCTGAAAAGAGTTCAAGGCAGGTATGAATGGTGTTTTGAATGACCCTATGGTGAAGACCTCTGGTCTTATGACAAATACCTATTCTTTCAACATTCAACTTAAAACTCGGTATCAATTTTCATATACTTTGTAGTTCTTATAAACATCACCTGTGCTGCATGGTTTTAATAGTCAACTAGACACAACCTGGTCAAGAGTCAGGTGGGAAGAGAGACTGAGGTTGGCCTAGGGCCATGTTGGTGGGGACTTGGTGGCTTAGCTGCTGCAGGTGGGCGGTGCCACGCTCTGGCTGTAGGCCCTGGACTATGTGAGTAGGGAAGCCCTGCTGAGCACTATGCATGCGCGAATTCCTATGTATGTGTGTGTGTGTGTATATGCGCACTCACTTTTGACTGTGGTTGTGACGGACTAACTGCTCAAGCTCTGCTCCAGGTTTCTCAAGGACTCTAACCTGTTGTCAGGAGTTAACTGAACTGTGAGTCTTCACTGATTTCTTTCCATCAGGGCATTTTTATCATAGCAACAGCGACAAAGTTAGAACACTGGTCACTACCTGAAAGTCACTGTAGACTCACCTCTCCTGGTAAATGTTTGCTTTTCATTTTGCACTGCTGTTCATAGGAAAACTTTTGGAGCCTACCAAAAGTTGTCAAGCAAGACAGTTAAAAAGCCAACCTATGTTTTTAGAATTATTCACTTGGATTGTTATAAACTGCAGTATGGTAAGCCTCCTAAGAAACTCCCCAGTAGCTCATGGCTTGAAGTACTGTAGCTCTTACATTGCTATTTTTTTGGCAATGAAGTTCTGGCACTAGGACTTTCTAGAATAATTTTGGGTTTGTTTGTTTTTAATTAATTGATATATTCCAAAACAGCATACAGTGTTTGCAGTGTGCCTAGCATATGGTAGATATTACCTACCATTTTTACTAAGGTCTTGTCTCAGTTTGCTTTGAGCCATTGTAATGAAATACCACAAACAAAAGAAAGGTATTTTTATGAGTTCTGGAATCTGGGAAGTTGAGCATCAAATGACTCATCTGGGTAGGGATGGTCTCATTTGGTTAGAATCATCCTGCTTCATCATAGTATGGTGGTAGGAGGAGACGGGGATCAAGGGATGGGAGGAAGGTGCTTTGGGAGGGAGGGATAAACAGAAGGAGGGGAGAGAAGGGGGGAAGGAGATAGGGAGGGAGGGAGGGAGGGAGGGAGGGAGGGAGGGAG
>OU015756.1:11827508-11850175 GCA_907169655.1 Acomys percivali
AGGGAGAGAGGGGGAAGGGGAGAGGAGGGGAGAAGGAGATAGGAAGGGATGGAGGGAGGGAGGAAAGGAGGAAGGGAGAGAGGGGAGAGGGGAGAGGAGGGGGAAGAAGAATTTGGTACTTCAATGTCCTAGGTACACATTTTCAGGCACCAGAAGGTTGCATATGGCATATGACTTTTTCTAATAAACTAGCATTGCTGAGATTTGGTAGCCAAGTGTGAGACACAGGCTGGCATGAACCTATGAGGAAAGTCTGATTTCACCTTGGGAAAGAAGAAGGAAGCTGTGAAACAAGGAATGGCTAGCCAGGAGAGCAGAGAAGACAAGAATCTAGGGCAGGCTAGTCTCCCAAGCCAGGATAGGAAGGTCGGCTAAGGACCCACGCCATCGACTGCACTTTTTGTTTCCAAAACCACTAAAGAAGAGATAGGAGTGGCTTGTCTTTCTCTGAAGTTGGTATTTATTCTGTATTTTTTCCAAGTAACCTGAGAATTTTTCTTTAAGAAAAATCAGCACACTATCTGCTTGATTAAACCCTGGATTCCCATTTAGTTTAGGCTGGTAATTAACAGAAAACTAACGAAAAAAACTAATGTGTTGTAGGCATTCTCTGCGATCAAAGATAAGCAAATGCTTTGACATAATCCTGTGTGGTTTCTTAGCACTAACCGACTATACATAGCAGTGTTCCTTTGCTAGGAGTTCTAACATCACGCACATTTTTGTGGCATTGGATTCAAAGGGACACAATGCTTATTTAAGGGTGATACTGTTTCCTTTGGTCAAACATAAGATCTTGGTTTTTTTTTTTTTCTTTTTCTTCTTCTTCTGTGAAGCAAAATGGGTTGCTGTAGCCAAAGGGACTTTCATGTTTTTGTCCAGTAAAGCTGTTCCATGACCCAGAGGTCCTTGTCATAGGCCTCAAAGAGTTGACTATTGGTTACTATTATGGTCTGGCATGCTCCTCATCTAAGGCTAGAACTGAGCAGCTGACTAAGCAGTATTGCTCACGGATACCCTATCCCCCGAGCTAAAACAAACAGAGCAAGTGTGTGCTTCCAAAGAAAACCGTGTCTCTTGAGAAGACTGTGGGGCAACAGCCAGAACAGCAAGCTAGGCCACAAGATAAGAAGGCATGGCAGACCCTATCCAGAAGAGAGTGGGCCAGAAGTCCTCTTCAAATCGTGATCTTTGCTAGCACAGAGAGTGCTGGGAACAGAGTAAGAAAAACATTAAAAATAGAAGGCCCCGGGCTGGAGAGATGGCTCAGAGATTAAGAGCACTGACTGCTCATCCCGAGGTCCTGAGTTCAATTCCCAGCAACCACATGGTGGCTCACAACCATCTATGATGTGATATGATGCCCTCTTCTGGCCTGCAGGTATACATGCAGACAGAGCACTGTATACATAATAATAAATAAATAAATCTTAAAAAAAAAATAGAAAGCACCATCCTCCCTACCCAAATCATAGACAAGGAATCAGATTTGCTTCATAAACAGGATTTTAAAAACTGTTAAAAGAGGCCAGGTGTGGTAGCACACTCCTGCAATCCCAGCACTCAGGGATGAAGAAGCAGGCAGATCTCTGAGTTCGAGGCCAGCCTGGTCTACAAATCGAGTCCAGGATAGCCAAGGCTACACAGAGAAACCCTGTCCTGAAAAACCAAACCAAAACCAAACTAACCAACCAACCAAACACTGTTAAAAGAGGAGCACTAGGTGAGGCCCTATCTATTGCTTTTAAAGGAAATTCCCCAAAATTGCAGGTAAGGGGACTTTGAAAATCAGCTGTGTGGTAATGTACAATCTTAATACGTGGGAGGCTGAGGCAGCTGGATCATAAGTTTGAGGCCAACCTGAGACAGTGAGACTCTTTCTTTAAACAAAACAAAATAAAAACAAAACAAAAAGAAGGAAAGGGAAAAAAAATCTACTTGTTTGTGTTCACATACTTGCATTTGAAAATCAGCAAATGTTAACAAAAAAATGATGTGGGTTTTTTTGTGTGTGTGTTGTTGTTATTGGTGTGTGTGTGTGTGTGTGTGTGTGTGTGTTGCATGAAGACAGGTGCCGGTACTCCTGAATGCACAGGTGCACCCCAGAGCAGGATTATAGGGGTCTTCATTAATCTCCTACTTACTGTCTTGGGACGTGGTCTGTCACAGAACTGGATGCTTGCTGTTTAGGCTTGGTTGGCTAGTCATGGAATCTCCACCCAAAGCTGAGGTTACAGGCACAGGCAGCTATGCTCAGCTTTTTAAGTGGGTGGTTGGATTTGAACTTGGGTCCTCGTGCTTGCAGAGCAAATGCTCTTACCCACTGAGCTACCTTCTCTAAAATGTATCTTAATCCTTTATCTTCCATTCACAATGAGGACTATTTTACTATTTTTATTTTAATTAAAATCTTTGAGTTAATATTTGCTTTCACTTTTCATCTCTAGAAAAAAAGCATAAATAATATCCCAAGTCTTATATTTTCTAGGTGCTAATCTTGTACTGCATGAACATTAAAGAAAAAAAAAAAACAAGTAAAAAACAAATGCTTTGATTCTGCTATCCTAATACCAGTAGATATATACATATAACAGTAGATAGTATCTGAAGTACACAGATACATAACACCCCAAACTGCCAACAAGGGAAGGCCCCAACTTACCCTGGAGTGAAAACTATACTCATTTGGTAAAACCATACTTTAACTTTTGAATGCTAAGGTTTGCCCTGGGGTACTGTTTGCACTATAAAATATCCTCCAGAGATGCCGAGTGCCAGCGGCAAGCTGCAGCAGCCAGTAGCTGGACCACTGAAGGAGAAACAACCCATCCACCGCAATGGACTGTCACTCAACTGTGACATTTGGTGGGTCATGTATATTCAACTCATTTTCAACCTACAATGTTTTCAACTCATACTAGCTTTATCAGGTCACAACTATCTCTTAACTTGAGGACTACCAATATATATGTTCGTGGAATAAATGAAGTTTTGCTTTTATGTGAATCTTTTGAATAAGTAAGTGGTGCAATCTTTCCCCTTGCAAAGGGGCGGTGACCCACCCACCTCATTACAAACTTACTTCATCTTGGATAAGCCCAAAGTCTTAACTGTGAGCTGGAAGCCTGCTCTCTTTCTCTCTTTTATTTTTTACTTTTACTTTTATTTCCTGTTTATGGGCAGAGGAGAGCTTTGTTTCTCTTTTCCTTAGTAGATATGAAGGCTGCTGAGATGGCTTAGTGGGAGGGGCATATGACACAAAAGTCTGCTGATACGACTTTGAGCACTGGTGCCTACATACAAGAGGATGAGAACCGAGTCTGACCTTTGACCTCCACACATACACAGTGGCACATTCACACTACGGCAGATGTAGCCAAGCATACACATCATGCACATACCTACAAAATTAGAGTTGAAAAATGTAAAAAGAAATATTATAATTTGCACGGTGAGAAAATCTGGCTCAGAGCTGAGGTTATAGTTCAGTATTTGAACATCTGCTTGACATGCAGGGGGCCTGTATCCATTTCTGATAGCAGAACTCTCCTACAGAGTTCAGGTCTCACTAGGATAGACATTTGTTTCTAGAAGGTCTAAATGTAAATGCAAGCTCAGGGAGATGACTCAGCAGGTTTGCTGCAAAACCTGAGGCCCTGTGTTCCATACCTGGGGCCCGCCCAATGAGAGGAGAGAACCGACTCCTAAAGGTTGTCCAACTTCCATTTCCATTGTGCACATATGCAAGCATATACATACGTACATACATATACATGCATGCATACATACATACATACACACATACACACACATGCATAGAAATGTAAAGGGAAGTATGAGACTCTTTCTAAATTATCTTTGAGTGAGACAGGGACATGGCTGTATGTCCTTTCTGTGTCACCTTGGGGCTGCCGTCACAGACCCATGCACGGAGGATTTAATATCTGGGGAGAATATACCATTGCTCATTTTCATTGATTACGGCCACATTTTGTGATGGCGCTAATACATGTGATACTTACTTTTATATTTGTGTATAGCTGGGATGCAAATGTTTTCTTCACAATAGAAAAATAAACAAATGACAAAACAAAACAAAACAAAACACAAAGTAGTGAGTGGGTTGTTGCCCTGTGAGGCTGTAGTCAGTTGGTGGCTAATCTCTTGGTTCTCCTCATTGTGCCCTTCACAGTGTCTGTAAACACTCCCTTTCTCTAGCTCTGTTGGTCCAGCATCAGGACCCTTCTTATCGGTGGCTTCAATTCGTCATGACATGGGTTTATTCTGCGCTTATGTGAGAACTGAGGGGTCTTGCTGTTGCTCTTGTTTGTTTTTCTTTTGCATCTTGAATGAAGATGGAGACAGGCATATCTTTTTCTGGTCACTCTCAGAGAATTGAAAGTCCCTTAGTGACTCTTGGTGAGAGCCGTTCCAATTCCGTAATGAGAATGTTAGTCACGTTGAATTGTCACAGCTCCCCCACAGCCAAGGCATACTTTAGGAGGGGTGTCTGCTGAGTCAAAGGGAAGCGGGTTGGATGGAGAGGGCTTAGGTGGTCAGCCAGGACTTGTTTGGCTCCTGGTCTTCAGATTGTCTGCATAGCTGCTGGTTGCTGCTGGCTGCATCTCGGCCCCGTCCTGGGGAGATAGCAACATGCATTTCTCCAGTCTCTGGGCAGTCAGTGGCTTCACTTTGGCTCTTCTGGCAGATCATCTCATCCACTCAGATGGTCCTATGCAACAAGACTCAACACAGTCTAACCTACTGGGCTCTGGTAGTGTGCATCCTTTACTTCAAAAGCTGAGAGTGAGAAATGTTCCTCAGAGCAGAGTTTGTCTTTCTCAGTGTTTGGGCCTCCCTCTCTACGGGTAGGTTTCCTAGGAAGGACTCAGACCCTTTATCGAGAGCTACCATAACACCACAACAGCTTTGGCTCCAATCCCATAGCACATACTCGGAGCAGCTGGAGTGTGTAGTTTTGGTTGCATGCTCTTCTTCCCTCTCACCACTCAGGCTCGCTGGACTTTCAAATGCGACTCCTCACCAACTCAGCTTCTACCCACACTCTAGGCCCTTTGCATAGTTCATTTGGCAAAGGGGTTCAAGGCTGCAGAACAGCTTCTTGGTTTAATTTCTTTTATTTTTAAGAGTACAATATAATTACATAATTTCCTCCTTGCAAACTCTCCCATATAAATTTCCTTACTTTCTTTCAAATTCAAGGCCTCTTTTTTTTTTGTTAGTTGTTACACACACGTATGTCTATACATGTATTCCTGATACATAAATACACCTTGCTCAGTCTGTATAATGTTACTTGTATGTTTTCAGGGCTTATCGTTTGATATTGGATAACCAATTCATGTGCTCTTCCCTGGTGAAGAGTTTCCCCATGTTTAGTATTTTTTGGTTGCCTGTAGCTCTTCATGTGGAGATGAGGCTTCATGGGTCTTCCCATGCCCACTTTAGCATGTCTACTGCTGCTGTCTTTGTTCAGCTCATGTCCGGACAGTCATTTGGTGAAAATATAACTCCCTGGTCCTCTGGCTCTTGTGACACACACACACACACACACACACACACACACACACACACACACACGGCCTTCCACAATGATCTCTGAACTTTAGGCGAGGGAATTGTATTGAAGATTTATCCATTGGTCCTGGGCTCCATATCTACATATTTTTGATTGGTTGTGGTTTCCTGTAATGATTTCTGTCTGTTGCAAAGAGAAATTTCCTTGATCAGGGATGAGGACTACATTTATCTGTGGGTATAAGGACAGCTATTAAGAATAGAGGTAGGCTTGTGATGACTTAATAAAGTGGTGGTTATAAGTTCTCTCCTCCAAGATCCATGACGTCACTTGCTCTAGGGAGTTGTCTAGGTTTCCAGTACCTGGCATGGTTTCCCTCCTGCTGACCGGATCTTAAGTCCAACAAGAAAGCTATTGGTTACCACCAAGCTGTGGGTGACAACATTGCACCCTTAGGGTCGTCCTGCCATGCTGACCCTTGTTGAGGGTCGTAAGTGTCATTAGTTGGGGCTGTTGGATACTTTGAATAGTTTAAGCTACAGATCTTTGAAGGCCTGCTATAGTTCTGCTGTGAATTCATGTGGTTTGAGACTTTTCTTACCTACAAGGCTCATCACTATTTCAATATCCTCATTTTCTGATGTTCTGTTTAGGTTGCTGACTTCTTGGTTTAGTTTTAATGGGTTGGCTGAATCTAGAAATGTATCCATTTCTTTTAGGTCTTCCGACTTAATGCAGTACAGATTTTTAAAGTAACACTTAAATTTCTTATAATGCAACTTATAATATCCTGAATTTCTTCATGTGTAATGTTTGTCTGCTCACTTCTGGTCCTGTGTATTTGAGTCCTCTCTTCTTTCTGTTGGTTAGTTGGGCAAAGGGTCTGTCAATCTTACTTATCTTCTCAAAGAACCAGCTTTTAATTCCTTTTATTCTTTGCATTTTTAAAATTTGTTTTTATTTCATTGATTTCTGCTGATGACCAGGTTGGGATTTGCTTTGTTCTTGTTTTTCCACATTTCTTTAGTTGCATTAATGAGTCATTTATTTGTGTTCTTTCTTATTTCTTTTAAATGTAGGGACTTAGAACTATAAATATCCCTCTAAGGACTCCTTTCAATGTGTTCCAGAGGTTTTTTTTTTTTAATTGTGTTTTCATTTTCTTTTTCCTTCTGGGAAAACATTTTATGTTTTGCACTTTTTCTTTGACCCATTTGTCATTTAGTAATGAGTTGTTTAATCGCTGTGTGATTATGTACTTGCTAGAGATTTGTTTGCTGTCAATCTTAAGCTTTGTGTTATTGCGGTCAAATGTGGTTCATGGAGTTGTTTCAGTCTTTCTGAACAAGTAGAGAATTGTCTCGTGTCTCAGGATGTGGACTGTTTTAGAAAAGCTTCTAAGTGCTAATGAGCAGAATATGCATTCTTTAGGGTTTGTGTAAAATAGTCTGTGGATATCTGTTAAGTCCATTTGATGTACAATGTCGATTAATTCTGATGTTTCTCTGATTATTTTTTGCAGGCTTTGATCTTTTAAAAAAATTACTTTTTTGGGGGGGTTCTTTAATGTCTCTACCTCCCTTCCAACACACTTACCCTAGATAGGAGAGAGAGAAGGCTAATAGGGACAGGAAAAGTAGACCTTTTAAAGACTCAGTTCCTTGGGGGTGGGTCCACTCTTCTTTGTTAGGATTCCAGAAGACCAGTTAAACAGCAAACCAGAAATTCAGCAAAAGCGGCCACAATCATAACAGCCAGAACCCAGAACCTCAAGGTGTTCTCTGGAGCATTTCTCTCTGGGAGCATCTCAAAGCAGAGTGACGAACAGCCAGTCGATGTGAAGCAATGCAAAGGCCAAAAGCCAAGCCTCTGGTTTGGGGCTCATATTTATCTCCTCTCAGAGTCTGTACCAGGATGTTTGTCAGCTGGCAAAGACCATGCTCCTCCATGAGGCAGCTCCCCTTCTAGTGGACAAACATTATATGCCCCCTCTCACAAGTCTGTTTCACATCACACACTTGGGTTGTCAAAACAAAAACATGTTTATATCCACTACAATTTTTTGTTCAGATGATCTGTCTATTGGAGAAAGTGGGGTATTGAAATAAACTATTATTAATTTATTGATGATTATCTGTTTCTTTTACCCTGGTAGTGCATTTTTTTTTTGAAAACTGAAATTGGGAATACAGCTTTATGTTTGTATTTTTAGGCGTTCATTTTCCTTAAGCTTTTTCTCCTAAATTTCACTGAGCTGTTTCTTTGTGTCTTCTTTAAACTCCTTGAATTCTTTGATGAGTTTTTGATTGTTTGAATTGCATGTTCTAGGGTTCATCATGGTAATTCTCACTCACAAACATTTCTACAGGACTAGAAGGTATTGTTTTAAACAAAAATCCCAAATGTTCCACTTTACCAATAAAGACTCACGAACCAGATGCTGGAGTGAAAATCTGCTAGCTCAGAAAGGCAGAGAAAGCACCCAGTTGACCTTCCTACTCAACTCACATCCCTACGTAAGAGGCCCAAAAGGCTCACTAGCTGAGCTGACAGCCCAGGAGAAAAAGGCCAAAAAACCTAAGGCCAAAGGCTTGCTAGCCCCAAAGCCAAAGGCCAAGGAGCTGAAGAAGCTCAAGAGCTAAAAGCTAAAGAGCCCATGAGCTCCTTCTCCTTTCACACGCTGTCTTAAACACCCCTCAACTCAAAGTCCCTCCTCCTCTTTAATCCCTGTCAGCTGGTTTCTTGCTCCACCTCTTGACCTAGGATTACCTTTGTTAAATCCTGTGTGCAGAAAGTTCTTGGATTAAAGGCGTGTGTTATATGGCTCAACTTCACCAAACAAAAGTCACAGGCTTGCTTTTACAGTTAACAACCTCAGGGATCACAACGGGATCAAAGACAGATGTTTACAGTTTGTAATCTCAGGGATCGCAATGGGATCAAATATCCTGCAACAGGTAGGTTTTAGAAGGAAGATACTGGCTTGATCTTTCCTACCGATTGCATTTTAAGGTTAAATCTGGGCATGGGGATTTCTTTTGTTAGTTCTAAGTCTGATATGAACCAAGTAGGCTGGGGCAGAAAAGAGGATGCATAGGTAGGTTGACCTAGAGGTTGGAAATGGGTTAGGTGGTATGAAATCAGATGGACAGAGGGGACTGGAAAGGTGTAAAGGGTGTGTCTCTTGGTCCAAGTCAGGGTAGATATGGCTTGGTGGAGAGGTTGGATGTGGCATAGGAAGGGGCCTGTCGGCTGAAGCAGGCAGGGTGGGTCCTTCCAGAATTCTGTGGGTTGGTTGAGGAGCAGATAAGAATGGTCATGCTCGGCTGGGACACTGGATGCTGACTTAGGCTGGTTATATTGAGTGGAGGAGGGCGTGTGGATGGGTGGCTCAGGAAGACTCACCAGGGTAGACCCTAGAGATGGATATGCAGAATTTAGTTGGGTAGAGAGGTTAGATGTGTGGTTCTCTTTCTTTATAAACTTACATGTGATAGTGGAGACGTAGCAGCCTGAGCCCAGAACCTTGACCTGTTCTCTGGAGTGTTTTTCTCTAGGATCGTCTTGAAGCAGAGCAATGAACAGCCAAGTGGTGTGAAGTCATACAAAGGTCTCTGGCTTGGTGCTCATATTTATCTCATCCATCCATCCATCCATCCATCCATGCCAGAGTCCATCCATGTTTATCAGCTGGCAAAGACCGTGCTCCTGTATTAAAAAAAACAAAAACAAAAGCAAAAACTGAGCTAGAGTCTTACTTTAGCTTCCTGTTGAATTTTTATTTAAATTGACTACAAATAAGCATTTTGTATGTTAGAGCTTTTATATGTGTGTGTGTGTATGTGTGTGTGTGCGCGCGCGCGCGCACGAGCGCGTGCACACACACACGTGTTTAGTGAGGGCTGTCATTATTACTCCAGGTGAGACACTGGGATTGAAGTGACCCCAACAGGCAATTGCTTGCTGAATCCATAAGTGAAACTGGTTTTGGACTAAAGGGTGAAGTTTTATTATTATGGATGTTATCCAGCAGGGGGTGTGTATTTTATCATCATATGTAATAATATATATATTCTATAAAAACATCTATGCTTGTTGCAGTCTTGGGTCAGTAAATACAACTTCTTCACCTTCCCTACTTTAATTCTGTATGTGCTGATTCAGCTTGGTGCTAAGTGCTGTAGACCTAGTAGCAGACTTGTGTTTTCTTGTGAATTATGACTCTCATAACTGGATTAACCCTGAGGACAGGTATATATTTAAGATTTCCTTCCATTCAAATTGTTTTCTGTTGCTGTGAAAAAAAAAAAACAACACTAACTCAAACCAACCTAGAACGGGAAGGGTTTATTTCATCTCATACTTCTATGCCATAATCCATCATTAAGGGAAGCCAGTGCCGGAACGGAAGCAGAGACCATGGAGTGATGCTCACTGGCTCGGTCTCCATGGCTTGCTCAGCTTGCTTCTTATATAACCCAGAACCACTTCTCCAGGTTGGCAGTGCCTATAGTGTGCCAGCAGCTCCCACATCAATCGTGAAAACGCCCCACAGGCTTGCCTATAGGCCAAACTGAACACATTTTCTCAATTGTGTTTCCCTCTTCCCAGATGAGTCTAGTGTAGAGGAATTTGAATCCAGCAACATGGCTGCTCTGGCAAAGAATCACATCCAAAGACCTAGGTCTGTTTGATCTGGCTGGAAAGCATACAGGCCTCACACCTTTATTCCCTCTGTCTGGAATATAGACACACCCTTACTAGGTACCTTTAAGGTAAAATTAGTTTGTAGAAGGAAGCTGCCATCATGTTTGAAAGTGACATCTAAATGAGGGACAGACAAAGTGATGAATCGGAGAAAGACCTGACCAAATGAGTCAGAGATAGGATGTGCCCAACTCTCATGAGAATATACAGGAAAGGGAAGCTACTTAAAAGCAGTACAGGGCATTCAGAAGAGTTCAGTCAGTTGGGAGTCAGTGCTGTGAGTGTAGGGAGTGCCAGTGCAGTGGAGTGGAGCTCGTTTGTGAGTTCATGAGTTCATGCAGGTTCCATGCAGGTCTGCAGAAGCAGATGAATCCAGAGAATAAGGAGGAGCCAGAAGATCAGAAGAACTTTCCAGAGTTAGTTTGAGGCCAAGCAGAGGAATTCAGTGAGAAGCTTAGAGAAACCAGATTGAGTCAGCTTGGAGAGGAATTTGAGTCACGGCAGCTTAGTTGAACCATCCAGCTAGAGTTCAGAAAAAACTAGAAAGGGTGAGTATATTCAGCAGTAAAGCCTCTGAGACAACAATTACATCAGGGGAATAAGTTACTTTTACACTCTAGCTTGTGTCAAGCTGACAAAACAAACAAACAAACAATGAAACAAACAAAACCTAACCAGCACATCAACATATCCTTAAAATATACTGAAAGACAAAACAAAACAAAACTTCAAATACTTTATTTTAAGTCACACCCAAATTTGAGAACAACTCTGCCATAAGCTTTATAACACTATTTTTTTTTATACCAAATCTCTGAGGTTCATTATACTCAAGTATGTGAAGCACTGAGGGAACGTCATTATGTTGTCTCAGACGACATCTTTCCAGTTATGACATGAAGCTGACACCCCTGTGAGTGAATTCCTTCAGGAGCTTCTCTTTTTTCTCTTTTTGAGGCTTCTCTATCAATTTGGGTACTGTCGAATGCCCAGCCCTAAATGGGAAAGCTATTCTATTCTTTCAAAGGCTCCGGTGACATTAAAGAAGAAGAGGAAGAACTGGTGGAGTCTTAAGGAATGAAGTCCTCCCTACACGCAGCCACCAGTTTGTCTTCTAGCCAGAGTTATTATCTGCCAGAAGTTCTCACAAAATCAGGGCCTCTAACGTCCCCTCGTGGAGAGGAGGGAGGACTCATGAGGCAGTACATGAGGGGTTCATGCAGTACCAACTCAATGCATGAGGTCCTGCCTTCCCCCAAAGATGAACAAGTAGGTAGCAATTGCTGGGGGCAGGGAGACAGTTTTCCTAGTGGTATAGCTGACTGTAAGTTGCCCGTATTCTGCAGTAAATCCCTCACACATGCTTTAGTAAGTAACCCTGGTTAAACTCAGTTCACAGATTTGTATGAGGTCATATCTGTATGGGATAATAGGTGAATAGGAAAAGTTAATGCAATTGCCTACTTAAAGCAAAGCGAAAGATGCAGAGCCTCGCTCAGCTTCTTACCTGCTTCCTTTTTTTTCCTTTTCTTTCTGAAGGGTCCATGTTCTATTCAGGCCACAGTTTGAAAAGCACTTTGGAGGATAAGGAAACTGAGTCTCAGGAATGTGAGAACACCTACTCTGGATAAACTAATGAATACATTCAGATTTTACTCAGATCCAGCTCAGTATTTTTGATTGTTTTTCTTTGTTGGTTACTTTATACTTAGATTTTGGATGCTGGCTAAATAGTCTTTATTCCTCTATTAGATGGAAGGGAAGATGAGTGAAGTTTCCAGGGAATATACTTTTGGAGGCACTCTCTCTCTCAGGTAAAGGAAAATGCCAATTCTGTACTTGCAAGACAAGTAGAACAATTGTGAGATTTGTGTTCTCTCATAGTAACCAGTGTAACATGATAACCCTAAAGGCACAGTAGTGGCCTGAATACTTTGGTGGTAACCAATAGATATTGAGTTGGATTTAACACCCACTCAACAAGAGGGAAATCATGCCTGATACTGGAAACCTCATCAATTACACGTTTAGTGAAGTCAGAGATCATTGAGTAGAATCAACAACCACTACTTTAAAAAAAAAAAAAACAGCAAAACACACCACTAAATATTTGTCTTTATACGCAAAGGTAAGTACAGTCCTCACCCCTGATCAAGGAAATTTCTTTTGGCAACAAATGGAGACCATTACAAAAACAAAAACAAAAACAAAAACAAAAACAAACAACAACAACAAAAACTACAACAATCAAAATGCTGAGTTTTGAAGACCAGTTCCAAAGTGTACATTTACAAAACAGTTCCCATGCTATAACATTGAAGAGGGGACAGAAAAAATTTAAGAGCCAGAAAATAAGGAAGTTTGCTCTGGGATTGTCTCCTAGTAATACCAGAGGCTACATCCATAAAGTCTCACCAACATGACTGGCTAAACATGAGCTGAACAGGTACAACAGCTAAAGTAGACACAGAAAAGCCCAGGAGGCCTCAGCTCTGCACAAAGAACCGTGGGCAACTAAGGAACGCTGAGGATGGAAGAAATTATCTTCCCCAAAGGGAAAAAACACTAATTGGTTATCCAATACCAAATCAAATCAGCCCTGAAAACACACATACAGATATGTACATACATCATACAGACTGAGCATGTTATATGTAGGAATGTACACATCACACAAACATACACACATGCATATTAATATAAATAGGTATGTGTGTAATTAATGAGGAAAAAACCCTGTGCATTTGAAAGAGCAAGGAGGAATATATGGGGGGATTTGGAAGGAGGAAATTGTGTATTCATATTATGATCTCAGACGTAAAAGATATAATTTATAAAATTGCATTCTATACACGTGGTTTGCTTCAGAGTGACCTCAGTCCTTTTGTCCCCACTCATGCCATATGGACTCCTCCAGTTGTTTCTTACCCTTGTCAGCACCATCCTGTGGCTGTTGGAGGTCAGGAAACATGCCTTCCTTAAACTGACAGGGTACCACATAGTTTCTGGAAAATAATGGGCAGTCACAAATCTTCACTGGATGGATGGATGGATGGTTGGTTGGATGGATGGATGGGCAGTCCTAAATTCTGTTTTCTTTGGAGGCTTCTGTGACCCACTAAATCTACTCTATCTCTGTATTTTCTGTACTCAAAACATTGTCTGAGTAACGCAGTCTACAGTCAATCATGCGTGCTGATATGACTTTTGTGTTTATGTAACTCCTGTACAGTAATTTAATTTCCTAACGCTTTGTCTTTATGCCCAATTGGATTTTAGGTAATTAAGAGAAAAATTAAATTTGTACTTTTTGGGTTTCCTTGGAGGCTAGCCGAAGATTTTGTGTGTTGAAGGCACATAGTAAGTGGACCTTCAGAATATTAATGGAAAAGAAAGGAACAAATGACATTTAGGGGGTTCAAAACAGAGTCTATTGACTATGAAGACGATTTTCAAGCTCTAGCATGCCTCCTAGTCATCTGAGTATGAAAATCATTTTATCTCTTTGGCTTCAGTTTGAATAGGACAGAGGAGGCTTGAGTGATTTTTAAAGATGCCTCCGTGTGGCCCAGGGCTAGGGAGGAAGGGTTGAGGGAGCTTCAACTCTGGATACCTCAAGCATGAGGATGGCAGGAGTAGGCTATCTTCCCCTCCTTCCCAACCTGGCGCCGTAAGCTGGCTCCCCCACCATCAACCCCAGTAAAAATGTATTACTCTGTCAGTTATATTCTCCTTTTTAGTATTTTTTTTCAGTTGGAAAGTGTGTTCAGATTTTTAAGTAAGATATTTAAGGATGTAGCTCTCCTCGTTGGTATGAAGAAGAATGGAAGGGGTGGGGATGTTCTTATGATTTTAACCATAAGACTTGAAGAAAAAACAAAACAAATAGCACAACATCTTCAAAGTTTTCTCTCAATTCAGAAAGTCAGCAGCAGATAACAAGATCAAAGTATTTTATTTCATGTAATATAGAGCTTTAAAAATAATTATATTATTATAGTTTTAATTCACTATTTTCAGTATTTAGTTTTCATAATATAAAATAATGCCAAACCCAAATGGTTATTTATCTTATTTTCTTTATTTCCTTGTATGAAATCTGAATAGTCTTCCGAGAGACTCTTAGAAAAAGATTTAACTCTTTTCTTACCAGTTCTTCATATAATGTATCCAGAAAAACAAGGTTTTCTTGTTGTTTTGTTTTTTGTTTTTGTTAAATCAACCTGTGTAGGCAGTGTCTGTGTTTGAGAACCAAATTGACCATGTGCTATTTGCTTATGGAAAATCATAGTTCTATGAGGATCAACTTGATTCAGAGTTGGCCTCGTGCCATCTTGAATTGTGTAAGAGACATTTACAGTTCACAGAAACTAAACTTCAGCTGTTTTTTGTTTGTTTGGGTTTTTGTGTTGTTGTTGTTGTTTTAAAATCAGATTTAAATACACTTACTATTTGTATGTGTCTGTGGACTCTGTGCACTGGCACGCATGAGTGCAGGTGTGCGGGTACCATGGCTTATGTGTGTCGGTCAGAGGACAACTTGTCTGGCTTCTTTCTTTTCTACTGTGTTGGTCCTGGGGGTTGGCCTCAGGCCATTAAGCATAGGGGCACACACTTTTATTCATGGAGACATCTTGCTGGCACTTGTTTTTTGTTTTGTTTTTCGAGAGAAGGTCTCATGACGCCTAGGCTGCATTGAGTTCATTATGTATTAATAGCTGAGGATGATTTTGAACTCCTGATCCTCCTGCCTGTACCTCCAAAATGCTGGGATTGCAGGGTCATATCCGGCTAACTAAGCAGTCTTAAACATAACACTGTATCTTCCGCCTTAGCTTTCCACCTCTCTAGGTCCAACCACATTTAATGAATTACTGTATCAGTATGCAAAAACTGATGCTGCGGTCTGTGCAACATTTACAACTTTATTATTTAATATGGCTACCACTGGCATGCTTTGCAATCGGCTTCATTCTGTCTATTTCCTACTGATCATTATATTGACATCCATTAGACTCCACTTCATACTCCCTAGCTCCTATTGATCATTATTGACAAATCAGTCTCTCTTGAACATAATTTCTTCTTCCTTTCTGCTTTCATTTTATTGGATACCTTTCAATCAGATCTGAACATTGTAACTCACACTTCAAAATTCCCCCTTTGCTTCGTCATCCGGCTTTCCCCCCTGCCTGTCCATTACTTATCTCATCTTGTTGTCCTTTGGCCTCAGTCCACAGTACGTAGTTGGTCTGAAATAAGGAGGTATTTTAAAGCACCTTCCATCTTTATTTGCACTGGAACTCTGAGAGTCAGGTGAGGCAATGGACCAAGCCCTCTAGAGCCTGACCCCCCTCTCTCCCCATGCCTGTACTGCACAAATCCTTTCTGCAGGGTTTTGAGCGGTAACAACAGCTCTTACTATGTAAGAGACTGAATTATTTCTTATGTATCATCTTTGCTAAAACAATGATTAAGTAGATATTAGTATAATTTGCTTTATAAGCAAGAAAACCAAGGCTCAAGGTACCCCAAATAAGGGGTAATGAATGCTAGCATTCAACCAATCTATAATGGTAAGGGTTTGTTGGTGTTCTTGTTTGACTCTTCACCGTTATAACTTGCAGGATCCAAACTTATTGTGAGGGATCTAAATATGTAAACATATATGGGCCAAATTCTGTTTGTGATTCTCAGGAGCATCCCAAGACTTTCTTTGAACATGCTAGACAAATGCTTTTCCCCTGAGCTACATCCCCAACTCTGTATAGAAGACAAAGTTGAAATTTTAGCTTGAGCAGAGATACACACAAGTCACTCTCAGGCAGTGTGAGTTAAGCCCTGGGAAAGGCTGGCTGGCAACAGCTATTAGGAATTGGGAGGGGATTTCCCAGAACCAATGAAACTCCATAGGTCTTGAGATACAGTGTTTTAATGGGCAACTGAGCCACTTGAATTTACACGTGATTTTATTGTAGCTTATGTTGTTTAGTTCATTTTCTTTCTATTGATTTTCTTTTATTTTTTTAGCTCAGAGAAGTTTTAAAAGCAAGGCTCATGTTTTATGCATCTGCATTTTCAAGTAGCATCAATGCAGCACTGTGGGCACAGAACACTAGAAGTTATCTTGTAATTATTTACATAAACATGAAACAAATTAGCTTTCCTTAAAGTCCATCTTACTAAACATGACCTCATAAATGGTCTGATGACATCCTTTATTCTATATTTCATTATATTCATCAACTTTCATATGTGACTTCTCCAATAGCTCTTCTGGGCTCTAAGGACCAGGGCTTTGTGCATACTGTGTACCACTGAATCCTATACACAGTAGGTATTTAACAAGTCCTTATTGAATAAATTAAGGAGGACTTTCAGGGACTCTTTCACAAAGGGCTTCCATTACCACCAAGTTAGTGAAAAGCTGCATATCACCCCATCTTATCGGATAGTCAGAGCTGGACATCACCATGTGACATTCCTCAGACTCTTTCAATGAAGACATCTGGTTAAAGTTTGTCATATCATTTATAGAGTTATCCACCACCTTTTCGTTCTCTGATGAACTTTACCGTTTGGTGGTGGGGGTGGAATCCGGGGCCTCATGTCTACCAGGCAGTACTTTGTCACTTAGTTGCATTCCTGCCCACCCCTGAGAAACCTTTATTAATGTTCTGTGAAACTACAGTTGAATGGACACATTACGAAGGGTACTTGGGGGGAAGAAAGATAGATGAATGCAGTGCTTGTCATACAATGTTGTTGCCTGTAGATTCCAAGACCAGAGGCTGGGTTTCGTTTTGTTTGTATGTTTCGTGCTTGTTTTATTTGATTTAGAGACATCACTGTGCTACATGGCTCAGGCTTTCCTCATCAGCATCCCAGGCTGCTGTGAATACCATACCGAGTCAAGAGACAATCTTCTTGTCAATTCTATTCCAGCTGCAGAGACTAAATTTTGAAAGCTGGCAACCAGGTTGGTCCTTCCTACAGGAGCCTTGTCATCCACACTGAGGAGCTTTGTGTCTTTATTCCTCAATGGGTGACAACTGGAGACTTCTAATTGATGCAGCCTCTACAGGAGAGAGGACCGCTTTAATGATCTGTTTCCAATATTCGCCACAAGTTTCACCTTTAGTTATAAAGTCTGTGGGGGAGCTCACTTCACAGACACAAAGATGAATGGTCCAAAGCTGTCCCTTTCTAGAAAGGTTAAGTGGGGTCAAGTAGTTATAGTAGAATAATAAAGAAAGGCGGAGCTGGTGGAATAAAACGCAGCACACTCTACAGAGTGTGTTTGTGTGTAGACTGCTTTATTTACTTATTCGTTTATTTATTTATTTTCCCCTGCAATGCCTATACTCTCTAAAGCTGGTCCTGGCTACTGTCTGCCTGTGGGTTCAGTGTTATTTGACGTCAGGACCTGAGCCAGCTGCCATGCCTGGCCTCCTATCAAAGCTATTCTCACTCTGTTTTTTGTTTGCTTGTTTTTGTTTGTTCTGTTTTGTTTTTGAGACTAACATTAAATAACTACTTGCATGTATAACACATGTGCCACGTAAGTTGCACCCATCATCCTTCATCAATTGAACATTTAAAGTATGCCTCCTGTGTACCAGGAAGCCATGTCCTTGGTACTGAAATATATCACTGAATAAAAGAGTCACAACATCTTGACAAACAGAAGTTAGTCACCAGCAGGTACAGATAGTAAGCCATAAATACAATCACTAAGTACAATACATAGTGTATGGCATAGGTAAGGGGAACCAGGGTGCAATCTTAACTAATTTCAGAGTTCAGGCAAAGATTTAGAGTGATAGGCCAGATATCTGGAAAAAAAATCTGATTTTCTTTTCTGTTGCTGTGATAAAATACCTTGTGGTGCACACCTTTAATCCCAGCACTCAGTGGGCAGAGGTAGGAAGATCCCTGTAGACAAAGCCAGCATGGTCTACCTCAAGTTCCAAGACAGAGTTACAAAGAGAGACTGTGAATCAAAGCAAAGCAGAATACGGGAGGTTACTAGTTAATCAGTCCAGTCAAAGCATGGGGATCCAGAAAGACCTTTTCTCAAAAAATAAGATGGAGACCAATAGAAGGAGATGCCAGCTGTTGATATGTGGCTTCTACTCAGGCATGTGCACATATACCTGCAAGGACCACACACACCTCATACCAAAAACCATAATATACAAAAATAAAATGAGATACAACTATGCATCTTGGCGCTCCTTTCTTTTTGTTGGTTTCCCCTGTCCAACTCGGATGTGATGGTTTTTGTCTCATGTTATTATGTTTTGTTTTGTTATGCTTGGCTTCTATCTCTTAGAAACCTGTTCTTGTAATTCGAGATAGAAAGGGAGTGGATCTGGATGGGAGAGGAGCTGGGAGAGCTGGGAGGAGGGGAAGCTGTAATTAGAATATATTGTATGAGAAATGAATTGATGTTTAATAAAAGGGGAAATAAAAATAAATGTGTAAAATTAGGAAGAAATATATAAATTTCACTTTTTTGAAATGTAGTGCACATCTAGAAAGCAGAAGTGATGGGAGACATTGGAAATGATGTTAATTTGTAAATGATTAATAAAATATTTCAAAATTTAAAAAATATCAGTGACCATATCAAGTACTAGAATTCTCATATTTTGCTCCTGGGGCTTTAAATTTTTACTTTGCATGATGAAAATATTCCCACATTATTTTTATTCTACATTCACCTACTCTATGATTTAGTCATTCCACTATTTAGAGCTTTACTCAAAATAAACAAGAGCATATATACCCATATAAAGAATTACACACAAGTGCTCCTAGACGTACTAGTCATAGTAGCCCCAAAACAGATAAACCCCTAATGTCATGAACAGATCGGTGAATGAACAAATTATGGCACATTTATAAGTGTAGTTGAATATGACTCTCCAGTAAAGGAAATGAATTATTGATAAAAGCAACCATGTTCAAAGCTCTCAAAATAACTTTGCTATAAAGAAGATAGATTAAAAATATATTTCATGTAATTATTTTAATAAAATTTCAGGAATTGTGGACTAGTGTATAGTGGCTAGTAGTCCCCAGCCCAAGGTTTCCAGAGCACCCAAATTCAGAAGGGCAGGAGGAAAAGTTGGCTGTGGGACCTGAGTTCACTGTCCTGATCTGCAGGTAGCGAAACCTGTTGTTCTTTAAATATATACAACTGACTTTAAGAAAGGTCTCTCTCTGTCTCTCTGTCTCTGTCTCTGTCTCTCTCTATCTCTGTCTGTCTCTGTCTCTCTGTCTCTGTCTCTCTGTCTCTGTCTCTGTCTCTCTGTCTCTCTCTATCTCTGTCTGTCTCTGTCTCTCTGTCTCTCTGTCTCTGTCTCTCTGTCTCTCTCTATCTCTGTCTGTCTCTGTCTCTCTGTCTGTCTCTGTCTCTCTCTCTGTCTCTCTGTCTCTCTCTCACTGTGTGTGCGTGTGTGTTTGTACGTCTGAAACAGTGGCTGAACGATTTTAAGCCCCTAGGAGGCTGAAATCATAACTTTAATTGCACTCCAAGGTGCTTAGAAAAATGCTATGCACCCTCCGAGAACTAAGCAAATATTTACTGCTAAGTATTTAGACTTGATAAGAAATTATTTATGAATTTCCCCCAGTACCATGAGTTTTAGGTATTGCTCAGATGTACCGACATTGATTAAGGGTTTCTTCTGAAGCAGTGGTGTGTAAGGTTGCTCGGGGTGAGTGTGGAAGGCTGATTTTAATGTACAGGGATACAGGTACTTTCCATGCCACAAAAAAACAAAATTCAGCAAACTGCAAATATCAAAAAAGTCGATTAAAATTCAGTCAGGCTAGTTTGACATCATATAAATTAAACACTTAGCTAGCTTTTGTTTTCCAGTAGCTGTAGTGTCACGTGACATTCAGGAAGAATTATTACCTGCTTGTCCTTGCTAACAACAAAATCACTTTCCATTTGTTAAACATGGCCAACACCCCAGGCACCAGGTCCTCACCTTAATAGGAGAAACTAACATTCAGAGAAATTAGTAGTGTGACCACAGCCATGTGCAGTAAACAGTGGGCATGAAATTTGATTCAAATATGGCATTAGAGCCCAGTTTTTAATTTTCATAGTCAAGAGTCTCTTGGATCATCACGGACTTAAAGCTGCCTTCCACTGTTAAGCTAAAATATATATTCTTTGTTTTGTTTGTTTGGGTTTTTTAATAGGTTAGGTTTAATAGGTTTAAAAGCAGTGCTGTTACTCATTATAAATCTAATTATTGGCGTTTTATATCTATGTACAAACACCTACAATCATGAGCCTATTTCATGTAAGTAACAGTTCTCTCCTTTGCACCTTTCAGGCTAATTTCTTATTTCTCCATGATACACCTTGTATGTACATCAAGGGACGTGTATAGTCTCTGACATCTCCAAAGCTTTTCCTATCTAAGGTTCTGGTAGGTTTGGATAGTCTCAGTGGGATCTGGAGGCTTCCTGGAGGCAGATTCGTGGTGAAGGCCCCATGGAAGGTTCCCTTCACGTGGGCTGCTCAGCTGTTTGCACTCTCAGACTTCTTCCCTGCCTCTCCTGCCTCAAATGGTCTCCCGCTGTGACTAAGTTTTGGTTTTCATAATCACACGGGGGCAGGGGATGAAAAAGACCAGTTACTTGAAGCACCAACTGTGCAAATAGCTGCTCAGAGTCTGTAATAGTTTCCCTAGTTATTGCAGTGCTTAAAGACTGCATGGGAGGGAGGTGAATGAACGAACAAATGAAGGGCTGTCTTATAGCCTCGCTTATACGCCATTTTTGTTTGAGATATTTCAGTGTTTTTGTATTGTTCCATTTTGAAAGCTTGCTAGCCTAAGGGCCATGCTGTGAAAAAAAATGTGATTAAAATAATAATTTAAAAGGCCTTGTTTAAAAATATTATTTAGTTACTTTGGTGTCACCGTGACCAAAATACCTGACAGAAATAATGCCAGGGAAGGATTTGCTTTGGCTAATGGCTTCAGAAAGTTTCAGCTCACATTTACTTGGCCCCATGTGCGTGGCTGAAGTGCATTGAGTCATGTACAAGGTCCTTCATTTGGAGAGAAGCACAGAAAAATGGATTATGGAAGAGGCAGAGCCAGATACAGCTCCCAGTGGCCCTTGTCCTCCAACTAGGCTCCACCCACCACTTGCATACCTCCCAATAATGCTTTCACAGTACAGATTCATCAGGAGGGGATAGTCCTGTGACTAGGTCTGAGCCTTCACGATCAATCGTCTCTGTAAGGGACACCAAAGATACACCTAGCCAGAAGTGTGTGCTTCACTAATCTTGGCATTTCCTACTCTGATCAATATGGCTTAAATAATATTTTATTTATGTAAAAGTTGGAAGACAGTTTGATTTTTCTAACATTACTGTACTTTAACTTACTGTGGTGAATTAATGTGGGATCCTCAACAAACATGGGTATAGGACTGACTCATTTGAGTCTGTTTAGAAACTGTTAAAAACAGAGGCATCCACAGGTTCTCCTCTGGGAAAAGCAGTTTTGGGGGATAAAGAACACTCAGATGGGGTGTATAAAGAAGTATGGGCTATCATTTTATTCAAAAATCGCATTTATGTTTAGTAGGGTCATCTCGATCACATGAGCCCATAAAATAATAATAATAAAGGGTCACAATGGCTGCCATAAAGTAAATAAATTCACTATAGCCTGAGGTGGAGAGTTTGGTATTCATTTACTCCTACTGTGTGGAAATCACTTTGAGCGGTGATTTTCAGGGTAAGAAGAAAATGAAAGCTTACTGGTTTTCAGAGGCTGGCACTGAGAAAACGAAGTCGGAGAAGCAGAAGTGAAATGAGATTTCAAGGAGGGTGATGAGTGAATTTGGTGGGTGAGACACATAAATAGAAGAACGCTAGAGGAAGTGAAGGGTTGTTCGTGGGCTGGGAAGAGCACCCTTCAGAAAAACATCAAGGCAGTCAGTTTTAAGATTGCAGAACAAAACACCGTTCTTTTTTTTTTTTTTTTTTTTTTTCAAAACACCGTTCTTGCGGGCAGCGGGAGATGCTGTAGGTTGATGAAAGGGGCAACAACATTAAAATAAGGAAGAAAAGATGAAAAGCTCAGGACGACAGAAATTGAGGTGCTCCAAGCTTACTGAGGGATCAGGAGAGGATGACCAAAAGAGGGACGAGAAGAGCAACCAGAATTGCAGGGAGGAGGAAAGCATGCATTTAGACGCCAGGAAACAAGGGAAAGAATATGCTTACGGTGGCCAATAGAGATGGCATGCAAATGACGATCACTACAGAGCCTGTTAGAAGACACACGCGTGTGCACATGCACACACACATACACACACACACACACACTCACACACACACGAGAGAGAGAGAGAGAGAGAGAGAGAGAGAGAGAGA
>OU015756.1:11850275-11867867 GCA_907169655.1 Acomys percivali
AGACAGAGACAGGGACAGAGAGACAGAGACAGAGACAGAGAGACAGAGAGATACAGAGAGACAGAGACACCTATTGTATAGTGGTCCATGGCACTTCTAGCAAGTTGGGTGACACGGGTAAATGAGAATAAATTGACTTGTGATTGACGTGAGGAAATGAAGACAACTTTATACAGTTTTGTTCGCATGTTTGATTTTACTCTGTTTGACTATAAGGCAAGGGAAAAGAGAAGAAACTGGAAGGCAGCACATGAGGTTACACAAGGCTATTTTTATATTAAATGGGAGAGATGTTTCAGGTTGCCTAAGGCACTTGGGAAGGTCAAACTAGTAAAGACATTAAGTGTAGGAGATAAAGATGTTTGCTATTTCTATAAGAAGGACTTTGAACAGTAGTAGTATCAGGATGAAGATGAGGCCCCAAAGCAAGGGAGTGGGAGTAATTCAAGTGGTAACAACAGAGGAAAGAAAAACCCACAATTGGCAGTCGGATGAGAGTATTTATATGGATCTACCAGGACTAGTGTAGATAATATCATAGACTTGGTGGCTCATTTTTCATGATACTGGAATTTCAAGGCTCAAGGCCCAGGACCAAGTTGGTGGCATATTTAGTTTGAGGCTTTCTCCTCTGCATGGTGGTTGTTACCTTGTGTCTTCATATGATCTTCTCCATGTGTATGCACATCATGATCCTATCTTAAGGACAGCAGTCATATTACCTTGGGTCTCACATATGTAGCACATATGTAGGATATGCTATTACTTATTTGTTTATTAATTCTTTGAGAGTATTTACAATGAGTTTTGATAGGTACACCTTTTCAATTTTCCCCAAATCTACCCACCCAACTTTGTATACCTTAAAAAACAAAACAAAACAAAAGCAAACAACAACAACAACAACAAAACCCTCAAGACCAATTTGTACTGTTCCAAATATTTTTGCCTGTGTGGTTTTCTACTGAAACATGGTTGACTTACCAGAGGCTACACTCTTAGAGAAAACTGACCCTTCCTTACCTAGCAGCTAACAATCACCAGTTGCACCATAGGCAGGAGTGGGACTGGATGCCATACTCCCATGTCCATGCTGGAAGACCTCACATTTACTATAATTATCTCTTCAAGGATAATAGCGTTTAGATGTACCAAGGGTTAGGACTTTAACATATGACTTTTCAGTGGCCACAACTCAGCCTCCACCAGCATCCTTAGGTGCTACTTTTCTACATCTTTAGTAGAAAGAAAAGTTATGTTCTGAGGGTGAGAAGACTAGAGTACAAACATTTTGAAGGGTTTTTTTTGTGGAAATTTTTGGAAATTTTCTGTTGGAGGCTGGGTTGTCATGGTATTGCCTCAGTATGATGACCCTTTAGTACAGGTGATTATGAATTAAAGCGTGGCTTTATCTAGTAGATATATGTACATGTGAGTGCAAGAAAAGGACTAATATCTGACCAGTGTTACTGAAGACAGAGGAACATAAACATACATGATAAGGAGGCAAATAAAGACTAAGATGCTGTCTGGTTTGAGGACAGCTTGGAGAGGCAGTGAGTCTGGAGACTCCGGTAAGGCAAAAGCGTGGATGAACATCAATAATTGATGGTGATAATTGATAGAAAGAGAGAGAGTTTCACAGGGAGGGAAGGTTTGACTTTAACATGTGGATGGAGAGCAGCTGTGGTATGATTTTCAGAGCAGATGACTTGAAGGTGTGAAGGCCAAAATGAAGCCAGGTCTCGCATGTAGAGAAGACACTGAGTCAAAGGTCAGGCTTCAGTGGGTGAAGGACAGTGGACAGGTTTTGTTGGCAGATGGCATCAAAGGAGAGAAGGAACAGCCAAGTAGCACGGACCTCCGAGGAAGAGGACTGAAGGTAAAGGCTAGAGTTCCATGCATGCTAGTCAAGGAGTCTACCACTGTCGCCCACACTTTGAGACTCACTGACGTCAACAATTGGTGAGCCACAATCACCATCCCTGGAGCAATTTTTAAACAGTGGAAATAGGACTTTCTTATTTCCTAGAAACCTACAAGAACATCGTGTTGGGTGGATTAGGGCCCAGGGGCCTCTGCTCAAACTATTGCACTAACCAAGGAGAATACAATAGTAAACATCAAACCCCTACTCAGATCTAGCCAATGGACAGGACATTCTCCACAGTTGAGTGGAGAGCAGGGACTGACTCTGACATGAATTCTGGTGCCCCATATTTGATCACCTCCCCTTGGTGGGGAGGCCTGGTGGCACTCAGAGAAAGAATAAGCAGGCTGGCAAGATGAGACTTGATACCATATGACCATATAGTGGGGGAGGAGGTCCCCCTCAGTTATACACCTGGGGAAGGGAATAGGGTGAAAGTGGGAAAGAGGGAGGAATGGGAGGATACAAGTGATGGAATAACAATTGAGTTGTAGTCTGAATAAATTAATTAAATAAAAAAGAAAAAAGCTGCAGAACAAGCAGGTAACTTATTTTGCTAACCCTACTATATGAGAATAGCTCTGAGACTGGCTGCACTATGAGTGTCTAGACATGGACAATGCTTCTTGTTGGCTACAGAAGCCCTATGTATTACTATCAGATGCCATTCTTCATATGGCATGGATGAAGATTTACAGATGTCCCTTTTTTTCCTGTTTATTCAAAGAGCAGAAATCTAGCCTTAATTGTTCTGTGAATCACGCACAGCTTATACACTTATAATTTTAGGACTGTATAATGCTTGTGAGAAATTATATGCCTTCAGAACAAAAGAACTGGACACTGACATTGGATCAGACCCAACAGGATTCATTCCTCTCAGCATGCTGGATGCTGACATCCTGTATCTTTCATGTTTCAGCACCAAGTGCTTCAATTGCTGTTCCTCATCAGAACAAGACAACTTCCAGGACACTTTCAAAGAAAGCTTCCAATCCCAATTGGTCTAGCATTTCAGACTGTCCCACCTAGGACTCTATTTAAGCCTGGAATTTCTCAGCATTTAGAAACTGGACAACAAATGCTATTACTAGCTTGTTTAGCCATTTCCCCAATTTTATTTGGGCCCCCACAAAGGCATTTTTCATCCCAAATCAGCTGGAAGAAACCTTAAGAGAACAACCCCCATTTCTTCTAAGGGTGGTCAGGTATATTTTTGGTTGCTTTCTTGGGCTATAGAGGGTTATTATCAGTGGGAGTTGGTTACAAATTATTATGGGTCTTATTTATAGAGAAAACAAAGTTAGATTCAACGATATCTCACTTTTCTTTTATCTTATATTCTTAGGTTTGGAGAAAGGGGTTGAAAAGAAAGAAGGGGAATATAGAAATATATAGGGAAGACAGAACAAAAAGTAGATTAGTGAATCTACTCCTCAACTTAATGCCTCAATTGTCACTCACAAGGTTGTTTTTTTAATTCCCAGGTATAACTCTTTGTATATAGATGCAAAGTACTTTTGATTCTAGATACAGTGGTATAGAATTCAAATGTAAGATTATTCTTCACACACATTAAATATATATATTTCTACTCTAACATGAGATATTGTACCCACATAACTCAATTATAATATAAGGTTTACTTCCAATATATTGAAAGTGCTATTGCAGGCTGTTTAATATAAACAAGTTATACAAGTTAATTGTTGTTCAAATCATGGTCATGTCAATACTAGTCTACCTCTATCACAAGAATATACATCTTAGGTGCAACAGATAGATATGATTATATAGAAAGATAAGGTAGGAGAGTTAGATAAGGTCTTCAAAAACCTCAGAGACATGCAGAATATGGCATTTAAAATGTTTTTATTATTTTAAAGATTCACTGATAATGAGACAGGTTAACTCCTGGTAACACCCAGCCTATCTCAAAGAGGATGATGAGCATCAAAGAACCTCCTTATGGAGATGGCTTCAAATGTGGCAAACAAGCCACTGGGCAAAATGTCCTCATTTCTACCACAGACAGAATTCTGCCTTAAAAAGGGCAAGCTTGGATGCAGGCAGAGTTGAAAGCCAAACTCTGCCAAGACAGGGCAAGTCCTCAATAGTTCCTACCTCGCAAATATGTCTGTTGGATATACTGGGCCAGAAGTCTGAAGAAGATGCTCCAACATAATAGAGAGTTTTGGGCGACTATTCAGGTAGCAAACTGTCTCTGTCATCTTCTCATTTGGAAAGCTACTAACCTGCACTCCAGGCATACGTAGGTAATCAAGTTTATTCCTTCTCAAGTCTCTGATGGAGTTAAAAACCAGGTAGCTTAGTTTTACAATGAAGCTTAGTTGTTTAGGGGTTAGAATGTTTTTAGGTCTAGATAGATGTTTTAAGTTGATAATGACAAGATGTGATGGAGATTGATTTACCTTCAGAATTTTAGATGCACCAAGATAGGAAAGATGTTTTCTTCAAGGCTGTTAAATACAAATAGCCAAAACCCTAAGAATGTAACATTTATATGATTCCTGATTGTGCCATGGTTCTTCTTACTATAGGTAGTTTATTGTATATATATATGTAATAACAAATGTATATGTGAAAAATAAAAAAATGTTTAATTAATAAAAAATCTCCCTGCCCTAAAGAAAATATATGCAGAAGCAATTAAAAACAGCCATTCCCTGGCTCGTGGAACATAAGGAAATACTTAGAAGTTGGCCATGAGGGAGAGGACTAAGTCCATAGAAGGACAAAGAAGTCCTTATGGAGATAAGGAAGCATGCAGGATGAGTGTTCTGGAATGCTTACCCACCCTTGGGCGTCATCTTACACAAAGTGAGGTAAGAAAGTCGGTGAATACCATAGTGAGCCCAGGGAGTGCGGATGAGAGATGCGTACACTACACTTTCTCACACCCATTCTGACAGCTTGTCTTTTTTTTTTTTTTGGATACAAACTGTACCTGGATCTAACTATAGTAATCCTGGGGACACAAGGACTAGTGATGGGACTTTGCTGTTGAAGACGTCTCAGTCTGATAATCAACTTCACCACTGTGATAAATGACAACTTTGTAGGGTCCACTGTGGGCACATAGGAGGAGAGGAGTCTGTGAGTCATGGGTTAAGGGTTTACAAATTATATATTTATCCCACCCCTTTTCTGAAATGGATTCATATCCATACAGGAGGGACTTCCTCTTATTATCCTAGAAAAGTGAGATTACTGTTAATGGATATCCCAATAGTCACACCACTGGCATAACAGCAGTGCCTAATCTAGTTTACTTCAATAGGATGAAATATTTTAGCTGTTAACATAGTGTCCTTCCCTCCAAAGGAATTTAGAGCTGAAGATAAGTTTCCTTCCTGACCTTGTTGGAGTCCTGTGGTTTGAATGGGAAATGTCCCCCATAGGCTTCCATTCCCTGATTGGTGGCACTGTCTGGGAAGGATGAGGAAAGATGGCTTACTAGAGTAAGTACATCAACGGGGTGGGCTTTGAGAGTAGACAGCTCCACGTCACTTCCAGGTCACATGCTCTGTGCCATGTTTGTGGTTGAGATGTGATCTCTCAGCTCTCTGTTCCTGCCTCCTTCATCCCTGCTGCCTGCTGCTATGTCTGCCCCCATGATGAGCCTTTATCTCTCTGAAGCCATCAGCCGAAACAAAATTTCTTCCCTAAGAAGCTTTGGTCATGGTATTTTTTTTTTTAAATCACAGGAACAGAGAAGTAGCTGGCACACACCTCTAGCTCATCTCCGAGATTCTTCAGAGGTATAGCTTGTGGAGTCAGAGATGACAGTCCTGTCACAAGAGGGTACTGGTCTGAGGTGAGGCCCAAGTTTCCTCGTGATCCCGAAGCTGTGTGTCCATAATACACACTTCGAGATGCACTTCTATGAACAGCCCCAAGGCTTTTCTGTACCAGACTTTCTCCTTCAATTCCATCATTAGCATAACTGTATCAAATGTCACAACTAGTTAAGATATTATCTGAGAAAGTGAACTATTTCTCTGCTTTCATTTTTCTCTCGTTGCCCAGCGTCCGTGGCCTGGTATAACTGACCACTCACATACTCTTCCAGCAATGACCAGCTTGAAGATGTTGCAGTGCTTGAGTTGAACTTTGAAGCTGAATAGGATTACAGTACAACAAGGGCTGGGAAGACGTGAGTGAAATTCTTTGCTGAGGAGAAGTGAGAAGACATGAGAATCAGAGCGTGACTGGTTCTCTACGACCCGAGAGCGGAAATAAGGGACGTGGAGGGAGTGCCTAGAAAGTTTGTGTACAAAAAAATGGATATTAATGAATTTCTAATTCCATACATGAGATGATTTTTTTAAATGGTGATAATAGAAATACCTTTTACATTGTAAATTAAAAAAAATAATGTGATGTGTGCGTGTTGTATGTGTCCTTTGTTGTCTATATGTGCACCACATGCATGTGCACTACATGCCATTGGAAGCTAGATTTTCTAGAGCTGGAGTTACAGGCAGTTGTGAGCTGCCTGAGGTAGGTACTGGGAAGCAGGTGTGGGTCATCTGTAAGAGCAGCAAGTGCTCTCATCTGATGAACAATCTCTCTAGGCCCCTGGGAAGGTCTTTTGGAAGTGACATATGTTACTGTTTGTGTACGTGTGCACGGTCCTGTGAATGACTTGGTATGTACTAAGCACACATCCCATCACTGAGCTATATCCTCCAGCCCTCAAACTCAAGGAAAACCTAAATCGAAAGCATCCTCATACAGAACTCTTCTCCTTTCTTGTTCCTAGACGTTGACCAAACAAAAGGTGGACAGAGGAGTTGGCTAAACACTTGTGGTCTTTATTACCAGCAAACACTAGACTGGAGTGTGCTATTTTTATAGGTGGGCTCCTCTTAGACCTCAGAGCTGAACCTGCCCAGTTAGTAATGGGCCACTCTGGGAATCCCAGATCCCTCTTCCTATGCTGTGTTATAATAACCTTCTCCCCACAGCATGGGGCTGGGATACTGTGAATGAGAAGCTTGGGAACAGGGGGACCAGGGACAAGTAAATGATGTCCACATGCTGTCCTTGAAAACAGAGGCAAGAAGAAGATACTGGACAAAGGACTTTAGCCCTTTCTTCCAAATTAACCAAGATCAGAGAAGGAAAATGAATAAGAAGACAGAAGAGTCTTGAGGTGGTCTGATGGCACCCACCCTCCTCTGCATCTCTGGGCTGGCCAAGTGCACTTTCCTATAATTGATGCTTTTTGGTGCATGTCCTATTCTTAGCTTATTAATATATTTTTACATATATGCCATGAAGACCAGTCCCTAATCCTGCGTTTTTGTTTCTTTGAGTTGTAGCCACCGTCTTCCCATAGTGTCCTACCAGGGGCAAGTGAGGTAAGCTCACTGGGATTTTTAATTTTTATTGTATTTATTTACTGGTTTGGGAGACAGAGTCTCTCTATGTAGTCCTTGCTGGCCTAGAACCTATTAAGTAGATCAGGTTGACTTTGAAATCACAGAGATCCTCCTGCTTCTGCCTCCTGAGTGCTAGGATTAAAAGTGAAGATGACTGCACTTACCTTTATTTTATTTTTTTTTTAAGATTATTTTAAATTTGTTCTGGGAAGTAATCTTTTATTTGATATTTTCCAAATTAAATGAGTAATTCTTAACAAAATCAAAACAACCAACTTTCAAGTTATTACATTCTTTTGTGTCTGTTGTGTGAATTCTGTCTCTGCCATTTCTTTATAAATACATTGTTTTTTTTTTCTTTTATCTGGGAAGTTCAGTGGGAGTGTTTGAAAATTAGTGTCCTTTACCACAAGATGTGAACCTGGGCCTATGGGGGCTCACAGAGACTGAGCCACCAACCAAAGACCATGCGTGGGCTGGACCTAGACCCCCTACACATACGTAGCTGGTGTCAGCATGGTCAACATGTGGGTCCATAGCAATGAGAGTAGGAGCTGTCTCTGACTCTGCTGCCTGCTTTTGAATCCCTTTCTCCTAGCTAGGCTGCCTCATCAGGCCTCAGTTGGAGAGGATGAGCTTAGTCTTGCTGCAACTTGAAGTGCCTCGGTGGGTTGGTACCCCTTGAGGGGTCTCCCCTTCTCTGAGGAGGAGAGGGGGTGATTGAGGAGGGAGTGTGAGGGGGGTGTGGCGGAGAGGAGGGGGAGGGGCTAGGATGAGGCTGTAAAGTGATTAAATAGAAAAAAGAAAAAAATAAAATTAGTGTCCTTTACCTTATGTCCATTTCTAAGTTGTAAGAAGTGATTCTGTTGAAGATGTTACCCATTTCAAAAAATGGCTATCTTTGCTTGGGTATCTTCTTGGTTTAGGCTTGTTGTGGTTGGATTCTCCTTTGCCTGCATTGATGAGGTGCATGACAGCCTGGCTGCTATTAGAGGATGCTCATGTGTGATGCTGACTCCCTGCCTGCTAGTTAACAAGCGGCTTTTGCAACCTTACAGGATTAACTTAAGGACTCAGGTTGATATACAGAGGAGTAGGAGGCTACAGTAGGTTATCTTCTTCCTGAGCTCCCACTGCACCTCTCCCCAACTGGCAGAACCCGAGAACGCTCATTCACCTCTTCCCAGCCTGATGCCACTTCTTGTCATTTTCCTCTATCTGAATGTCTCTCAAATGTATGTCTGCTGTGATGGCCGTCTGTGGTGGGGCCTGGGCAAATAAATGATGAGTATGGAGACCTTCCACATGGTGGGGAGAATTCCAGAAGAGAGGCGTTATGCAGAACAGGGCCTTTTCTCCTCCTCTGCTTTTCTGCAACTTGAGGACTCAGTATTCCAAGTGCCTTCCTAGATGATGGTTAGTGCTCACTGACATGTACTCTAGAAATATGTCCAGATAAATTTCTATTTTTGTACTCTTTAAAAGAAAGAAATGGTGAAGGAAGTGATCCTGAAGACTCACAATTTTTTTTTCAGAATTTTGAAATTCAGTGTAATACTCAGTGGGAATTTATTCTAATGTTCAACCTGCTTATGTCTACTTTGCTATCTCTTCCCCTCCCCCAAGGTTGGAGTATAGCTGGCCTAGTATGTATGAGGCAATGGATTTGACTGCCATCACCCTAAAACATGGGAAAAGGCAAGCAAATTATTCATCATTTCAAATGAGTTGCAAAGAAAATAAATCGAAAGCTGTCTTCCTAAATCTTCAGTAAAATTGACCCTTCAGTATGATCTACCTTAAAGTCTGTACTTCTTGACAGTCTATTGTGTATCCCAGTGGGTGACAATGGAATTGGTGGCTTTTAAAACTCAAGAGTGACTTGATCAAAGAAACGTTACAAAAACTAATCTGGCAACGATATGTTTAGATGAGCTGCAGAGCGAAGACTACACGCCATTGCCAAGCCTTCAGTTTAGCAGGTACAGAAACGTAGGGCACGCCCACACACACGTACATGTGCCTAGGTCTGTAGCGCTCACTCACTCCCTCCATATATCGAGATCACACTTTCTTAGCTAACTTTTTTACCCCGCAATTACATCTCTGCACTGAGTGGAGCCCTTGAGTAGATTCTATGAGCAGATATGTGTTACATGTGTATGACTCACAGTGGGATGCCACTGAGACTGTTTTTAGCATGGGGACATGTTGGTGCATTGGGAGTTTGCAGAACCTGTTAGAGGGGCAGAAGGTGAAGCATGTGACCAGAGGAGGCACACATGCATGTGACAACACATACGTGAGAAAGACAACGGGCAAAGGAGGCTGACCTGCTTTATAACCACCAAGCCAGCCACAGAGGCCAAACACTCCTCCAAGATGGTATTAACTCTTTCTGAAGATGGTGCTCTTATGACCACAAAGCATCCCAGTAGACTCCATCTTCTAAACATCTCAACATTGTTAAATCACAGACCAAGCCACCAGCACATGCACACGAACCTTCGGGGCCCTTGCAATTACTTTGTAATGTTGCCTTCAGATATGGCAAAAAGTCATTGGGTTTACTTTTTATGCCTATAATTATCTGGCTTATTTTTATGCCTATAATTGCTTTTGTTGCCTTGTACAGTTTTAGTGAAATGAAGATTCCAAAATTTTTGTTTATAGTTCCTTTTGAAAACTTGTGGGTAAATGTTGGGGATGTGAGCCTAGTTTTCAAACAATTTACGGTAGGACCTGATATTAGCGGTTCTCACAGTTGTGTAAACTGATGGCTAATTCTTTTCTGCCAGTGAATGCTCTGTGGGGTTTAGCACATGGTAGAAGTGGATGGGACATTTTCTAACATAAATGTGAGATGTTTTAGAAAAAAAATAAACTAGGTCTTGTTACATTGTCTGGGCTGGCCCTGAGCCTCTGTCTCAAATCATCTTCATATCTCAGCTTCCTGTATAGCTGGGAAGACAGGCGTGCACCACTGCACCAAGCTGAGTCTTTACTGTGTACCCTTTTGTGAAAAACTTTATTTATTTATTGTCTGGAGGAGACGGGCGTCCATGCCATGCTATTCATGCAGAAGTCCCATGGACTGAGCTCAGGTTTTCAAGGTAGGCAAGCGCCTCTACTCAGTAAGACTTCTCACTAGTAGTGGAGAAAAACAAGATTGTCTTTGGGAGATTTGTCTGTTTTCATGAGGAGTCCATGCATATGTTGATTTGTATTATTACGATACCTCAGTGTCAACTCTACACAATGATTTAAATCTAATTACTCATGAGTAACAGCCAAAATGTGTGCATTCTAGGATCCGAGCTTGAAGCATCCCCACTCCCTGCCCCCTTCTCTTCTTCCTATCGCTCATTTCTTGCCCTGGCGATTGAGTTCAGAGCTTTGCACACCTAGGCAAGGACTCAAACGAAGAGCTGCATCCCAGCTGCTTCCCTTTGCGTGCTTAGTGGTTACTAATTGTCTTCTAATCTATTCCGCTTTGGTATTATTACCCCTGTGTAAACTTTGATAGTGGTTTTCAAAATTAGCCCATTTTATCTAGGCCAGCAGTTCTCAACCTGTGGGTCACGATCTTCTTGGGGAAGGGGGGGGTCAAATGACCCTTTCACAAGGGTCACATATTGGCTATCTTGCATATCATATATTTACATTATAATTCATAACTATAGAAAATTACAGTTATAAAGTAGCAATGAAAATAATTTTATGCTTGGGGGATCACTGCAACATGAGGAATTGTATTAAAGGGTTATAGCATTGGGAAGGTTGAGAACCACTGATCTAGGGTATTAAATTTGGGAGCATAGTTTTTATAATATTCCTTTATGCCATGGTTTGGACATGTGTGTCTCCAAAACTTGTTTGTTGGTGGAAACATTAAGAGATGGGGGCATATGTAACCTTAGGTCACTGAAGACGTGCCTCTTCTTCTAAGTTGGCTTATTTCATGTTTGTCATAGTGGTAGAAAGCTGGCCAATACAAAAATCTGGCACTGAGATGGTAGGTAGGTAGGTATTCCACATTACTTCCAAAGTTCTATTACTGTCATTTTTATTGTGAGGTATTTCAAACAAAAATTCACTTGACATATTTTAGTATGCATTTCTAGGAAATTTGGCCATCTCATTAGATGTGCTAAGACAACCAACATTGTTATAGTTATAGCTTATCCACTATTATTTTTATCTTATGCCACTTTACCCAGATGTTTCAAAAATATTTTTAAACACTTGATTCATTCAAATAACAATATTAATGTTTTGCTCCATAACTTATTTTGAGGAAAAAATTACTTTTTTATGAAGAAAGCATTAAAAAAATAGATATGTGAGTCCTTGGTGTGGTAGTACATATCTGTGATCTCAGGACTCACTCAGAAGGTTGAGGCAGGAGGATGGCAAGTCTGAGGTCAGACTGTGTTGCCAGGGAAACCCTGTCTCCAACCACTAATCCCCTAAAAGGAAAACCAACACTTGAAAATACTCAAATTCTTAGGGGATTTTGTGCTGAAAGTCCTGACTACAAAGTGTGAACATTTCATACTTTAAATACTTCACAACCCCATCTACGTCCACTCCTCATGTGTCAGGACCAGACCCCATTGGGCTACCACAGCTACCTACGTCCACTCCTCATGTGTCAGGACCAGACCCCATTGGGCTACCACAGCTACCTACGTCCACTCCTCATGTGTCAGGACCAGACCCCATTGGGCTACCACAGCTACCTAAGGGCCCCCTAGAAAAATATCTGCCTGTGAAATGCTCAGGGTTGGACTCCACTGAGGGATAGAGGGGAAAAAAGGAGGAGGAGCCACATTAGACATTTCCTTCTCTTTCTTAGAAACCCTTTCCTCACAGCTACTTCTTCCGGCCGTCTGCTATCACATAGCATCTGAGAGTTGAAAAAAAAAAAAAAAGTCAAGAGCTCAAAATTTAAAAAACACATTTCCCCTCCAAGAATTTTCAGGACAGCTTGACTCTCTTATTTTCCTGTGTTCCCAAAATGAGCCAATGAGAGGGCACCCAGAAAACTGGCAGGGTTAAGGGCACGTTGAAAGTAATTAATGTTTCAACCAACTCAGATTTCTGATGTGGTTTCTAGGTTGAAAGTGTAATTTGGAAAATGTCTGACATGAGAGTAGTTCTAAAATTATACCTAATATAGACTAAACACTATCAAATTTATCAGAGGAAGTTTGACCTTCTAATGTAGGCACAACCTCAAGTAAACTAGCCATGAATCTTTGAGTGCTGCATGCAGCCCCAGTCCCATTATGATGAATTATTCATTGAAATCCCATCTGCATACTTAACTCTGAGCAGACATAAATGAAAACCTGGCTTGCTCCCATGGACCACGAGAGCTCTGTCCTGTTGGCTAGTGTCCTGTTCACTATTGGACAATGGATTTATCTTTAGCTCAAAAACGTCTCTGTAAAGTTTGCACAAATCATGCAAATCATGAGAGATGGCTGCCTTCTGTATGGACGGGTGTTGGACCAAGGTTGCATTCGTTTCTGAAATACCAAACCTAGTTGAAAGTAGAACTCTTAGGTAATACTTTAGGGAGTTGGCAAGTGGAGGCACTAAGTTACCAATTAATGACGGGGCCAGAATCACTTGCCTAAACAACAGACAAACCTCGTTAATGACCGTGTCTGAGCTTGCTTTCAAGATGCTCATTAGCAACATATTGGATCGCCTGAGATATTCTGAGTAGTGTTTTGCTATTATAAAATAAACCTTTAGACTCACTTTAACCAAGTGGTTTCACCATTGCAGCCACTGTGCGTGGCTCGGTGGCCTAGTTAACCACCAACATTGCCATCAGCCAGTTTCTTATTAAGGTTGCCACAGACTTCCAAATCATACTCTGTCTTCATGTGCCATGTGTGTATGAGTATTATGTATGAGTGTGCACACATGTGTGCACGCATACGAGTAAGCCTGAGGTTGATGTTAGGTGTTTCTTCCTTTCCACCTTACTTTTTGGAATAAGGGCTCTTATTGAACTTGGACCTTGATAACTCAGCTAAACTAGTTGGCCAGCAAGATCCAGAAAACCTCCTATCTACACTCCCCCAACATTGGGATTACAGGTGCGTTTCACTGTATTCAACTCTGCATAGGTGCTACAGTATCAAAACTTAGGTCCTCGTGGCAAGGACTTTACCAACTGAGATATGTCACTGCCCCACAACTGTATTTTTAGACATATACTTAGATGGCTCACATGCATTTATACCCCGAGACACATTGTATCTAGTCCATCAGAAGTGTGAGATCTGTGAGAACCAAAAGGGCATCCCAATTTGCAGGTAGGAAATGAGGATTAGAGTGGATGAAAAGCTTACCAGCTGTAGTGATATTTAATGAGAGTGGCTCCCATAGGCTCACATATTTGAATGCTTGGTCCACAGTTGGTGGAACTGTTTGGGAAGGATTAGGAGGTGTGGCTTTGTTGGAAGAGGTGCATCACTGGTGTCAGGCCTTGAGGCTTCAAAAGACTCATGCCTTTCCATTACCAGACACTCTTTCTCTTCCTTGAAGTTCTGTTCCAAGATGTGAGCTCTCAGCTCTTGTTCCATCACTATGCCTGCCTGCCTGATGCCATGCTCCCCACCATGATGATAATGGACTCTAGCCCTCTGAAACTGTAAACCTGGATACACTTTTTTCTTCTGTATGTTCCCTGGCCATGGTGTCTTACTACACCAGTAGAAAAGTAACTAGGACTCCCACTCACAAGTAAGCAGATCAGTGGCAGAAAGGGTCAGGTTGGACCCTGTCCCAAGCACCCACTGATGACTGCCCAGCAGGTCAGGTCATCTCCTGGATGTCTCAACATTGCTTTTCTTGAGGTAAATTCTATGTGCATTGCCAATCAATGGAGACTTCCCTGTCCCGATCCACTCTGGGCTACCCACAGTTGGTTTGACCTAAGATGGCTTTAAGCCTCTTGCTCTATAGAATGGACTCTTGTTGAGGCACACAGGATGGCAGGTATTTGGAGCTGAGTCAGCTCATGGACAGCACTGTAGGGAAAAAAAAACCATGAACTCCTGGGCCCCAGGAGAGGAGCTGCTTCTTGTGAGAACAGTTTTGCATTCCCTTCTGGTCCCTCCCTTACAGCTAACACTGTAAATTCGTTCTTGATAAAAATAGATGGCCCCCTTCAGAATTCCCAGGCATATACAAGTATATCCATTAATTCTTAAATTTCTGGTTGTCTGTGATGAATATTTTGCCTGCACTTATATCTGTGGTCCATTTGTATGCCTGGTGCCCATGGAGGCCAAAGAGGATATTGGATACTCTGGAATTAGAATCATGGATGGTTGTGAGTTGCCATGTGGTGCTGGGAATAGACCTTGTTTCCTTTGGGGAAGCAGCCAGTGCTCTTAACCACTGGGCCACCTCTCTATGTCCCAGTATAACCTTTAAAATGATATAATTTGGATCATGCCACAGACAATATTTTTTATCTTGTCTAATCATTTTTGTAAGCCATACACAAAGAGAGTTTCAGAGGAATAACACAGGGTTTTAGCAAAAATTACATAGCCCTACTAGTGGGATTGAGGCACACTCATAATTCAAAGCTTACATTTTTGCTTATGTCAGTGCTATGAATAATCTGTTCACACCAAGTAAGATAAATTAGGCCTTTAACATGTTCTCATGTCAGTATGTGTTTGCTGCCAAGTGGGTTTAGAATTGGCCAGGTTTCATCACCAAGTTAAAAAATAGCAAATCCTTCAGTTTCTAGAAGATTTTTTTCAGCACCACGAATAAGATGTTATGGATCATATCCTTGGAGATAAGATTTACAAATCAGTAGTATGGATCTGCCTAAATCTCCTTTACATCTACTAAAATTCCCAGTACTCTGAAAGAAAAGTAATTAATTTAATCAGTTTTCTATTGATGGACACTTAGAAGTTTCTAAATTTTGGTCATGCATATGTGTTTAGCATCTTTGTGTGATATTTTAATGTTGCTGTACAAATAGGAGAGAGTAATTAAAATGTATGAATAGAGCCAGTTTGTGAGAAAGGGTTTCTTATTTGCTCATTGTAGCTGACTTATACAATCACAGAGAGGCATTTATGAAGAGATTCTAAGTTTTAATAGTGGGGAATATCTTGATATCGTACTGGAACTTGGCTAAATAAGTGGCCATCTGGTGAGTCCCAGAGATCTGCCTTTCTCCACCTCTCTGGTGCTGGGATTATAAGTGTGCTCTACCCTGCCTGGCTTTTGTTTAATGTTAGCTTTTATGCGTTTATGTCAAATACTGATTCATCTCCTCGACCCAATGTCAGTGCTTTTCTGAATCGATTTCTTAGTCTATAAAACAGAGATATTGTAGAGGAATTTTAATCCAGAAACAAGGCTGCTCTGGGAAGGGATCACATCCAAAGACCTAGGTCTGTGTGATCTGGCTAGACTACAGATACGCCCTTAGAATACACCCTCAATCCCTCTGGCTGGAATATCTTTAATACATACCTTTAATCCCTAACAATTACATGTAATTGAGGGGCAGACAAAGTGATGGATCAAAGAAAGATTTGACAGAATGAGTCAGAGATAGGATATGCCCAACTCTCACTGCAGGGAGAGAGAGGGAGTGAGGGAGGGATGGAGAGATAGAGAGAGAGGCAGAGAGACATAGAGAGACAGAAAGAGACAGAGACTCAGAGACAGAGACAGAGTTGAATTAGTTACAGTTCAGTTGAATGCAGCTGAGTTCATGCAGTTCTATTCAGTTTGTGTGCAGTTCAGTTTGTGGAGTTCAGAGGCAGTTTTTCCAAGCAGAACAATTGAGTCAAAAGCTGAGAGAAGCCAATTTGAATCAGTCAGCTTGGAGAGGGGTTTGAGCCAGAACAGCTGAATTGAACAAGCCAGCCAACATTCAGAAAAAAAAAAAAAAAAACTAGAAAGGGTCAGCAGTAAGTCTTGGAGGCTGAAAACATTCTAGGCCTAGGTTAGATTGTACAAAGGCTAGAAGTTTACTAGATTAGGACTAGAGATAGTTAGTGTGACACTAAGACTGTTGAGAAAGTGGCTACATTTTGAATATAAATAAAAGGTAACTGTAATAAGAGTTGGTGATAGCATCCATTTGAGATGTGAGTGATCCTTCCTACTCTGGCGTCCTGCTTCACTCTCATCGATGTCCCAGCTCCCCCACGATGCCAGCACATCTCCCACCAGCTACCACCTCTCCTGTCACCGTGGGTTTGTTTAGATGAGGTTGGGCCCCACCTATGTACCGAGTCCCTGTCCCCTCCTTCTGCTCAGTCATATGCTCCAGCAACCTCTCTGCTTTCTTCCTGCAGATTTCATTTCTTCTTCTCTCTACTGAGTCATGCCCAGGAGCCAATAGAAAGCCAGTGGTTCTTCCATTTAAACAATTACAAGACCCATTGATTTTCTGGGACTCATATGTGGGGGTCAGATGACAAGTTTTGGGGGGTTGGTTCTTCCCACAACATTGTAGGTTCCAGGTCATCATTCTTGGCCCAGTGTGCATTTACGCACTGATCCGTCTTGCTAGCTTTCCTCCTACTTTTACCTTTATTTGCTTAAAATATTTATTTAATATTTATACATGCTTATAACGTACTTGGATCTAATACACCCCCATTTCTTCCTCTTCCCTCTCCCATCTCCCTGATTTTTCCCTCCCAACTTTATGTTCTCTTTCTGTCTCTGTCTTTCTGTTTATTCCTCTGGCCTTCCCTTCCTCACTTCCCCAGCTCTATAATTTAACACTACTGAATCCACTTAGTTCCTCATGAATGCACATGGGGGTAGGGCATCTACTGAAGCATGGGTAACCTCTTTGGGCCCACATCCCTGAAGAAGAAACTGCCCAATCCATGTTGGGATTTAACTTCCTCCTCTCTATTTTCAGTTTAGCAATAGGAATTGTTTTCTGTGACTGATACATACGTCGCTTGAATTTAACTTAACATAGACATTCTAAATTACCTTCTCCATCAGGATACTGCATTTTATCACCTTATTAATTCATGTGCATGATTAATGTTATTCTCTTTTTCCACATTTATACACATATAGCTCTGTGATATGTGTGCATACATGTATGCATGCTTGCATGAGCATGAATGTGTGTGAAGGCCACAGGTTGGAGTTGATTGCCTTCCTTTCTGCATTATTATTATTATTATTATTATTATTATTATTATTATTATTATTATTATTATT
>OU015756.1:11867877-11880815 GCA_907169655.1 Acomys percivali
TTATTATTATTATTATTATTATTATTATTATTATTATTATTATTATTTTTACTGAGACAGGCTCTCTCACTTGAACCCATAGCTCACCAGTTCAGCCAGTCTGCCTAGCCAGGTTCCCTGGGGTGACCCCTTCTCTTTGCCTCTTGAGTACTGAGATTATAGGAAGGGTAGCTCCAGTTTGGCTCACAATTGAGCGGCAAGTGCTTTACCAATTGAGCTGTTCCCAGCTCCCATTTGTTTTTTTTTCTTTTTTCTTTTTATTGATAATCTTGTAATAGGCAAGCAGAACCTATGCCTCCTGCTAAGCAGAGCTCACCTGAGGGGCAGGAGAGAGACTGATTCAGATGAGTTTTAGATAAGAGATAAAACCAAAGAGAATGCTTTAATCAAGTAACTGAAGGTACCCTGGGTAAATCAGAGCAGTAACTAACGAGTGGTAAAACTCTCAGAAAGGAAGCATTTCACATCCATTGCCACTTGCTCTATCCATGAGTCTTTCAGTCCTTCAGTGTGGTTCTCCTTCACCTCACTGGAGGTTATTTTGATTATTTCACTAGGCTTTTGCCCTCCATCTTTACATTAATATCATGCAATGTGGAAAATAGTCAACTTTAAAATCTCAGAGGTCTCAGGGTTGCTTTGCTGGCCATGGTTGGCTGGACCTGTCTCTTTGGAGCCAGTGGTGAGGAAACACAACATGATAGATGTGAGAGGCAGAGGATGCTTGTCCTATGGGATGACTGAGAAGTAAATAGAGGGAGGAAGGAGGGCAGGTACCAATAGCCCCTTGGAGTGTATGCCTTCCAATAACCCGAGACTTCCTTGTAGACACATCCTGTAGAGGTTTCCTTTACCTTCTAATATGTGTCATCATGAGGACTGATTTTTTTAAGACACAGATATTGGGGGAATATTCCAGCTTTGACCTATGACATGGACCCAGCCTTTACCTTCCCACATCTTCTGGCTAAAATGCACATTACAGGCCAGGCACGGTCATATTTCTGTATTCTGATGCTGAAGCTCCAGAGAGATTCTGACTGGCTTAGGTGTGGCCAGACACAAATTCTGTACCCAGCCATCAGGTGCTAGAGAGGCCCCTACATGTTCTACAAAGATGGCTGCATATATGGGCATCAGAACCTTAGAGGGACTTACTCTAGAAGGCCCCGAAATGTTGTCACAGAATATATATAGTTCCTCTCTACACACTGGCTAATTTTACACATGAAGCTCACAAATCAAGTTAATACAAAAATAGGCCTTTCAAATGACCTTGACTTCAACGTTTTAGAAACTAGGTTATGTCTGAATATAGAAATAAGCAAAGGCTGTGAAGTCGTGTTTGGAGATTTGGCTCAAAGAACAATCACTTTTTAAACTTAATAAGTAGCTCAGATCTTGACTTAGCTTTTTTTTTAAAAATTCATTTGATCTTGTCCTACCATTAGAAAAGGCCCAGCATGAGAGCTGTACACAACCCTGTAAGGTTCAAACATCCTACCTCTGTTGATGGGCACTAATTTGTGTAAGGAACATGTTGGAAAACTGGGTACAAGCAGCTGAGGTTCATAAATGTGCTAATGAACGGATTTTCTAATGTGCTTCCTTATATTCTTTTTAAAAGGTAAAGCAATTACATCCCATTTATGTATAATAGGCTCTCACCCTGCCTGCTTTGTAGCTGAAGATGACCTTGAACTTGTGATGGTTCCGCTTGCAACTCCTGATGCTGGGGTTGCATGAATTTTCCACTTCACTCAGTTTGGTGCAGTGTTGGGGAGTGAAGCAGGTCCTCATGCATTCTTCACAGATACTCACCAACTGAGCTGCATTCCCAGCCTCTTGTGTGTGTGTCTGTGTGTGTGTGTGTGTGTGTGTGTGTGTGTTCATCTGGGTGTACGTACACATGTGCATATGCATATGAAGGCTGGAGGTTGACTTTAGAGTCCTTCCTTCCCTCCCTCTTTTCTTCCTTCCTTTTAAACGATTATTTATTCTACTCTCATATATTATATCCTGACTATAGTTTCCCCTCCCTCCTCACTTCTCAGTCCTTACCCCCCCCTCCCCTCTTCTCCAGATCTACTCTGCCTCTGTTTCCCTTCAGAAAAGGACAGGCCTCCCAGGGATATCTACCAAACGTGGCATATCAAGTTGCAGTAAGACTAGGCACATCCTCTCATGTTGAGGCTGGACAAGTCAACCCTGTAGAAGGAAAAGGGTCCCAAGAGCAGGCAAAGGAGTCAGAGACAGTCCTGTTCCCATTGTTAGGAGTCCCTCAAAATACCAAGCTATATATCTATAAAGTATAAGCAGAAGTCAGACCTATACAAGCTCAGTGATTGTCACTTCAGCCTTTGTGAGCCCACACGAGCGAGCCCTGCTTAGCTGATTGCTTGGGTCATGTTCTTATAGTGCCTCAACCTCTCTGGTTCCTACAGTCCCTCTTCTCCCCCTTCTACGGGATTCACAAAGCTCCACCTGATGTTTGGCTGTGGGTCTCTGCCAGATGTGTTTCTCAGTTGTTCTCCACCTTAGTTTTTGAGACTGCGTCTCTCACTGAACCCAGAGCTTGTTGGAGCTTGTTGATTGGTTAGACTGGCTAGCCAGGGATCCTTCTGTGTCTCCCCTCCAGTGCTGAGATTATAGGTGTGTGCCTCTGCACCTAGCTTTTCACCTGAGTGCTGGAGGTCAAACTCAGGCCCGTATGGTTGTGTAGCCAACACTTTGCCAAGTGAGCCATCTTTCCATCTCTCCTTTAAAAATAATCAATACTTTTGTTGTTGTTGTTGTTGTTGTTGTTGTTGTTGTTGTTTGAGACAGGGTTTCTCTGTGTATCTTTGGCTGTCCTGGACTTGCATTGTAGACCAGGCTGGCCTCGAACTCACAGGGGTCCACCTGCCTCTGCCTCCCGAGTGCTGGGATTAAAGGCATGAGCCACCACCGCCCAGCAATACTTTTACTCAAAGTCTGAGGACAAATCTTAGTGGCTTTGTAACAGATTTTGGAGGACATCTTAGGATGTAGTCACCGCCTTAGGAGCAAAGATACCTACTTTGAAGGAACTGATGGTAGAAGATGTCAAAGTAACACTGTCCATTGTAAATGAGATGCTCCCTGAATTTGGGACTTGAGGGGGAAGTTCATGGGAAGTCTATGGGAACTCATTGATTCTGTGTACGTCTGCGGATATTCAGCGAGGCTCCAAGTGGTGGAATTGGGAAGAAGAGTTGGACAGGAAGGGGAGGTGTGTGAGCGGCCCTCAAACCCAATGAGTAGCTGTCAGTCATTGTCCCTCACAGACCTTGAGAGTATAATAGCTTGTACCTAATTTTGTCACTTCAACTTGTACTCAGTGTCAGTGAGCACTTATGGAGGGCCATTTGGGGGGGAAAGATCTGGAAAAATGTAGCTTCTATCTTGACTACATTAACTGTAGAATAGGCCAACACAAGGTCTAGCTTCAGGTAAAAGCTAAGGTAAACTGTGGGTGCTGTTTCAAAAAATGACACCATTCAGAGGGGAGCCTGAACCTACTGTTCACCACACGGGTGTCCTTGGCATTGGACTATTAGGGACTGACATCTGATTGGCTCCTGCTATTCTCATTGTTCTTCTGGCAGTGATGCTTGCCCAGCCTTTAACAGTGTCCTGCTATCTCCATCTGTTTAGTCTGGACATGGACAGGCTTGGCAGGCCGAAGACTTTGGCCAAGGCTAGGTTCTAGCTAATCCAGCATTTCCAGTAGGCATTCTGGGACTCCTTGAACTCACTTCCAGGGACACAGAACTTCCTTTGTGCTTCCCAAATTAAGTACATCAACTTCTCTGACATGAAACTATGGTGTTGTGATTGTTTGTTTTCCTTGTACACTTGTCCTGACCGCGGGGCTTCTCTACACTTGGATAAAAAACAATATAGATTTCAGCATTGTGAAGAGCCAAGGAAAATACATGGCTTGGAATTCTGGCCTCAGCAGAGCTGCTTTTTTACCAAGGTATCGTGGTAGATAAACGCAAGCACGCAGAAAATAAGCCAGCAAATGTTACAACACTGAGCCTGGCCCTACACCCGCCCTGTGTGCTAGCGATCAGAGGTGGGCTTAGTATTTCAATAACAGATAATAACAGCTGGTGTATTAGTTACTTTTCTGTTTCAGTGATCAAACAAGATGACCAACAACAGCTTACCAAAGAGTTTGCTTTAGCTTACGTTTCCAGAGGGACGAGTGTCCATCAAGGCGCGGAAAAAAGGCGACAAGGTGAAGGAATGCTGGCTAGCGGAGGAGGCTGAGAGAACACATCTTCAACTACGAGCTTGAAGCAGAGACAGGAAACTGAAAGCTCCATGATGATTTTAAGTCTAAGCCCGCCTCCCATGACGTACTTCCGCCTCCCATGACGTACTTCATCCAGCAAGACTGCACTTCCTAAACATCCCCAAACAGCACCATGTCTGAGACCATGAGGGGCATTGTTCATTCATATCACAACACTGGGGCGCGGTGTGTGTGTGTGTGTGTGTGTGTGTGTGTGTGTGTGTGTGTGTGTAGAATGGTATCCTGTTACCCACGCAAGAATCCTGCACCTTCCACATACATTTTTTTTCCAACACAATATTTTTACTGATTCTTTGGGAAATTCACATTATGCACCCTTATCAAACTCGTCAACTGTAAAAAGCAAGGAAACTACAGACACATATATTTAATTCAAGTAAGGCTAGGCTAGATTTGTATTCCATTACATTTGGCGCCGAGATTTTCTATGCATCATATAAGCCGTCTGAGCGGCGTCCTTAAACTGGGAAGAAAATCCCTACCTTGCTGGGTTGTTATTAGAATCACAGCACGCGCAGAACTTGGCGATGAGCAAATGGAAGCTCCCGTGGCATGGTTGAATTCCAAGGCTGGGCCCCTTACATCGCAACTATGAAAGCTTTAAAAAAAAAAAATTAAACATCAATAGACTTGTAAAGCAAGAGAAAGCTGACAGCTATTAGCCCTGGCAGGTCTCTTGATTGCACAAGCTTGTCTCTGTTGATGTTCAGGGGCTGAACAGGAAGGAACTGTCCTTGCTGGAACAGATCCAGAAGCAACACAAAGCCCCATTTTCTTAGAAATACTCATGACCTCACCTGAATTAATAAGCTGCTCTGAGGACTGAAGAAAGTAGAGGCTGAGGCCTAAGCATCCTTTTGTTATCAAAGATTCAAATCTTCTTTAAATTAACCTAAAAGAACCGTAAAGGAGACCTCAAGTTTCTCCAGTATCATGTGGTACCCAGTTTGGGCTCTCAATTTCCTTGGTGGCAGACGCAGGAATGTTACAGGCACGTCTCTGAGGACACAGCTGCTGACCCTACGATGGTCTGCGATTTGGGTAAGCTAAGGTAGCTGATACCCACAATGGTTTCCCTTTGGCCAATACTCCTCCCGGGGACATCAGTCTCCAGGTTTAACCTTTTGCCTTGTGTAGGTCTGTAAGCTCTTTGCCTTGGTGCTCTACGGCTTGAGAGAAAGGCAATCTTTATCTTCCTCCTTAGGCTCAATTTCTTAACCAATATAATTTATTACAACTTATTAACTGAGCATATATCACTTATAACCTGAATAACCAAAACAATAGGAAAAGAGGATTAAAGAACACAGTAACAAAACCTTAAGGATATCAGCTCCAAGGAGTGATTCTCCTGGCGTAATCGGCAGGATTTCTTCTACTGGAACCTGGAGTAACCAGAACCTGGAACCTCAGCCAGAGCCTGGAGCCTGGAGCCTTCCCTCAAGCGGTTCTCTCTAGGAGTGTCTAGAAGTGCAGTGCAGTGATGAACAGCCTAAACTATCCCAAGTCTCCAAAGGCCCCACCTCCAGTTTTCGGCTCATTTACATATCTCCTCCCAGAGTCTGTTCATGGGATCTTTTCAGCTGGCAACAATCAAGCTCCCATCCGAGGTGGTTGGTCTTCAAGTGGATTAACCTCACCTGTTCTCTCACAAGACTGTTCACCATCCCACACTTGGGAAATATGTTTATCTCTCCTTCATCTCTCTCTCTCTCACGCCCATCCCTTAGGCAGGGAGGCTAAGCCTGGACTGTTCTCCTCCATAGTTATGGCCTGTGGCTATGTGGTGAACAATGATAAACTTAACTCCCTATCTATTCTCCTGCTCACAGGATACCGTCCTTTCCCTGTCATCTCTGTTCTTACCTTAGACACCTCTGTTCGAACATTCTGAGAGGCTTAACAGGCTCATATATGCAGGCATCCGACCAAAATGAAGGGCACCAGCTCTGCATTGAACCATGGAGGCTCCTTTATTGACATAACAGGGGGACAATTGGGGAACAGAGCTTACACAACATTTAGACAGGAAATCAAAATTTAAACTACACAATAAACTTATGCCTGCATATGATAAGGTTAATATGTTTCCTGTGTCCTTTGTATCAGACCTTCTGGAAGGTCTCAAAATCTTCTGATTTTGAGACATTGTTTTACCTAACCTGCCAGCTGAGTTCTGAAGCCACCTTGAAGTTTCCCTGAGCCTTCAACATACTGTGCCAGAGTAGGCTGCCCTTTTTTTTTCTTGTTTTTCTCCTGTTAGCTCCAGATCCTGATAAAAACAAAATTACGGCTATATCTGAGAGTCAATAGTATGGTGTGTGTGTGTGTGTGTGTGTGTGTGTGGTGGTGGTGGTGAGTAAAACTTGATTCTCACTAATCAAGGCAACTTGTAGGTCCTGACTCAGCAATCAAGAAGCTTGGTCCTTGCTAACTAAGGCATGCCTGGGGCTGAGGAGAACTTGTTACTCCAACTCTCAGTAAGCTTTTGGGTCTTGGGTCTCATTAACCAAAGAAACTCCAGAATAGAGCATCAAGTGCTTTGATCATTCCCAGGCAACATGTGAACTCTGACCTTTAAAGGGAAACAGTTAACTTGTCCTATCTAATGTTCCCAGATAATCTCAGACTATTGTTAGAGAAAAATAACCAATAATTGACAATATAAGCTGCAACAGCATCATCCAGCTGGATCTGTTTTGCAAAAGATATAAAATGGTCCGATATCCTATCTCTAAGCTTTTCTTCCAAACTGATGCTACTGACCTTCTGCATGTTCAACAACCAAACTTGGAGGTCAGTGCTGATGCAGATGATGAAGGGATCTGACTCCAGGGACCTCAGGGACCTCAGGGACCTCAGGGACCTCGGGGACCCCAAATCTCCCAATGACTCCAGTTGCTTGACTAGACCAATTCCATGACAGGCTTCAGTTTTTCACTCTGCCTAACTAGGCCAAGTTTCTAACAATTCCTGAAAGAAAAAAAAAACCCACAAGTTATGGGCAGCTCATGGGCAGCTAATCAGCTAATAGAACAAAATGAATGGATACCATGTTTTAATTACTTCATGGCCTTGGTAAAGAACACAGCTGGCCTCATCCAATCAAATTAAAGGCCAACTCCTGAATAAGAGCCAAAACTTCAGTGACTCAAAAGTCCCCAATAACCAAACAAACAGCCAGTCCTGAATCCCCTCGTACACTCTGACTCAATTCTGTTGTCACAGATCCCTCCAACTGTCTATGAATTGAGCCTGCGAGCTCATTTCGAGGTCACCCTCCAGAGGAGAGAGACAACCCTAGCATGCTAGATTAAAAACACTCTTTGGTTTTGCATATTACCTTGGGGTCTTTCTTCAGCAGATCACACAAACCCTAACAATGAGAGGTCAAAGAGACCAAAAATGCTACCCTTACTTCCAGACCAACTATTTATTGAGGCATTTCTTAAAGGATCCTACAGCTAAAGTAAGTCACCCATCCTCTTGATCAGAGGCCATGGAAGCCTCATAGATTAGATGCTAACCTGTGTACATTCTGCAAAGAAGAGGGTCAGCACAGAGGAAAATGTCCTCAGGGCATCAAAGGAAATGACACGGTCAGCAAGATCACAGCAAATGGGAAAAACTGGGGCACTGGCTCGTTTTTGTGTATCAACTTGGCACACGCTAGAGTCACCAGAGAGGTGGGAACCCCAGCTGAGGAAATGCATCCATGAGGTCCTACTTTTTCTCTTTGGGGGAGGTCCTGGCTGGGACTATCCCAGGGCTGGTGGTCCTGGGCTCTATAAGAAAACAGGGTGAGGAAGCCATGGGGGAGCAAGCCAGTAAGCAGCATCCCTCCGTGGTCTCTGCATCAGCTCCTGCCTCCAGGTTTCCTGCCCTGTTTGAGTTCCTGTCCTGGCTTCCTTCAATGATGGACAGCAATGTGTAAGTGTAAGCCAAATAACCCTTTCCTCCCCAGCTTGCTTTTGGTCACTCATGTTTTCTTTGCAGCAATAGAAACACTCACAAAGACAACTGGTAAAAAGCTAAAGGAGCTGAGGGCTCCTCCAAAGCCCCAAGTAAGCCCTGAGGACCAGACCTTAAACTGTCCTTAACAATTTTTAAAGGGTTATTTTTGGCATTTTTTATGGTCTTAAACATCTAAAAGGAAAGTAATAATACAAAACAAAATAGCACCCCAAACACATTTTAAAAAAAGAAACAAGCAACAGACCCTTCAGGCCTCTTCATTAAACCTTGAGTGTGGGTACTGACAGTGATGGGCACACCCATCGCAACCGTCTCAACAGCTGTCAGATGAGAGGGTTCTTGTGTCTTTCCTAACCACAAACAAATCTTCTAATCCACTCATGCCTTTGATACCTTGCAAGATCTTCAAGATCAGGCCGAGGACACACCACTCACCATCGTCCCAGCTTTCAGATTGGGTCTTTGGATTTTCATGGTGGAGTGGGCCCTGACTATCCAGTTCTCACACATCCTTGTAGAAAGCTGCGATGTGCCGCGCCCCTAAGATGGCGCCGGCTTCCGCCTTCCACTATCCCGATGGTGAGCACTCTCTGAGATAAACAAGTCCTTATTTGGCTGCAAGGCGGTTGCAGTGATGATGATGGTCTGGTGTCGATCTGGCGTGATTCGACCGGACGAATGAGGAGTTGACACTTGGCGGATGCTCTTTGGCTCTTGGGATAGATATTAGCTTTAGCCCTGGGTGAGGACTGGGCCATTCCCTGCTAAGCGATACTGCTGTAACTTCACTCCTGAGTAAACTGCCTTGAGAAGGAACCTGGTTGTCTTGAGTCTTATTCCTGCTGGTCAGGAAGGGCACGGACACATCCTGTTTGCAGTCTGTCCACGCTCAGATGTTCCTCCAACAATCTCACTCTGTCTGGTCCTCTTGGTCATTCTCTATCACCTGAAAATCAGAAAGAGTGAAGACCCCCAAACCCTTCCACGCCCCAGTTCACCTGGAGGAAAGTAAGGATAACTTGATGCTCATTTCTTATAATTTCCTAAAATGTAGGGAGTGAGATGTTGAGAGTCTGGATAGGTACCAATTGGCTCGGAGGTCATCAGGAATTGACCTTTCCCCTTTGGACATCTTTAGATCCCACCTCCCATTTCCATGGCAACTCCAGAGAAGGAAGGCCTTCCTTAGGGTTTAAATCACCATTTGTAAAGGTGGAGATGCCTGAGTTTTGTGGAGGACAGTTGAGGAAAAGCTACCTTCTTCTCAAAAGAATAAAGTCTAAAGTCTATCTCCAGTCCTTAGTAGAGACATGATATTTTAAGCTATTCCATGATATATGATACACTATTGCCTCCTTCTTTTGAGAATGAATCCTGCTGGGCCTGTCAGTCACCTGATCAGCTGTCCACCCTCCATCCCTAAACCTTGAAAAGCTGGTTCATGGGAGCTGGAGCGATGGCTCATAGGTTAACAGCACTAGCTATTCTTCCAAAGGCCCTGAGTTCAACTCCCAGCAACCACATGGTAGCTTACAACTATTTAGAAGAAGATCTGGTGCCCTCTTCTGGCCTGCTGGCCTGCTGGCCTGCTGGCCGGCTAGCCACATGCAGTACAGAATACTGTATAAATAATAAATAAATCTTTAAAGCAGAAAAAAAGAAAAGCTGGTTCACTAGGTATACTGGAGGGGAAGGAAAATGATTCCCTTAAAGAGATAGTGTATCTTTCCATTCTACCTTTTTAGTTTGTCTGTCTGCTTTGCTGTTGACTTCTAAGACGGATTCTCTCTGTAACCCTGGCTGTCCTGAAACTCACTCCGTAGACCAGGCTGGCCTCCAACTCACAGAGATCCACCTGCCTCTGCCTCCCAAGCACTGGGATTACAGGCACGTACCACCACCACCCAGTGAGATAGAGTGCTTTTCCTTCCCAGAAGCCTCTTGGTCAGTGTAGCTGCTTGTAGCTCCCTGCAGAGCTTCTCTCAGAGGATGCTGCAAGGCCCTGGCATGCAGCTTACTAACTTCCCAAAGTCCTAAGTCAGAAAAGCAGAGCCTTTCTCTTCTCCTTCTCTAGCTCATCTTTCAGATACCGTCCAAAGCCTAGGCGTGCTTTCCTGGAGTCTGTGGGCTTTCCCTGTCTTTGACTTTGAAGACCCCACCCCCACCCCTACTCCCCCACCCTCCATCCCCCCATCCCCCCATCCCTCCATCTCCCTCACCCCCCTTTCCCCCAGCCCTCCATGCCCCCACCCCACCCTTCATCCCACCCCCATCCTCCCACCCCACCCCCACACCCCTTGTGTTCTGCAGCCACTTGTCTGCCCTGTGGCTGTTTATTGACCTCTGCCCTATGGCTGTTTACAGACCTCTGTTAGTGAGCCTAAGTGCCTGTTCCCTTCCTCGGCTTCATCTCTCTCTTCTTGGTTTCTGCCAAGAATAACAGTTTGCCCTCCCTGTTGCTTCTCTCTAAAACTCTAATAGAAACTATTCTCAAGCTCTCTTTGGAGTCTATTTTAAAATGATTTTATTAACAAGACCAACCCCCCTCCCCCCACCCCTCCGAAAGGCATGGCTGATTTCCCTGGTAACATTTTCTTTGATAAAATCTCATCCAGAATCATAGTGGTTCTCTGTGCACTAAGAATGGCCCAACAGATGGGTCCCTGATGGCTTTACAACATGGCTGTCCATACCCAGGATGGTCACTGTAGAACTTCTTACCAGGCACTTACTGCAAGCATTACTCTTTGAATCTCTGCCACTTGCAGTTGAACACAATTCCAAAATAAATAAATTTGTCGTGATGACTAAATATTATTATTTCATAAAGATGTTAATTCAGGGGCTGGAGAAATGGCTTATCAGTTAAGAATACATTCTGCCCTTACAGAGGATCAGAATTTGGTTCCCAGCACACACACGATGGCTCACAACCAACCACAATTCCAGCCTGACAAGAGTCCTATGCCCCCCACCCCCTTCTAACCTCCCAGGATACCCGGCATGCATGTGGTGAACATTATGTACATGCAAGCAAAAACACTTCCATGTGAAATAAAATGAGTAAATATAAAAAGGAAAACTGAACTCAGTCTTGGTACGTTACATCTCAGTCTCGCTAAATACTGGCTGTCTCGTGCTGGTGCTGGTGTTACTAGAGAAACCTCCTTCATTTTCTCATAACTCAGAACTCAGAGTTAGGGATGCTGTGTTAACCCCAGAAAGCCAAGCGTGCTTGGGGTAGCTTCCTTTGTGCCAAAGCTCTGGGCAGAGGCTTAAACCTTGTTCACCGCGTTCTAACAGGGCCAGTCTAGGGTATACGGTTGTTATCCATAGAAATACGACTTGCGAAAAGCAAAAGAGTACTTGCACTGCCTTTAAGAAGTCTCCCTCCAAGGCTGGAGCTAGAGAATCTCAAATTTAAGGCCTAGGCAGGCTGTAGAATGAACCCAAGGCTAGGCTGGGTAACTTAGTGGACCTGTTCTTAAAATAAAAAGTGAAGAAGAGGTCATGGGTTTAGATAGAGATGGAATTCTTCTTTAGGTTGCCTGAGGGTCTACGTGCAATCCCCAGTACCACAAAAAAAAAAAAAGAAAAAAAAAAAAAAAAAGAAAGAAAGAAAGAAAGAAAGAAAGAAAAGAAAAAGAAAAAGAGCTAAAATAACCACAATGAACGAACAAAGATCTCCCCTTCCCTTAAGGTTCTTTAATAACAACCTCCGTACTCATGATCTACGCCTATTTTCCTCTTCAAAATTCCACAGTGAATTAATATTACAACATTCTCATTTCTGGTCTTCAGACAAGGTCCTGCTTACATGATTTGTTTTTCCATATCTGTTGATGCATTTGCTGACAGAATCAATGAAAGTCATCAAGGTAAGTGGCAGGGTGCTTTTCTCTCTCCCCTCTGAATCACATCCTGGTGTACTTGTCAGACTTCAGAGATATAATGGAAGACGGTGTAAACACACCCTGGATGACAGGGCTCTAGAGACTGAAAGGTCTGGATATGAAAGGTAAAGGTCGAAAGTACTTTGGGCTCAGAGTGGATGAAGATATTTTAATAACATCGACAGCAGCTGGAAATGAATCAATAGAAGCAGACACAACGTCAGGGAGTTTCAGGGCGCAGCATCCGTCTTAGTGTACAAATGGGTGAGAGTAATAGCATTCACACGCAAGTCCCTATTTGTCCATGCCTCTGCCACCACCTTTGCTTTCCAGCTCTTACCTGCACTATGGCATCAGTGTCTTGATCTCATAATTTAGACCATGTCGGATATTTTAATTGATTATCTGTTATCTTTAAGGTGAAACTGACAGCACTTAGCTTGACATCAAGGTGTCACAGTATGGCGTTCATAGATTTTTTTTTGTGTGTGTGAGAATTATACAAGATAAGACAAATTGATTGATTCATGTCTTCAGTAGGTTTATTAACGTCTAGTTGGTCTGTTCCTTGTGCTAAACTTTGAGTATAAAAATGGAGATCACGAGCTTTACCCTCAAAGAAGAATCCGCTCCTTAGAGGAGGAGAGACAGCTACACAAAGCCCACTCACAGAACAACGCGGTGAGGTGTAACAATGTGGTGAGGTGTAACAATGCGGTGAGGTGTAA
>OU015756.1:11880825-11898861 GCA_907169655.1 Acomys percivali
GTGAGGTGTAACAGAAGCCACCGGAGGAAGATGAGGTAAGAATAAGAGCCCTACCACCAAGGGTATCGAAATAAGGGCATTCCCCCACCCCCACCCCAGAAGAATCCTCCTTGGGCCTTCTTTCTTCCTATTATTGGGTCTCAAGAAATGCCAGTTTCTATTATTAACCTTTTATATAGAACCTACATATTAAAAAATTGATACCTGGACTGTGGATGGCGAATTGTACGGCCGACCTCCAATCTCCTCCCCTCCAAGCGTATTTCTCAGTGAAACATATTGAGTGAAGGAACTCTAAAAATACATTTCTTTTCTTAAAAAATAAAAAATAAAAAGCTTGTTCTTTGAGAATTTCATAGACACATGACTCTCTGGTCCTACTCACCGTGCTCCCCAGTCTTATCTCCTTTCCCTCATCACTATCTCCCCTCAACAGGTCACCCCCACGCAGTTGTAGCACTTTTCTGTGTGTCTTTGTTGTTGTTGTTGTTGTTGTTGTTGTTGTTGTTGTTGTTGTTGTTGTTTTGTTGTTTGTAACCCACTGATTTTTAGCCAGAGTCTCCCAGGGTGTGAAGCCACCCACTGGATAGTAACTGGATGGGTAACTCACCAATGGTCACACCACTGAAGGTGACTTCCCTCTCGTCTGGCAGCCATTAACTGCCAGCACCTCTTCAGAGAGAGGCTAAGACCCATGAATCCTCCCAGCAGCCGTGGTTGAAATGTTGACAGGTACAGTCATGGGCAGGCCTTGTGAGAGTTTGTGGCTATGCCATGCCCAGAAGACAGTGTTCTATTGCCCTTCCTCCCATCTCCTGATTCTTACCTCTGTATTATCCTTCTTCCTGAATGTTCTTCAAGCCTTGAAAAGGATGATCTGGATGTTATCCCGAGAGCTGAGCACTCACCAATCATTTATTCTCAGCACCTTGGCCAGTCATGAGTTTGTATTCCTTATCTTTTGTTGCAGAAACAAAGCTTTTTTTTTTTGTTTCTGAGGGCAGAACTACTCCATTGGCATAAACATAAGTATTTAGAAGGCAGTTTTTCAGCATGTCAAAACACAAGCAGTAGGTTCAATCCTGGGGCATTTGACAGCTTCATGTTGGCATGAACTGAATTTTTTTGAGCACGGGTGGGGGGGGGCACGGCGATAAAAATCGATACCTTTGGTAAAGATTCTATAGGCCTGATTGGAGTTTGGGGATGGTGGGAAGTTGGAAAGTTGCAGATGCAGACCTAAATAATGGGTTATCTTAGGTCCCTTGGTAACCTCGTGCAAACCACTGGGTCTGATCTAATGTCTTTGTGATCATCAATCACATGAAACCCTTTGGGATGTGTTAACTGACCACAAGCTTCCATCAACCCAAATGCTAAGAAGGTCATGAGATCGTAACTGAAACCCAAAGCTGGGGACAACCTTGTTTTCTGTGCAACCTGATGTTTCCACCAATGATTTTGAAAAGTGCTTTCATTCATGATTTTCTTTTGTTCTGTCATTACAAATGCTTCACGAAATGGTCACACAATCGAACATGGTATTTGGGGCAACCTGAATATGTGTTCCATCAAGGCTTGCTCATATGTGGCTCCCGTATACATAATCTCCCTTCAAGGTGAGTTCTGTGTTTTTGTATTGACACCAGCTTTTTAAAATTAAAATGCCTATGAAATAGAACATTATCTCCAACAGTTTAAAGCTCTCTGTGATACATTTAAATTAATGAAAACAGTCCAAAGACCTAGTCACCCTCACCTGAATTTATATATGCTATCTTATTTTTCAAAGTCACTAGCACATGGGCCCCCTCCTCCGCTTCCCATTTTCTTTCCTGTAGTGAGCTGGGCAGCTATCAGTCATCAGTGGATTTCCTTTAGAAGAGAGATCACCTGTTGGTCCTTGAGGATATTCATTTGGTACTGGTTTTCTTATTATATACGTATTTTTTCCTCTATATTATTCCTATGTCAGATCTAAGCTCTGAAAATCAATTTTTTTGTCTTGTGGTTTGGATAGCTGCAAGTTCTTTCTTCAACTGTCATTTCAGTACAAGCTGATTCATCTTGTTCTCAGATGTTATGCAAAACAGATCAGCCTTTTAAATTGCCTGATCCAAAGCTTATTTGCCATGCATTTTTTGTCTTTTGATCCATCCCTGCATTGTTATTTCTCAGTATGAGAAAGATCCAGGACCTGCCCAATGGCCCAGTGAGTAAAGGTGCATGCCACCAAATCTAATAATAGAAGTGTGTACTTTGGGGTAGAAGGAGAGAACCAAGTTATGCAAACAAACAAACAAACAAACAAAAACAAATGAATAAGTATTATCTTAAAAATTCTTTAAAGATAAAATGAAAGCTGTCAATGAAGGGAACATAAATTCAAAGATACCCAGCCTTGCAAAAGCCCTGAATCCCTGAAAGCAAGCATGTCACAAGGCTGATGCTTTTCTAAGCGACATGCATCACAAGAGCACTAGCATTCCTCACCTTTTCTTCATACTTAGTCCTAATAGAAGATTGAATGAGGTTTATCTTTGAAGCAATGAATGGCTTCTTCACCTATTGTAACTTGATCACTTACATGCGGTGGCATTTCAGTATCATATATAACTTTCCTTCTCAACATTTTTTGCAGTTTTAATTTTATACGTTCTTATAAACATTTAACATATTGTTTTTCCATTGAGTCATGGAGCAGTCATGTACACTTGTAATCTCAGGACTCAGGAGGATAAGAAATGAGGATCAAGAATTCAAAGCCAATCTGGGCCACACAGTGAGGCCCTTTCTCAGAAGTAAGAGGAAAAGGCAGTATGTCTAAGTAGCTGTCTCATCTTTGTATTCATAGAACTTAGGCCAGTGCCTGGTGTACAGTAGCGAATAGTATTTACTTGATGAATTTTACCTTGCTTAAATGTATTGTGAGAGCTGCTCCTCCTCTTCTTCCTCTTCCTCTTCAGCCTCTCCTCTTCCTTGACTTCTTCTTCCTCCTCCTCTTCCTCCTCCTCTTCCTCCTCCTCTTCCTCCTCCTCCTCCTTTTATTTTTTGGCTGTGGAATTGTCCTCAAAGCCAATTCACAATAAAAATCAGATTTCTGGGCTGGCTTTAAGGAGCATATGGGTGTTCTTTACTGAGTTGCTTGTGTTCTTTCCTCTTTCACACACCTACCCACCCACATACACACATACACACACACACACGCATGCACACACATGCACAGACATGCTCAGGTACTTGTACCCCTCCTCTGCAACTTCCCCCAATACACACAAAGCACTGGGAGGCAAAAGTAGGAGTTTGAGGCAGCTTGGGCTACATAGCACATTTAATGCTAACCTGGGCTACCTGAGACCTTGTGACACACACACACACACACACACACACACACACACACACACACACCTAAAATATAAATAAATAAATAAATAAATAAATAAATAAATAAATAATAAAAATATAAAAGCTTCAAGAGCATACTATAAAGTCAGGAAACTTGTAACAGCCCAGATATAGCCCCTTAAAGCGACAGAGCAGAACATTCAGTCACCCAGGGCTGTATGAGCTTCTTTCATTTACCCTAAAACCATGCAGTATGTTAGTGTCTAAATGGATGGTGATCTGGAGTGGGGATGGCGGTGATGTTGACAGCAATGAGCATGTCACAGGTTGTACACCTGTTCTTGGCTTGGGGAGTCACCCTTTAACCAAGTGCAGATTACCCAGCCCTCTTGAGCTCTCTTCCCTTACAGCCATCAAAACACCTTGAGCAACATTGCCAGAAGTGTCCCACACCAGAGAGTCGTCTGTCCCTGAAGTTCACTGTAAATTGTGCCGTATTGCCCAGATTCCTACATCCCTGACTTAGTCTCATATGTAATTTCTTTGTTCCAATAATTTCAATTCATTTCAACATCTCCGTCATTATTGTTAGAGACTGAAATGACCTGGGGGTCTAAGAAACCGAGAATGCCCCTTGTGACCTGTGGTTTCAGAGGTTCCTTTTCTTATGTCATCTTCCTCTTTTCAAGGGGGATGTTTGGGGAATCTTCCACCTAGTAAACTGAACTTCCTTGTAGGAATGATCACAGTGCGGGGTGCCGTCTCTATGAAGGGTCAGGAGACACTTGATGGCCAGGGAAAATAGCTGTGGAGGAGACCCAGATGGCAGCTGTGCAGTGAAGGATGCTTGAAGTCATCTGTCACACATCATGGGAAATGCTTCAGCAAGTACATCTTCTGTTCACTGCTTGCTGAGCCCTATAGACGACTGGTGGGAAGCTGAGCCCTATCACAAGCATTAGAAAAACAATAGTTTCTGCCACCACCACCTGAAGCCTATCAACCGTGATGAAAAGCTGTGTTCTTCATAAATGTTATTTAGGAAATTATGTGAAATTTGTTTTCCTAAGAAATACTTCTGAAGGAGAGAGCAGGGAAAGGAGGAGGGGAATAGGAGGGATACAAAGAAGGGAGGAAGGAAGGAAGGAAGGAAGGGAGGAAGGAAGGAAGGAAGGAAGGAAGGAAGGAAGGAAGGAAGGATGGATGGAAGGAAGACATGGCATCAAACAGGTGCCCCTGACATCTAAAGCAGAGCTGATTTTCTGTTCTCGGTTCCTGAGCTGATTGATCCTGATGATGGCCAATACATTTAGTGGCACAGTGCTGTGGTCTAAGTATCTTGTTGGCTTACCCAAGCTCTCCATTTCTTGCCTCTCATTACTTTTTGTATGCTTGCTTCATTGATTGTAAACATTTCAAGAGAGGAAGGAGAAGGGAAGGAGGTGGAGGTGAACATCAAAAAGTCTCTCATCTCCTCCCTTGTCAGTAGCACTTACGAAACTCTGAGAGAAAGGATGTGATAATGAGCCACTTTACTGAAGTTCTCAGTGACAGCCGAGGGCTGGACCAGGAGTGGGTAGAAGTGTGAAAGCCTGATGACCTCAGTACAAATCTCAAAGACATAGGGATATTATTTTGCCCCAGTGCTGCGGATGACTGCTAACTAATGCATCACAATTCAACATTACCAACATAGTTTGGTATTTGATTATTTTAACACAAAATATTACTGTTCTGGGCTTCCTTATAACTAAGCTATTGACGTTTGCTAGGAAGCTCATTCCAAGAGGTACCAAATGTCAGGATGGTAGGCTATGAGTAATTATTGGCAATAATATTTGGACACATTGGTCTGACACTCTGTCACTTACTGAGAAAGGCTTCCTTTTATTAGGTCTGTGTGTCCCAGCAACACTTTTGTGACATCTGAGAACACTTCCTGTTATTTCAGTCGATTATACAATCCTGCAAAATTGAGTCCAAAACCAGTTTTGATTTTGTTTTTGTTTTTTTGAGACAGGGTCTCTCTGTGTAGCCCTGGATGTCCTGGACTCACTTTGTAGACCAGGCTGGCCTTGAACTCACATCGATCTACCTGCCTCTGCCTCCCAAGTGCTGGGATTAAAGGCGTGCGCCACCACGCCCGGCCCTCAAAACCAGTTTTGAATTAACCTTATCTATATAAACATACCCTGTCTCATACAGCATTTCCCTCCTACCTCCTCTTTGGCAAGAGAAAAATGAAAGAATGCTGTCTTTCTATGAACTCAGTTTTAATTTTTCCTTCATGGGAACCATGAACTGAAGACTTATAATAATGTCCCTATGGATAGACATACTGTTCTTATGGATGAAGTCCAGGACTGAATTAGTAATGAAAACTATCCTGAACCTGGCTCTAAGTTAATAGCTATAAGGAGTGGCTGTGGAATTTTAACCTAGTTTCTACAACAAAAGTATTTTTTCTGGTGTACTGTGCTCATGTTGAACTCCTTAAGTTTAGTGATTAACAGATCCATATCTACAGCCTAGAGATGGAAACTCATAGTGAAAGACGTGGATTTTAGCTAGCTAGTTAGAAAAATTACGTGACCTCTCTGGGGTTCAAGCACTTCGTCTATAGCTAAAGAGGAACAGTTGACATTTATGGACTTCTTACCTTCTGGCAGGCATCCATAATCACATTATATTAATTACCTCAATTACTTTCATAACACCTATACCTGTGTCATACCTGTAATTAAAGTGTGTGTGTGTGTGTGTGTGTGTGTGTGTGTGTGTGTGTATGTGTGTGTGTGTGTAAAATAAGGCTGAGAGCTGAGTAATTTGGGCAACTTCTCTGCTAAATTGTGGGCTTGTGATTTGAAGGCAGACTCTCTGACTCTAGGCTGTGGCCTGTACTCTTGATGTTGCCCTCTTGAGTTTCCTGTAGGTCAGGCATAGATATAGCCCCTTCAGTCCCATGCTCCTCCAGGGATGAGAATAGCACCTGAGTCCCTGGCCAACCTCTGTCACACTCATATATATATCCTGTGCAGTCATGAGAGACATAGCATAAACAGTAGCTAGAATAATCCAAGGAAACACCACAGCTGAGAGAAACCAAGGGCAGGTTAATAAGGAGTCACGTGGTGCCAGGGGTGGGGTCTTAAAATAGGAAAGAACATCAGAATTAAGCCAAGGAAACCCAAATAGATCATGGCCTTTACCTACTTGTAATGTACTGGACTAGCTTGATTAAGAGGACAAATGGGCCACATTAAGGATGCTCACACTAGAGGAAAAGGCTCACACTGGGTGCCTGGGAACTCTCTGGCTTGTCTTTGTAACTTTTTCTGAAAACATAACACTATTCTAAAATTTAAAAGTTTGTTTAATAATCCTTTTCCTCCATCCAAATCCTCCCATTTACCTTCCCTGCTTTCTTTCACATCCATCGCCTTTTTTTTTTAAATTAGTAATTGTTACATGTAAATATATATTTTAATTCCTAGAATCAACCTGCTCAGTTTGTATGATGTTTCTTGTGTTATGCTTTCAGGGATGTCTTGACTTGGTATTTGATACTCAGTGAGTGCCTGTTCCCTGGGAAGACTGTTTCTCCCACTTTCGGCATTCCTTAGAACCTGTAGTTCTTTGTGTAGGAGTGAGGTCTCTTGGGCTTTTCCTTGTTCACTTTAGCATGTCTATTGTTGCTGTTCTTGTTCAACTTATGCTTACACAGTCATGTTGGTTAGGCTTTCCAGGTGTGGCTTCTGAAATTGTATTATAACCTCCAAAATAAAATTTAAAAAATTATGTAAGCCATTTTGATTTTTTTTTCTTTCTTTCACTGTGTCACTATCACCTTCTCAGGGACACTTTGGGGTATATTCTTTTGGCTGTTACAGCATGGTCTGGTGCTTTGTATTTGATTGTTAATTCTTTTATGAGCAGACTCTCATGTACCCAAAATGATACTGTGTAGTCTTGCCTCCAAATTATCCCTGATTGGCTGAATAAATGCCTACACCTGGGCAGGGCTGAAGTGAGGTAGGTGTGGCCAAGGTTTGAGGGCTTGGAGGACTGGAGGATCACGGGAAAGAGAGATTGACAGGGAGAGAGAGAGAGAGAGAGAGAGAGAGAGAGAGAGAGAGAGAGAGAGACAGAGAGAGAGAGAGAGACAGAGACAGAGACAGAGACAGACAGACAGAGACAGACAGACAGAGACAGACAGACAGAGACAGAGACAAGAAGAAGGAGAAGAAGAAGAAGAAGAAGAAGAAGAAGAAGAAGAAGAAGAAGAAGAAGAAGAAGAAGAAGAAGAAGAAGAAGTAGACTTGCCATGGGGTAGCACAAACAAATAGCCCATGGCCAAGAGGAGTCTTCCCCCAGGATCAGTGATGCAGGAAAGCATCCTAGATGAGATGCAAGGATTTATGGGATATTGGTTGGGAAGCAGCCCAGCCAGGAATTCTTAGAGCAGTTGGCATGGGGTATGGGGCTGGAAGGTTAAAGACAGCTTGGGGGGGGGTAGTTTCTGCCTAGCTCCAGTGTATATGCATATTAAAAATTTAACAGGTGTCTGTGCCTTTTATTGATATAATAGTGGGCTAAATAATTAACTGCCAAAATAATTATATCTATGGACTAATCTTTAACATTAACAAGCAATATTTTCTACAGTACTTGGCTTTGACCTAAACAGATGTAAAGAACTTGACTAATACTGACAAATGGTAAACACAGTGGCAAAATAATTCTGGGAGAATCCTTGTTCAGAAGTTGAGGAAGTATCATGGTTTCTTGTTACTTGTTCTTAACAGTGTTGGCTGCCAACCCAGTGAGATTATAGACCGCTTGTCAGTATGAACACTGGAGAGTTAGGGATAGCAATAGCAGTGTATAACTCAGCAAGGGCAGCATAAAGCATAGTTTTACAGGCGATCAAAAGAGCCTTGCAGAGCTAGTGTTTTTTTTTTTTTTTTTTTAACACTAACAAGCTGTAAAACTGCAGCCCATGGGAGTATGTGTTAAGGGTGAAGTCAAAACTACAGGAACAGGAATAAGCAACAGCCCATCTGCCACAAGAACAAAAGCATACCAAGGAAGGTTGTCAGAAACAAACTTCTTCCCCTGGATGGATGTAATAAATATACTAATTAAAAATTCTTAACACTGAGGATTCTAGGTATTCTAGGATTCTACCTAGATGCTAGAGACATTGGGCATGCTGAGAAATGACAGCTGAGGGATTTCAGTATTATAGGGACTAAGTGCTGACAGTCCGGTTGTTGGCAAACTAGCTATTCAGTACCATTTGCCAAGGTTCTTTTGTGGGTTGTTCTCTCTCTCTCTCTCTCTCTCTCTCTCTCTCTCTCTCTCTCTCTCTCTCTCTCTCTCTCTCTCTCTCTTTGGGAAGTGGTGGTGTTACACAGCATCTCAGGTAGCCTAGGATAGCCTGGAACTCAGTATGTAGCCAAGGACGATGTTCGCCTTGAATTCTCATTCATATCTCTCTTCCTAAGGGTTAAGATGACAGGGACACACCACCATGCCCTGTGTTACGCCATGCTGGAGTCCAACCCAGGGCTTCTTGCACGGTGGGCGACCATACTACCAACTGAGCTACATACTCAGCCTTTGTGATTTTTATTAAATATTTGAACATCATTTCTTATATTTAGAATATACTTAAATGACGTACATTATAAATGATAGAAATGTATGTCTAAACGTGCTGCATTCTTTTCTAATTACTCATTTTGATTGGTGGGTTCATTTCTCTAGATTAGCGGTTCTCAACCTTTCTAATGTTGTGGTCCTTTAGTGTAGTTCCTCATGTTGTGGTGACCATAAAATTATTTTTGTTGCCACTTCATAACTCTAATTTTGCTACTCTTATAGTTCATGATATAAATATTTGTGTTTTCCTATGGTCTTAGGTGACCCCTATAAAAGGGTCATTCAACCACCAAAGGGGTTTGGGACCTATGGGTAGAGAAACACTGCTCTAGGAATATATTTTATGGCAACACTTTTAAGAAGAATGCTCTAGCATTTGCATGTTGTGTAAAACATATAGGAGATAAGATTTTACATAGTTAATTATAGTTCTTGCCTTTTGTCAACCCTGAAATTATAGAGAAACTGGCAGTCTTATTTATTAGTTTACAAATACTCACATTGTTTAGAACCTTTGGGGAATAGGAGATGCCTTCCTATGGCCTCGGATTCTTGACCATCCTATCTTAGTCTCCTTGGCGTATTGGTGAGTTATGTATCTGCCATCTGGATTTTAGCTCTGTTGCTGTGACAAAATGCCATGACAAAAGGAGCTTAGAGGACAAAGGGTTTCTAGGCCTAAGATTCCAGGTTATAGCTCATCATGTCAGGGACATCAATGCAAGAACTTAAAGCAGGTAGTCACATCATATTTAAGAGAAGAATGAGAGTGAAAACAAGAGCTAGAGAGAGCAAGGGGGAGGAAGGAAGGGGGAGTGGGAAGGAGGGAGGGGGAGACAGGAGAGGGGAGGGGGGACATGCATATATGCCTAGTACTCACCTGACTTTCTCTATATAGTTTAGGACCCAAACCCAGTGGATGGTGCCATCCGCAGTGGACGAGCATACCCACCTCAGTTAATGTCATATAGACCATCCAGCTTGGCCCTCAGATATGCCCACAGGCCAACCCAATGCAGACAGTTCCCCCACTGAGAGTCTCCTCCCAGATTATGGTTGTGTCAAACTGACTATTGTAAATTGTACCTTGTGTGGCTCTAAGATATTTTTCTGTCCAGGTAATAAAGTAAAACATTTCAGAAAATTGCCACTGAGATTTTGGGACTGGAAGTAGGGCTGATCTAGCTCAGGAAGCAATTTTTTTCTGGTATATAAACCTAGTCAAAGCTCATGGCTCAGGGTTGGGTGGGGGAGTCAAAGGGCTTGGACCTGGGGTGTTCACACGTATGCGTGTGCCTCTCTGTATGTGTGTGTGCGCGCACACACACATGTGTATGTTTGAGTTGTGTGCTTTGAAAAATGCTCATGTTGTCAAATATTTATATTTATAGCCATGGGCCTGGGGAGAAGCTTCCTTTTGCACCTGGCAATGATTATTGCCAAGATTCATAATACTCAAAGCACTGAAAATAAATGGCCATGAGCGCTCAGCCCTAAATGGGACATCTGCATCACCCTTCTCAAGGCTCAGAAAACATCATAAAAGAAGGGGGCAGAAAGGATATGAGTGGCAGATGATAAGGAGCACTGAGAAATGCTGTCGCCTGGATATAGCATGGCTACCCACTCAAGAGTTCATAGCATCTGCAGTTTCCCGCACAAAACTAAACCATTTGAAATTCCTGTGTGGATGAAGGAGTAGCTCATGAGGCCCCACACCTAAGTGAGGAGCTACGGGAAATTGATGGTGAAGCGGGGAAGGAAGAATAATTTTTCTTTGGGGTTGTAGTAAGTGGTGGGTTTGCTGTGCTCCAGTGGACGGCCCCACACCGCTATGTATGTGACAGCACTAACTATATGCAGTAGGATACATGAAAATAATAGTAAAGGGCATGAAGTTGGAAGCGAGATGTGTTGGGGTGGTCTTCTGGGAGATGGGGTCGGGGAATGGGGTATGTTTAATCACAATACATTGTATACACGCATGAAATTCTCAGAGAATAAATAAAATATATCCAAGGAAAACCTAATATAATACTTAGTCTCATGCTTTCAGATAGATTTCAATTCATACCTAGAATGGCTCTTTAAACAGAAGTGAAATGTTTCTTGTCTTTGGGAGTTAGAGAGGAAATTTTATTGCTGTCCCGCAAATACCAGTCCAGTCTAACATAACATTTAAAAAAAAAAAGAAAAAGATCTAAGGATTAATGAGCTTTGAAGAGCTTCAAAAGAAAAAAGAACCTATAGTTAAGTGTATGTACTTTCCACCACTTACCATGGTTTTGTGTTTTCTAATTTTGCTTACCCCTTTGTCTTAATATTTCTGGATTCTTTCAAGTCATTATTACTGAAGTTTTGTCAGAAAGGTCACTCATAAGAGAGGAAGAATGCAAAGAGGTTTGGCCATGTTAGAGCTGTTGGCTTTACTGCACAAACCCGCCTAGCTCTCAGATGGGGACGGGGAAAGATGGAAGGGAGAGCCAGACACTGCCTGACCCACCCAGTGAGTGGCTATAGGGTGATGATTTCCTGCTTTCTTGGCAAGGATGGCCAAGGTTGATGGGAACAAAGGACTATTCATAAAAACACAAAGATACATGCTCCTTTTCTTTGTGGAGCCCATCTTGAACTCATCATGGCCCAGCATGCTTGACTGTCACGCTGGGAACCCCAGGCCTGACTTTGGAATTCTTATTGTTGCTTGTGCATTACTGCTAGATACTGGCAGAACCATGCAAGGTCTGTGGGAGGGGAGAGGGGGTGGAGTTCTGAGGTTCTCATCAACACTCTGAACTGCTACTTTAAAACTATAAGCATGTCCACCTACTCTGAGGTTTATAAAGTTGGGTCTAAGTTGCATAGTTGGCCAATTCTACTTTAGGTCTCTTACTGGGCTAAGTTGGATCTTCACAGATGCTGAAGACTAGCGGTCCTAGCTCAACCATGACACACAAACCAGAGGTCCTAGCTCAACCATGATGCATAATTGATAGGTCAACTTGACTGCCATAAGGGATACCTAGATAGTTAGTAGGGCGTTGTATGAAGAACTGCCTATGAGCATGTTTTCTGGAGAGTAGAACTGAAGATTGAAGGTTTTCCTCAACAGTGCATGCAAGTATGATCTAATCTACTGCTATCACTGCATAACACAAGGAAGGACAAGAAATGGTATATTGATTCTCTCCTCTTGAGCAGGCACATCTGTTTTCCCCATGTGTGGACACTGGGGCTTCTCATTCATAGATACTCAGGGTTGTGGGATTAACATCTGTGTGTCTCCTGACTCCTTCCTTACCCCCTTTCTCATGCCTTTTGACTCAGACTGAATTATAGCACTGTATTTTTTTCTTCTTCTTCTTCTTTTTTTAGTTAGGTTGTGGCCAAAGGTAGGCATTCTTATAATTTAGAACTGCACAAGTCAATGGCCATGGTATCTACTTTCTACATATGTACTTATAATCTATCTGTCCATTCATCCAATTATCTACCTATCTTTCTGTCTTCTATTGATTCTGTTTCTCTTGAGAGTCCTGATTAATAAGACTTTTTAAACTTCTATGGTCTCTGTCTTAGACTTTTTGTTTGTTTGTTTGTTTGAGACAGGGTTTCTCTGTGTAGCCTTAGCTTTCCTGGATTCACTTTGTAGACCAGGCTGGCCTTGAACTCACTTTGTAGATCAGGCTGGCCTCGAACTCTCAGAGATCTGCCTGCCTCCGCCTCCCAAGTGCTGGGAGTAAACGTGTGCGCCACCACCACCCAGCTCTGTCTTAGACTTTTGACAAGTTTTCAAGTGATAAAAAATATTTTTTTGGTCCCATCTTTAAAAAAATAATGTCACCATTCCTCTGGGTTGTCACTGAGGATTTTCAAGAGTCTAGAATGCCTCTTCCTAAACTTACTGTAACGACCGGGAAAAGGCTTGATGAGCCTGAGTAGTTCAGAAGAAATCTCAAAAGCACAAGTTACTAGAAAGGCCAAAGAGATGAGTTAAATTTGCTTATTCATTCAACAAGAAATTGTCCTATGCCAGCCTGCATAGGCGTGGCAAATCTAGCTTCACAGCTGTGTGACTTACATGGTCACAAAGGATTTCATGTTCAGAGGGGCCCAAGCTCACTTCAGTTCTCTGCTGCCGACATCTTGAAGTTCTTCATAGTTTTGTGGTTGCGCATGCATTTCATAAGTGAAGTCTTAGGGACTCCAGCACACATGACTGAGCAGAAGACATGCGTACAACCCATGTGAGTGACTACTCACTGCTATAAACCTTGACCAGGCAGAGTTTAGTGACACTCCCTGGGAGTTCCAGGTGAGTGTACTAGATATGCAAATGTGCCGACAGCACCACATGATCACAGCATGCATAAAAAGACCAGCTCATCTTAAGAAGCATGGAGGGCACAGCTTCATCCTCCTCTAGCTTTGCAAAACATGCCATTGAATGGGGAGATGTGATTCCCTTCCCTTTCAGCCATTCTATACCCATTGGCTCAGCACTGGTCAAATGGGGATATATTAAGAAATGAACTAAAATAGTTGCATTAGTTTGTGAGTAGCACTTTCGCTATTCTGGAAAGACTATGCATATGCATGTGTGAGCCGTGACTCCCACATGGGAATTTTGAGGATCCCATTTACATTTGCATTTAAAACTAGCGAAAGACAATGTACAAATGGTTCAAAAATGCTTACTAATAGCTTAAAATGTATTGTTTCTGTAGTCGATAGGAAGCAATAATACCATTAAGGAAACAAAACAAAACGATCAATCAAACAACAACAACAACCAAGAAAAACCAAGATGAGAGCAAGAGACTATGGAAGGAACTCACTGTAGCTGTTTAGCAGCACTCACTCATCCTGTTTGCGAGTGAGAAGCTGGCCTGCATTGTTGTTGGGTGTGAATCCCAAGTGTCATGCGGCTGGATCTGGGCCAGGGATTGTTCTGGAAAACAGAAGCATGAAGATGAACAAAAGAGGCAGGCAAATTTACATTTGGGCAGGAACGATGGCACAGTAACAATTGTGATGGGAGAGCGGGAGAGAGGAGAGGCACAGGGTGCTATGACAGCAGTTGCACTACCTTTATAGAGCAACACTGTCACCTCCGCTTTCTAGTTAGACACTGTCACCTCCACTTTCTAGTTAGACATAAGCATAATCCTGCCCAGTGCTGAGTGGATACGTGCTGCGGCTCTTTTGGAAAAGATTTCTTCCCTAATACAGAAGAGAAGCATGTTTGGAAGAAACGCTCCTCTTCTTTCTTACTTAAGACGTAATATGAGGGTGTGATGGTTGAGGCTATGATAGCCATTTTGCAATCATGAGGTAAAGGGCAAGAAAATGGCAGGTGCTCACACACAGCTTTAGCAAGACAGAGACAGAGAGAGAGAGACAGAGACAGAGAGAGAGAGACAGAGACAGACAGACAGACAGAGAGACAGACAGACAGACAAGAGAGAGAATATAAAACCAAACATATTTGAATACCCAAATCAGGAAGACACTTAGACACTTGGACACTTGGTATGTTTTGGAACCTTACAACCAGCTGAGTGCAGTGGCATACGCCTGTAATACCAGCACTTGGGGAGGCAGAGGCAGGAGGATCTCTGAGTTCGAGGCCAGCCTGGTCTATAAAGCAAGTCCAGGACAGCCAAGCCTACACAGAAAAATCCTGTCTAGAAAAACCAAACCAAACAGACAAAACAAAACAAATAAAAATGAGCCTTACATCCTACCACATGTATGCTACATGCATGCAACATGAGTAGATAAGTTGACTTTATCTACTCTATAAACTGCCTCAGAAGTTACAGGTCCATTGGGAAGTGTACCTATTGGTTTTTTCACCTGTAGCTGGTAGCAAAAGCTATCTCTCCATTTCCATTGACAGTGTTTTGGGTGGGAAGTGGATTCTGGGCCTGCATGTAACTACCCGGAAGTTATCAGACTTTTTCAGCAAACCCTCAAACCATTGGCATCCAACCTTTCATGTCGCAGTAGGTAAGCCAAGTGACAAGGAGGCAGCAGAAAGCACCAAGGGTGAAATCCCTGGAAGCATGCTTCCACAGATAAACTAAAAGACACAGTTAGGAAATCTTGGATGATTCCCTAGATGATAAAAAATCCTGAGGAGGGCAGAGGGCATTGATGGGAGTGCAGTTTGCATGGTTGGAGTCTACTGAACCTCCGTGCTAAAGGTGTGGTCTATGTAACAGCTGAGGGCTCCTGCCGATAATGACACCATGGCAAGTAAGGCTGGCAGGGCCATTATTATCCCTGTATTTAGCAATGCATCATTATAACCATTAGAGCCTGTGCCAGAGTGGGCAGGCGCGATGCTTTACAAACCACAAGCATGCCTCAGAGGCCCATTTTAACTAGTTTACACAACTGTAGTGATTTTCTACAATTTGTGGGAGGAAGGAAGGAAGGAGGTGGAAACCCAGATTCTGAATTGGAAGCAGAAAAAGAAGAGATGGAAATAGCACCATAATTGTTTATTAAAAAAATTGTTATGGAGCCTTTGAGCACCGCAGAGCCATCATCTCATTAATTCTTCTAATAACTGCATTAGTCCTGCAGCTGAGAAGAGGAAATTAAAGTAATGAGATATGGAAGGGGCTCATCTGCAGAATGAACCGGAGAACAAGAGAAGGAAAACAGATTTCATGAGTGGCTTTCACTCATCTAGCCGTGTGTCCAAACCTTGGGCCAGGTTAGGCAGGAAATAAAAGACAGTGTGTGGAAAGGGAAGCAGCTGCTACTGTGTGAGATGAGCGTCAGCACCCAGCTGGGTGTTGTCATCCAATGTCTGTGGAAAGGGAAGGGTTCTATGGAATTCAGGAAAAACCAGACGCCATCCAATCTGAGCTGGAGTGGGCATTGGCTATCTTCTTGTGTTATGTCCTCTCTTCCCCATTTCCATCCATCCACCCATCCATCCATCTGTCTGTCCATCTGTCCGTCTGTCCATCCATCCACCCATCCACCCATCCACCCAGTGAACATTACTTGAGCTCCTACTTTATGCCAGGCTCAGCTCTAGCCACTAGGAACGTAGCTGTAGCAAACCAAAGTTCTCCAAAGTGCTTACATCTTGCGTGAGGAAAACAGGCAGTCAATAAGGAAGGTGTGAAGGAAGAGGAGAATAGCAGAGAATGACACCTGGTACTGGAAGTCACAGGCAAGAGTAAAGAGGGAGGGCTCAGGGAATAGCTCAGTGGATAACACGCTTGCTGCACATGCATGAGGATCTGAGTTCAAGTCCCCAGCACCACATAAAAGCCAGATGCCACTGTGTGTGGCTGTAACCCTAGTGTTTAGAGAGTGGGGGGGAGGGGAGGCAGGTGGATCTCGGGGATTAACTCTCTGAAATGAGGAGTTTCTGGTCCAGTGAGAGGCCCTCCTTCTTAAAAAACAAATAAACAAAACATCAACAATAACAACAACAAAAAAAACCCCATAGGACAGAAAAGAGAAGGTAAAGAGATTGAGAAATGGCATCTCAATGCCAACTGCTGGTCTCCACATGCACTACATGACGGAGCACACCTCCTGACCCACCCGATCCACAATAGAATAAGACAATGAAAAGGAAAGAGGGAGCGTCTTGAGGGGCTTTTGGTTGGGCTGAGCAGACGAGAATCTGTAAAGCAGAGTTTGGTAGGAGCATTTACACTACCGAGTCCCCAGAGGCAAGCACAAGACAAGCAGGAAGAATTTCATGTGCCAGGAATCTTTTTCTCTATCCCTCCCTCGCTCCTACCCTCCCTCCCTCTCCTTCCCTCATTCCTTCTTTTTCTTTCTCTCTTCTCCTCCCTTCTTTCCTTTGTTCCTTAATCCTTCATTCTATCTCTTCCTCATTCTCCCTTTCCCCCTCCGTCCCTTTCCTTCTTCCTTCCCTCCCTCTCCTCCTTCCTTCTTCCTTTCCTTCCTCCATCTCTTTCCTTTGCTTTTTCCTTCTTTCCCTTCCTCTCTTCCTCCCTGACCCTTCATGTCTCCTGCAAGTTTCTCCAGAGTTACCAAAGGGGAAGCACTCAGTCCATGGCCTTCAGTCTCCAATTTCTCTCACACTGGTTCTGCAGTGAAGGGCTCAGCAAATTATTTTGCTGCATTATACTCTCACAGAAGGGAAAAAAAAAGGTCACATTATTCTGTAGGCTTCAAACTTTTCCAAACTTACTTTATTTGGGGTTCTTTAATTCTTCCACCTCCCTTCCAACCTACCTAGCCTAGATAGGAGAGAAAAGAGGTTAACGGGAACAGGAGAAGTAGATCTTTTTGGACTCAGTTCCTGGGAGCAATTCTCCTGGTGTAGTTGGCAGGAATTCAGCAGACCAGCAATTCAGCCAAAGTTGCTGCTGGAACCTGGAACAGCAGCCGGAACCCGGAGCCCCGAAGCGTTCTCTGGAGTGGTCTCTCTAGGAGCATCTCAAAGTGGAGCGATGAACAGACAAACAATACCAAGACCCAAAAATCCCCCCTCCTGTCTGGGGCTCATATATATAGCTCCTCTTAGAGTCTGTACTAAGATGTGTTTCAGCTGGCAAAAACCAAGCCACCACATGAGGTGGTTCATCTTCTAGTGGATAAACATCACCTGATCTCTCACAAGTCTGTGCCTTATCCCACACCTGGGATCAAAACAAAACCATGAGCAAAACCAGCTTCAAATTAGCAAAAGGACAGAAGAACAAAGTCAGAGAAGTCAGCATGGAGGCTGAGGAGCTATGCAAAGTATCAGCGAAATGAAATTTCCTTTTTCATGCTTTAAAACAGTGGTTCTCTCAGCTGAGCGGTGGTGGCGTACGCCTTTAATCCTAGCACTTGGGAGACAGAGGCCGGTGGATCACTCTGAGTTCGAGGCCAGCCTGGTCTACAAAGTGAGTCCAGGATAGTCAAGACTATGCAGAGAAACCCTGTCTCGAAAAGCAAGCAAACAAAAAACAAAAAACAAACAAACAAAAACAAAACCATCTCTCTCTCTCTCTCTCTCTCTCTCTCTCTCTCTCTCTC
>OU015756.1:11904170-11927417 GCA_907169655.1 Acomys percivali
CACTCATTCACTTCCTCCCCTGCTCCTGAGGAAACTCTCAGGACACTTGCTGCTCACTTCCTCTCTACTCCCGCTTTAGGAGAAGGCCCGCTGTTCCAAGGCTGCTCATCCTCCACAGATAGTCTGCCTTTCTCACACTCAAAGACTCAGTCTGTACTCTTTCCAGTGCTGACCACTGGTACTCAGGCTCGTTAGTAAAAATGGGAGATCTATGATGGAAAATTTGAATTCTTTAAACCTATTTTTTTGGTACAGTTCATACAGGCCAATAAAAGGGCAGGGGAGGCCTAGTGAGATGGCTCATTGGTAGGAGCGCTGTGAGAGGTCCAGAGCCTGGATCCTTAAACAGTGTAAATGCCAGGTGAGTGTGATAGCCCCTTGTTATTTCAGCCTTGAAAAGTATAGACAAGAAATCCCCAGTGTAAGCAGGCAAGCCGGACTAGCCATTGCCGGTGACGCGCAGTTCGTAAGGCGGAAGAGCGGTGAGAGTGACTCTGATGTTCAAAGGCAGAAACGATTCAAGATGGGGTCTCTTGTGAGCCTACCCTCCAAGGGAAGAAGGCTAGAAACTCTTCCGTGATTGGTCAGGGAGAGGAGGGGAAGGGCATCAAGAGGGAAGCATCATGAAAAACTGCACAGTGGTCAGTGGCAGACTTCAACCCTTCCCGGTGATGAGCCTCATTCCCCGATCATACTCCTGACCGGAACCTGAAAACTGGTGCGTGGGTCTCTACCGTATCATCCCAGTTTATAGCAAAACCCTATGATTTCTGGGGACCATTGAGCAAAGTACCAGCAACGATAGTAATTATGACCATGTTTTATTATTAATTTTTGAAGTTAGTGTGCGAAATAATGGGTTTCTTGGGTTTAGTCTCCAGTACCAAAACATGGGTTTTTATTATATTTTGTACTTAGTTCATATTTGCTCCTCACTGCCCTCTTTGATATCCCCTATATGTATGACGTCCCCAGACATATGTTTCCTTCATGTGTGTGCCTGTGAGTATGAGTGTATGTGCATGTGTGCCTGCGTGCGTGTGTGTGTGTGTGTGTGTGTGTGTGTGTGTGTGTGTGTATCTTGCTCATTTTGCTTAACATGGCATTCTCTAGTTCCACCAGTTTTCCTACAGGTGTCAGAGGTCACTGTGTCTATATGCCACATTTCTTTATCTATTCATCTGTTGATGAGCCTCGAGGCTGTTTCTATATCTCGATATTGTGAATAAGGACACATATTATCTTCAGTAGCTGTATCTATCTCTTAATCGTTTTCACTGACAGCCGATGTTTAGAATGAGGTAGTGTGGGAAACTAGTCTATCATGAAGAGTCAACTAAAATAGCTAATAATTATTTTACTATGTATATGAAGAGACTAAGGGTCACGGTAGCTGTGTAGTTATTGCCACACAGCTGGCAAAGGGTAACCACAGGCTTTAAAGTCAGACATGCGCAGGTTAAGCATGTATATTTTTCAGCCCCACATAATGACTTTATTAAGGAATAGAAGCAGAGTTATACCTCGGATAAGTTTTAAGCTATGTAGGTAGACACAAAAGTAACTTTTAACAGTTAATTACATAATTTAGCCATCATGTTTTGATAGCCACAAAGGGTTCTAGTTTACTATTTTCTGTAGAGACCCCAAGGACAAACCACAGTCTCACTAATAAATGAGGCCATGACTTCAGAGCTAGAACACATTCTCCACAAAAGAAATGTCTGCTTAGGGAAAAGGAACTAAGAATCTCAGGGCCCAGAGCACAAAAAACTAGAAAAGGAAAACAAATAAACAAAATCCCAAACCGTCTCCCCCAAAACCAGACAAATTCACCATTTCTATCAAATGATTAATTATGAGTGCCAGACATCAAACATCCAAATGCCCAGACATTGTTCTAGCCGTGTACACAGACTGAGGCCCAGGCACCAAGCCCACTCTACATCGTCGGGGCCCACGGTATCATCACGTGCACAGACTGAGACTCCAGTCCCAAGAGCACTCTCGATCGTCAGGGGCCCGACCACTTTACAGATGAAAGAATTGGAACTTGGTGGCTACCTTTCACCCAGTGTCCTGTACTGGCGCATGTTGGGTCCTGAGGTGGACTCTGGCCGCTCTTCTCCCCATCAAAGGTCAGGTGTGGCAGTATACATCTGGAGTCTCAGTAGTCAGGAGGCTGAGGTGGAAGGATGTTGAGTTCAAGGCCAGGCTAGGCTACATAGCAAGACCCCTGCCTCGAAATACAATGAAATAAAATAGAAAGCCCACCACACAAATTTTTCCTGCAATGGCATCCACTAACTAGTGTACCATGAGATAATATATATATGTATATATATGAATATATATATGAATAAGGATATATATTATTACCAGTAGCTATATATATATATACATATATGTGTATACACACACACACACATACACACACACACACACACACACACACACACACACACACATATATATATAATTACCAGCACTATAACACTTAAGGTGTTTTAAAGCTTTGTTTCATGAACCCCTGTGCCCATCCATCTTTGTTCTTATTGAGGCTGAAGGACTTGTGTTTTGTACATTAATTTAAAGCTGGAAAATTGGACTGGGCTGTGAGGAAAAAATGAACATGTCCTCTTCAGTAATTTGAAAAAGAGGAGACCCCAGAGAGTGGCCCAGAAACTGTTCCGAGAAAGCCCAGTGTCAATGATTTCTACCTAAAGATTCAACAATCCCTGTTCTTTGAAGAAAAGGAGAACAGCTTTGGCAGCTGATAAAACTCTAAGGGAGGACAGAGGGGACTGACTGAACGTAGTGGCAAGAAACAGGGCTGCGCTGTGCTGGAGGTACTCATGCTGTGTTTAACTGATGACGTCATTGGCCTCCAGAGTGGAAAGCCACTCTATGCCTGATCTAGCTAAGTGGTCTAAGGAAGTCATTGCATCTTCCGAATTTGAATTACTCAGATGGGGGGGGCGGGCAAGTTCTCAACTTGAGACTCATCTTGCTGCATGAGCAGGGCCAGGTTAACAGTCAGGATCTGGAGCCTTCCAAGTTCCCAATAGGGAAAGTGAGCGGCCACAGGACATGCCTCAGGTGACTAAGTTTAAGTGCCTGACCTGTGGGCTTGTGTTTCCTCTCCGTTTCTTCAGATAAACTTGTATTGAAAAGATTGGCTTAAATGAAGAAGGCTTGGTAGCTAAAGCCATTGGAAGAGTGCCCATGTCATTTTTAGCAAATTTCACCCCCTTCCCTCTGGGTCAAATATTGTTCCAGGTTGCTTCCAGGCTGTTGATTGCAATACCGTGCCTGCCATGGTGCCTAAGCTGACATCTCCAGGGCACCCTTCAGAATTTTCTTTTCTCTTCTTTCCTGGTGTTGGCTTATCTCACTTGTAAGATAACTTATTTCCTGTCCCGTGCGGAAATCTTTGGACCTGGCGTTGTTTGCCTAACCATTTCCCCACAGTGAAACAGTGAAAAACTTATGTTGAAGAGTCACTTACCACAACCTGGAGTTACTACAGTTAGAGAGAGTCTTGGAGAACATTCGTTGTTAGCTTTTATGGCATACTTACAGGAGTTCATCCACTAGGTTAAAGGTATGTATATACCAGGACTTGAATAAATACTGCCACCAGCCCCAATACCACTGCCGGGTCCTCTTCTGCCCCCTGGTACTGCAAATGCTAGGTTTCTAGTCCACTTTCCTCCCTCCTTCTTTTTCTTCCACCTCCTTTTTTTTTTTTCCCCTTAAACAACTCAAATTGGAGCCACTTTCCTTCCTCATCAGTCACTGCCTGAAGCTCACTGCAGCACAGAATTGTCAGTGGCTACTGCAAACTCCTCCCTCACACAAACCCAAAGGGCAAGGGAAATCAGAACGTCATGCCTCAAGAAGTTCAGGAGAGTTAACCTAATCCTGCCTAACTGCCAAATCCCAGGCTTCTGGTTCAGGATTTCCTTGGTCTTTGAAGATCTGGCTTGTGTGATTTAGTGCCTGAGGACCCAGCTTACACTGACTGAATACGCCTTTGCTGTTGCTCTGTAAACTCAGCTCCTAACAACGCAGTTAAAAATGCCAGCGCGAGAAATAACATGTGGCTCAGCATGCCATCCCTACCAAAAAGAACCGGCCCTCAGATTGGGACCCTCGAAGATGCTTTAATCTCATCACTAAGAAAATCATTGACACGCATGCTAATTAATTACCTGCAGTTGGAGCTGTTTGTGTTAGTGTGGATGATGCCATGTTTTCAAACAACTCAGGCCCTCATGTTTTCTTGGTTAAATGTCAAGTGCAAATTTAACGCATCCCTGGCATGTTCATTTGTAATGTCGCTTCCTAAAAATATCAGCTTTGGGGCTTTAACAATGGAATAAAAATTAATAAGCTGGGGCATCAACAACAAAGACATTACTTCTAGAGGTTAATTTGAATAGTACTAAGCAAGCTTAGCAAGCTAAAGATGCCAGAAGGGGCCTAAATGCTCCTTAGAGCCGTGGATCCAATGTTACTATCGCTGCCACCCCTTAATACAGTTCCTCATGTTGTAGTGACCCCGAGCATAAATATCTTTCCTTGGTACTTCCTATCTGTAATTTTGCTACTGTTATGAATCATAATGCAAACATCTGTGTTTTCTGATGGTCTTTGGTGACCCCTGTGAAAGGATCATTTGCCCCTCAAGAGGATCAAGATCCACAGGGTGAGAACCGTTACCATACTAACCATCCAAAGTATGCTCAATTGCTTCATAAAGTACAGTGTGTGCACGCAGAGACATACACAGGGACGTACATAGGCACAGACATGACCACTTACAAATGTGCATAAACACACACACACACACACACACACACGGAGCACAGCTGGATGAGGAGCCACCTCCTTGGCTGTCTGCGTCATGAGCATCTGCAAGAACAGACATGGATTCTGATACTGGGGTCTGACAGTTCTGAGCCACCAGTTCCCAGTCATAACCCTGACTTCTTTGCCTTTGGTTTGTGCCTATAGTAAAACCCCACTTATGAAATTCCTCTCGCTCTGTCTCTGTCTTCCTCTTTTTATTGTCCATCATGGGATGATGGATTGCCGCTGTCAGCGATTCCTGATTTATGATTCGAGGTGGATACGGGAACTCTTGGTGATTCTGCCACATGGTGGGAATAGGAAAGGCATTTCTTTGTTCTGTTTCTTTGCACTAGTGGGCACCTGACCTAAGCAGACACATGCTAGCCAATGGCCCCACCTCGACTCACATGTGCTCCTGGGCTATAGAAGAAACTTCTGTGTGATCTCAGTAGCAGCAACCTCTCTCCCAATGGGGTGGGTGAACCTAGAAAGACGATTTCCTTATGCCTCTTTTGCTTAAAGCACAGACATTGATTTATAGAGCAGTTACGTCATTAAAATATTGTGAGGCTGGTGAACAGGAGATGTGTGTGAGACTGCCTCAGTTGGGGAATAACAAAAATGACCCAGAGACTGAATGACAGTAAAATGAGATGGGTAGAAAAATGCATCTTTAGGTCTTTAAAAGATGTCTCTGTGACCATGATCATGTTTGGGAGTGGAGCCCATAGTCTAGGCCTCGCTAGAATTTTTGTTTACTTTTTGTTTGTGTATAAGTGTGGGGGGGGGAAGAAGGGGGAGGGAGGGAAGAAGTGTGTGTGTGTGTGTGTGTCTGTGGCACCTGTGAGTGTGGTGAGGGAGATGCTCACACCTTTGTCCACAGAGGCAGACGTTTGTTGTCCTGCTTTATCACAGTGCACCGTATTTTTTGGAGACAGGTTCTTTCACTGGACCTGAAGCTAGGCTCATGGCTAGCAAGACCCAGACATCCTCCATTCTCTGCCCCCAGTAACTCTGGGGACATGTGGCCATGCTAGACTTGTATTATGAAGCTTCAGAAGGTGGGGGTGAAAATGAGCTTGTTTACATGTGTCCTGTGGAGCCCCGGTTACCAGCTTCTGATAACGAAAGCTGTTTTCTTAGTGCTTAGTTCTTAGTGCTTAGAGGACTCTTTCTGACCCTCCAAGAAATCTTCATGTGTAGGAAAGGCAGGCCAACTACTCTCTTGCTGTAATTCCAGCTCCTCAAGTGATTTCACATTTCAGAGATAACAGGCCTATTTGGTTTATCTGGGTCTGGAACATTCTTATATGCTCCATGTGCTTTTGTTATCCATAGGGACAAATCACCTCTATGGACAACCCTGAATTAGGCTAATAGAGGAGGAGAGATTTTGTAGAGTTGAAATGGGCTATCCTAAGTCGATCAGTACTCACCCGAAAAAGTAAGTCTACCAGGCACAAGACCAGCTCAACGGAACTCAGCTCAAAGTGCTGACCCACAAAGCATCCACTAACTGTGCTGGTCGCCCAGCTCAGATAACACATTAGTATCACAATAATTTGGCAAAACTAACATCTGTCAGGGAGCCCTGCTGCCCAGGTCGAAGTCTGACATTACGGGGAAGCCATGAGCTCGGTGCAAAATGGCGGATCTCCCTTTGTTAGCAGGGCTCTCTCTTCTGATGTGGGGAGCCTGAATCCCCACAGGCTCTACCTGACCAATGTCACATAATCCTTAGAGGAATAACAGACCCAACTCCTTTTCTCCAGGTGGAACCTCTTCAGCAAGCACCTGAGATTCCTATCAATGGAAATGATGCACCCTAGCCTCTCAGCCAAAGACCTTTGGCCACCCTAGATTTCCCCACATTCTTTCCAAGGTTTTTATATATTCCCCTCACCCCTGGAATAAAGTGGGTCTGTCTCCCCCAAAGTGTCGTCATTTCCTTTAGTACTCTAGTAGCTTCCAGACTCCCTGCCTATTGCCCTTGCTCCATTTGCCCTCATGGACTGATATCAGCCAATGATTCCCAGGGGCAGGGAGGATCACAATCTCCCAAGTCCTCAAAGAACAGCAAAAACAAAAGATCGGTGAGAGAAAACTCCAGTCCCAGATACATCTTGTCTTCACATATCATATATGATGGTGAATTTTATATGTTAACATAGTTAGGCTATTGTGCCCAGTTGTCCAAACTACTAGATATTGAGATGTTGCTATGAAAATCAATCTATCTATCTATCTATCTATCTATCTATCTATCTATCTATTATCATTATCTATTTATAATCATCATCATCATCATTATTATTATTATTATCTATTGTCTATTTATCATCTATCAATCACCTATACATCCATCTATCAATAATCACTCAATCAACAGATTCTGAATGAAGCAGACTATCCTCCATGTTGTGGGTGGCCTCAACCAACCAGTTTCAAGCCTGGAAACACCCAGCCCTCCCTAGGAGAGACGGCTGCCTCCAGCCTGGCTTCAACAGACAGGAGGAGTAACAGCACCACTGGGCAGCTGGCCTGGCCTGCTGGTTTCCTATTTGCTAGCGCAGAGCAACAACTGCCATTCTTCTATTGCTATGTGAAAGGTTAGTAAATTCTGCTCTATCAAAATAGTTCCCCAAGGATCCTTTTCTCTATTCCTTTCTCATAACTTTACCTGTGCATTTCCTAGGTGCACGTCTAGTTATGTTGGTTAAATACATACCTTATACGAGACACTTTGATTCAAGAAGAGAGATTTTTCTCCTGTAATGTAACAAAGACAGTGGGACAGAGGGAGAGGTCTTTAGCAGAATCCCCCTCTACCACCAGGCCCTATAAATCTTACTCTTTTAAGAGCCGTCTCTTTGAGATAATGCTGCCCTGGGCCTCTCTTTTGTTCCGTTACTTTGTGCCCACAAAATACTCCACAGCTTTCATTTCGCTCACGCCATTACTGCTCTGTGTTAGCTGGGCCTCACATGTCTGACATCAATTTTATTTTTCCAAGATGAAGTGTCAGAAGGTTAAGATATCAAGCGTCAGTGGCTTACCTTGCTTTCACAGCACACACTCTTTTTATTTAAGAGGCCATATTCCAGTCACCCTGAGATGGAAGCTGCCTGCACTTTCCATCTTCTGCAGCGGCCTGGTCCACTGCACCTCAGTTCAGGCAGTCTCATGTCTGTCAGGGTTTAAGTAGCCGCTCTGACTGTAGGATCTGTTGGAGGCCTTTCTGAGAGCAGATCTGTATATGGTGGGAGGTCCTTCTCCCTTTTTCTTTTTAAGCCATGGGAAGGTAGTTTTCTGGAGGTACCTGCTGTGCTTTCTTATGTTGGAAGTAAAAATCTTACAAGCATATTAATGGAGTTTCTCAAAAGCACTATGTTGCGCTTCTCAAAAGTGCATAATGAGACATGACATTTTGAACTTCCTTGTAAGCATCTATCACTTAGAGAATTTATTTTCCATAACTACAGATAGAGGAAGTGGATTAGCCACATGATGATCCCAGAGCCTTTTCATTTTGTGCTGTATTGGGAAACACATTGACTAACATGGGGTCACGTGGAACATACAAAATTAAAAAACAAAAGCGATGAACGTGATCAAAAGAGCAAGTTCCTCTATCCCCAAGCCAAGCTCTTACACACAAAACAGCAATCTCCCTACCAGGCATCAAACCAGAGGAAGCTCCCATGCAGTGGAAGAGCTTCCTGGTGTTGCCTGTAGGACCTCACAGTTTTGTTTTATAAATTCCATCATATTTTGACCTTTTATGTTTACAGGTGACCTTATTAGATCACACCCATCAAGCCTATGATTTTTCTTAATGCATTCTCTATAATCAACCAGTATCTTGTCTGACATCTTGGTTAGGTTTCTATTGCTATGAAGAGACACCATGAGCATGGCAACTCTTATAAAGGAAAACATTTAATTGAGGCTCATTGGAGCTGGCTTACAGTTCAGAGGTTTAGTTCAGTGTCATCATGGCAAGAAACACAGTGTCACACAGGCAGACATGGTGCTGGCAGAGGTAGCGGAGAGTTTTATATCCAGATCAACAGATATCAGGAAGAGAGTGAGACATTGGACCTGGCTTGAGCATCTGAAACCTCAAAGCCCACCCACAGTGACATGCTTCCTCCAACAAGGCCACGCCCACCCCAACAAGACCACACCTCCTAATAGTGCCCCTCCCTATGAGGCTATGGGGGCCATTTTCATTGAAACCACCACACCTGATTATGGTGAATTCTCTTGCTTCTCACTTGTGGACTTGAATGTAAGCTTGGAATTGTAAAGCTTGGAAGGATCTAATTTTATAGATGAGTCTAATGTAAGAAAGCGATGTCTTCTTTTTCTTACACAGAAAAGGCCACTGTACTGGTGAGCTCACCATGTGTGTGGTTACCTGTATACGTTTTGCGGAGATTGGGCACATCACCGTTCCATGAGGGGTGAGGGGAGGGAACCCATGAGGTCCTTCTCCAAAGGGACTGTATGTGATCACTGGAGGAACAATTGTCATTTTCTTTAGTAGTGTAACAAATAAATTACCCTGGCTCCAGTACGTTTCTTCTCATTCAGGCAGGAAACTTGGACTAAACTCTGCAATGCCCATGAAAAGAGGGCATGAAAGTATAAAAGGGACTGTGGTGAGAAACGGCTTCCAGAGCGGGTAGAAATTGGATGAGGAAAGGAAGTGGAGGATGAAAATGGTGATGTTTCGTTACACAAATATGAAACCACTAAAGATTAAAAAGCTAAAAATCAACAGTAAATTGGAGCTGCAGTCAAAATAGTATGTGATGTGATGTATTTCCTACGACAGATGCGTCAAGGTAAACATCCACTTATGGACGCTTAATATTTGCATACAAGCTGACTGACACTCAGCTCGATTTTGGTTTCCGTCTACTGAGAGAGATGGACGCTTTTTATGCAACGTCTTTATACAAAATCAATACCTACCCAGGCTTCTGACCTGCATTAAAACTAGCTCTCTCCCTTTTTGTGTTCCTGCAGGAAAGTTAGTTTGTGTGTTTATTGATTTAATTTCCAAATCAGTAAATTGAGAACGATGAAGGAGATACTGCGCCAGGAAGGGCTTTGCTGTATGAATGCCCCATTGTTCCTTGTGCTGCTCGAGGATGCTCTTCTCTCTCCTTGTCCTTTTGGCTGACTGTAGGAAGGGCGTGTGGAAATCTACTCAAAGGTATCTCATTATCATAGTGAAAGCAACTGACCCCAAGGAGAAATCTGAAGAGTCAGGTTAGAGAACAGAAGAATAAAGATGAAGTATACTGAACTTAGAAAGGATGAAGTGTTCTGTGACGTTGCAAAAGCTAATTGTTGGAGTAGCTCAACTTATCTAATCAGAGTAGACTTTTAAGAAGTAGCAAGTTAGACAAGTGAGCAGGAATCACTATGGTATCGTACAGTATCAAGAAGCCGTAACATGGCAGTTAATAGTCACAGGAGGGATGGTTTCGCTTAAGGATATAAACATATGGGCTGGAGCTCAGGGGTTAAGAGCATGTGCTGCCCTTGCAAAGGACCTGGGATCAGTTCCTGGCTCCAACATGGTGGCTCAAAAACATCCATAACTCCTGTTACAGGGGGATCCATTGCTTAGTCTGGCTTCTGGGGGCATTGCATACACACAGTGCACCTACATACATATAAGCAAAACACATTATAGAAAATGTACACATCTAGAATTTACACACACACACACACACACACACACACACACACACACACTCACACATACACACCATACACACAAAACATGCTGTGATCATGGCATGGCATTTGGGAAACTGAGGCAGGAGAACTATTGATTTAATTCTACCCTGGGATACAAAACATCTTGTATATCAGTCTGGGATACACAGTTAGAGTCTGTCTCATAAATAGCAATTAGGTAAACAAACAGCCAAACAAACGATTAAAAAAATAAAAAACTAAGATTTAATACCACATATAAAATCATCCTAATTTTGAGTCATATACACAAATATACTTGTCTATTTGTGTAAGAGAAAGGTTGAAAAAAAATACACAAAAAGCTGGGTTATTTTGTGTAACTAACATTAATAAATACTAATTTTGTCTTAAATATATTAATCAGTGTTACTGTTTTTGTATAGTTTCTTTCTATTTTCTATAAGCTGAGATATAGTCATAATTAATAAGAATGTACACTTTTCCCTTTTCCCCAAAAGACAAAGAATAGTGAGAGGCGCTCTTGCCTTACAAGGAAACAGTACCTATTTGATAAATGCTACCAATTCAAAACATCTAAAACTATCTGTGCACATGTATATCCTTAGATAATTCTTTCCCTAGTCTCATGAAGCTTTCCCACAATTCCACCTTTCGGGAAATCTTACAGTTAAGGTCAAGCATATGTGACATATACGATTTGGGTGTGGCTTCCAATGGCCATATTTTCCATCCAAATCTGCCCTCTTAGAGCTCATCAAGGAAAATAATAGATTGTGGTTATGCTTATAAAATACAATCTATTATCAGCCTTACCGCACCATGATCCTAGGAGACAAATGGCTCATGGATTGTGTTATCCATATTGCAAAATAGCAGGAGAAAGAGGGAGAATGAATGAATAACTTGTGTCTGGCAGCAGAGCGCAGAGAGCATTAGACTGTAGGACTCTGTGTTCTTAAACCCTGGCTCATTTACCCTGGCTGTGCTTACTCTTCTACGGTATGCTATAAATCTTGTAAAAACAAATGAGAATCCAGGGAACAGGCATAGCAAAGAATGAAAAGGAAAAGAAAAAGAAAAAAAAATCAATGATTGAAGGAAAACTGTAAAGCTTGGTTACTCTTTATGATCCTCTCTGTCTCTGAGGACGTACTAGTTTGGTGTTGTAAAATAAGTACAAATATCCAGGACGTGTGTATCGATGCGCAGCTGTTTCTTTTGTTTTGTTTTTTAACTACTGGAGGACAAAGGGGCAATGGAAAGGCTTTCCTGAGCATTTGCAGGTGTGTTCCTTGTATAATTATACTGCCATAGGCAAAGATCTGGGTGTCTCCCGCCCCTTTCAGTTGTTAGAGCAACAGATACTAAGTACAGAATTGATTTTTAGAAAAAAAGCACTCACCAGCATCTTGAGAATACTTTATTATCAGCATTCTCTGTCTCCAGACAGAAGCAGCCTTGTAGAGGAACTGTAAAATAGTGCAGAGTCCAGAATACCATGTCAGAACAAGTAAGCCTTTGGCTACTGGGCTCAGAAAAAAACAATAGATGTGAACCTTCCCTTGGCCTGGGTTTCCTTTTTCTATGAAACAAGGGGTTCAGGCTGGGCTCTGGGTGTCTGGGACATGAGAGAGCTTTGTGAGGGGCAGGGATCCGTGCCACCCTCTAGGAGGTCTGACTTCAGGGGACGAGTTCTCATGATGACAGTGTGAAGGCTTTAAGGGTGACCTCTGAGATGTCCATGGCTCCCAAACTCTGTGCTAGGATCCTGTGTTCCTTTCTCAGAACACCATAGCTTACCTTTCCCTGCCCTTCTTTCCAACCTACTGGTCCGTGCTCACCGTGGTGATTTTCACACTCTAGTGGGGAGTAATGAACACCTTGTTCCGAATCGGAGCGTCGGCCCTCACCTTCACCTTGAAATTCTGGGGCAGGAGATCTGCCTGGTTTTCAAGCGCCCACATGGTTGTGAGCAATTCGCTGAGAACTACACCTTTGAGAAATACTTTCAGAGTTTGAGTTTGTAACCTCGGGGATGAGGTTTGCCTCGTATCTTTGGGAACCTGGCTCGCACTGGAATGCAGCTCGGTTACTGTGCTGAGGGGCTGAAGCGACTCTGAGCCCTGAATGGGGGGGCCCTAAGCCTCCTTCTCTCTCGCTTTCATCCAAATCTTCCCTGAATAGGTAAAAATGTGTAGGCTAGGGTCCAGAACGGACGAACTATCTCTACAAAGAAAATAAAACATGAAACACTAGAATAGAAATGGAGAAAAGATTCAAACAGACAACAAACTTGGTGATGAGCGAACATTCCCGGGACAGGGGCATGAAAGCGAATAAAGAAACAACACACTGTGTTTTAAGTTTTATAGAGGGGCTGAAATGGCGACTTGATAGTTAGAAGTGCATTTACTGTTTTTGCACAGGACCCAGTTTGGTTCCCAACACCCATGTCGGGTGCCCCTCAACCACCTGTAGCTCCAGGTACAGAGAGATCTCTGTCCTCTGTCCTGCCCAGGCACTATATCCCCATGCACACACTCACACATGTGTACAAAATTAGAATAATAAGATATTTTTAAAAGGTGTGCTAGCATTCAGAGATTGATAGAATAACTGGAGATGTGATGAGTCCATACGTATAAGCTGGCTAAGCTGGTTATTGAGGCTAGTAAGTAGTGTTTCCTAGGTGTGGTCTTGTTCACTCACGTTAACCACATAATTTCACTTCCCAGGATCAACCTTAGAAACAGTTGAGCATAAGCAAAGACAATTATGTTTAAGAATGATTTTAAAGTAGAAGCACAGAAATTTCTCTTATGTCCTGAAAGGAAAAATATGTCTAACTAAACTGTAGTTTAGTTTGTTTGATTTATTTCGATTTGAGACAGGATCTTGTACATAGCCCAGATTGGATATGAACTTGCTATGTAGCCTAGGCTTGCCTCCCACATGCTGGGATTACAGGTATGTCCCCTTGCCCCTCTAACCTGTGACTTTTAGTAGGTAGCATGTAGCAAATGGAAGCAATGAGTGAGGTACATCTGTTGTGGTTAATATAGAATATGGCTAATGTTTATTATTAGCCCTATAATTATTATGGTGGTATTTATCTAACCAGCTATCACAATCAATAAAGGCACAGACACCTGATAGATTTTAGAATAGCCTTACTTCACCTGCAGCATGGCAGATATAAGTTCCTGAACTATCCTTACCTCCATATCTTGGCATCAGCTCTAATAATTTCTATCTGGGCTACCTCTTATCCACAATTGCACAATACTTGCTTTCCTCCATCATGTAGATCCGGCCACATGTTTCTCCCCACACTAACCTGTGGCATTGGTTCTGCTTTCTTCTTCCTCTGATACCTGTCGGCTTCTCCTCAGGGACCTTCTCTTCCCAAAGTCCACAAACCTTTGCCACACCTATCACTGAGTGAAAAATTCAGTTACCGGCCCCACCCAGGTATCGGCTTTTTATTGGTCAAACAGGAATAATTTCTTAGGTAAGGTTTATACAACAAGGACAGGTGCATGTGAGAATGTGCTTGTCTGGGCAACAGCCAGATCTTGGGAGCCAGCAATTGGTATCAGAATACATATCACTAGACCAACCCCCAACATACATCTATATGAGTAACTAGGGTAGATTTTTAAAGACCTATCACTGAGTGAAAAACTCAGTTGTTGGCTGGTATGTACTATGCTAATTAGTATCCAAGGTGGCTTCACTGAGCAGGCTTTGAGACACAGTGCCTCCAATCCCAGAACTTGAAAGGCTCAGGCAGGAGAACCATGAGTTTGAGGCCATCCTTGGCTACATAATAAGAAATTATCTCAAGTCAACAAACAAGTAACAACCCCCAGGCAACCCCAAAGCGGCACCATCGATTCCTTGCTTGTGCCTATACATCCATTTCCCTCATCGAGACTTTGAGTTTATCCTGCTCTTTTCTTTGACCTGTGCTTCCCTTAGTAACTCTTTGACCAATAAAATATGGTAGAAGAAATCTTGATACTTCTGATTCTGAGTCTTAAAAAACTGCAGTTTTGAGCTGGGTGTGGTGGCTCACACCTTTAATCCCAGCATTCGGGAGGCAGAGGCAGGTGGATCTCTGAGAGTTTGAGGCCAGCCTGGTCGACAAAGCGAGTCCAGGACAGCCAAGGCTACACAGAGAAACCCTGTCTCGAAAAACAAACAAACAAACAACACCCCCTGCAGTTTCTGCCTTTGATTCTTGGATCATGTCATTGTGACCACAGCTTCGAATGTGCAGGGGCCTCATCTGATATTTAAGAAGTTATCTTATTGACATTATCATATGGAAAGAATATGATATCACTAAGCCAGCCTCTTCCAGCTGTCCAAGTCCAGGCAACATGTCACACCTATGAAGAAGCCATCTTGTATAAACCCAGTAGATACTATAGGATATATGGCTTCATCACACCGTCCCACGAATTCCTGACCATCTGAGTCACCCCAGTGAGGCTCCAGATACTCTGGTGCTGATCTAAGCCATCACTAGAGTGGCAAGTTGACGCTGTGCAGCATTCCCCCCAAATGAAACATTCCTTCCTGGGGGTGGCGTGGGGTGGGGTGAGAGGGTCTGAAGACATGGGAGATTAACAAAACTTCTATATCATTTACTTTTCTGCTTCTGTGACAAAACACCATGACCAAGGCAGCTTATCAAAGACAGCATTCAATCTGGAGAATTGCTTACAGTTTCAGATCACTCCTGTAATCACCACGGCAGGGAGCAGAGGATGGCAGCAGGCGTGCAGACACTGGAATAGGGGACAGAGAGAGAGGGGGAGGGGAGGGGAAGGGGAAAGGAAGAGGAGGGGAAAGGGGGAGAGAGAGAGAAAGAGAGAGGGGAGGGGAGGGAGAGACAGAGAGAGACAGAGAAAGAGAGAGAATGCATGAGGATAAACTGGGAATAGTGTGGTGAAGGAGAGATAAACCTGTTTTTTAGGATCCCAAGTGTGGGATCGGAATGATCTTGTGAGAGAACAGGTGATGTTAATCCACTAGAAGACCAACCACCTCGTGCGGGAGCTTGATTGTTGCCAGCTGAAAAGATTCCATGAACGGACTCTGGGAGGAAATATATAAATGAGCCCAGAACTGGAGGTGGGGCTTTTTGGAGACTTTGGATAATTTTGGCTGTTCATTGCTCCACTTTGAGAAGCTCCTAGAAAGAACCACTCAAAGGAAGGCTTCAGGGCACTGGCCCCTGCTGAGGCTCCAGGCTCTGGCTGAGGTTCCAGGTTTTGGTTACTCCAGAATACAGCAGAAGAAATCCTACTGATTACGCTAGGAGAATCGTTCCTTGGAACTGATATCCTTACAGTTTTGTTATTGTGTTCGTTAATCCTCATCACCTATTGTTTTGGCTAGTCGGGTTATAGGTGACATATGCTCGGTTAATAGTTATAATAAAAATATATTGGTTAAGAAAATTGAGCCTACCGTGTGGAGTTTTGGAACCTTCTCCAACAAGGCCACTCCTCCAGATCCTTCCCAAACAGTTGTACCAACTGGGGGTCATGCATTCAAACATGAGCCTAATGTGGCCATTTTCATTAAAAAACCACCATAGCTTCCAAGGAACAGAAACTTCAGGAAGGTTTTAGAGTCTACAGGCCTTATAAAGCCTCTCCCCAGAGCTATAAACACAGCAAGCAATTGCTAAGGTGGGGGGGGGGGTGCTCCTACGCCAGCCCAGCTGCTTGCAATTTGCACAGGATGCTTCAGGGATACACCTTTCAAGAACTTCCGAGATTCAACTTTCAAAAGCTGGGTTGAAGCAACGGCTTCAGAATCACCCATGCTCCCCAGATAACCCTGTCACCTATGTTTCTGCAGGCAGCTCCAGGAACCTCAGAGGTGCACTAAACTAGACTTGTATAGAATGGTTTCTTTGGTCTGTTATCAATGCCTTGTTTGTTCACATCTGCTCAGGAAAACTCATAGAACATCTGTCCTGCTTTTTAACCCACAGTTAATAATAATAATAATAATAATAATAATAATAATAATAATAGTAATAATAATAACAGTTTATATTTTACATCAGTAAGTTTTTATGTGGTTTGTTACACTCCAGTGGGTAAACAGAGCATTAACAGTATCATCGGATGCTGGAAATACATACCACGCAGAAACAGATTGTTTTTTCCTGCCTCCCTTTTTTCTCTCTGTGTCTCTCTCTTTGATTCATATTCTATCAACTCAAACACCAAGACAATGACAATATAGGCAGGATTGGAGTTCTTAATCCTTCAAAGCTTTATCTTTGGGCCATATTTCCCCTAGGAAAACTGTTTGGATGCAACTAGAAGATTCTGAATTCAGGTAGTCAAGTGTTCACAAATGGACAGGAATAGGGAAAGCAAGTGAAGCTGACTTTTGAGAACCATGAAGTTGCAGGGACTGCCGGACATCATGAGACCTCTCTGCTCGGGTTGTGCAGAAGGCCGCTGCTGTCCCAAGCCACGGAAGCTCACACCTCTGTCTGACTAGCCTGGGAGGAGATAGTGAGCAGTATTTTCTCTCTCCTCTTTAGACTCGAGTGAGATCTGTTGATGGATTTTACCCCTGAATCCTTCCTGGAGTTTAGAGACAGCACAGAAAATGCAAGGGGTGGTTTGTCAGATCCCAGCAGAAGTTGCTTTGAAAAGATTCTAAAGGCATTAATACTCTACATGGTGCATAGCTAAGAACTGGTAATATAAAAAAAAGCCAACAATAACAAAAGAACTGGTAATATTCAGTATTTATTCTTGTGTCTCCTCCTTAGGCAGCAGTGATAGCAAGGAGACACCTCAAGTGGTGGTCCGTGCTCCCCACCTCCTGGTTGTCACACTCCTGAGTAAGTCTTTCCTCTTGAGCGTAGGTGGGTCTGTGACTGGTTAGGGCAGAGCAGAAGGATCAGAATACCTGGCCATGGGCGGGTGATCATGTGATTATATCACAGGGACTTGTAGTTCTTATCTTTCCGGATTCCTCCATGGCTGGAGGGCAGGAAGGAAGCAGCCACCAGGAGGAATCCTATGTGTCAAGATGCTGCACAGCCACTAGGAGCTGAGAGCAGCACCTCCAGCCCACGGCCAACAACACCCAGAGCGTTGTCTCAAGCCACACAGTTTATGGATTCTGCTTGCAGCAATAGGAAACTGAGCAGCATTTTCCATTCTCCTATAGTAGAGACAAAAGGTCAAAACACAGAGTTCCTATATCCCAGGAGTCCATTTTATGGTGGTGGTCATCAAAGTGGGCACGGTAGGCAGGTATCAGTTTTGCGTATGGAAGAGATGATGTTTTGGCATGTGAATACATTTAAATTTTTATTTCTTTATTTCTAAAATTATAAGGTGTGATTCCCTGGAATATTCAATATCTTGATTTCGAGTCCTATGGTTACAAGTTGTAATGGTGTTTGTGTCACCCTTTAGGCAGAGTAGGCTTGCAGTGGGCAACTCCTTACTTGTAGTGTGTTGTGACATGTGACAAGTTCTAGTGCATGAGTGCTTGAGAAAACTGAGCCGACTTTCTCCAAACCAATGCTATAAAAACCCTAACACCACAGCATAACATATGAGATCAAATAGAAAATAATACCAATGATATTCCTGGTAGTGTATAAACATTTTATTTCACATTATAAGATTCAAGATTATTAAAATCTAGTCTAAAATATAAAATGATGATAAAATTACTAAGCATGCTGAAATATGGATGCACATTGTTAACATACTTACATAGGCTATTTGTTAGCTACTGTAGTCATTTAAAATGAGAGTCCACATGAACTTCATCAAGGAAGCTAAGAAAAATAATTATTTGCTGATAAAACATTGTAGCATTAAATAGAATATATATCAAACTATTTAATATACTTTATCTTTAAAAAAACTTTGTTCTTGATACTTCAAAATGCTCCTAAATAAGCCAGGTGTGGTGGCACACACCTTTAATCCCAACACTCTGGAGGCAGAGGCAGGCAGATTGCTGTAAGTTGGAGGCCAACTGGTCTACAAAGTGAGTCCAGGACAGCCCAGGCTACACAGAGAAACCCTGTCTTCAAACAAACAAACAAACAAACAAACAAAAATGCTCTGAAATATTTTTAATTTTAAACAAATTATAAACAAGAAGGTAAATCTTTAATCATATTAACTGCCAATATAAAGGAAATAAAAATATGCTTAAGCATATTTAAGTATCATACTTATCTTTTATATTGGGCATTAAAAGTATAGTGAGCATTTCTAAGTGCATTTATAAATATTTGTAATATATGAATAAATATTTATATAAAGGCTTTGTGTTTATATGTTTTTGCTGCTGAGGAAAAGCAAATAATTATCTCTGGTGGATAAAAATGTACTTGACACTATATATGATCAAATAGAAGAGAAGAGATTTTTGGCTGTTTTTTTTTTTTTCAAAGAAATGGTTTCTCTGGCCCAGACCAGCTTCAAATTTGCTATGTAGCTGAAGATGACCTTGTACTATTGATTGCTCTGTCTCTGCTTCCCAAGAGCTGGAAGTGCAGGCCACGGCATCATTCACAACTCTTGGATGCCTTTCAGGTTTGTCATATAGTCAGGGGTTTCTCTGGGTAGGAGCCAGTACCTTCCTCTGCAAATCTCTCCCTCTCCCTCTCTCCCCCACCTCTCTCTCTCCCCCTCCCCCCATCTCTCTCTCTGTCTATCTCTCTGTCTGTCTGTCTCTCTCTGTCGGGGAGGGGGGGAAGGGAATGTGTGTTCATGAAGATGCTTTGCCTGCTGTAACAACGTCTGGAAAGACAGTGAGACCAGACAAATTTAATTTACTTATTCGATTAGAAAACCCAATTCTTGAATTAATCCTATTCAACAGAGAAGTAGGAGACTAGACTGCTGCCCCAGAGGAGCCCACAGGACCATTGTCAATGGGAATCCAGGTGAACAGCAGCACAGGTGTGGTGTAGTAAAGGTGGAAGGTGGGTTGTGATGAGGCTAGGGCATATTTTCATATATACATTGTGTGCGTGCGTGCGCGCGTGCGTGCGTGGTGCATGGTGCATGGTGCATGTGTGTGTGTGTGTGTGTGTGTGTGTGTGTGTGTGTCTGTGTGTCTGTGTGTCTGTGTGTATTTATGTCATTGTTAGACTTCACATGTCAGGTTAGCTGCACGTGGCTGTGTGTTGCTTTTCTGGCTTGTAAAAATGAAACCATATGATTGCCCTATATGCCTGGAAACGGGGGTACAGAGAATGCCCTTTAGCGCTACTTGATCAAGTCATGCTATCCCCCCCCATCCCCGAAGACTGAGAAACCCGATTTCCACGCCACATTTATTAATGCATTCCCCTTTTTGTTCTAAGGAGTTGAAAAGGAAACTATTCAATCAGCTGGGCTGTACTGCCCTCTGGTGGCCAGATGTGAAAGTACTGCTAGAGCACTGCCTGCAGGACGTGTAAACTGTTTCGTTCTGTGAGGGGCTGGAATTTTGTACTGGGAGTCACTGGAGACTGGAGATGGGGGGGAGGTGACGTGTCAATTAGTCGGTTGTCCTTTTTTCCAAGAAGGACTTTATTATATCATCCTAAACTGAGGAGCTGCTAAACCCACTGCAAATCATTTAAAAATGCTTCTCACAGTAAATGGCAGTAATGAAAGTGTGTGCCCGCTTCCTCTTCATTCTAGAAATGATTCATTAACACCCTCTGTTGGGAACAACTATCACTTGAAGGACTCTTGGAAAACCCACAGTAGAGGAAAGGCTGACGGCAGCATTTCTACTCTTGCTATCTAAATCTGCAAGAAATTTGTTAATAAGCATTAATTACATTCCTTTGCTTTATTGATGGATTTTGATTCATGAAATTGGTTAGAAATACTGTGCAGACATCTTGGCTCTCTCAGGAACACACAGGTGCATGAACATGTACACACATGCCTCGTGACCATACTCAGAAGCCGCGTGTCTGGGAGGCTAAGGTTAGCGCTAGAGTCAGCCTGGGTCTAAACCTAACTGTAGCCTTAACAAAAATGCTAAACTTATCCTTGACTCTAACACTAACGCTTTCCTCATAGTTAAAGCAGATACGGAGCATTCTTTAATGTGTGGGAGTGGAAGGAATGTAAAACAGGTAGCTATGAAAGAAGAGCTCATGGCTGCCTTACAGAAACAGGTTCATCCTCTTCTCAGGGCCTTGGTTACATCAGCAGAGTCTAGACTCAGAGTAAAACTGTCAATCAGATACAAACTCTGCCCCGAGAGCTCCTACTGTCACGGGAAAGAAACCTAGAAATTGGAGATTAAACCGCCAATGCTACTTTTTAGAAAGAAACACACCATATTTGCCTCTGTTTGCTTTTTTAAAGACTCATCACATTTATTTTGCTTCTTCATTCTTTTCTGAATTCTTTGGGCATGGTCTTCTGGTTACTTACTGGCTCCTGCATTATGCCGCTTATGTGTGCAAGCATCCAAGCGCCCATTGGTACTGTCCCGCGTTCAAGTATTTCTCTTTAAACTTTAATAGAAGCAAAACCCATTTAAAGTTACCTAGCAGCTGAAGAAATATCACACAAGGAGAAGCCATGTGCATGGATGTATGAAATTACTATGTACCCAAACTATGTTGCTAGCTTATTCTTTATATACCTGTTTTACAACTGCAGTTTAAAATCTTTCAACAGAGCTTTCTCCAAAGACTTACACATATAAAGGTAAACTCTAGGGAAAACAGGCTTTCCTTAAAAATCTATTTAGTTTGAAATCAGGACATATTATGTCTAGAGCAAGGAATGCATTTTTTGGCAATAGAAGTAAGGCGTTCTTTCTCCAAAATACAGTAACATAAAATTTGGGAAACAAGTTGTAATTTAATTTAATACATCTAAAGTTTAAAAAAAAAAAAACCTACCCTGTTGGAAATTAGGGAAAATTGGATGACTTCAGACCCAATAAAATAAATAAATCTGCAATCCCATAGGCTGAGAGAAGGTTAGACTTTGAAACTTTTAGTGTGGATGTGTATTTTATTTTTTATTACTTATTTTCAGTTATTTCTTTTACCTTTGAGATTTTAACATAGTTACATCACTTTCCTCCCTGAAATGCACCCATAGAAATATTTCTAAATACTGCCTTCTCAGTCTCTGGAAAGCTACTCGTATGTCTGTCTTCAGGGATGATCACTGGATTTTGGATACCAATTGGTGTGTTCTTCTGTGTGGAGGGCTCTCCCATGACCAGCATTCTTATTTGCCTGCAGTTCTTTGTATTAAGCTGAGGATTTATGCCCTTTCCACTGTCTGGGCCTGATCTGGTTGGTGCCCTGGGGAGAAGGTGTGGATAGGCAGAGTCAGGGAAGCTCACAGGGCTAGATTCTATCAAATGTGGATCATCTTGGCTGGGGCATGGAGAGGACCTGTGAGTGCTGGCAGGTAGGGCGCATTCCGGAGGAATCCTAGATACAGGCTGCAGTGCGTACAGGGTTGGCCAGACAAGGTGGGGCGTGGAAAATGGGGCCCCCAGCTAGGATGGACTAGACTCAGGAGAAGGATGTGGGGATCTGGCTGGCTTTATCCGTATTTAGTTAGAAAGGAGAGTCTCTGACTTCAGCTGTGCCAAGGGTGCTCCTGAGGTTGGGGAGCCTACTGTACAGAATACAATCACGGTAGAGAGACACCCTCAAGAGGCCACAGGCAATCCAGTGGGTCCCATTCATCATCGTCTGCTCAGCGTCTGCCTGCAGCTGCCACAGGAAGAGAGCATGACCGTGACGTGTCCTCTTAGGCTCACCTGGTCTCCAGGTGGTGGTGCTATTCAGGAAGGCTTCAGGAACATCAAGAGGCGGATCGTGAATGGAGGAAGCGAGTCACTGGGACCAGGCTTTGAGGCTCCCTTTCCTGAATAGATGCAATGTGACCAACTGGTCTCTTGCTCCAGCCACCACACCTTTGCTGCCTGCCACCGTGTGCGCACCAAGTGTTGGGCCATATCCCTGGAAATGGAAGACTAGGACTTACAAGGCTTTTCTCCCCCAAGTTGTTGTGAAGGTTGTGTGTGTGTGTGTGTGTGTGTATGTGTTTTCATTTGTTTGGGTTTTTTTTGTTTTTGTTTTTGTTTTTGTCGCAGCAATGGGAAACAAAACAGAGACACTTTTCTCGGGGATCCGCCCAAGAGCCTCTTTCCAGTTCCTTGCCATTCTCTCAGTGTCAAAACTTTTAAAACAGAAGCTTGTCAAAGTTCACCGGGAGTTCAGCCCCAGCTGTTTATCCAGCCAATTTTGGTTTGACTTTCATAAATGTCCAAGCGCGTTTCTTTCAGGAACGTCCTAGAAGGGCTCTCTGTGCTTGACAGCCTGAACACTTTTCTTCTATGAGCTTCAAATCCACAATCCTTGTCAAACATTTTACTGGGAAAAAAAATGTTTTTGCAACAGTTGTGTGGTCTCTCAACGCTTAGAGCTCCAAAGGCTCTAAATCCCAGGCAACCAGTGGTGGAAACTTAACACGTTGCTCTGCTTTACATGTTTAATACAATTGAAGTGCTTGCTGCCAAATACAGATAAGGTGTGCACATGTTGATACAAGTGAAGTGTGCACATGTTGATACAAGTGAAGTGTGCACATGTTGATA
>OU015756.1:11927427-11966299 GCA_907169655.1 Acomys percivali
TTGATACAAGTGAAGTGTGTACATGTTGATACAAGTGAAGTGTGTACTGAAGATGAGGTCACCACTTCCTTTAACTTCAGCTCAGGAAACTAATGCAGTTCCTCTTCTGCAGTTTTCTTATATCGCTGCTAGAATAAAAATAGTCCGAGTTTCAGAGCTTGGCTGCTAAAGCCGAGGCGACGCTGCATCTTTCAAGCGTGAGGAGTTTCAATGGAAAGAACTACAGACCTGCAATAGCTCTAGAAAGGCCAGCAGAGGAGAACAGTCATTGCTGAGAGTGTTCCCCTGAAACACAGAAGTGTGTGGATCCCAAAGGCGCAGTTGGGAGGGACCAGCATCTTGTACCTGGAGACTGTCTCTGTGGGGGCAGAGTCAATGTATACGCAATGGCACGCAACTGCACGCTGTGCAAGCTAAGGCTGGATCTGTGCCTTTAAAGATGCTATAATCTTCACTCCCCTGTTGGCTCTGTTTCTTAACAATTAAACTTTATTATACAACACAACTAGCTTACACAAGAAGGAAAAAAGGTTAAAGGGACAAAAGAGTGAACCTTCCGGTATCCGTTCCACGGGATGAGTCCTTAGGTGTCTCTCTGGCCCGTGTGATAGTCCAGCCTGTTCGCTTTCTCCACACGCTCTCCCAAAAAACGGCTGAATCTGTTGTTTTTCTCTTCCCCACCTGCCTGAGTCACATGGGAAGGGCAGTCTCCTTCTCCCGTTGAGGGTCCATTAGGAAAACAATAGCCCAGGTGGGGTTCCCAGGTCTGCTTCTTGAATTCCAGGCCCAGGGTACTCCACTCAGTCTATCACAAGGTATTCATGGGATGTCCCAAGGGTAAAGCCCGCCAAGACTGCTTCCACTTGTGACAAAGCTTAATCTTTCCCACACTCCCCAACGTTCTTGAACTAGAACCTTGATTCCCAAGCAATGGTATGAGAAGGGGGTGAGAGGCTTAAGAGATAACTAGGTCGTTCAGAAGTCAAACCAGTTCTGCCCTCATGGGCCTGGGTTAGCTCTCTGGGGAGCGAGTAGGCTTTGCTAGAACTAGAATATTTACTCTAAGTGTGAGATGCTATAGAGCAATGCCAGCCCTGTGCTTCTCTTTGTGTCTTCCACATATGGTCACTTCTTCTTCTGTTATATTGAGATATAGAACAGGGATCCACATAGGTCCCACTACGATGCTGCTGAACTTCCGGCCTCCAGAACTGTGAACTAACAAAACTTCTTCCCTTTACAAATCACCTAGTCTCACATATTTGATTATAGTAACTAAGATAAAAATTTAAAAACTGGCATTTCGTGGTACTAAAAATCACATAAAGCTGATATGCAAGGACTGTAAATAAAAACACATTGGAAAGTAACTGCACACATTTATTTGCATCTTGTATGTGACTGATTTTACATTGTGATGGCAGAACCAGTAAGTAACAGAGATTATATACCCAAAAAGATTAGACTAATTACTATCCAAGCCTTCACAGAAAGAACTTGCTGAGCCACAGTCTGTGTTAGCCTGAAGTTGCGGGGGCAAAGCACTGGCTTCTCTTTCTCTTCTGCCTTCTAAATCCCATGAGGACCCTCACAGACCGAACCATAGATAATTTGGAGAGAATAACTTTGGAAAATGTCACTCCTTTGTTCAGGTTGCATAAAAACAGTACTGAGTTCTCATCACACGCTTGGAATGGCTAGCTAGGAGCGCCCAAGACCTTTCCTGAAGTATATGATTATAGGAATGACCTATAAGACTCAGACAATCTGTTCACGTAGCCTCATAGGGTAGAATCCAGGGGAGACTGCACATGAATCGCTAATTATCCCAGGGGAACTGGACAGAGTGAGCCTAATTCTCTAGCAAGGGTATGTCACAGCACACATGAAGAATTTTCCACCAGAACTCTTCTGAGACTTGGGTACCAGGATTTTCATTGGTGCTTTCACACAGCACAGACTATCCCGATGGTCCAGTCTCAGACAAGCGAGGACACCGTTTTCAGCTACGACACATCTATCTGTCAAGTTCTTAGAGGCCATTTCCTAGAAACACGTGAACTCACTTTACCTGTAATGTGCAGGGTTTGGTCAACATCGGCCTCTGAGTTAACATTTTGTTTTATTGTAAAAATGCTAAAATTTCTATCTCAAAGAACTTCATAGATATCTGCTTAAATCTCCTTTTTGAAAATAAGCAAATAAATGTTGTGGAGCGAGTCGGATATAGATTTAAGGATCATTTTTGATATTTAAAAGAACTTGGGTCTTGGACACCTTATCAATCTCTCTGAGATTTTCTTTTCTTTTTGTTACAGATCCTTAGTTATTAGATTATATTCAAGGTGAAGTGAGAAGTTATAAAACTCAAGCAAGATTAGGCCAAAACATGGTAGGTGCTAAAGCAATAATTTTTTAAAAAATTTTTATCAATGTTTCTTGAAATGATCGCTAGTGATTAATATAGGTAGAAGTAAAAATTGCTGCTGTCGCACTGGCGCCTTGAGGAAATTTATATCAGGAGAAGAGCCATGTTGTTCTCCAAAGACCGGGAAAGCCCCTCTCAAAATGAAGACTAAGATTCCTCATGGCTTAGGCTGCCAAGGATGTGACAGATTGATTTGTAGAACAATTAGATAAAAAGGCAGCGAGATGGAAAAGAGAGGGAAGAGCCAGAGATAAGGGTAGTCATGAGGGTTGAAAATATTCCTACAGAAGTTACTTGGTGTCAAATCCATAGAAACGAGTGGCCCACGATCACAGTTACTAAGGACAACAGTGGGGCTCAAGATAGTGCTGGACGTTATACTCTGCTTCTGTCAAACCAGTGTTTTCATTCTGATCACTTGCAGTATTAAATGCTGCCCGAGACTTTAAACAGAACACACACAGCTCTTTTGTCAACAGTTCAGATTCTCAAAAGCTGTCCATTGAGTATATGAGGTGATATTATGTTTCAAGAAGTTAATTAAATATTTCCTTGCCAAATAAAGAATAGCTTCAGAGAAGGATTATGGGAAAATAGCTAGGAACACAGCCTCACCAACAACTATTTCAAGAGGAAACAAAACAGTGGCTTGACCACTTTTGATGTATTAAAACATTTTTAGTTACATTATTTATGTATGTTCTCTCCTCCCCCCCCCAGATTGTGTGTGTGTGTATGTGTGTGTGTGTGTGTGAGAGAGAGAGAGAGAGAGAGAGAGAGAGAGAGAGAGAGAGAGAGAGAGAAACATGTGAGTGCCAGGGTGTGCACATGAAGGTTAGAGTATGACTTATGGGAGTTGGTCCTCTCCTTCTACCAAGTGCGTTCTAGGGGTCAAACTTGGGCCATCAGACTTGGCAGTACACACCTTCACCCACTGAACCATCTCACTGGTTCCTACTTTCAGTGAACCCTGCAAGAGTTGGCGATTGGGTGCTGGAAAGAGTGAAGGGTCTGAACACGCAGTTCCCTTCCTTACCTACTGCTATGAAAGAATACATTTCTTTATGTTCACTGATGGCCAAGGTTACTTGTGAGAAATAGCTATTGTCCCTTGTTTGATTCTGTCCAGTGTAATTGGCAGAAGGAAAGCTGGTGGAAAGTGGACAAAACGCTTATAAGCTCCAATTGTTTTGATGACCATACCATTGGGTGCCAGTTGTAAGACGATTGTGAGACAAAGTCCTTTATGCTGAGAGGGATCTGGTGGAAAAAGAGTGGTGTAGACTGCTGATACAGTCACAGTACAGGCCTACTCACACCCCAAACCCAAACCTAAACCAAGCCAAAAACCAACAACTGTTTGTTTTTGACCAAGAGAATAAAATCTCTGGCCTGGTAATGGAGACTTAACATACCAGTTGGGCATTTACCTGGCTAGAGTCACAAACCCTCAGGAACATGGATCCACTTTAAGCCATCCTAAAGAGATAGAAGCAATAAATATTCCTTTGATAAGATAATGTATTTTTTTCTTCTTATAATCCCTAACCCCTCATGCAGTTACTTATAAGACTCCATCCTAAGCATGCTTTTCTTTTTCAAAATATATTTAATTTTTTTCTATTATGTATTTGTTCATTTTACATCCCAGTAAAAACCCCACTCCCTCTTTTCCTCTCATTCCCACACTTCCACCCACTTCTCCCATACTGCTCTTCGTGGGTACCAACCCATCCTGGCACGTCAAGTTGCATCAGGACTAAGTGTTTCCTTTTTCACTGAGGCAAGACAAGGCAACTCTGCCGGGGAAATGGGATCCAGAGGGAGGCAACAGAGTCCAAGTCAAAGACAACCCTTCTCCAATTGTTAGAGGACCCACTTGAGGACCAAGCAGCCCATCAGCTTCATATGTGTAGTGGGCCTAGGACCAGTCCATGCATGCTGTTTGGTTGGTGATTCAGTCTCTATGAGCCCCCATGGGCCCAGGTTGGTTGGCTATGCAGGTCTTCTTGTGGTCACTCCTGGGTATATACTCAGAATATGCTTCACCAAACCACAAGGACATTTACTCAGTGATGTTCAGAGCAGCTTTATTTGTAATAGCCAGAAGCTGAAAACAACACAGATGTCCCTCAACCAAAAAATGGATAAAGAAACTGTGGTACATTTATACAACGGAATACTACTCAGCTATTAAAAACAAGGACATCATGAAATTTGCAGGCAAATGTATAGAATGAAAAAAAATATCATCTGGAGTGAGGTAACCCTGTCCCAGAAAGACAAACATGGTATATACTCACTCATAAGTGGATGTTAGCCATATAGTACAGGATAGCTATCTACAACCCATAGACCCAAAGAAACCAAATAACAAGGAAGGCTCAAAGGAGGATGCTTGAGTCCCACTAAGAAGGGGAGATAAAATAGACATTGGCAGTGGATGAAGAGGGAGAACTGGGTGGGAGAGGGGGTGGAATGGGAAGGGGGTGTTGAGAATCAGGTATGGGGAGATCAGAAATTGGGGGATGAGAGGGCTGGTAGGAGAGAAGGGAAATTGGTGATGGGGCATCTCGGGGACAGGCTGGAGAACTATGGGGGAGGCTTCTGGGATGATATGGGGGTAACTCTAGCTGAGACTCTTAGCAGTGGGGGATCCTGAGACTGAAGTAGCCACATCCCGCAGCCAGGCAGGACTTCCAGTGGAGGGAGGGGCCCACCAACCCGCCCACAAACCCCTCAGTCCAAAATTTGTCCTGCCTACAAGACATGCAAGGATAAAATATGGAGCAGAGATTGAGGGAACGGCCAATCAATGACTGGCCCAACTTGAGACCCACCCTGTGGGAAAGAGCCAACCCCTGACACTATTAATGATACCCTGCTATTCTGGCAGACAGGAACATAGCATAACTGTCACATGAGAGGCTTCACATGCAGATAATGGAAACAGATGCAGAGCCTCACAGGCAAACTTTAGGCAGAACTCTGGAAGCATTGTGGAAGAGTCAGGAGATGGATTGAGGGAGCTGGAGAGGTCAAGCATGCTTTTCTCAATGCCTTGGGCATCACCCTTCAATGCTTGCCTCCAACGCTTGACTGCCCCTTTACTATGCAGCTGACTTCGATGCTGGCTTACCTCAAGCAGCATGCCTTCCCCCTCCCTTCTCTTCTCTTTTCCAGGCATCTACTGACATTTAAAGTTCGCAGCACTGATATTAAAAACAAAATTCTAACACAACTGTCCTTGAGTTTCCAGTTCATTAAAAAAAATTTTTTTGTTAATGAGACTATGAACCGCCAAGGAGGGACCCCGAGTCCCTGGTAACAGTGAGAGTTAAGGATTATATAAGAAGGAAGGATGTAACAAAAACAGATAAAATGTAGTTCTCATTACTCATCAAAGAAACTTCTCTGTACGGCAGAGACCATTACAGAAAACAACAGCTGATCAAATTCAGAGAATGAGGGATCCTGTGGTACCCAGGACTAACTGATACATTTCCACTATGATTCCTGTACCTAAGGCTCAGGAATAATTCCAGAAGAGGGGGGCAGAAAGATTGTAAAAGCAGGAGGTACAGGAAGTTTGCTATGAGATTGCATCTCCTAGAAAATGCCAGAGAGCCACTCCCGTGAAGTCTTGTTGGCATGGCTGCCCAAACAACAACGAAGCCGCCGATGGAAAGGCTGACACGGAGTGGGGAGAGCTTGAAGGGTCTCATCCCTAGTCAAAGAACTGTGGGCAACTGGGGAATACTGAGACTGGGAGACTCTCCCCAGGGAAGAGCCCACAGCTGGTTATCTAGTGCCAAGTGGTCATCCTTGAGATCATGGGTCCAGGTAGCACTCTATGGACTGGAGGGTTTGTATTTATGTATTTTGGGCTCTGTGTGTGTGTGTGTGCGTGCGTGCGTGCGTGCGTGCGCGCATGTGCGCATGCATAGAGTTCTTTTCTTCCCAAATGACTCCATTTAGTCATCTTAAATGCTTACAGTTTGGAGACCAGGAGAGGGGACATGAGGTTGGAAACAATAAGAAAAGAAAAAGAGACCCTGAACTTGAGAGAAAGCAATGGATGTCCATGGAAGGGGTGGGAGGGAGGAAAGAAAGGGAGGAAATGATGCCGTTATTTTATAATTTCAAAATACACTTAATTTTTTAAAGACTTAGAGAAAAACAGGAAGGGCAAAACTCAGATGGTACCCAGTGCTTTGCCCTGGTCCTTTTCAAAGCATGGAAGTGTCTCCCAGTTCTTGCCCCATCTCCATCTCTCTAATTCCTACAGTGTAATGAAAACACTAGTCAGGTCCAGCCAAAGGTCAGAGCTCAGTCGAAGCTTGTGTGCAAGTATCGTCATGTATTTCACTGCATTTGACTGGGACCATGTGTGAGGTATTCCTGCTTTTACTATGGGGGCATACACCACCCAAGAGTGGTTGGATGCTATCAGGAAGGGCTTTCTTATATATACATACATACATACATACATACATACATACATACATACATACACACACACAGCTGAGGGTCTAGAATTTAAACTGTAGGTCTCTTGAATATGAATCGTGATATCAGAAAGCAGTGTTATAAACCCCAATGCTGCTGCTAAGGAGCTGGTAAAATACATAGCAGAGTGGGGGGAGGGGGAGGGAGTCTGGGAGAACGCTTGTAATAGAAAACAATACAAGAGCATCATGTCCCTTGAGTCTTGATTCCACTTAACCCGGAGAGAAAAAATATGCTTGAAGTGAGGAAAACATTCAGAAATGAGCTTGGATTTTGGAAGGCTGCATTTCGAGGAGGCACCACAGCAGGAAATTAACTCTGACAGCACAGCAGGCAAACGAAATTGAGTGAGGATGAGACTTCGGGAATGACCTTGTTTTCAGGTGAATGGTATGCCTGCCTTTTAATCCAACCACCCGCCGTTACACAGGAATTATTAAAGGTATCTGGAAACAGGGTTCTTTCCTTCCCAGATGACTCCATCTTATCCTCTTAGATGCTTAAAGTTTGGAGACCTGGAGAGGGGACATGAGGTTGGAAAGGTGGGAGGGGCAAAGCAAAGGTCACGTAGGGTCCATGGAGAGGGATTAGTGGGTAGAGGAGCTTACTGTGCGAGTCTGAGTCCTTGAGCTTGACTCCCGGAACTCAGGTGAAACCTGGAGGTGCGCGCGCGCGCGCACGCACACACACGCACACACACACACACACACACACACACACACACACAATATCCCAGCACTTCTACCGTGAGAAGGGAGGTGGACTCAGGAGAACTGACCGGAAGTTCTCAGGCTACTGGCCCAGAGGACACAACGTAGTGGGAGAAACAAGAGAGAACCTGGTTCACTAACGTGGAAGGAGAAATGCGACTTGTGATTGTTGTCTGCCTTACACATGTGCAGAGAGGGCAGCAACACATTTTGGCTAACCACTCAAATCAATATTGCCTTTTTGGCTAACTAGACAAAGTATTGTCAACTAACCTTTAAGCTGGTTGGCCCCAAGTGAGGTGAATGAGGTGGTGGTTAGGCTCTTTCAGAGTACATCCAAAGCACAGCCAGGTGTGTAGATAACAAAAGTGCAACCAGAGTGCAGCCAGAGGGTAGCAAAAAAATATATATACATCACAAAGTCCATCACTGAATCATCTCGCGTAGGTCACCCTGACCCTCTCTCTCAGTGTCAGCTATGAACGACCGCTTCTGGGAAGCAGAGTTGAAAAGTTTAAAATCTTTGAACTTAATTTCACCTTATAAGCTGAATTACAGAAATGGCGGCAGCTGTGTCGAAGAGTCGCCCCCCCTCCCCGCCCCACAAGTGTTTGACTGATTACTTGAAGCTGTAGGAAGCTGAGAGGATGAGGAAGCTTTTCTGTGTCCTTAATTTCACAGATAACCTCCGTTCCCCATCCTTGAACTTAGCTGTGGAGTGACTAAGATTCCTCCCTCCTTCCTTTCTGCTATTCACAAGAAAAAGGCTTTCAAATTTTGTAGGTTATTACACTCCAAAGAATCTGACACACCCCTCAGGACCTATGGGGGGATAAGACAAAATGCCACTCTCTCATCCCCTTGAAAGCAGAAAGGAAAACCCTGGGTGGGGGCAGGGTGGGGACATGAAGGGACAATGCCTAGATTGTCCTTTTATTCCTTTCCCAAGCACAACCCTGTTGAAAGGCCTTCCTCAGTGCTGAGACATCATATGATGTTCATGAAGCAAGAAGTCTGTGTTTTGAGTTTAAGACTCGGCAATGCAATTCAAAGTAGATGTCCAAGCAAGAGGTAGAGTTGGTCTGCAAGGGTTCCAGAACAAAACTTTAAGCTCAAAAAGCCTTGGGGTGGGGCAGGGAGAGATAGAGAGATAGAGAGAGAGAGAGAGAGAGAGAGAGAGAGAGAGAGAGATTCCGAGCAGAACCTCTTATGGACTCAGATCTTGTTCCTGGGATCAGAAGGCAAGGGATATGAGGAAGAAGTGAAAGAATCTAAGAACAAAGAGAGAAGTGCTGCGGGTGGTTATGTCCGGGCGGGAGTGGTTTCCAGACGGGGGGCTGATGCCACTGTTTGCAAGATGTTGCGTTGCCCCTGATCTTTCTCCCGTGGTGCTGGCCCAGTCAAGGACAATACGTATACTGATACTTAGCAAACAGAACGTGCTCCACAATGACAAAAAGGAGAAACATCTAGTCAGCAGCAGGAAACATAGCTAGAAACCATGACCTCTACAAACGTTGCAATTTCTTATGACAATAGCCGTTCTTCAAACACTTACTAGCTATCAGAACTGCACTCACCAGAAAAAATGGTAGAAACAGATACTTTATTGTCTTCTAGTCTAAAATGATTCCAATTTAATTTTTTTTTTTTTTTTAAGAATATCAACTGTAGGGTTTGTGTTTTTTTCCTTCAAAAGAAATTCTAAACCAGAGGAAAACATACCTGCAGGGAGTCACCCTGCTGTGAGGTAGCATTCAGATTCATCAGAGACAAGCCGGCCCAGAAAGGTCATATTACAGACGGGCTTATGGACTAAGTTAAAATGCTGAAATTGCATGCTTTTGGGATCAGCTGAGAACATGTAACAGAGAGCAAGGGAAAGAAATAAGAGCTACTGTGCATAGGCCAAGGTGGGAAGGTGATGTCACCATCACCGTTAATGGTATAGTTGTCCATGTGTCTTCTCTTTCATTCTCTGCCCCTCACTGCCTGTTTCCTTTTCCCTTATCCTCATTCACACCAAATTTCTCTAATGGAACTGTGGGTTAGGAGGTCTGGGGATTGAACAATGGCACTTAGCAAGCTAAGGATGTTCAAAGACAATGCATGGTTGCTCCATTTGAGGGACCCACAGGCAGAGACACACAGGCACAGCTAGAGCTCAACACTTAGCTCATTAGACAGCGGGGGCGGGGGGGGGTTGGTTCATCTTTGATGTGGCCACGTGCAAGTCCTGACCGAGATCCCAATAGTTAGCTTAGAGATTGTGGCAGTTTGAATGACATGTCCCCTGTCGTCCTGGTCATTTGAGTACTTGGCCTAGCCTGCAGTGGATGGCACTGTTTGGTGCTGCTTACGAGGAGGTGTGGCCCTGTAAGGGGAAATATGTCCCAGGAGGCTGGCGGTTCGTGAGTGTTGAGGATGTGAGCTCCCAGCTTCTGTTTCAGATGCCATGCCTCCCCGATGTCTCTCACTCAGAATTATTGACTCTAATCCGTTGCCACCATAGGCTCAAATACATCCTTTTTTCCTACCGGTTACCTTGGCGGTAGGAGAGTAACTACTGCAGTGACGATGAAGTTGTTATCTGGAAGTGGCTCGGTTTGTATGTTACGGCTTCTTTCTTCTTCATTAGTGAGTGCTTTGGACTATTCCATGACTGTGAAAAAAAAATTACAAGTTGTATTCATCCTAGCTTTAACATATCTCAAAGGTGTTTGCACACGTATCTGGCAACTGCTCGTGTACTTACCTTACCGACGCTTATCAAGTCTCACAAAGGTTTCTTCCTCCCTCACTGATTTTAGTCAGAGCATCCTCAGATTTCTTTCATTCATCCTATTTGCTTTTTCTTGTCTGCTACAGGGGCACTTCATAGTATTAGTCACTCAAATATTGCTGTTGGGTTTTGCCGCTTGGAGAGTTTATCACCCTCACTGTGACAGATTGAGAACCACCCAGGAGACACACCTAGTTACCTAAGGACGGCGTTGCCAGAGAGGCTTAGCTGAGATGGCAAGACCTACTCTGACTATGGGCTTTGTGAGCCCCACCCTGAATAAAAAGAAGTGAAGTACAGGACCAGCGGTCTTTCCCTGCTTCCTGGCCTCATGCTCCTGCCTGCATGCCTTCCCTGGTGTAAAAAACCGTACCCTCAAACCAAGAGGCGATACCATCCCCCCTCGAGCCGCCTTGTCAGGCGTTTCGTGACATCCATGGGGAAGGTAATCAATATGCTCACCTTTGACGCATTCTCAGTGAAGAATGTGAGAATATAGCTTCTAGAATATTGAAAATGAAGAGACAGCTACTGGATCCCGGGACAAGGCAGCAGGTTAGAATTTTCCTCCATGGGTCTCAGTGAATGAGACGAGTAAGGGAGGGGAAATGATGCCCTAAGGAAAGAGAGGAAGAAAGACAGACAGACAGACAGACAGACAGACAGACAGACAGACGGAAGGAAGGAAGGAAAAAAGGAAGGAAGGAAGGAAGAAGGGGGAAACATTGGGAATTGAGAAAGGTAACAGAACAGGTTAAAAAAAACATGGAGAAGGGGCTCCCGCTCAAACCATGGCACGGGCCAAGGACAATATGTGCACTAAACTTCAAACCCCTACCCAGATCTAGCCAACAGACAGGACATTCTTCACAGTTGAGTGGAGAGCAGGGTCTGACTTTCACACGAACTCTGTTGCCCCATATTTGACCACGTCCCCTGGATGGAGAGGCCCGGTGTCACTCAGAGGAAGGATAGCAGGCTACCAAGAAGGGACTTGATACCCTATGAGCATATACAGGGGGAGGAGGTCCCCCTCAGTCACAGTCATAGGGGAGGGGAGCAAGGGGAAAATGGGAGGGAGAGAGGAATGGGAGGATACAAGGGATGGGATAACAATTGAGATGTAATATGAATAAATTAATAAAATATATTTTTAAAAACATGTTGAATCAGAAACACAGAAAAATTGAGAAATAGTCCTCAGCTAGAACTCCAGCCTCTCGGGAGGGAAGGGCGGGGAGAGTGGCAGGAGCACCTGAGCTGCAGCCCCAGGGTAAGATTGTTGACTCAGCTCACAACAGACTAGTATTCCAGTAGCTAGAAACCCAGGGATCTCACTGGCCTGGAACTTAGTGGGCAGATTTGACCTGAAAGAAACTCTCCTGTGTGGCAGGCCAGTCTCACCCCTCCCCACGCAAGTGCTATAGACATGTGCATCACGTGACCTGCTTCACACACATTCTTCCTTATTGGCAAATTATTCTAGTAATTTCCCATTGTTTGGGACATCTGTTAGAACTTGACTACTCAGTGGTTTTAAAATAGTGCTTTTCAAAAATGTTCTGGTCAACAACTGTACATTTCTCGTATTTACAGGGGCACTCCAAAAGCTTCAAATGTGAGCGCGATGTGAGTGCTCAAGTCAGAGTAATTAGCATTGCTTCCTCCTCAGACATCTTCTTTTCTATTTTAAGCATCTCATTTTCTTTTTTTTTTTTTAGGTTTCTGGGACAGCGTTTCTCTTTACAGCCTAGCCTCAGTCTTCCAAGGGCTGGGGATGTGCCACCTCGCCCCGCTTTTCTTGAACTTCGTTAAACAAAGCTGCAGCGTTGTGCTATAGAACACCAGGATGGATTCCTTCTATCTGACAGAGTCTGGTGCCCCTTTCTACCCCTAAGTGCACTTCTCAGTTTCACTTTCAATTTACCTCCCTCATGAGATAACTCCCTTAAGATCCACGAATGTGTGAGAACATGTGCTATTCATCTTTCCTTCTCTGTCTGATGTATCTTACCTAACATGGTATCCACCAGTTCCATAGATAACAAGATTTGCACAGGTAACAAGATTTCGTTTTGTTTTGTTTTGTTTTGTTTTGTTTTGTTTTTCGAGACAGGGTTTCTCTGTGTAGCCATGGCTCTCCTGGACTCACTTTGTAGACCAGGCTGTCCTCGAACTCACAGCTATCCACCTGCCTCTGCCTCCCGAGTGCTGGGATTAAAGGCATGAGCCACCATGCCCGGCTCAAAGATTTCGTTTTTTTTTTTTTTAAAGATTTATTATTTATGCAGTATTCTGTCTGCATGTGAGCCAGCAGCCCAGAAGAGGACACCAGATCTTATTATAGATGGTTATGAGCCACCATGTGGTTGCTGGGAATTGAACTCAGGACCTTTGGAAGAACAGCCAGTGCTCTTAATCTCTGAGCCATCTCTCCAGCCCCAAGATTTCATTTTTTATGGTTGGCTAATGGTCCACATATATGATCCTTTCCTTTGCCTATGGACATCTTGGATGAGTGACTTCTTTATTCTGAATACTCCTGCAGTAAGAACAGGGATGCAGGCAGATCATGACTCCATCTCATTTATTTATATACTCAACAGTGCAATTGCTGTACCACATGGCAATTCTATTTGCAGTTTCCTTCCCCCACCCCCTACTTTATTGTATGTGTAGTTTTCTTTTATTTAAATACTACTAGTGTATTCTTTGAAAGTCTAAATTAAAATATTTGTTTTATTTTATGTTTATGAGTATTTGCTCCGATGTATGTCTGCGCACTCTCGATGTGGCTCAGTGCACTTGGAGGTCAGGAGAGGGCACCGGATCCCATGGAACTGGATTCATAGATAGTTGTGAGCTCTCACGTGGGTGCTGAGACTCAAACCTCGGCCCACTGCAAGAGCATCAAGTGTTCCTAGCCACTGAGCCATCTCCCCAGCCCTCTGAAAGTTTTACAGGAAGTTCTATACTCTTTTACAGCCCAGAGTGGTGGTCTAATTCCCATTTCTACCAATAGCGCAAAACCATTTTCCTTTCTTCAGACCTTCATCAGCATTTTGTTATTTTTTTTATAACTTTTGAAGCCACTTTGCTACTCTACCTAGAGTGAGATGTCCCTTTATAATTTCAATATGTATTCATCTTATAATTAATGATATTAAATATTTTTCTTATAATTGTTGGTGATTTACATGTCCTTTTTGAGTCAGAGATTATCAAATAATTTTATGATGGGGTGAGGGAACAGATCTGTTGGTTTTAAGTAGTTTCTTGAACATTTTTGTATATGAATCCTCTGTTGGATGAGAAGTTTGCGCCTTTATGAATAAGCCAAAGATCTTCATGGGGCGTTTGGTCAGATGGTGGATGTAGATGAGTAGTGAATGCTGTGGGTGAGGACAAATGGTCAGAGAAGGAAGGAACGCAGCTGGGGAGGGCAGTGTCAGGCTGATGGAGAACAGTGCCCACACCAAAAGCAGAATAGAGGCTCCCTTGGGTGTTTATGAGTGTGACAATGTACATTTCAGAGCCTCACAGGCAGCTCTGGGAAGTAGAAAGTGTAGAAAAGAAAATGAGATTCAGGCCAGCCACTCATGTGCCAATGTTGCTCAGCTAAGGACCTGGGAGGCAGGCTTTTGTTGTTGTTATTGTTTTGTTTTTCTTATGTGTGCATATGAATAGCTATATGTCGTGTGTATGTGGATGCCAGAACCCAGGTCTGGTGTCTTCTTCATTGGTTTCCACCTTTGTTTTTGAGATCTCTCAGTGAATCTGATCATGACCAACTGACTCTACTGGATGGCCAGTGATGTCATAGGACCTGTCTCTGCCTCCTCAGTGCCGGGGTTGCAGGTCCCGCTGCACACAATTTTTACATGGGTGCTGAGGATACACACTCAAGTCCTTATGCCTTGTCATTGAGTATTTTAGGCACGGTGCCACCTTCACAGGCCTGAGAGTCTGGTCTTGATGCCAGACTGTGGCTTCTACCACACCAACCTGCATGGTATGGAACAAGAAGAAGCAGATACATTGGCCTAATGATGGCATAGAGGCCCATAGAGGAGAGAAGCCTTTGAAAATAGAAACTCTGAGAATTTGAGGACTGATGAAGTAAACTATGTTTACATATCTGAAGAGGAGTCGCTGTTTTAAATCCAGGTTTAGTTCAGTTCAAGAACGCACAGCTTCCATGCTTGGAATAGCTACCGTGCATTGATGGAGAGAATTCAGAAGTCTTTTGGCCACATTATAAAGGGAAAGACAGGTCTCAAGTCAGAGAACTGTTTGCTGCTGGCTATGTGTTCTCTTTCACAGTCTAAAGAGATGCATCAAGTACATTCAGCACATTCTCCTGTGTTGAAAATTACAAATCAAGCTTCTTCGCGGTCATGGACATCAAGTTTTATAAACTTGTCTTTTAAGCTGTTGTAAAATGCCATGGGAGGTGAGTAGAACAGTCAAAGCTGCCATCTGTTGGGTTCCTATTTCATAGTCACATGGACCATAAACCATTTCAGATTTCTTAACAAAGATTGGATTCATTGTTACTTTGAATTGCACAACTTCCCCCACTGACCGTAATATCTTGATTTAACATCTACAGTTATAATTGATATCACGTGACAACTCTCTTTAAACTGCTTTAAGCCATGAGAAGCTTAAATGTGCTCACCTGTCTGATACTTCTAAGTCTAAGAAGATCATGAAGTTGCATTTGTTCACAAGGTGAAAGACAAATCAGTGAAAGAATGGGACTTAAACTAAAGTGAACAATGTGCAGGACAGATGCCATCAACTTCTCTCCGTAGAAAATTCACTTTGTATTTAATATATGTCAAATAGGTGAACTGGTCCAGTACTCTAAAGAAAAGCAATCGTTTTAGGTAGCAACCCTAAATGGCCTGTGTACTGGTCAGTACATCCAGGTACCTGAGTGCTCTATCCCAATTCAGTTATGTTGTAAATCTCAACAAGAAGTTGTATTTAAAAAAATCTGATATGTCAAGCTTGTACTATAGTTGTAGTGGTGGTGACTGTGACCAGGCTAACTGAACAATTCTTGAGCTTTGATGTTATTATTTGGGGACAGGAGAGGTATCAGAACTGTGCTCTGAGGCACCAGGTCCAAAAGCATGTGCCTTGGGGAAGAAAGGGTTTATCTGGCTTGAATGTCCTGATTATGGTCCATCACTGAGATCACTGAGGAAGTCTTCTATATGATGCTAGCTTATGACAAGTTGATAAAAACAAAACAAACAAACAAACAAAACAAAACAAACAAACAAAAAACAAAGACAAAAGCCCCCCAAACGTAACAAGCACACACATACAATAGAAAAAAATGTGGAAGTGACCTAAATGTCCAGCTGCGTGAACTGGGCATTTGCTCTGGGCAAATAATCTGTCGTTTATCCTCACCATGGCACAAAGTACAGGGACCTAAAAAGGGAAAGAACACATGGGAAAGGATTTAACAACGTAGCATGAAACACAAAGCCATTTGCCAGCCACACAGAGCATGCCAGTAAGCTTAAAAACTATGATTAGCAAATTAACCGTACAAATTATCAAGTTTCTTCTAATATCTTCATACATATACATGTGCATAACTATATATATATTGTGTGTGCGCGCCTGTGCTTGTGTGCATGCATATGTGGGTACACTTGTGTGTCAGTGTACATGGGTGTGTGCGCATGCGTGGGTATTTACCTTGACTGCCTGCTCTTTCCTTCTTGTTTCTCCCTCACTGTTCCTTTTTTTTTTATTATTTTTTTTTATTTTTTATTTTTTATTTTATTTTTAATTAATTTATTCTTGTTACATCTCTATGGTTATCTCATCCCTTGTATCCTCCCATTCTCCCCTCCCTCCTATTTTCCCCTTATTCCCCTCCCCTATGACTGTTCCTCAGAGGGATTACCTCCCTCTGTATATGCTCATAGGGTATCAAGTCTCTTCTCAGTGACCTGCTGTCCTTCCTCTGAGTGCCACTAGGTCTCCCCCGCCAGGGGACATAGTCAGATGTGAGGCACCTGAGTACTTGAGAAAGTCAAATCCCTCTCTCCACTCAAGTGTGGAGACTGTCTTGTCCATGGGCTAGATCAGGGTAGGGGTTTAAATTTTTCCTCCTGTATTGTCCTTGGCTAGGGCCTTAGTTTGAGCGGGACCCCATGACCCAAATCTGCCTATCATAATGTTCTACTTGTAGGTTTCTAGAACCCACTGGATCCTTCTACATTGCTATTCACCCATTGTTCTCTCGTCTAGAGTCCCAATAGGATGTCCTCCCCTCGGTCCCAGTTTCCTGGTATGGGAAGGCTTTCGTGGGACATGCCCATTGGGCTAGTATGCAGATATAAGTGAGTATATACCATTTGACTCTTTCTGCTTCTGGGTTAACTCACTCATTATGATCATCTCTAGCTCAATCCATTTATCCACAAATTTCGGGAATTCCTTGTTTTTAATAGCTGAGTAGTATTCCATAGTGTATATGTACCACAGTTTCTTTATCCATTCTTCTACTGAGGGACATTTAGGCTGTTTCCATGATCTGGCTATTATGAATAAGGCTGCTATGAACATGGTTCCCTCACTGTTCCTTGTTTTCTTCCCTCTCCCTGATCTCTGGCCTCCCTTGGATCATTTGCTTGTCTTGTTTTCCACAGATATGGGGAAATAGAAAGAGCCATCTTTCGGTGTCTGGCTATATCATTTATCACGATGGTCTCCAGTCCTTGCCAGTAAGTGGCAGACGTGCTCAGGATTTCTCTCCCAGAGAGACACTTCCATTGGGCTTCGGGCGTGGGCAGTCAGGAAAGTATGAAGACAGCTTATTTTCAGAGCGTGTCCGATTCACAACATTCTCCACACACTGTTCCATGTTGCACTGTAGTACTTCATTGTGAGCTCGTGGAACTCAATCCCTTCATCCCCATCCATTAATTTGCTAACAGGGACCTGCCACACGGCCCCTGGGAATAGTGTCACGATAAGTGAGTATGCAGCTGCGTTGCTTCCATTTCTTCACTGCACATGTGGGACTTGGGACTTGAGGAACGTCCATCTTGTTTTCTATACGGGTTGTACTAACCCCATTCCTAGTTTAACCACTTTGACCACTGGGCTGTCTTCCCAGGACCCTCCCCCCCCTCCACTGTAGTTTTGATTTGTATTTTTCTGATAGGTAAAAGTGAGAACATTCACTCAAAGAAAGAATAGGCAGGCTACCAAGATGAGACTTGATGGCCTATGACCATATAGTAGGGGAGGAGGTCCCCCTCGGTCATAGATCTAGGGGAGGGGAATAGGGTGAAAGCGGGAGGGAGGGAGGAATGGGAGGATACCAATGATGGGATAACAGTTGAGTTGTAATCTGAATGAATTAATAAAATAAAAAAGTTTTAAAAAGTGAGAACATTTAAAAAATTAAAATTTTATAGTATAGTATAGTATATTGTATGATAGACTCATAAGATTGCCTAAAGTGCAAAGGATAAAGGACGTGAGGACTGTGTACTTTTATTGTTATTGAGAGAGACTAGCCTACTTTTTAAAGTAAATTAAAATATCTCCTTGGAAGCTGGTACTTTTTATTACTTTTGTTCAGATTTTAACTATTACGTTTCTAAAGTCTTAGAGTTAAGCCTAGAACAGCACCTAGTACATAAAAGGCAATCAATAAATAGCATCTCCCAGGACCAACACGTGCTGTCAGGCTTCAACCATGAACTCTCATCAATACTGTTACCTAAACAAGACCTGCATGATGCCAACACCACCAGACATGCCAACATGGATGGGGGAATTTCACAAGCCTCCCCACTACCCACACCCCTTGATGATGGGCCACAGCGTGGTTACTGAGAGGGAGAACCACTCTGTTTCAGACGCGAGCCCCCTGATAGATTGTCTGATTCCAAGTGGTCAGTTCTAAACACATGTACATATGTGCACCGCTGAACGGACACAGTAGGCTGTGTGTGTATACATATATGTAACAATGCTAATTTAAAAAGAAGTCATGAATTTGAGAAAGAATGGAGAGACATGAGAAGATTTGGGTCATGGAGAAGAATGGGTGGAAAACATGTAAACACAATGTTCACGTATGAAATTCTTAAAAACAAAACCAACCAATAAAACAAAAAACCACCACTACCACCACCACCACCACCACCACCACCACCACCAACAACAACAATACCAAACACAAAATCCTAAATAAGAAAGATTATTCAACAGTGCTGGATGCAATGCTGCAGCGTCACTATATGCCCAGTAGAGAGAGCTCATGCCACATTTTTTTAACTGCTGCAAAACAGGACTTGGAAGTATCTAAACCTGTGTGAATTTTAGGTATTTCTCTAAGTGTGTAATGTATTTGACTTTTTTTTTTCCCCGCCTATAAACTGACACAGAAGAGCAACCAGTAGATCTAGCATTTGTGTTTTTAAAAACTGTTTCCTAGGAGAAAACTGGAATCACTTGGTTCTTGAGTTAATTAATTAGTTTGGTTCTTGATTAATTAATTAGTTAGTTAATGTCAAATAAAGGTTTTTCCCTCTTGATGTAATTCAGCTAGGTTTGTAACTCTGACCATATTTACTTCTGGGTAAATGTAACCAAGAGTGTTAAAGAATGAAAAAGCTTGTTTGAAATAGAATGAGAGGTGAAAAGTGCTTAGAAGAAGGCAGGAGACACACGTTACCATGTAAGGGAAGAAGAAGAAGAAGAAGCCAGCCAACTGCCCTCATCGGTTAGTTACAAAGGCCAGACACCACGTGAGTGCACGAATTCGGCTTAAATTCCTTGACTTACTGATCTTTCTTTCCATTGAGGTATTTGTGGCGAAGTCTCAGTTGACAAGATGCTATCTGTGTGACTATACCCAGCCCAACCTGGCCCATCTCTAACAGGCTATGTCATTTTGCAAAACCCTTCATCGTTCACCACTCCTTTGGGAGCCTCCCTAATATCCTCCATCCCACCCACGCCCAAACGCTTTGCTCAGTGGAGCCCGTTCTCTCTCCCTCACTGTGGAAGAGGCTGTGTTTGCCTCCATGCCTTCCTTGACTTGGACCAGGCAGTGCAGGAGGTGCCTATCATAGTTAGGGAAATCAGGGCAACATTTTGGATTCTTGGTTGTGTGTTAATAAAATAACTTGGAAATGAACTCGGAAGGAAGCCAGGGGACAATTTTATTAGAGTTTGAGAGAAAAACAACAGAGCAGGTGACACAAAACTCCCAGCAGAAAGGAAGCAAGAAGGCCTTGCAATTGGAATTAGAGCGCAGGAAGCAACAATGGAGGCCAGCCAGCCGCTGCATGACGGGAGGAGAGAAAGCATCCAGAGAAAGAGTAAGGAATCCCAGAGTAACCCGGAAAGCACACTCAGGCTTTGGGCCAGTATCCAAATGAAAAAAAGAGGAAGAAAGGAGTTAGACTTCAGAAAACTAGACAGGCTCTGTAAGTGATTTTGACAAAAGATGGCGGGGTTCTGGGAAGGATAAAGGCATTATTCCATTTAGGGGATAATTATTCCTCCCATCTCATGAGTGGGAGTTCCCGAGGGCGTAGTCTCTTCTCTGTTGATTCACAAGTCCGGCTGAATTAACTTTTAAGGGAGAAGGAGATAGTATGTGATGTCCTAACATGAGCAGCCAATCAGAGAGTCATTTCTCTATTTCGGGCCAGAGGTTCATTCCAATTTGTTCAGTTTTTTTTTTTTTTAAGTTAGTTTGTTTGCTTTGCTTTTCATTTGTTTGTTTGACCAGGAGGGCCAAAGAGAAACATTTGTGATGTTTTCCTTGGTACTGTTACTGTAGAAATAGGAGATGAAGCCACAAGCTTTTAGTTTCAGCGCTGGGGAGGCAGGCATAGGTACATCTCTGTGAGTTCAAGGCCAGCTTGGTCTACATAGTGAGTGCTAGGACAGCCAGAGCTGCTTAGTGAGACTCTGTCTTGAAAGACAAAAACAAAAAAATTTTTAAAGATGAAAAAAGAGGTGGGGTCCAAAGCTAACCACGAGGGAGGGGGTCCGTCTTCAATGGCCTGCTGAGGGCTACTAGTCCTTGTGTAGCTACCTGGTGTCACTATGTCACAGGTCTAGTTCTCCTTCCGTCTACCTGAAAGGCCAGCTGTGAAGCCCCTGCCATCAAACTAGAACCACCTTCCCAGCTGGACTCATCTCCTTTGGGAAGTTCCCTCCTCATTGCGTTATTATTTTTAGTGCCTGGCTCACTGTCAAGTTTCCCCTACACATATTTTGGTTATTTCGGTATACAGAAATAGATGAGTCTTTCAACACCATGTGCTTGGGTCCTTAACTTCCTCCCCTTCCTGGAACTAGGCTTCTATCTGACCTGAGTTACTTCCTCCAGGGTCATTCCAAGTGATAGTCATGTTCCTGTGCTTACCGAAAAGGACAGTCATACTTTGATCTCAGTCTACTGAACACATTTCCCTCCTCTGTGTCCCTCCCTCTCTTATTCTGTGTCTTCTCTCTCAAAGCCACTGGACCACCCCCCCCAACATTGGTTTCATCGCCTTTACACCTTCTGTTATTTTTGCTTCTGGATTTCCTCATATGGCCTTGCTGGAACTGGATTCCAGGCCTTGATATTATCACAGCTCCTCACAGAATTGCTTTGGGTTTCATCACAGATATTTGGAAAGCCTCAACCCATTAAAATCTAATCCTCTGCCTACTCCATGCCAGTCTCCTGAAAGCTGAACAACACTGGGTCAATAGCTATAACCATGACTTCTAGGCTTATGGTAAATTTATCACCCTTAGCCTCAAGTGCACCCTTTGTGTTGGCTGGCCATCCTTTTCAGCCCCTCAGTTCGTTCACTCCTTCATTTTCTAGAAAGCTGTTTTCCAAATTAAACATTAACAACTGAAACACACCAATGCAGCAGAGAAGTTTGAATTCATAAGCACATGAGGATAAATATGATTTTATGAGATGCTTACTTCAGTTGTATGTATCTGCATTCTTCTGTACACGCTTTTATTTGAATATATGTGGAACATACTCTGTGCATCTAATTCAGTAACTGGTATATAGTAGGTTTTGAACTTAAATCCAACTGAGATTTTGTTCTTTCATTGCCATCTTCAAGCTTTAGTATATTATGACACACGTGGCTTTTTCTACTAAGCAGACTGGTCGAGTGCTTAGGTGTGCCTGCACTGTGCAAGAATAAGCACATTGCTCTGTGAACTGGAAACAGATGAATGTGGCCACAGCATAACCCAGGCTACATTAGGAAGACCGCTTCTCAGTGGCTTTGTTCAGAAAGAGCATTCCACAGAAGAGTGAAACACCATGAGGGGACAAAACCAGAGGCACAGAATTCTTTCATACAGTCAATCTTGTTACTCAGCTCATGTTTTGTTGCCATGTGGCCACTGTGCTTGTGCTTAACTTTCCCACAGCAATTTGTAGCTTCCAAGCATTTACTGAAAATTGAGTTCATTCCACAATCCCTTTTCATGACGATTAGGTGCCACGTGTTACATACACAGTATTTGGGGGGGGGATCGCGAAATAATAGACACTTGTCGACTTCAGAGAACTAACAGCTTAATCATTGTACTGGACCCAGTGATGGACACATGGGACCCAGTGTCAGCACTGTGGGAGGGGATCACAGGCTATTTATACAGAATATGGGGGGGGGTGACCTCTTGACTAGAGTCAAGGGAAGTTGAACCAGTGGAGGCAGTTCACAGCAGTGACTCAGAGCTGCGCTTGGAACAGTGCGGAAGAATGAACTCATGGAACAGGCTGGGGACTTGCCAGCCTGCAGCAGGAAGTGGGAATAGCTTCTGCAAAATCACAATGAGGGCCACCGAGTGTCTGAGGGTTAGAACTTAGGGCGCTACTGGGGTAGGACCAGAGATGAGGCATAAGAGATGTGAGGGACTCCGTGTTGAAGCTTAAGTTTTATCCCACTGGAGATGACCCTCTGAACATAGGATCTTGGCACCACTTTCAGGGCTGGTTTGTATGGAACTCTGTAACTGACATGCTGAAGAACTGAAAAACTTTTAATAAACATTTATTTTTAGTGTGTGTGTGTGTGTGTGTGTGTAAATGTGGTTATGTACACATGAATACAGGTGCCCAGGGAGGCCTGCAGCATCAGATTCCTTGAAGCTGGAGTTAAAGAGGGTTGGGAGCCACCTGACATGACTCCTCTGGAGGAATAACAAGTGCCCTTATCTGCTGAGCTACCTCTTCATCCCCCAGAGATGGAAGCTTAAGTGTGAGTAGCAAGACAGCAGAGCTTTTTGACAGAAGTCTTCTTCAAGAGGAAAAGTAAGGAAGCCTTATCGCTAGTCACCAATCCACTTTACTTGGTTCAGCTCTGCTTCTGGCTCATATTCAAAAACTGCATCCAAGAAATCCTGCTATTTCCCAGTGGGCTAATAGTTCCTGTAAAACCCACTCTCATGAGATTTTCTGGATATGAAAACTTTCTTGTCCTATATTTACAGATTGATGTCAAAGATTTTCTGAAAAGACTGTCCCTCAATTGGTGTCTCAGAATAGTGCACAGTGCGCCACATTCAAGATGACCTGACGAGGAGTCTGGTAGAGAGAGAGTCTTTATCAGTGGGGTTGCCTGATTGCCACCCCATCTTCTCCCAAATGAGCATATTTGGGCAAAGGCTTTGGGTTTTTATTCCAGAACATTCTGAGTCTTTCAGCATATTGTACAGTATAGCACGAGCCAAAATATCTCCTCACCTAGCAGACGTGCTCAGGATTTCTCTACCAGAGAGACACTTCCATTGGGCTGTGGGCGGGGACAGCCAGGAAAGTATGAAGACAGCTTATTTTTAGAGTGTGTCCGATTCACAACATTCTGAGCATGGCTTTGGTTTCTGTGCTGTTTCAAGATCGCTGTGAAGTAGAGCTTGTTCATGGAAAGAGCATTGTCCTTTCCCAGTCTCTCACTGTGGGACGTCATCTCTAACTGACCTTTGGAACTGAGGAAGATGTCAAACATCTCTCTTTGTCTCTCTGTCTCTGTCTCTGTCTCTCTCTGTCTCTGTCTCTCTGTCTCTGTCTCTGTCTCTCTCTCTGTCTCTCTCTCTCTCTCTCTCTCTCTCTGTCTCTCTCTTGTGTGCTTGTACGTGTGTGTATGTGTGTTTTTGTGCTTATACTTCTGAGTGTATATATGCATGCGCAGTTACACACCCAGGTAGAGGCCAGAGGACAACCTTGAGTTGAACATCTTTTAAAAATATAAAAAACAAAACAAAACAAAAACAAAAACAAAAAACCAACCAAACAAAAACCAAGATCTCTTATTGTCCTGGCCTCAGCTATTTGTACCAGAAGCTCCAAGCATCCATCAAGTCTCTGCCTTCCCAGCACTAGGATTACAGCATGTGTCACCACATGTGCACATACACTGGGGTTGAGTGCAGGGCCTAATGCTTGCAAGGCAAGCTCTTTAATTAACTGAGCCATCTCTTCCACCTCATCATTTTATCCTCAATTGCCTGAGCCATCTCCCCTTTTCCAGATATCACTTTATACTGCGACTCTTTGAGTAGATTTTTCCTTTTCTCCCTATTTTGATGACTCTATAAGTTGATACTTGTCTGTTTTTATTGAGAACTACTGTCATATATTCTTGTAGTTAGAAGCACTCCAAAATATAGAACACCACGGTGATTCGAAAATAGTCTTAAAACACATTATTAAATCTATAACCTAATGCCACATTTTCTTTGTATGATCACACTTTGCCTAGTGTGAAACTATTAAATCAATCAATCCACACCCACTCCTTGACAAATCCAATTATTAAGAAAAAAACATTGAGATGACAGTGGGAGTTCCTCTGTAGCACCACCTCATCTGCTTATCATTTCCGTTTTATACAGCAATAATCAAGTCAGCATTGGTGGAGCATTAGCTGAAGCCCACAGTGCATTACAGCTCCTTAGTTTGTTACTGAATGATCACTCACCTTGTAATAAGATCCCAGATACACACGGCATTTAATGGTCAAGCGTCCTCAGTCTTGTCTGTGGCAGTTCCTCACCGGCACCTTGTGTCGGATGGCCTTGAGAATACTGAAGTGTGTCAGTCAAGTGTTTTGTGAGGTGTCTATCCATTGGCAGTTAGCTGATGTACCAGAGTTAAGGGTAGGAGATGAAGGCCTCAGTGAGAGAGCACCATTTTCATCACTGTTTGTCCCATCAGCATGACCCATCATTGTGCTCGGTGCCTTAACCATCCAGGTCAGGACGTGCTTGTGCTTTCTTCACTGTAAACTTTCTCTTTCCATGCTGAACTCTTTGGGAATGAGTCACCTTTTGCAGTCAACACTTAGGAAGTGGGAACTTGGATTCTGCCCCCTGAGGGCATCTTCATAAATTATTTATAATTCTATGAATGGTTTGTTTCTTCACTCCCTTTTATTTATTGGTTTATGCATGTTTGTTTTATACTTTTGTTTACTTTACCACTTAAACTGTTCTAGCTTTGACTGTTGGGAACTCTTTCAAGCTCCCAGACCCTTTGGCAAATGTCTTTCCCCCTCCTTCTGAGCAATGACTTGGCTTCTGACCCTACAAGACACTTGTGGCTCCTATTGTTATTTCCTGTCCCAGTTTTAGAAGCAGATGTTGACCTAGGGCCATTGCAGTAGTGGTGACACAAGTGAAGGCAGCTCTCACCCAAGTCTCCTTGTTTCTAGGCTCTTTCCATGAACAGATCAAGGGGGGGTGCATTTCCATATGCTCACAGTATACATGTGCATGTCTCTATGTGTCTATGCACACATACACACACATGCACACACACATGTACACACACATGCACACACACGCACATTCACACACACACACACACATGCACACACATACACACATGCGCGCACACATACATGCACACACATGCACACACACGCACATGCACACACGCGCACATGCACACATGCACACACACATACACACATGCGCACACACACACACTCACATGCACACATGCACTAAACAGCTGCTTCTGTTTAAATTAAACATATAGCTGTCCCCAACTCTAACCTATAACCATATGGAACGTGGAGCTTTCTCTTCTTGCCTTACTCAACTGCAGTTTCCCACTTCCACAGTGACAGACAAGGCTCTCACATCCGTTTACTTACTTGGCTAATGTAAATGTGTGTGAGGTTTCTAGGAGCATTGGCTCCTAGGTGCCACCAGTCTACATGTGGCCACTCTCCTCTTGGAGACACCCTCAGTTCTGAAATCAGTGGAGATATTGTGAGAGCCAAAATTATGTTTTAAGTTTCAATTATGGTACTGAAGAGATCCATGAAACAAAAATACCTCTAACGTGTAAGCCCCTCACCCAGGGACAGATACTTCCTGGAATGCTGGAGTCTAGTGTTTATGGGAGATAACAAGCCCCAGGTTTTTCACTCCTCTAATAATGTTGGGTTGACCGAACTGTACCAGATGTGCTTGATTGGATGTAGGTGGTAGGTACAGGAAACATGTTAGGATGTACACTTGCCCCTAACTGGCTGTAGGCAGGAGGTACAAAGGCAGGAAGTGTGTCAGCATATATGTTTGTCCCTGATTGGACCTGATGGAAAGTATGGTGGCCTTATGGGTTTGCCTTTTTAAGTCTCTGCGAAACATGTCTTATCTCAATTTTCTGGGGAACCTGTGAGTAGAAATGGCCACGGTCCATCCTTCTGGCCAGTATTTAATTAAAGTTTGCTTCAAATGTGTCTCAAAAATTGTGGAACTGGTCTTTCTGTCATGATTTTCAGGTTTAACAGTGTCTGAGGAAGTACGGTCATTTGAACTGAAAAAAATCTGAGAGCAGTTATTTGAGAGGAAGGGTATGTACTCCCACCCTGTGAACCATACCCATAGGGTCTGGGGCTCATGGTTACTGTTCACACACGTGCATGCTTCACACCTACACATGTGTGTCCAACTCGGTGGGCCCTCGTCAATTTTGTAGCAGTTGTATCTTCACCTTGGCAAGAAAATTTCATTAGAGAAAAGCTCACTTTTTACAAGTTTAGATGTTTTGCTAATTTTGGGTCTGGATGGTTTGGCAATATGCAGTAACACAAATTTGGGGGCCAGATTCACACCTAGTGTCGATCAACATGGTAACCTCCATCCTAAGATGACAGGAGAGAAAATCGAGAGTGTTAACATGATAGCTGTCACCTTCAGTTCTCTGTTTATTTAGGGGAGGGACCTATTTTTATTCTTCCTGGCTATGGTTTAGCTGTGGTTCAGAGAGTCCCTCAAAAGTTCATTTGTTGAAATTGAATCCTTACAATGAGACACTGAGAGACTATAAACTTATATCTGACTGCAGTGTTAGAGGTGGGGCCTTTGGGGTATAAGCATGATTAGACAGGTCATCAGGATGGAATCCCTGTGATCAAATCTTGTTGGCTTCATGAGGAGAAGGAGAGCACAGGGTACATACATGTCCCCCACCTCACCATGTGATGCTCTATTCTGCCTTAGGATTCTCCCAGTAATATGATCATCATCAGTTGGGACTCCTTCACCTGGAATTTACAGAACTATGAGCTAAAAATAAATATCTTTTCTTTATAAAGTAGCCTGCCTCAGGAATTTGGTTATGGTAACAAAAAAAAATGACTAATATATTTCTGCATCACCATAGCTTAGGAAATATATATGTGTAGTTAGTCAATAAAAAAGATGGTCGATGGATAGTGAAAGAACAAATGATATAAAATTGAAGGCATTTGAAAATAAATTTAAAATCAGTAAGGACAAAAGTTGTGGAATAAAAATTTACGTTGTATTCCTCATTCTGTTTTTCTTTTCTCCCATAAAAAAAAAATCTAATTTAACCAGAAAAACTACTGATCTAATCAAATGATAAAAAATTCTAGGTGTGGTTATATACAGAATTAAATAGGCTTTCTTTTCTAATTTGATTAGAAAGGAAAATATTTTCATTACATTTATTTTAAAATTTTTGTTTATTTATCTTTTATTTATTTTTATGTTTTGAGACAAAGTTTATTTATTTTTATGTTTTGAAACATAGCCCTTCCTGGCCTGGAACTCACTATGTAAATCAGGCTGGCGCCTAACTTATAGAAATGTGCCTGCCTTTGCCTCCTGAAAGCTGGGACAAAAGGTGTGCCATGTCCTTTAAAGGTTACTATCTCTAACTCCCTCTCCCTGTCCCTGTGTCCTTTGCTCACTGTGTATGAGTGTTGTATGTACATGAAATTTTGAAGACAATTTTCAGTAGGTAGATTTTTGGCTTTCATCTTTGAAGCAGAATTTATCTTGTTTCTTCTGGTCCATTGCATACTCCATACTAGCTGGTCCAAGAGTAATTGGTGGGGGGGGGGTTCTCTTGTCTCTTTGTTCCATCTTATTTTAAGACTGTCATACTTACAAATGCAAGCTATTGGACCTGCGTTTTTAAAAGATGGATTCCAAAGTTATATACCACAGTTGCCTGGTTGGCATGGTGGGTGTTTTTACCTACTGAGCCATCTCTGGGGCCCATTGTTTAATTTTTATGAAATTCATATTATTTTTATTTTGCTCATCTCCATTAATACATACTATAATGTGTACTAACATTATTTAAACAATGATTTTAATATTTATGTATATACTAAAATGTTATATACATATATCATGATTTTATTCTCATTAAGCCAGAGACATAACTGTAGGCATTGTGTGGTTTAAAATGCTGATTTCTGTCTCAATGTTGTGTAAACACTGCTCCACAGTTGTTCCCTAGTATGCCAATAAAGCAGCTCAGAGCCAATTGATGAGAAGGGGAGAGAATAGGGTTGGAATTCCTGTCAGCTAGTGGGGAGAAGTCAGAAGAGGAAGAGGGGATTCAGTCACAGGCAGATGTGCAGGAGAGATGAAAAAGATTCATCTGGAGCAATGAAAGAACCAGAACAGCAAGTGACTTCAGGTTTGTGGCAAAGATGGAGTCAGGATAACATAGAAGGTTAAGAACAAACTTACACTGCTCAAGATTGTGTTGTGAAGCCTGTTTTTAAATAAATAAAAAAGAATCTCAATTATTTGTATGGTTACCCTGTATCAGAAACTCAAGATGTGACTCCTCACCTTCTAAGGAGAATGGCTGGGTCATCCAACATCACAGTCAGGACTTTTCAGTCAGGACTTCAATTAAGCTCTGAGCTTTCTGAGCACACAGAGACTGGACCACAATAGTTACAGCTAAGCTTTCTTAAGACTGAACAATATCCTAATTTTCTTGGGCCCCTCAAAAGAAAAACTATGCCTCATTTGCAAGAGAGGAGGATAGTTTTGGATTATGTTATGGGTGAAAAATATTTGTTATTGTTTTAATGGGGTTGATCATAGGAATGATAAGTAAAATGGTAGATTATTAAATCTACTTTTAGACCAAAGAACATTAATAAGCCAATGTGTACATTGGTACACATATTTGCATTATATATTGTTACAACATGCTAAAGCATTGTACCTATGTAATTTCTAAAACTACAATGTTAAATTCCAATCATTTTGAAAGGTACTATTATGAACTAATTAAGATAAGTAAGAAATGTATATTAGTCAGGCAGTGAAACTCATAGTCATGTTACATACTAGTTTAGTTATTTACAAAAATGTTTCCTAGATTGACAGTTAATAAATAGCTAGAGATAAACAATGCAGATAAGATGGATAGGTAAATGGTCTTTTAAAAAAAACCCCAGAGAGCTATAGAATATGGCATTTAAAGATTATTTTTTAACTAATGGTATTTTTGACAATGAGACAGTTCTGCTCCTGGCGGCATCCTTACTCTACTTCAAAGAGCATCAAAGACTTCATATGTGGCAAGCAAGCCACTGGGTGAGAAAATGTCCTTGTGCCAATTACAGACAGAATACTGTCCAAACAGGACAAACTGGACACAGCAGAGTTGACTCTTGAGCTTTGCAAGGACAAAATAGGCAAGTCCTTTATAATTTCTGCTTCACAGAAATGTCTGTCAAACATTCTGGGCCAGAAGGCTGAAGATGATGCTCCAACATGGAAGAAAATTTGGGGGACTCTCCAGGCAGCCAAATCTCTGTCATTTCTATAATTTTGGAAGCTGCTTGCCTTCACTTCCAACATATTTGGGTAATATTTATTTCTTCTTAAGTCTCTGATGGGGCTGAAAACTAGATGGTTATAGTTCACAGTTAAACTTAAATTATTTAGGATGATAGAAAGTTTAATACTTTATCCAGTGGTGCCAAATATATAAATGTAAATCATACCTAATAATTTTCATAATTGTTATATTACATATAGTTTGTTATTATAAGAAAAAGAGCCTTGTATTAGACTAAAAGGGGGAAATGTAGGCATAAGATTATTGTGTATTTAAATTCTGATCTCCTCATCTGTGAAGATGGAATGCAATCCTAACTCCAGAGCACTCTGGTGAGGGCTGAAAGGAGCTGTCAAGTAAAGCTCAAGCTAATATCATGGCAGATTGTGTTATAGCCTTTACTCTCTCCTTTCTTCCCTTCCAAATACATAGTCTTGACAATGTCCTGTCATTTCTTTTTGTTGTAGTCTTTCATGGATTTCCTCTGCATTAGTCATCTTCCTGAGACTACAGTGAAACATCTAATATATGATTATATTGAGTACTTGAGGAAAGGCTTATTAGCTCACGTAAATAATCAGGTTTATTAGCTTATGTATTAGCTCCTGAAGGTTCCAGTTTATGATCAAATAGTCCCATTGATTTGAGTCTCTGGTGAGGGCCCTGGATGGCAGTGGTGGAGAGTGTAACCTGGGGCATGCAGTTCACACCATACATTGGGAAGCAAAGAAAAAGTGAGAGACCCAAGGACCACAATTTCTTTTGAGAGACGTGCCTCCAATGACTCAAGGACCTCCTTTTGGACCCCATGTCCTAATGCTTCCACTGTATCTCAATCCCAATACGCTGGTCTTGGGAATTGAGCCTGACATATGGGAGACAGTACTCAAATTCAGGCCTCTATATTCATACTGATTAGCTTATTCTATCACATTGGGATAGTGAAGATATCTCTTGGCTAGCCTCTGCTCCATCTCTTCCTGCACCTCCACCCCTCCTCAGGGATCATAGACTCATATCCATCCAGAGGGCCAAAGGGAGCAGAAGTGATGAACTGAGGATTCAGATGGCCAGTGAGCAAGAACAGGAATGACAGGCTTCAGTGGGACTAGTTTCAGTAAGGTAGTTCAATTTCATTTAGGGTGAACAAAGGTTATATAGAATTTTGGGGAGCGGGTAGGGCTATCCAGGGTAGGCATTGATCATTGGCTAGGGGCTAGAATGCCTCATTTGTATAGAGAGGCATTTCAGGAAATCCTGGGTGCTTGATGGATAATTTCTTTGTACAGTAAATGGCACTGTACAAACACTGCATATTACAAACTTAGGTGTGTTGGCTGCCCTACTCTAGGGGAGATGATCTAAGCCTTGGAAACTTTGTCTGCTAAGACAGTTTTTATGTACTCAAGGCCTTAGAACACCCAAGGTGGTTTGGACTAGTAAAGTGTTTTCTGTGCAAATTAAAAATGTGTTCTTGGAAGACCCCAAAGTATATCACTTTGGAGTTTTTGAAAGAATTAGATAAAATAACTCACATGAATCCATCTAAATCATTTGGGAAAGGCTTACAATTCTTCCTCCGTTGACCCACTATCTGGTACAGATTTGTTCTCATTTTATCTTGAGTGGCATGAGCAGCGTTTGTCAATGACTCAACACACTTAAGACCTGTTTTTATTTTTTTAATTTACATACAAGAGAACAGCATTATTTTTAATTTCAGAAACGGAATAGCAATCAGCATGGCCTTTGGTAGAAAAGTGAACAAGTAAACTGATACATCCAGACAATAAGCTAATGTTTAATGCTAAGTGAAATCATCTACCAGGACATTATGATGCATGGAGAAATGGAAATGGATAATCAAAGAATTTAGTCAGAAAAAGCAATATACTGTATGAGTCTAGCTATGACATTCTGGGAAAGACAGTGAAATGATCAGTGGTTGACAGGAGTTGGGAGAAGGTGCTGTGTGTGGATTTTTAGAAAGCAAGCTTATTTTATGTAAAGCTATAAAGAAGATACAAATCATTCCACATCTGTCCAAATCCATGAATTAGGCAATAGCAATGATAAAGGAATTATCTGTTACTTTAATATACCCCTTAAACTCACACATGCACAACCACCCTCATTATATAACTACCACACCATAGTGGCATGTTCTCATAATCTATGAACTCACCTTGATACTTCATTGTAATCTAAACCTTATAGTTTTACATAAAATACCTATATTTTAAACATTATTTATTTATGTTAATATTTATATGAATGTCTTGCCTGTGTGTATGTGTGTCTACCACACGCATGCCTAGTGGTCATAGGAATTAGAAGGCATCAGATTCCCTGGAGCTGTAGTTACTGCTGGCTGTGAGCCATCGTGTGAGTGGTGGGAACTGAATTCACGTCCTCCTCTGCAAGAGCAACAAATATTTATAATCACTGAGCCATTGCTCCAGCCTCTAGTTTTTATTTTGAAGCTTCTATGTTCTTAGCAAAGTGATATAAACTGGAAGTCTTGCCTGGTTACAGGAGATAGCCAGAAAGACTTTGAGAGCCAGAGGATCAGGGAGTTTTCCGTGAGGCTGCGTATGTAGTAATATCAGAGGCTACACCTGTAAAGTCTAACCTGCAGCCTAATTATAAGCTGAACAAGGAACAGCTTACAAAGCCTCAACCTGCCATGAAGAACTATAGCAACTAAGGAATTCTGAGAGTGGGAGAAATAGCGTTTCCTAGGGAAGATCATGCCGATTGGGCTTCAACATCAATTCAATATCAAATAGTCCCGAAAACATACGTACAAGTGATATTGTACAGATTGTATAGATTGTATTTAGTCACACGCGCGCGCGTGCGCACACACACACACACACACACACACACAAAATATAACAACAACTAATGAAAAGAAAGGACATGAATTTAAAAGAGAGCAAGAAGGGGTGTATGGGAGGATTTGAAGAGAGGAAAGGGAAGGAAGAAACTATGTAATTATATTATAGTCTCAAAAATAAAAGAAATCAAAACACAAGTTGTTTATTTTTGTAGTTTTCCACTTAATAGCTTTGGACTATAGCTGATGATGAGTAACTGACATTTCACCGACAGGAAGTGAAATCCCAAAAAAGCTGCTGCCCTTGGGTTGTGGTCAGTGCAGCAGCTATCCTATCAGCCAGAGCAGGTGGAAGGACTGGCGTCCACACATCAGGGCTTGTGGCTTTGAACAGGCTATGGGCTCTCAGCCTCACTGGCTGCCACTCCAGAGCAGGGTTACAAAGGGCCACTGCACAGGACTGTCACAATGAAGTGAGACGATGTGCCCGAAGCCCCAGGGCTGATCGTGGCACAGAGGGAAATGGCACATAGTCCACACATTCTCATGTCACTCAGGGAGGACCGTGCTTGGTGTGATGTGCCTGGTGCTGACTTACTTGTCCTAATTAGGTTTGAACAGGTAGGCCTGTTTGCCACCGTCGGGTTGGCAAGGCTGATGCTGCTATTGGCCTCTGAGTGGGTTTTTTGTTTGTTTGTTTGTTTGTTTGTTTGTTGTTTTTTATGGAAGGAAGGAAACAAGATCGAATCCAAAGAGTCTTGACTCACTCCAAGAATGAAATGAAGTTTCGGGACTTGGCTTTTTTTCATGGTGTATATAAAAACAAACATCTTTTATTCACCTTCTTATAAAGCAAAAAGAGATGGACATTGTGTTATGTTCTGTATTAGTAAGCACATCTGTTCCAAGACCAAGGCACATTTGTGTAGAGACAATCATGCTATCTATATAGGTCTTTTCCTCCTTGTGAAACTTTTAAAGCCCTGTACACCAAGTGGCAAAGGGAGAGGGGGCAATATTCATAACCCAGTCCCACTAAAATGGTGGGTTCATGATGAGGCCTTGTGTTTGTGAACTCCTGCCCAGAGGTTGCCTACACTGGTTTTCTGCAGCTCACCCTGTGGCTCTCCACAGTCTCATGGTATCCCAGCTCCTATTTTCTTTTTGACTTATCCAACATCTTCACAACAGTGAAGGTGCAATTAAAGTCTCTACCTTGCAGTTACACCCTCTAATCCTACAGTAGCATAATGTAACTCGCACATCCTGGTGACTGTAGTTTACATTAGTTTTTTTTTCTTCTTCTTGGAATGTATTCAGTTGACTATTAATGGGAAAGTTATAAGACTGTGTGTCAGGAGGGGGTGGGGCTTCCATACTCTGGGGTCCTCCAAACAAGTCACTGTTGTGGTCTTATCCTATGTGGCTTCTCTACTGTAATTTTATTTTATTTTATTTTATTTTTGTGTTAAATGTAATGTATTTATTATTGCTTAGTTTTAAATTGATATATATTTAAACCTTTTGTTTTAATTTATAGTATGGCAAATATCAATTGCTATATTTCACATAAAGCAAAGTTCTTTTAGTGATTTTTTTTTTTTTTAGTTCTCAGTGCTTTTTAAGACTGTAAACCAGCTGGGCAGTGGTGGCACACACCTTTAATCGCAGCACTTGGGAGGCAGAGGCAGGTGGAACGCTGTGAGTTCGAGGCCAGCCTGGACTACAAAGCAAGTCCAGGATAGTCAAGGCTACATAAAGAAACTCTGTCTCAAAAACACCCCCCTCCCCCCAAAAAAAGGCTGTAAACCTGGAGAGATGGCTCAGAGGTTAAGAGCACTAGCTGCTCTTCTGAATGTCCTGACTTCAATTCCCAGCAACCACATGGTGGCTCACAACCATCTATAATGAGATCTGGTGCAGGAATATGTGCAGGCAGATGTGCAGGTGTATGTGCAGGCAAAATGCCATATATATAATAAATCTTTTAAAAAAAATTTATACCTTGATGGGTATAAAAATTCGCTGGTGTTATAATACAATGGTGATATAGCACTTACTGAGAACCTGCCCTGTGATAGGCGGCATGCTGAGCCCACTTCCTGTAGGATCTTCCATTTTATAGTAGCCATGTGTGACAGCTCTTAGAATTACAGATGAGAAGCCAGTCCTCGGGAGTGCCCTATGGGCAGAACTAAGGATCATGCTTAGCTTATCTCAAGATTTGGGAAAACCATTCCTTTTAGAAAAACTACCTTGTGTTGAGTCATTTGCTTACTCGTATGCTGCCTTAGATAATCTAACTTTTCAAAGGGTATTTTCTCCCATGAGTTATACACTTCTGTTGAGAAGCCCACTTTATTAAAAGTTTAAAATTGCATTTATTTGTTTTAATTTAATCGCTCTCTGTCTTTCTCCATCTCTGCGTGTCTCTCTGCCTGTCTGTCTGCCTCTCTCTTTCTCTTCCCCTGTGTGTGTGTGCACACATGAATATGCATACACATGAACTGGCACCATAGCATGCATGTGGAGGCCAGAGGACAGCTTGCGTGAGTCCCGAGGATCAAACTCAGGTCATAAGTCTTGCCTTCAAACACCTTTACCTGCCAAGCTATCGCGCGGGCCCACTTTATATCTTGTACACTCCGCACTGACTAATCAAGTACCTTGAAAATAGCTGACAGAGCAGTTACCACGTTTGCCCCCTATTGATTTATTTGCCTGGATCTACTCTGAAGATTCCTGCTTACTCAGCTGGGGTCATGGGCAGATCCCGTTACCAGAAACCCTCTAGCTGGGTTGAACTTGGCCTGAGGTGCCATCCCAGACCCTGATTACGAAAGCTTCATTTGGTGCATGGTTGGTTAATAGAATACATCTAAAGAACAAGAAAATCAACAATTTCAGCAGTCTGCTCTGCTTCAGTTGAAGAAAATTCTGAGATCTGATGGTCTTTCTGACCTTTTTTTCAAGTGAAACTTTTCATCTCAATTATCACTGTGAAGCCAGGCCACAGAATATACATGATACCGCATTTGCAACTTCAAAGGGAAAAGCAATTTGTGTTCAGAACAAAAAGTACTTTCTATAAAATACCTTACCCCAGGACAATGCCACCTCAACGGTTGTCTTTACATCTGCTCATCGGATTTAGAAAGGCGGTATAGTAAAAACTAAAGCTGGACCATTTGCTGATGTCAGATGCAAGGACAGCAGATGGCAACCTGGGCTGTGTCCAGGCACAGATATGGGACCACCATTTGGGCCTGCAGTTTCTAAGACAGAGGCGGGAGGGAGATGGGAAGCTAGTGTGCTCAGTAACTGCCATGCCTTGCCCTAGTTTACCAGACTGAGTAATTTATAGAGGAGCACATTGGGCTCAGGGTTATGGAGTCTGGGAAGTTCGAGAGTGTGGTGGCAGCCCTTGGCCAGGGCCTCTGCTCGGCATCATAACACAGTGGGAAGGAAAGAAAGACAGCGCACACAAAACAGAAGTCAAAACAAACCTATCGGTGTAGTCAGAAACCCACTTTGCTTTTGTAATAATGGTTTTACTCATTCATGAAGGCAGATCCCCATTAAAGGTCCCACTTCTCGTATCGTTACAGTGGCTATTAAATTTCAACCTAGGAGTGACTGGGGACATTCGAGCCCTGTGCATGTATCTGCACCCATGTTTGAGTTTGTTCTTAGTAGCTGGAATAGTTCACCCTGAGTCTTTTTTCCCTGCTTTTCCTTTTTTAGTGGGTGAAATATGCCTATAAGATATTAAGTATGGTTATCAAAGGGAGAGAAGGTAACACAAACACAAAATACCAATTTCCATTCTTAGTTTTATCATAATAGAATTTTAAGGTCTTATACTTAATAAGAAAAAAGAAAGGTGATTGATGTAAAAATGGATCACCAAGTGAACACTACTAACCCGTTCTGTGTGTGTCTTACAAGCCAGCACCTGTGTCCCCTACAATACACTTTGAAGGCAAACATCACTGTAGAATTGGTGCATTGTGACAAAAAATAGGACAAGAATAATCTGTGCAGTATTCTTTTTGTGTGTGTTTTGATTCAGAAGCAATTGTCATCCAAATCCAATTTCAGTATAATTATTGTTTAAAAGAATACTAAATATGAACGTGAGGAGTCACAGCTTGAGTTTCTGATACAGGGTCAAATTTATCTAGGAGATGAAGAAGTGGCATTTGCAGCATTCTTATCTACTTGCCTCCCCCTCCCCAAAACTGACTACAGAAGTTATTGCCAAAGTGTGTGTGTATAGTCCTTGGTCCTGATGCAGCATCTAGGGTCACAGTAAACACTGTAAACACTCACAGCTGAGGTTCCAAAGTCCGATCTGGGTAAGAAGGCATCATAAACTGGTTATCTGTTAATTTTATTTTGAAAATATATTAAATCACATCCTTAACATCTTTAGTCTTTAAATTTCAAAGTCTGCTATCAGCAAAAACATTTAAAGACTCCTTTAAAAAAACAACCCTGATTTTTAACTGAATGCAGATTATATGTTTTTTTCTCTTTTTTTAAATTTTAAAGTTCCTTTCTCATATATTACACATGGACCACAGTTTGCCCTCCCTCCACTCCTCTATACCTCCCCTTCACAGATCCACTGCTCCTCAGTTTCACTTTAGAAAAGGGCAGGCCTCCCAGAGATATCAACAGAACACGGCACAACAAGTTATAATAAGAACTAGACACAAACTCTTGTTTCAAGGTTGGGTGAGGCAACCCAGTAGGATGAAAAGGGTCCCAAGCATAGACAAAAGAGTCAGAGACAGCCCCTGCTTCAGTGGAGTGGGAGCCCCACACGAAGACCAACCTACAAACCCATAGCATATATGCGGACCGCCTAGCTCAGACCCATACAGGTTCCATGATTGTTGCTTCAATCTCCGTGAGCCCCTATGAGCCCTGCCTAGTTGATTCTGTGGGCCTTGTAGATTATGTTTTCAATCCACTAATGAGGCTAGGATCATTGGTGGCTCATTGAGCTGATGTAGCTATAAGAGCTGCTGTGGTCACCAGGGTCTCTTCACAGCAATAGAATAGTGGCTAAGACGTGCATATAAGTTTCTGTAGTTTATGTGAGCTTTTTGCTGCCAAGTAGTTGGGGTTCAAGTGTGAGTACCTCAAGTGCAAGTGTGCCTCATCTAAGAGGTGCTGTGTAGTCTTTGTCTGGCTTCACCATCCAGCTGAGCTTGAGAAAATTCATGTGGTGCTATTATTGGATGAACTATTATATAAATGTCAATTTGACCTACTTGGGAAAATAATCAACATTCTCTGAAGCCTGGGCAAAGGCTGCAAGAACTTTTATGAACTGGACTTGGAAGTCAAGAATGCTGTTTCCTTCAAGGGCGCTGGCCAAACCATCACCAAATTCAGACTAGACTCAACAGACAAGTTATACGATTCCATCATTTGGTGAGCGGGTGATATCACATCGTGGAAGAATGTCTGTGGTAAGAGTTATTTTGAAAAAGTATTTTGTCAAATTAAACTCCCTTCTTTCCTCACTTACTCTGTGTCCTTCCTTCCCAATTCTTTATATGCTTTGCACTGGGAATCGAACCCGGGGCCTTGTACATGCTAGGCGTGCACACTACTATGAAGTTACACCCGCAAGCTGGCATTCAATACATGAATCATATTTTTCATGAAAAATAATTCCTGTTCTCAGTGACTAAGTCATTGGAAGATAAAAATCAAACCCCTCAGAAACATTAGAATCATGAGTTAGACCTGTAATGCATAACCAATGACGTTCTCCTTTCTTCAGAGGCGCAGTCACTATTCTTAAGGTTACAGTAGAATTCCCTGGAGATGTTTTGTTTGAAACCTGGTTAATTGATGTGGGTTTAGGAGCAGATGTTTCTGCTTGCACAAAGTTCCACAGATTACTCAGATACCTCATGTTTTAAGAGTTCAGCATATACGAGAACCACCTGAATGTCCCAGCTCCGGTTTCTGACTCAGCATGCCTGCGACTGTACCGAAGTGTTCAATTACATTTGTTCCTGGCTAAAGCTGATACTGAACTGGGATGACATTTTGAGCACCATTGTTTTAGAGAGTCGCTGCATCGTTGAGATAATATTAACGTCATGGAGTGAGAAAACCTCAAAAAAAAAAAAAGCGCTTATGACACACACAGAGCGTTGCACCTCCAACGTGAATGTCTGTCAAAGGGGCGATCTGGCTGAAATGTAGATTTAAGTTTCTAGCCAGTGCTCAGGGCTGCCCATCATCTCCATCGGGAGGCTGTTGCCCAGCAAGGTGCTTCCATGAAAAGTAATCTGTAAGAAGTGTTGCACTCTTAAAATCAGTCCCCAAGGAGACATGCTAGAAAGACCAGGTAGAAATCATCATCATCATCATCTTCTTCTTCTTCTTCTTCTTCTTCTTCTTCTTCTTCTTCTTCTTC
>OU015756.1:11966309-12056422 GCA_907169655.1 Acomys percivali
TCTTCTTCTTCTTCTTCTTCTTCTTCTTCTTCTTCTTCTTCTTCTTCTTCTTCTTCTTCTTCTTCTTCTTCCTTTTTCTTCTCTTCCTCCTCCTTTTTTTAAGACAGGGTTTCTTTGTGTGGCCTTGGCTGTCTGGGACTCACTTTGTAGACCAGGCTGGGCTCAAACTCACAGAGATCTGTCTGCTTCTGCCTTCCAGGATGATGGGCCACTGCACCCAGCTCAGTATAAAGTTATTACCTATGGGCTTTATTGTTTTTGTTGCTATTTGATTTTCTGAGGTCTTTGAAGGTTTCAAAGAAGGGAATTGCTCAGTCGTTCATTACAGCAGATTTCTAGAGAATGAGTTTCCAAAACACAGTCCCTTGAGGTCACCATCCCCTCCTCTTGTATCTCAGTACAGGATGAGAACCTTCAAAACACTGGAGCACCATCCCTATAAGCAGAACAGAACTCTAGGCCTCCATGAAAACTGAAGTGCCCTATGGGCCCAGAACCTAGAGTTCCATAGCCTTGAGAAGTTTCCTGCAATTCTATCTAGCTCTCCAGGTAAGACCATCATATCTGTTCCTGTAGATGCATCTTGGTTAATTGTGCGGTACAATGGCCCATCAAGATACTCCGAGTAACAGAAAAATTATACTAGAGATGTCCCATTAGATTAGACATGCCATTTTCTCTCTCAACAGGGAAGAACTTAATGTTGTCCATCAGTCCCGAGAGAACCACAGGGGAGAGAGTGTTCTAAGAATGTCATAAATGGGGCAGCAAGCCATACAGCATAGTTACAGGATCTGTAAAGCAACTGAAAAGAAACTGAGTGTTTTTTAAAAAACTAGTTTTAAATCACTACAACCACAGGGTTGCATAACACATTTTTAGAAATGGCATTTGTGCAAATGCCAAAGAAGTGGGGGTGGGGAACCCCTATATTGTAGAGTTGTTACTTCTCAAATAAACTCACATATGAAGTTAGTTAGAAGCATCTCTCCAAAGTTGAGAGAGATCTAGCCAGAATCAAAAGAATAAGAGGGAGAGAAACCCAAGTCTGCGATGAATATAGCCTTAGCGCAAGAACAATACTTGGCAAATGACCCCCAGGGATCAGACATCTAAAGAAATCATGCTCTGTTGCCATATGCATCTCAGTGATGAAATAGCACATTCTGGCTGCACTGGCCTTTTGTTCTCAGTGTCTCCTGGTTAGGGTTTTAAATACAAATGACAGATTTGTGCCTTATTACTCTGGTCAGGGCCACTCATCTTCTAGAGGACTAAGATACTTCATTATGGAAAGGAGAGTTCACAGCTACTCATTAGAGGGTTGGTTTGAGAGAGATGACTCAAGAAACATCAGAGTCATCGTTGGACATCTGAAGATGTTACAGGTAAATATGACATAGATTTTTTTTTGTAGTCAGCAAAGGACTGAAATCTCCAGTGGAAGTCTCAGGGAGGGAGATGTTAACTGTACTCTACGCAGCGTATTTGTTAGACTGCTTCTGAATGGAATGGTGGTGGACACCGAGGTGCATCACGATTATACGTGGTCCATCCTTTACTCATCCTTAACTGAGTGACTCAAATCATCTCCCAAGTGTCTACGATGTTCCAGGCATTGTCTTAAGTTCTGTGAACAGAGTGATTGATAATGAAGACAGCCCTCCAGCCAAGCCTGTAGAGTTTATATTCCAGAGAGAAAAGAGGACAAGATGAGGACATAATTCAGGCCCAGATGAAGTCCCCCTCCTCCACGTGAAGATGCACATTAGTAAATGCTTCAGGTTTTGCAGGTTTCACGTTGGACACTACAGTCTAAAATAGTCATAGACTCGGGGTTGGCAAATAAGCCCAGAGGCCAAATTCTACCCACTGTTTGCTTTTGTAAATAAAATTACATTGGAACACAGCCAAAATCAATTGTTCTGTAATGGTCTGTAGCTAATTTTCTGCTTTGGTGGCAGAGGTACATCTCTGGCAGAGACAATATGCCCTTTAAAACCTGTACTCTTTTCTGTGTTACCCTTAATGGCCAAAGATCCCAGCTATGGACAGTGCATAAACACTTGTAGCTACATTCAAATAAGCCTTATTACTTAATGCCTTATTGAATACAGCATTATTTACAGACACTGAAACCTGAATGCTATGGCATTTTCATGTGTCAAAAAATACTGTTTTAGTAATTAAAAAAAAAAAAACCTTAAAAATGTAAAACCTGTTTTTAGGTGGATAGGCTTGAACTGGGCCCATGTAACATAGCTTCCTAAACTTTGTATTTAAACGTCTGTCCAACCCACAGATCTTTAATTTTACCATTTTCAGCAATGAGAGACTATTTTTAACTCCTATTATTAAGAGGTTACCAATTTCATCATTATGCTAATTAATAAACGTGGATGGCTGATCAGAGAGGAAGGGCATCTAAGTGCATGTAACAGTTGCCTCTGTAGAGTAGGGCCTTTTTGGGAAAGTTCTAGCTGCCTGTCCACCCCCTATCTGTCACTCAGCATAAGGTCCTGGTTAGGGATCGCACTGTACCAGGCTTGTGTCTCAGCCTGACTCTGACTGCACCCGACAGCACGATTAGTGACATTTTAAAGGTAAATTACAGACATCACGACACTTTAAATATTCGGAGACATTTCACTCTCCTTTGCCTCAGCAATTCCTTTTCATGCTTTGGTGCCCATTCTGCATAATTAAATAGGCCTGCAAATCCCCCAAATGAAAGATCTGCCCCTTTGGGAAGGAACTGTCTTTAAAGACTGGCTACAGCTTCACAAATTTATCCTAAAAACATTTTTGTTGTTGTTGTTTCCCCTTTGATGTCACATTCTTCATAATCGGATGAAAGAAGTAAAACTTTGACCATGACTTAGGTGTTTGACCCAAGTGACTAACTCATTTAATCTACACAGTGGGTAGAATTTGGCCTCTGGGCTTGTTAGCCGACCCTTGGTCCTTGGCTGCTTTGGACTGTAGCGAAGTCTACAAAACTAAAACATTTACTAATGCACATCTTCATGCAAGGGCCCTTCCTGATCTGACCCTGTGGTAGGTCCTGATTCTGACGAGCAATAGAAACTCCACAAGCTTGGGCATCCCTGTCTGTCTTATCCATGACTCTATTCACAGAACTTAAGACAATGCCTGACACGTCAGAGGCACGCCAAGTAGAATAAACAATAAAAACTTGGTTGATCTAATCACCATCTCTGACCTTTAATAAATTTTCTTTTTAATATGTAATGTGTATTCCTTGACAAGTTCGCATTTGTACACAGCGTATCTCTGTCATGCCCCCCCACCGCTCTACCCCTTCCCCTGTACGCTCCTCAAACCCGTCCCTTCCCTTTGATAAATTGTTTTGCTTTTCCTCCCCAATTTAAATGCTGTTGAGACTCTCCTAACTCAAGGCTTATGTGATGCCTTCTTTAAGCTCTCTCATTAAAAAAGAAATAAAATCCCCTTTTTATTAAACAGAATCTTTTTTGCTTAGACAGTATGATGTGGATACAGTCTCCCTTCCCTCTACTCCTCCCAGTTGCTCCCTACCTTTTCTCTTGTCTGGATTCACTTTCTTTCTGTCTTTTGTTAGAAGGGAGTGAGTTTTTAAGAGATAGTAACGTAACATAACAAAGTAAAATACAGTAAGATGAAAACCAAAGCCATCATCTTGAAGTTGAAAAGTCAACAGGAAAATAAAAGAGCCCCAAGAGTAGGCACAAGAGTCAGAGATCCACTCATTCACACATTCTGGACTCCCAGAAAAGTACTAAACTGAAAACTGTAGTAGGTATGCAGAGGACCTGGTGCAGACCCGTGCCCCCTCTTATGCCTGTGCCTCCTCTTTCTCGGGGTTCCTTGAGCTCTGAGGGGAGGGATTTGATGAAGATATCTCATTTAAAGTTGTGTGTTCCTCTCTCTCTCTCTCTCTCTCTCTCTCTCTCTCTCTCTCTCTCTCTCTCTCTCTCTCTCTCTCTCTCCCCCTAATGTGAGTCTCTGTATTTTTTCCCATCTGCTTCAGGAGGAAGCCTCTCTGTTGATAGCACCAATCTCAGAGTATAGTAGAATATCATTAGGAGTTATTTTTAAAGCTTTTAAAAATACTTTAAAACACTTTCTATTGATTCTTTGTGAATTTCACATCATGCATCCCAAGCCCACTTATCTCCCTGTCGCTCCCTGTCTGACCTCTGACCTTGCAACCTCCCCACAGAAAATAAAAACAACAACAACAACAGCAGCAGCAGCAGCAAGACTAACAAAAACTGCAACGCAAACAAACCAAACAAAAAACGGAAACAAAAACAACAAGAAAAAAAAACATTTAAAACCGTTTCATCGTGGGAACTGTAGTGTGTAGCGCAGTGCACCCTTTTGTCTACACATCTTTACTTGCAAATGTTCATTGCAGTGAGTCACTGGTCTGGTTCTAGGCCTCTGGCTTCTGCAGTTCTTCTGTTGTTGTCTTGTGTCATGGAGATCCTGCTGCTTGGGATCTGCAGGACTGTCCTCCTTCACACGCTCCAGCACTTTATAGACAAGGTAGATATTGGGGTGGGCCACTCAAAATCCAGGATCTGGGCTTGGGTGGTAGCTGAGTTAGTCAGCCCTCCAACTTTCCCACACCTTCACCATCAGGGCAAGGTCTGTCATACAACTCCACATTGGATGGGCTAGCTCACCCAATGCTACAGCCAGCTTTCCAGATCTCATGCCCATGGAGCCAGCTCGCCCAGTTCTACTGTGCTGCCAAGGTGAAGTGTGGGATCTGCTCTCTCAAGTGCTGCAGCTGGCAAGGGGCAGGGCCACCTCTCCTGCTCTGCCTGGGTGAGGTTCAGGGCTGCTCTCCCAGTGCTGCAGCCAGTGAGGAGCAGGGTCAGATCTGTGCAGCCCCTGGATATCAACATGGCCCCATGTGGACCAGTGATGTGTACAAAGCCTTTGATGGTGATGGGTGATGGGCATCGACACAGACTGCTGTTGCTGCGTGACCATGAGCCCAGACATGGATCTCAGTGGCAGCCTTGGCCAGGACTTCACTGTGGCCTCAGGTGACATTGCAGATTACTCACAACAGGCTGTTCATCTCCCCCTTCATGTTTCCAGATATGCCAATCTTCCTAGTGCTTTCTTTCTTGCCGTATCTCTTCACTCCATTACTTGCACACCACAGTGGCTTACACTGCAGGCAGGCCACCCAGTGGGTGGGGTCTCTGGGTGTTTTCAAATGTTTGTCCAATCGCAAAGATTCCAAAGGAAATAAATCTCTGGCCAAAGTTAAACAGCACAGTAAAACAGTATTTCAAGACAGGGTTGTCCAGTCTCATGGTTGAATCAACTAGAGAGATTAGCAGATAGGCCAACACTGAGAAGTAAACACAGCAGGACATGCCAGTCAGTTGTGGGCCTCCGTTCTGCAGGTACTGCCCTTCTTACTGGGCTAGGATGCAGCTCTGGGAGTCACAGCGACTCACACAGTGGTCAGTTTTCTCAAAAGAGGAAGGCACAGGCCCACCGGCACTTGTGTTTGTTACTGGCTCCGTTGATGGACAGTGTAATTTACCATTTCCCAAGGAGCAAGAACAGCAACTGCCTTCACACAGTTCCACCTCTCTTCATAGAACAAAAATGCTCAGCTTTCTTTATCTTCCATCTTTCCACCCCCTATTTGTTCACTTCCCGGTGTGTCTGGGCCTGGTGGGGACCCAGGTACAGCTGTGGTGTTATCTTACCACTTTAGAAATACTTTTAAAAAGTATTTTAAAAATTAAAAGTTACTTAAAAAATTTTTTTAGACCAGCAGAATTTGGCTTTACCCTAGGTCTATGGGCTATCTAGTCTCTGGTTCTTGGTCACCCAAGCAGTATCCAGCATGGGTTCTATTTTATGTCGCAGGCCTTGAGTCAAGTCAGACATCAGTTGGTTACTCCCACAAGGTCTGTGCCACAACTGCTGTGGCATATTTTGCAGGCAGGAGAGATTATAGATCAGAGGTTTTGTGGTAGGACTGGTGTTTACCTTTCTGTTTTGGTAGTCTGCATGGTACCTTTCTGTGTCAGAGACATTAGAACATGAGGGTTAAGGTCCCTATGTAGGCTCCAGCCTGACATCCCCATGTTAGATGATTGTGTAGGCGTTGTCTTTAGCAATGGGGTCTTGCTGTCAGTTTGTGGAGAACAACCTGTTATCTTGGCCATATCCTGGGTTTAGGGGATTTTCATGGGACCCTTTCAGCCAACAACTCAACTGGATGAAACCCAGGCCTGGCACTGGAAGCTTTGTTTGGTGACAAGAGATGTCCAGTTGGGACTCTGTTTCCCTCATTATTTGGAGACTTCATTAGGATCATCTTCATATATTATACGAAATTTTTACTGCACTTGGCTTCCATAACCTCAAATGCCCTTCAAACGTCCTCAAATGTCCTTTAATTCTAGCTGTTTCTCCTCCTCCTATCACCTAATGCCATCTCCACTCCATCTTCTTACCTAATCCTCCTTCTCTAGTCTCCATCCTCCTCCTTCGCACCCATAAAATATATTCTGTTCCCTGTGCCGAGGGCAATCTGTCTGTCCTCCCAGGGTCCTGGTTATGATTTATTTAATGGATAATATCCAGATATAAAACTCATATAGTCTCACAATCCCATTCCTCTCCCCAGTATGAATGTAGAACATCTTCGGTTTTAATTTTCATTTCGGCAACTTGACTTTTGTATTTTTTCCATTTACCTCTACAGGTGGCAATAGCACCCCTCCCCAAGCGGACAGGTGAGTTTCCTACATGCAAAGCCAACTGTGTTTACAGTAACACATTGCAGTATGTTATCGTTCATTTCTCAGTACTTAATATATCTGTAATGTTTTTAAGTGACAGGTTTCTAAAGGCTTAAGTGTCAAGGTAAGTTCATAAGATATGTACTAACCACATACATTTTTAAACACTTAATCCAGAAAAAGCTGTCCTTATTGAGCCCCACTCCTCAAACCATCTTCTAGTTGTTAACAGATAGATCATAGAAACTCTTGTATGTCCCTTAAAATGCTATATCAAAAGTTCCTTCATGCATCAGTGCATTTAATGCTGAAAACTAAAATTATTTTTCAGTAATATAATCATTCCTTTGCCCAAGAGTGTTTTGCACTGTGCTTAACTACCGTGGAAAATGTTGATCTCTTCTTTGACCTAGTGGATTGGCTGATGCTGCCTCTGAGAAGTTAGATCCAGTTGTGTGTGGCTAAGAGAGCAAATTGCCCACTCTGGGGCAATAAAGACTTCAAACATAAACCTGTCAATGAGCTCACCAAGAGGACGGCCTTAATTGAATCATTTAGAGTGATGCTGTCATTAAGCACAAAGCCTGGCATTGTCTTGAACTGCTTATTTGCTTTGAAATGAAAACAAATCTGTGTTTTGTGAAATAAAGGATGGGGTTGGGATGGTCACTGAATTTAAATCCTGATAGTCTGTTTTCCCTGTGTAGGATCTTGCTAAAATATAAAGTGACCTTGATTAGCAAGGCTTGGTTTGGTTCAGTCCTTACCTAAGTGCCCTTCACTGTAAAACTCTTTCTCTATCTCTCTTGACAAGGTCTCACGTATTGACTGGCTTCAAACTCTCTATATAACCAAAGATGGCCTTGAACTCTGGATCCTTTGGCCTCCCCATCCTGAGTCTTGGGATTACAGTGGTGTCCCTTTACCCCTGGTGCTGAGCATCCAACCCTCAGCTTTGTTTATATTAAGCAAGTATTTTTTTTTTTTTTTTTACTAACTGAACTACATTCCCAGCTCAAAATGCATCATTATCGGTGAATAATGAAAATCCAAGGTGTTGTCCAAAGAGGCTTATTTGCACATGCTATACACATACAGAATAAAAAGAAGTTCAGAGGTCAGTATCAAAGCTAGCATTCCTCCTCCCACACCCTGACTTCTTATGAAAACGGATATGTGATTTTCCCGAGCGGAAGGTCGATTATGTTTTGAGCTCATGGACACGAATCCTTTGAAACGGATGTTGATTCTAGGGCACGGACAAATGCAAGGACGGTGATGTCATAGTTTATGAACCGTGATTACAGTCATTACACTCACTCTAATCTTGGTGCACATCCTTAGTTTCTTTGAAAACTTATTACAAGGCTGAATACCTTGCTTACATCTGACTCTCTCCTGACATTACCTCCGCTGAGGTAGCTGCCGGTGACTGGGAGAACACACATAGATGACTATGAAAACACAGCTGCACCGACCTCCAAGTATTGCTTAGGTTCTCCAGACAAATGCACTGCATTTTCTAGTGTCCTCTCTTAAGATTCTCCTAACCATGGTGGGTATTGAGACATAGTTACGAGTGAAAGACAGGAAGGAGCTGGGGGTGACAGGTGGCTATTACTGGGGGCTGGTTTAGAACGTATGAAGTACTGAAATAAATCTGGAGCGAAAATTGAGTCTACCCGTCTCTGTACAAGAGGCACGTGGAAGCTGCTATCACTGACAAGAACTCACTCCAAACTCAGAGGCACAATGAAACTGAGAGCATGGAGGAAGCCTGACAGCGCTCCCTTCATTTTGTGTGTCTGTCTCCTTTGGTTTGCCTGAGCACACAGAGATAAGTCATCGCCCTTAGCTTTCCATTTTGGTTCACTTTGGATTTCTTTGTTTTTAGATTTATATTTTTGAGAGTTTCATACGATGTCTTTTAATCATACTCACCCCTCCTACATCTCTTTTCAGACCCGTGAATCTTCAGTGCCCCCTCAGATTTGTGTTCCCTCTCTTTTTTTAATCCTTCAGGACAAATTCGTGTTTCCCAAATACTCTTCTTCTGTGGTCTTTGAGAAGAGTGTGCTGCATTCTTAAAGAAATCCACTTCTCCCTCTCACACAGCTCACAACTGCCCACAGCTCCACTGCCAAGAGTGGGATAGTGTGCCCCCCTTCTCTCTCCATGCTGGGATTTGACAGGTTTGGTATTTGCTGTCAAAACCGTTGAGTTCATAGATGCAGTTTCCCTGCTGAGTCCTGAATATAATGTTTTGTGTAGAAATGTGGAAAAAGGAGATTGCAACACATACACATACACACACACACACACACACACACACACACACACACAGGTATGCATACCCACCCCTCATATCTATCTATCTATCTATCTATCTATCTATCTATCTATCTATCTATTATCTATCTACCTACCTACCTAGCTATCTTTCTACCAACCTATTATCTATCTATCTATTTGTCTGTCTGTCTGTCTATCTATCTATCTACCTATAGAATTAAGAACAATTAAAGAGGCTGCAGCAGAATTCAAGAGGCTTCAGAAGTGGGCTTAGAAAGAGTATAAAGATAAGATAACGAATCAAACAAGGATCAGAAGGAGAGTGATAATAGAACTGCTGAGTCAAGCTTGAGACTGAAATCGGTCAGGGTCAGGGAACAGTGGACCAGGCACAAGTCTAAATGGTTGAACAGACAGAGTAAGAAGCAGGAGACCAAGGCCAGCTGGGGAGTCCTTACCACAGACACCAGGTGAGGTGGTTTGAATAAGAACGGCTCCCATAGGGTTATATATTAGAATGTATAGTTACTAGGGAGTGGCACTACTTGAGAGTAATTAGGAGGTGTGGCCTTGTTGGAGGAAGTGAGCATTTGGAGTGTCAAAAGCCCAAGTCAGCCCCAGTTTCTCACTTTCTTCCTGCTGTTGAGGACCTGGACACAGAACTCCAGTCACTTCTCTAGCACCATGTGTACCTGAGTGATGACATCACCCCCAGTGAAATGATAATGGACTAAACATTTGAAATGGTAAGCCAGCCCCAGTGAAACGCTTTCTTTCATTAGAGTTGCCTTGGCCATGGTGTCTCTTTACAGCACTAGAACACTGACTAAATCATTGGGCATATCATATGGTAGTTTGGTGTGGGGCCATGCCCTCCGAGGGCTAAGTGTTCGTCTCTGTGAAGGCTCCAGGTGAGAGTTACCCCCTTTTTCTTAATCTCCTGTGCCTGATAAATTCTCGGACCTGATTTCTCTCATATGATTTTAGTATTTCCATTTGCCGTAACGATTTCATTTTTTTTCCATATTCTTACAGGGAGGCCCCATTTCTATGCCCAGAAGTAAGACACTTATCAGTCTGTGATGGATGAGTGGTACATGACAGATGGTGACTGCAGCCATCCTCCTTTACAAAGTACAGTCAGAAGTTGCTTATGAAATGGAGTTTCCTAGGACAATGTTCAGTCTGAAAAACACGATTTTCTACAATATGGGGTGAGGGAGGGTAGAGTATAGCTTGATCTTAGCTTTCCCTCCCCTACTGAGAGTGGCATAACAAGAGCAAGATGCACCCTGTAGCAAAAACAACCATTTTCAGAGGACCACCTCATTCCCCAAAGTACTATGTATTTCTTTTTCATGTTGTTCTTTTTATTTTTGAGATTATAATTACAATACTTTCTCCTTCCCTTTCCTTCCTCTAAACCCTCCCATATAGCTTTCCTTCAAATTGTTGATGTCTTTTTTTCATTAATGGTTGTCACATGCATATGTGTGTGTGTGTGTATATATATTTACATATTCGTAACGTAACCTGCTCAGTCTATATAATGTTAGTCATATGTATGTTTCCAGGGCTATTTGGTATTTGATAACCAGTTGGTTTTCTCTTTCCTGGAGAAGATGAAGTACTTTTTAAGGCTGAGATCAGAATGGAGTTGAGGTGAAACTGAGGTCAGACAACACCTTGCTTGACCAGGTCTACTTAATTTTGCTAACTTTTTTGCCCTGTCTCTGTGTAAGGCAATATCTGGAAGGGCCTTGTTGTGACCAGGACCCTTTGAGTCTGTTTGTTTGTTTGTTTGTTTGTTTGTTTCTCCTAGTGTGGCCACATTGCAAGATTTCCCTCTGTTTTCCACCATGACTCATCTGTTGGCATCCTGGGATGGGTGACTTGTCCCAGCTAGAGACAGCTTTTGTTTTTTAACTCATAGGTTGCAATTTGCCTAAAAAATGGTCTTGGATACCACAACCTTCAACAGGAGTGCCCAGATGTTTCCATGGGGAGAAAAGCATGGTTGGAGAAATGACGGAGAATGTGTCTGATGGACTGTTTTGTAAGTCGGGTTTTAAAACTCAGATGCTAGATTTAACAACTTCAATATAGACCTTATGTCACAAGATTTCACAGAATGTCTAAGTACACAGTAGAACAAAATGAAACATTAAAAAATAACCCATATTGCTAAGACTGCAATTATTTTCATTATATGTAACATTACTTTTTCATAAATAGCATCATTATATTTGTTTAGTCATGGTAATGTCTTTGTATAGTCATACTAAATAATGAGCCATGAAATGCTATTTTTACCTCTTTCAAAAAATGTATGTATATAATAGTCATCTAAGCCTTTTCATGTCTTTTTCAAAGGAATATTTATTTTAAAGCCACACTGCCAAATAGCTGTATTTGGATAGTTTCTTACACAAGTACTAAATTTAGAAAAAGTCATGTTTCCATACAACAAATCTTTTAAGATCAACAACCTATTTGTAACTATCATTCATAATTTGGGAAATGACATTTTCTCTATGATTTTTCTTATTTCCCAGCACTTAGGTATGCAGCCAATATGACTTCATTTTACTTTGTTCATTTATAAATCAGACTTTTCCAATTGCTGTTCATTACACAGTAGTTCTTTGGCATCTTTCATGGCTTAATGAGTTTTCTCACAGCAATATTGTGGTGTGGCTCAGGGGTGAAAGCACTTGACGCACAATTGTGAGAACTGGGGTTTGGATCCCCATGGTCTACATAAATGTGGGGTGGGCAAGGTGGCTTGTCTGTAATTCAAACCTCAGAAGGCAGAGACAGGGACCCCACAGACTAACGGGACCAGCCACATCAGCTATCTCTGTGTTTGAGAGACTCAGACTATAAAGAGTAAGGCCAGAAAGCAAAGATTCCCAATATTAACTGGCCTCCAAATGCTCACTCGCACTCCTGTACACACACACACACACACACACACACACACACACACACACACACACACGCAAACATGCATACACCAAAGCACACACAATTGAGAAAAATAAAAGAATTGTAATAAAACCTGGAAGAAATTATTTAGTCTTCTTCTTGTTATGACCTCTGATTAAGATCATTTTTCTCTAGTCCTATATGGTTGACTTTGTTTTATGATAATTTGTAAGATTTTTATTTATCATATAGGGTTTTTGAAAGTGCATGTAATATCAATCAATGGATTTTTGAATTAGAAAAACAGGTAGAGTGATTTCAGTAATAAGTCTGTATTTGTGTTTGAAAGCGTAAAACCCAATTTCAGATTTCAGCAAAATATTATGAGTGCTTTAAAATTATATCCATCCTATAAGATATGGCTACAATGCATGTATGACATACAATCTATGCCAATATCACTGCTATGAATTTAAATGGAAGATAAGTGGTATCAGTGTTTCAAAGAATAAGTGTCATTGAAAATATATAATTGTTTGGAACAGAAAAATAAAGTGCGGTAAAATCACCAATGAAAGAGCTGGGAGGAATGGAAGTAGAGAAAACTGTGATCAGGATACAGTTGTGAGATTTTTAAAAAATCAATTTTTAATAAAAGTAAAGAAGTTAAATAAAAAGTAAAAATAGTACAACCTCCCTTTTAATTCTCATAGTTGTTCTCTTGTAAAAATTAATTTCACAAATGCTACAAGCACAGGGCACTTACATGTAAGGCGCAGTTAGGCCCTCGGATCACATACACAAGCACAGGGCACTTACATGTAAGGCGCAGTTAGGCTCCAGGATTGTGTAAACAAACCTGGCTTTTCACCCACATGAAAAAGTTCACTGAGTGAATTAATTTCAAAGTCACATGGGTCCTAGGAGACTTGTTTCTCTTTTAAAGACAGCCGCTAGCTTGTCACGCGCCCTTTCTTCCATGCCTCGTCACTGTTCCACGATTCCAGGGACCTCTCTACATACCTAGATATGCAGGGCTGTTTCTGCCATTTTCTGAGACACCTCCTGAGATGACAGTGTCTCTGCTGACAACTTCTAATTAAATCACAGCCTACTCTTTATTAGCTTGGACGGTCTGCTCAGAGGCCTTGCTGGAATCCAAGTCAGCGACGCATTTCTTTTACTCTTCTGCAGGTGGTAGCTTTGGGATTCCAAGCTAGTCAGCTTAACTGTCGTGATTTTTAAGTGGCTCTTCAGAAATATTTTAATTAAACCTTTAACCTTAGAACAGTAGATGGTGTGTGGTGTGGTGTGTGTGTGTGTGTGTGTGTGTGTGTGTGTGTGTGTTCTCAGTTCTCACCTTCTTCCTGTGGGTCCGAAGGACCAAACTCAAGCTGTTAGACTTGCAAGGCGAGGCCTCTCCCTGCTGCGCCATTCTGCTAGTCAGCAGGAGTTCTATAGGATGAGAGTAGAGAGCATCAAGGGTTCCCATAGAGCCCACTGTCCGTTTTTGCTACACGCATCTTCAGTCATGTGTACATTTGTTAGGACTCATGAGCTAAGTTTGATTATCGGCGTTAAACCAAAGGCACACTTTGTTCACGTTGCCTCAGTTTACCCCAAGGTCCTTTTCTAGTTCCAGAGTTCCACACAGGACACACCAGGCCCTCACAACCCAGCTTCTGGGCCGTGACGATTTATCTTTGATTCTTTGCAGTCCTGCAGAGTACTGGCGAAGCATCAACGCCCCTCACATTGGTTCTGGCCAGTGTTTTCCCTGCGATTAGACTGAGGATGTGGATTTGCGGGAGGGAGAACACACAGAGAGAGAGAGGGCCACCCGCATTTGTCACTTTTATATGTACCTTCACCTCGGCTTACTTTTATTGACGTTGACTCTTTACCTGGCCAGCAATCTCAGTTGAAGGTGCTCTGTGCTCCGCTTTCCCCCGCAGAGCTTCCTGACGGTAATTCCCGAGCACAGTTCACACTATAGGAAAATGTATGTTTCTCACACTCCATCACGATTTATGGAATTCTTCACAGGACCTTTCTTTCTTCTCTGATTGACTTAATCACTTATGTTACTATGGGCTCATGAGTATCTTCTGGTTTGGATTGTAACACGGTGTATTACTTCAGCTATTCTGCCATGCTTCTCTGCTCGCCTGACAATGCCCTCACGGTGTATTACTTCAGCTATTCTGCCATGCTTCTCTGCTCGCCTGACAATGCCCTCCCTCCCTCATCAGTTGAGCTTGAAGGTGGTTTGGGCTTTGCTTTCTTTGGAATAGTTCTTTACTTTCTAAACTACCAGACACTCTGCGGTCAAATTGTATACTTCTTGTCTATAATCTAAAGTTGTATAGGTTTTGGCAAAAGTATAATGAAGCCTATCCAGCATAATAGTATATACAGCAGGTTTTGCTACGCTAACACCCTTGGGTGCACCACCTGCCAGTCCTCTCTTACAACCTGGTACCCATGGATTCCTTTAAACCATTGCTACAAATCTCCCATTCCCAGAATGTCATGACTGAAAATCAGATACTATGTTGCCATTTGTAACTTCTCTCTTTACCTTAGCAATGTCCACTCAAGCCTGATTCATATTTTTCTTAAAGTAAATTAGTAGAACAATTATGAGGAAATGTTTGAATGTTTGTAAAAAAAAAAACATTGAAAATAAAGCTACTGTCTCATTTTGTAATTTGAAATCTTTACCTCCATCTTGTTCCATAGCTGAGAAATAGAATAATCCTGCATCGATAAATTGATGCACGGATGGGGGAAAATGGGGTACACTATATAATGGAATATTATTTAACAGTAGAAGGGTGTGGTTCTGTCATTCATGACAACATAAATGGATCTGGAAAACACTGTATGAAATGAAATACAGCAGGCACAGGAAGACAAGTTCCACATGACTTTACCTACATGAATTTTAATATAGTTGATTTCCCAGAAGTTGAGAAGAGAATAGTTGAATGGGTTAGGGGAAGCGCTCCCAGAGTCAGGGGAGACTAGGGTCAGAGTAGGGTGGTGAAGGGTGGTCAGCGGATACTAAGTCACAGTTAGAAGCAAGGAGTTCTTTATGGCATTCCACAGCACGTCTCTAGAGATGACAGCAGTGTAGAGCAGCTCTCCGACAGCTACAGGAAAGGATTTCTTCCTCAAAAGCAATGATGACTGTCTGCGGAGATCATTTGAATATCACCCTTACTGTGTGCAATGTTAATGCTTTAGTGCAGACCATATGGAACTGTTTCCACTCGTGACTGTTTTTCACTCAAGAAAATTTCATGCGACCTCAAGCATACACAGCTATAAAATAAACATATGAATTGAACATTTACTGATAACAAATAGACTTATTTTACAGCATTTTTTTGTGTGTGTGGAAAAGGGGAGAAAACATGACCAGAACATATTGTCAAAGAAACAAAAACAATTCTTTGGCATACTATAATCATATTGTTTATTAAGGATGTAATTAACTATTCACACTACTGAACAGTGTGTGTATTTTCATGTAAAGAGAAACATCTCTGCAGAACATTTAGAGTTGAAACATGTAAGGCATATTACCTCTTTCCAGAGCTGATTAATATTTTGATTTTATAATTGTTAATGATGAGAATGCCACTTTGTGTAAATATTCAGCACAAAATGTCACAAACATGTTTAGGTTGTTTCAGAAATTGTTGAGGATTCTGCCCTATTCCCAGTACAAAAGGAATTTTAAAAAATGAAACTCAGAGTCAGGAATTTTAACAGTGGTTTTTAAAATCAAACTTTATTACATACTGTTCAAAGACACATTAACTTGAGACTTACATTAAAAGACTTTGTTTCCTATAATTAAATTATATTTCTGTAGGAACAGAAACTGGACACCTCATTTTGGAGAGCCTGGTCTTTAGTTGGTGATTCCACTCTATTTCTTGTTCGTTTAACTTTGCTTTCTTTCCCTTCCCCTGTTTTCACTCATAATATACATTATGATGCACACACACACATGCATGCACACACATATGAAAAATACTGCAATCCATAAGATGTTATTGTCTTAAATTGGAGCCAGTGTGTCTGAGGCACTGCTTGTTGGTGCTGTGTGGCTCACGGCATGGCTAGACCATGCTGTTTGCTCAGACCACGGCTACAGTGAAGCCATGTGGTACAACATTGGTGAGCACCTCCAGAAACATCTTCGATTCATTATGAACTTGACTTTTGATTGATGTTTGATTGTTGCCCATTCAGAAACCTTTCATTGTTGTCATATCTTTCATGACCCCAACGTTCAGTAAGTGTAAACTCTTCAGTGAGTTGAAATGTCAGAAAAAGACATCAGCACACTGTTACTGTTATTGATTTCTGTTTCTTTTCATTCTAATCAACTTTTGGACTGAATATATTATTCTTGATTTCTATTTTTATAATCACATCAATATTATACATTAAATAGTCCTTATCATCTGGTTTTAATACTTATTATAAATTGTTTTTATAATTATTCCTTATAATACATTTTAATAATTTATTCTGTATTCGCTAAGAAAACTGAGATTATTAAGTCTCTCCCCCAATCAAGTGAATTCAGCAAGACTATCTGGCTAGGCAATATTTACAAGTATATTTGGGAAGTAATAAAGGGAGGTGGTGTAGGGTCTTACTGTGCCATCCACAGCGGCCTTGAATTAGAAGCTACTCCTATCTCCACCTCCTGAGTGCTGGGATTGCAGGTCTATGTCAACACACCTGGATAGGAGTGTTATTTTGTGTATTTGCTGTTCCTGCAACTATCTTCCTTTCCTGTTTCTTCTAGCAGTTTAAGAGCGCTGGCACTGCACTTCACTGTCTTGGGTGGGGAAGGGGCACGTAGTAGGTCATAAAAGACAAGTCTACAGATGCTCTTAGTGTTTAGTGACACAACTAAAGAAAGGGGCAGAAAACAGTGAGGTACAGACAGACATTCAACAGCTGTATTCTATTGTGGAACGGGAGGAAGAGCAGAGCATAGAAAGTCCAGATTCCCGTCAGCTGTTGATTCCCATGGTGTGATCAACATCGGCCCTCTAAAGTGTCAATCAGCTCCCTGCAAAATTCCTGCTTAGCATTCTGTCCTCTTGAGCTAGCTTGATTGCGGGATACCCAGTTAAGAAGAGGTTTCTATTCCTCATATCCCTCCTCTGCCCTCCCCCATAGTAGAAGGAAGATGATGTAATTACTTGAGACATTTAGACTCAGGGACACGGGCAACTTCTTGGATTGGGTCTCAGGGATTTCAGGCATCATTGAAGGAGTGAGAGGTGAATAATTTTTGATGGGATGTTAACTGGTGAGTACTGAGGACCTGGAATTAGATATGCCGTGTTCTGCACACTCATCATCACCTTACATCCCCACCATGTGCCTTATTAGTGTGGACTCCAATGTAGTACCTCAGCTGTAAGGATTAGGGCTAAATCCCAGGAGAACAAGGGAGGGGGAAGGGTGTGAGTTTCTCTTTTGATCAGTAAAGTGAAAGTTTGATGTCAGATGTTAACTTGTAAGTCTAGAAAAGTCTTTGCATGCCGGAACTCCCACTATGCCAACCTGTTTGATTACACACGTCTTCATCTTAAAATTTTTATAGTCATGTTGTTTATTGAGAGAGTAACAAGGAAGTCACATTTTAAGATTGTTTTTTTAAGATGTGAGTTTCTTACCACTTCAAAGGTGATATAAAAATAATGAAGCACCCCTAAGAAACTGGTTTCCATTCAATAATTATTGGGAAACGCTTGTGTAATTTTTTCTGCCTTTTTTCATTCATTGTGTGTATGTGTGTGCCATGTATCTTTGAGTGCTAAAAAGTCATTGTAATGACCAAACTTGTTTTTAAATTAAATTTATTTTGTCTTCCCACACCCCCTCTGTGTGTATCTCTGTGTGTGTCTCTCTGTGTGTGTATGTATGTGTGTGTATGTGTGTGAATGTATGTGTGCATATGTGTGTGTATGTATGTGTGTATGTGTGTATGTGTGTGTATGTATGTAGGGGTGTGTGTGTGTGTGTGTGTGTGTGTGTGTGTGTGTGTGTGTATTAGCCAAACACATTGTTAGTCTTCCTCTATTGCTTCCCCACCTTATTCATTTGTGGACAAAGGCTCTCACTTAACTTGGAGCTCTCCATTTTTGGCTAGTGGCTGTCTAGCAAGCGTTGGCATCTGCTTGACTCTGCCATCCCTTGACACTTCCACCCCTTCGGCGCTGGGCTAATAGTCACACACTGCCATGCTCAGCTTTCTCAGAGGTAGTAGGTAGGAATCTGGACCCAGGACCTCGCGCTTGTGTATCAAGTCCTTTACCTAATGGGACTTCTCCTTAGCATGCTTAACTTAGATGATGATGATGATGATGATGATGATGATGATGATGATGATGATGGTGATGATGGTGATGATGATGATGGTGGTGATGATGGTGATGATGATGATGGTGGTGATGATGATGATGATGATGGTGATGATGGTGATGATGGTGATGATGGTGATGATAGTGGTGGAGGTGGTGATGACTGGTGCACACATGTCATGCCCACACGTGGGGAACAGATGACAGCTTCAGGGAGCTGCTGCTTTCCTTCCACCTTTACATGGGTCCTAGGGATAGAACTCAGGTGGTAGTGTTTATGTGGCAAGCACCTTTATCTGCCGAGTCATCGCTCTGGGCTCCATTTAATTCTTTAACAGAACATTTCCCCACCTTTAAACATTTTCACAGAATAATCTGCTAAGATGTAACCTTCAAGGCACAATGAGTGGATGTTCTTTTTCAGCGCCTACCCATGAGTCACAGCTTCTCCCAGCAGAACAGAAGGACAGGGCAGGCCAGCAAGTGCTCAGCTGCATGAGTGATGCTTGTCTTTAGAGAAGCGTAAGGAGAGCGGTTGCTGGGGTGGGCTAGAACTTACAGTGGATTTCAAAGCAGTGTCTAAGCCAGTTGTCTGGTCGCCCTCCCCTGCCCCAATTCCTTCCTATTTGTTGAGATTTCTTAAAAGAGAGGAGACCAACTAGCCGTGATCTTCTCACCAACATATATGCAGTCTCTTGAACACACACGCGCGCGCGCACACGCATGCACACACGCACACACCATATAGATATACAGTCCACTTGTCCTCTTGGCATGCTAACATTCTATATACTGGACATATTTTAGTCATTGTTACTATTCTCCGAATTAATGTTTTAAAATTATTATTATTGTTATTGTAGGTGTGTGTGTGTGTGTGTGTGTGTGTGTGTGTTGTGTTCAGGTGCATGTGTGCAATTGTATCTCTGTGGAAGTCAGAAGACAATTTTTGGGAGTTGGTTCCTTCCTCCAGCAATGGGGCTTGGGTTATCAGGCATGTACTACAAGTGTGTTTACCTGCCGAACCTTCTCTCTGGACATATTTAAAATGTCAAAGCACCAAGAATGTTAGAATATAATCTGTAGTTTTGCTTTATTTGAGTCTGTATGAGGCAAGAGAGCAGCAGTATGGATGTAATGCAGATGAGACAAGGCTTAAGCGCGCTGCGGCCATGGAGGAGATAGACGTACCATTGGCTCACAGCCTGCTCCCCTCACAGAGCTTCGCCAGGACCATTAGGTTGATATGATTTGCAGGCGTCTGCTTAAGGGATCGGGCACGTAAGTTCTTAGTAATAAGACAATAAGTTAAAGCATTATGCATCTTGATGGTAGAAGGCATCACTAATTTATTTGATAACAGTCTTATTTTTTCATAGTTTTAAAACTATATTGCAGATTTAGGGTAGATTAATAAAATAGTTTTCTTTAACATAAGGTGAGTGCTCCTGCTTTCTTTCTATTGACACAAGAAGTACAGACCATTGGCTTAAAAAATAAATAAACAATGAGATAGGGGGAGTTGAGAGAGGAAGGGAAGGTGGGAGGGATGGAGGGGGTGGCTATTCATATTGTGGTCCCTGTACATCATTGGTCCAATTTTCCCAGGACTGTGGTTAAGTGATTTAAATTTAAGTGACATGGCATGGCATAACTTTCACTTTCAGGCTGCACTGAAATCATTGTAAGATCCTTCTTCTAATAATTGGGGCCTGAAACAAACTTTGACTGCATTAAACCTAAAGCTGTTAAACTGCCTTCTGTTCAGGTAAGATTCAGACAGATTTGATCAAGGAGGATACATATTGGCCCACTATACAGCAAGAATCATGTCTTATTTTTCTTCCCTAACCGATGGATATAGTGGTGGACTCTGTTTACAGCCATATCAGTTATAAATACAGATATAACTTTAAAATATGACCCAAAATCAAATCTGCAAGAAATAGATCAAAACCTCAACAGACAGAACGTCTACACATCCTCCATATCCAAGCAAACAATTCTTTTTTCCTTGGGTTCAATTGAAGGAAAAACTAGTTTTAAAATTGTATATGGGCAGGAATTCCAGAACAATATGTGGTAAACACAGAGCTGTGATAACCTCAGATCTCAAAACACTGGATGGAACTTCCAAGGACAGTTCGGGATATAAAAAATTCCAAGGAGGAAGCAAACAGCATCTGAGCTCCTTTGCTTCTGCCTGAAAGCAAGAGCATCTGAGCTCCTTTGCTTCTGCCTGAATGTGCTTCCACTGCCTGATGCCCAGGTGACTCTAGCTGCTCTGGCCTCTCAACACAGGGGACAATGCCAGTGACTCTCCAGTGACCTTCTTGTCTCTTAGAACCCCAGTTGACTTCTCAGCACCCAAGCTTCTTGGAAATCTGCTGTGTTCGCTGCATCTCTAGTGTATAGATGGCCATTGTGGGATTATCCGGTTCCACCATGGATTCCAATGTGATAAATCCCCTTTCATAGTATGCATATATGCCTTAATAGTTCTTTTTCTATAGAGAACCCTATGGGATACAAATTAATCAAGCAATTCTCAGAGCACGCCGTCAACACCTGCATGTCACATATAATCCAGAAAACATCATCAGATATTAGATTTTTGCTGTTAGCCAAAGCAGGACCTATGATTCAAACCTTTTAAACCAAAAATGTGCTCTGAGAAAGACAGCAGGCTTTTATTGCAATGGGAACAAAAAATTCTAACGTTTTCAAGCTCCATTATAAGGAACATTAAAAACATCTAAGTTTATACTGAAAAAAAAATATGTGTAAAAAGTACTCCAGATTTCTTTTTCAGGATTATTGTCAAGCTAGTGAAACAGCTAACAGAGTGAAATATCTGGTATATAGCTGAGGTGGGAAGGATTTTCTCTGAAGACAGAATCCCTGGGAAGGAAACAGTAAAACTATTGCAGATAAGTTTCTTTTTTCTCTGTTTCAGAATCTGCTGTGTTCTGCAGTAGCTGGTTTGTTTGTAGTTTATAAGTGCTGTGAATCTTGTAGACGACTGTCCCTTTTCTTTCCCAAGAAGCTGCAAAAGTGGGGCCCACACCTGCCAGCACATATTGCCACGGCTGATCTTATCTCTCTGCTTGTTTTGTTTCTGAAATAATTTTTAGAAACTTATTTATCAGTATATGAACTTGTCTCTGAGTATCATTAAGTCCTCTAGATGACAACACAGAGTATGTAAAATTAGTCACATTTTTCCCATACTGTACTTTATATTTTTCTAAAATTTAGCAGTATCTTGATAGTATAAAAGAAAAATGCCACATGTGTAAACTCTTGAACTTCTGCAGAACAGCCTATAAATTTATTTTGTAATGATATAATAATCAGGGTAATTGATGCCAACTGGGAGAAACCACACTGACAGATTGATTTACAAGATCCACATTGTAAAACTAGGCTGTATTGTACAATCTTTCTCCATATAATTACCAGACACCCATAAGCATATTTCTTATATCTCAGTTCCCTCTTCTTTCTCCTCTTCACTTAAATAATGTGCTAGTGCATAAAGTACCTTGTGTTATGATGCAAAGCAATTGGACAAATAGTTTGTGCCCCTGTAGAGAGTTAAGGCTGAAAGCAGGGGTATCCCAAGTTTTGGTTTCTTTGAGCCACATATAGTGGAAAGAAAAAAAAAACCCTCTCCTATGTACTATCCTCTGACTTCCATATATGTGTCATAGAGTACATATGTGTGTACATCCACATGCAAATAAAATAAGTGCAATAAAAAAGAACTCAGGCTAGAATGTTTGCAAATAATGAGAGCATAGATAATTTTATTTTGAGTGACGTTACAATATGATGCAAAGTTCGCCTTTGAGAACTGTGAAATTATGTTCTCAAACTAAAATTACAACAGGCTTCTTTTCATGTTTAGTGAGCTTATAGTGTAGTGTTGGGGTGCATACATGGTTACCTTTTGTTGCATGTGACCTATGGCCTGTAAGTTTAGCTCTAAGGCAATGAGAATATAAAGGAAATGAAGAAATGGTTAATCCTGTGGAAAAAAATCACAGCAAGGTGATTCTTGGGCTTCAGTAAGCAAACCATGTATTTAAGTAGAAAACAGTATTAGATGAATATTCTTGGAGCACAGGACCAGAGAATGCACTCTCATATGGAGAACTAAATTAAGTTTGAATAGACCGTAGCTACTTGAATCTCTTCACGCTTACCTTTTAGTTCTTACCCGCCCTTTAAAACTCTGTTGCAGACCTATGAGCTGCAGAGAGTTTTCTTCAACTGCTGGTAGCTAAGCCATCATTTTAGAGGTGTTGTTGTGTAGTTAGTTCCTCCAAGTTGAAATGTTTCACCACTATGGTGGAGTCAAGACTGAGACACTAGGGAAACTTACAAGGCTCAGGAATCTCCTGAAATTTATAGCATTCACAAGACCCACTAGGAAAGAAGATTTTGCCTGGCCTCCAAGTTATGCAGAGTTCTTGAGAATATTTTTTCTGAGACTTCACCTATGCTGAGGGTCACTTTTTGGTGACACAGCTTCCTTTGGCTCACCTAGCTCCTTAAGGTACCTTAATAAACTCACTCATTAAGATAGACTTAGCATTTGTTTGTTGTTGTTGTTGTTGTTGTTGTTGTTGTTGGTTTGTCATCTCTACCTTACTTGAGGTGAACAGACTTTTTTTTTCACATCTTCCCAGGAAATACCACACAACTCAGGCTCCTTCTACATTCTCCTTGTGGTGTTTTGAATGAGAACTGCCCCCATAGACTCTTAGATTTGCATACTTGGTCACCAGGGAGTGGCCCTCTTTGAAAGAATTAGGAGGTGTGGCCTTGTTGGAGGAAGTGTGTCACTGGGGGGTGGGCTTTTCCATTCCAAACCCTGAAGCTTTCTTTTCCTGCTGCCTGTGGATCTAGATGTAGAGCTCTCTCCAGCACCATGTCTGCCTGTGTGCCACCATTGCTTCCCCGCCATGACAATAAACAATGGACTAAAACTCTACCACTGTAAGCAAGCCCCTATTAAGTGCTTTCCTTTATAAGAGTTCCCACTGCCATGGTGTCTCTTCACTAGTCAATATAACACTGACTAAGACATTGGTCTTTCAGAATTTACCATATTTGATAAGCACTGCAGTGTCTGCTTGCAAATGTCATAGCCAGTGTTTTCTTCATCTGTGTTAATTCTAACTCACTGACTTGAAAGATGGTGGTGGCCATAGATGTAACTGAGCTCACCTTGTGTATCAACAGGATTTTTATTGACGTTCTAGCAGTAGGTAATCCAAATTATGAAAGGAAGATAGTACAATAGAGGAAGCTGACCCAACAGCAGCACCAAACAAATGGCGATGCATTCATTATATTTTACACGTATGTTATACTGTTTTATGTGCTATTTCATTTTTGAAAATATAAGCATGCAGGGGCTGCCTAGCCTGTGCAAGGTCTTGTACTATAGCCCCAGTCAAGGCAGTGATACAGAGGAAACAAAATACCTGAAAAATCATGGCATTGATAGACCTGTTAGATTTGATTACTGATGGCAGACAGAATGTAAAGAAAAAGCAAAATCAAAGATACTGCTGAAGCAGCTTGTAATCTCAAGCACGCTAGGAATGACACGATTCATTTCAAGCCTGGAAAAACAGGGGCATCGGTGGTCAAATCTGTTGCAGAAAAGATGATGTGAGCTTGCCAGCACACAAGCAAAACCTCCTTAAGAACAAAGAGCAGTGTGTGACAACAGTGAAGAGCTGTTGTCGGCACTTACTGTGACTGTCAACAGCACTCTCTGGGACTCTCTACGTTCAGCATTGAGAAAAATGATACTTGCAGCCTGTCTCAAGCCAGATGATTCTTGAGAAGATTTCTCATCTGGGATAGACTTTCCAAACATCTCAGGCAACTGAGCTGTTTTTGTTTGTTTGTTTGCTTTGTTCTTCCTTTTGTGTGTAGGAAAGTAAAGGAAACCCGGTCCTCTTTTCAGCAACGGTTTTGACGTTAAGTGTGCTGTATTTTCTTCTCCACAGTCAAGGAGGACAGGTTAGAGCTTAGAAGGGATGCTGTCTCATCAAAAGGAGGCAGGTAAGCTGCAGAGGGTCACAATGCCTGCATCAGGAAACTAAAATAACAGTAGATACTTCAGAGAAATTCTGCGAGAGGCAATTGGCTATACTCCCGTTGGAAGGGCTAAGAGAGCAAAGTGGAGGGCGTGTGTGCGTGTGGAATCTAAGAAAATAGCACAGATATTAGAAACCACCCATTCCATCTCAGGCTGCAGGTAAAGGAGAGGAATCACTTTGGAATAGGCTTTAGTTAGGCCTGGAACTCTATATAGGGCTGTCTGCAAGGGAAGTATACTTCTAGGTGGGAGACCCTTATCACTAGTGTACTTGGGATTTAGAACACTATGGCTGGTGCTTAGAGTGTTGCTGTGGGAGTGGAATTCTGGGCAGTGCAGAAGGCATCCATGGTCTTGGGGTAACACTCATCTCTATAGGTGAGGAACATGTGGCACTGTCAAGTTACCATCTTCCACTGTGACTTCCTGCTAGGGAAACTAACAGGCAGTAAGTTGACCAGGAATTCTGGGACAATGAGTGTGACCCCTGACCTTTCTAGCCCTAGGACCCCAGAGCCCAGTAAAGAAGAGGGAACTCAAGTGTAAGCCATATCCGGTCCAGAAGGAGCCTAGTGGCTGTGTGAGTACAGGTAGCTATCATCCACTGGACTGAGGCCTCTGCATACGGGTTAAAGGAAAAAAGCAGAGGAGAAAATCTTTTATATGGACCACATATTCAGCTTTTGTGTGAACCTTCCCAATTTCTCTGTGACCACATAATGGCTAATATGTCTTTCATTAAAAACCTGGCCTTAAAGCTGAAAGGGAAAGCCCACACTTGACATTTCTGATGGATAAGATTCTATTCAATGTGAAATCTCAGAACACAGGGCTTCTTTTTTTTAAATCCCATATCTCATGACGCTAGTGAGTGCCAAGGAATCTCGAGGCCACCAGTGAGGCCACCACACAGGTCTCAGTGCTGCGTATAAGGAACTTTCTTTGTTCATTCCGTGACATTTTCTAATTCCCCTTTAATTTACTCTTTGAGCCATGGTTATTCCAAAGTGGGTTTTAAATTTCTGTGTCCTACTAAGATTTCCAGTTTTCTTTCTTTCTTTCTTTCTTTCTTTCTTTCTTTCTTTCTTTTTTTTTTTTTTTTTTTTTGTCTGTTAGTGACTTCTGGTTTGATTCCATTGTGACTAAACAGCTGTTTGTTGTGACTGTGTTCTCCTGAACTTGGCTATGGGCTGTTAGGTTGGCCTCGGGTGTGGTCTTTTTAAGAGACTTTATTCTGCTGTCAGTGGGCAGGGTGTTCTGGGTCTGATAGGCTCCTTTGCTCTCAGTCTGAGCACTGCTCAGGTCTTCCCGTTCCTTATTGCTCTTCTGTCTGGAGACGCTGTCTATCACTGCAAATAAGGCATTGGGCTCCCTTGCTACTTATGTGTTGTTAACTCTCCCTTGGTAATATTTGCTTAATTTACTTACTTAGGTTCTTTGATCGTGGCTGAAAATATATTTGTTCTGTCTTCCTGGTTGGTTGATTTTTGTCCTTATGTGATGACATCACTGTCTGTTGTAACAGCTTTTACTTAAAGTCTTTCTCATCAGATACATATGCTTTCTTTCGCCTTCAGTTTGCCTGGAATAATTTTTTTTTTTAATCTCTTGCCTTCAACCTTCAAGTGTCCTCCAATATAAAAAGACTCTTCTGTACATATAATACCATTGCCCAATTGTTATTATATAGAAAACTGCTAATTCTTATATCTAGACCTCATGTCTTGACCTAGCTAAGCCATCCTATTAGCTCTAATGTCTTTAATGGTTTCCTTAGAATGCATTATGCCATCCGCGAACAAGGATCAATTTGCTTCCTGCTTGCCACCTGTGTCCACTCATTTCTTGTGTTTTCGAGCATCTCCAGTATTCTGTGAGGTGATAATGGCATAAGTAGAAATATTTGCTTGTTCCTGATCTTGGGGAACTTCCAGTTATTCACCGTGTGTGTGTGTGTGTGTGTGTGTGTGTGTGTGTGTGCGTGCACGTGCATGTATGTGTGTACATGTGTGTGTTTGGAAGTGTATGTGAGTATGTATGTTTGTGTATATGTGTCTAAGTGTGTGCAAATATGTGTATGTGTATATGTGCATTTCTAGTAGATTTTAAAGAACCAGCTGGAGAATATTCTTTTATTTTTTGTTTGCTGAGGATTTTTATCAGTAATGCGTGCTGAATCTTGCAAATGCTTTATTTGCATTTAATGAGATGATTATATGGACTTCAACATTGTTAACATGGTGGATTGTAGTGATTGATTTTAAAGGATAAATCTCATCTGGTCATGGCTTATTATATGTCAGATACATGGCTGTATATTCATAGTATTACATTACTTATGTGTATATAATCTAGATATACATATACATTTCATATGTCAGTGTTATTCACTAACATTTTACAATCAAAATTTGCATTTATTGAATACAAGACTGATTTTTGCTTTTGTTATTTTTAATATTTTTACATTACATCATATGCTGTAAAAAAAAAACTAAATCAAACTACAGATGCAGAATGTAGGAGGAAGATGGCAACTGCTTATAAGAATTTCACTGGGCAGGCTAGGGGTGCGGCTCAGGTGGGGGAGTCCTTGCCGAGCATGCACAGGGCCCTGAATTTAAGCTCCAGAAATACATGTAATGGTTTGGTAGTGCCGTGTCTGTAACTTGAGAACTTAGGAGGTAGAAGCAGGACCAAATCTTCAAGATTCCAGCTGAGTTTGAGGCCAAATTGTGCCACATGAGCCCCCATTTTAAGGGAAAACCCAGAATTCCACTCTTAAATACAGAGAAAAATGCCTGTGAGTCATCCACCGGCCTCATTACATGTAGAAATTGCAGGACCTTTTCTTTTCTTTTTTATTATTTAATTAATTTATTCAGATTACAACTCAATTGTTATCCCATCACTTGTATCCTCCCATTCTTTTCTCCCTCCCGCTTGCACCTTATTCCCCTCCCCTAGGTCTATGACCGAGGAGGACCTCCTCCCTGGCTATATGGTCATAGGCTATCAAGTCTCATGTTGGTAGCCTGCCTATTCTTTCTTTGAGTGCCACCAGGCCTCCCCACCAAGGAGAGGTGGTCAAATATGGGGCACCAGAGTTCATGTCAGAGTCAGTCCCCGATCACCACATAACTGTGGAGAATGTCCTGTGAGGACATCCTACTGGCACTCTAGGTAAGAGAAATATAGCGGGACCCTTTCTTATATGAAGGCAACCGAAGACATCTCACATCTGTGCAGGAGGAGCCAAAAACATCACGCACCTGTACAGGATGAACCTTGGAGGACACAGGCTTGGAGGAGCCTAAGATCATTTGGATAGGGAAAGACACACTAAGAAACAAGATTCAGAACAGTGAGCTGAAGGCCACAGACCCACTGCGTGCAGAACAAGATTTTAAAACCGGGCTCATCAGAGACTTGAGAAGGAATAAACTTGATTACCTGAGTATGCCAGGAGTGCAGGTTAGTAGCTTTCCAAATGAGAAGATGACAGAGACAGTTTACTACCTGAATAGTCACCCAACACTCTCTATTATGTTGGAGCATCTTCTTCAGCTTTCTGGCCCAATATATCTGACAGACATATTTGTGAGGCAGGAACTGTTGAGGACTTGCTTACCGTGTCTTGGCAAAGTTTGGCCGTCAACTCTGCCTACATCCAAGCTTGCCTTTTTTTTAGGCAGAATTCTGTCTGTGGTAGAAATGAGGACATTTTGCCCAGTGGCTTCTTTGCTACATTTGAAGCCATCTCTATAAGGAGGTTCTTTGATGCTCATCATCCTCTTTGAGGTAGGCTGGGTGTTGCCAGGAGTTAACCTGTCTCATTGATTGTGAATCTTTAAAATAATAAAAACATTTTTAAATGCCATATTCTGCATGTCTCTGAGGTTTTTGAAGACCTTATCTAACTATCCTACCTTATCTTTCTATAGAATTATATCTATCTGCTGCTCCTAAGACGTATAATCTTGTGATAAAAGTAGACTAGTAATTGACATGACCATGATCTGATAAGCTAGCAACTAACTTGTATAATTTCTTGAAGACAAGATAGCTTAATTTTACAATGAGGCTTTGTTGTTTAGGGGTTAAGATGTTTTTAGGTCTAGATAAATGTTTTACATTGATAATGACAAGATGTGATGAAGATTGATTTACATTTAGAATTTTAGATACACCAAGATTGGAAAGATGTTTTCTTCAAGGCTGTCAAATACAAATAGTCAAAACACTAAGAATGTAACATTTATATAATTTCTGATTGTACCATGGTTCTTCTTACTATAGGTAGTTTGTTGTATATATGTGTAATAATATAAATGTATATGTAAAAAATAAAAAATGTTTAATTAGTAAAAATAAATAAATAAACAAATAAGCAGGCTCATGTGACTTCCATTTGCTATTTCTGTGTAAAGAGTGAGCATCTCAAGTCAGCACATACTCATTTATTCCTCATGAGTGAAATGCAGGATTCCCCCTTTTGAAAGATCCTGGCGTCTTAAGAGATTGGATATGGTGTTGTGTTTTGCGTCCCTTTCTAAAATTATCCTGTGTACATATGGATCTACTCTTTGAACACTTCCAGGTCTAAACAGGAATGAAACTGCTGAATAAAGTACCCATTCTCTGAAGCCGTGTATAAACTCTACAGGCACAGCACCCAGCAGACACACAGTGAACACTATTCTTCACGCTATTTTTAACATTCATGTTGTTAACTTGAAACTGTATGATTCTGCATCTTTGTAATGACAGTAGTTTTGAGCCCACATTTACAAGATATTTACTAGATGTCAAACTCTTTATGAGTGAAATAGATATATTTTGGAAGAAAATAGAAAGAAAATCTGTTCTCATGGAACTCAGATGCCAGTGACGAGTGATGAGAATCAAGCCAACAAGAAATATGCCAGTTGAAAAATAAGTTGTAGGAAGCCAGAGGACACAGGGATAATGGCTTTTTATTGAAGTCAGTAGATATTCTATCAAATGTTATGATGCTCCACTCAATCTATTTAAAAAGAAATAGCAAGAATATCAAATAGGCAGGCGGGCTGCTGGGATACCTCAGCAGTAGATAGCTTGCCTAGTGTGAACAAGATCCTACATTTAATCTCTAGTCCCCCACTCACCGAACTGCAGCTACACACTCATTCACAGTTCAACACTGGGAAGGTTGGCTCACACACTTAGAATCAGCCCTCAAGAGGCCAAGACTGGAGATCACTACAAGTTCCAGGTTCAAGGCTACATAGTAAACCTGGACTACCGGATGAATTTTCTTCTTAAGAAAGGCAAAATAAACAGAGACGAAGGACAGATAGAGCCATGAATTTGAGCAGGACTGAAGTCAGGATTGAAAGCAAGCATGTAGGACTCATTAGCATATAGATGGAATTTCAGTATGGTGATAGGATGATACCCCTGAGAAAGTAGAGGCCCCCATGGGTGAAAAAAATATCTCTGAACCCAGGTACCAACACATCCCCAAATGTGCTTGCCTTCTTGGCTCCTCAAGCTAACTGTAACTGTGCTGATTATGAGAAATCAGAGATAGACAACAGAGCCGCCATTTCCAGTGTTTTAACAATAGACAGAAAAGTGGTTATGAAGGATGGGAAATAGGCATGAGCTTAGGTAAGAAGGCTTTATAACACTTAAAACTCTTAAGAACTAACACTTCCTTTCCAGTAGCCTAAATCTACAAAAATACAAATAGTGCCAATTTACACAGACAGTGAAGAGTAAACAACATTCTTCAGAAACTGTTGAAACAGAAAACATTGGGCCGAGTTAATATACTTCAGCTTAAAAAGTGGAAGAAAAGGAGGATTCTCACTCCTTGGTGCTGTGCAGCACCCACTGAGGAGCCACCAGGAGCAAGGCCCACCACCCTCCAGAGCTGAAGAAAGAAGTCAAATGGTGGTAGACATAGATATTGATCTCTTTGTGAGTCTTGTGCCAGGTAAGTGTGTGGAGATGGCAGCTAGTGAGCCTCAGAGTAAAGTCGGAATGGTAATCACATGAGGAACGGTTGTCATCATGTTAGAAGCCTTGGAAAACATGTAAACAATGGCTGTCCAGCAGAGGAGTCTGTGTTCTCCACCCGTACCCACCAATGACCTGTTTGTGTGGTATAGAATTGGGTCATATACGTTTTATATAAAACATTTTGTTAAATAAACTTTGTGATATTCAGAAAAAGAGTTGAGGAAACATTAAAAAGGAGAGACTGCAATAGTATGCAACAGTGGGCCGCATGCTTTGAGTCAGCTGACTTGCTGGTGTACTACAGTGTTGGAGCTTGTGGAGGGAGGCTGAAAGCCAATGGTGAGATGAAGCGCTCACCTATAGTCCTGTAGGTGCCTTCTGTGAAATAGTAACTCACCGATTCCTCACATCAACCCTGTGGGGTAGAAACAGTTGAAAAGTTTGTTCTAAAGCTAAACAGTGAGACAGTAAGAATAAGAAGCAATCCACTTCAATTTATAGCAAGGGGAAGCTTAAGGCTAGGACTCAGTCTCTACAATAAGGCTGCAGCGACTTCCCTTGAATCATTATGCTATTGTGGTTTGCAACGTGGGCTTTTATTTTCGCATTTTACCATTAAAGACTGTCTAGAAATTATCAGGGCTAGTCAGAATTCTTGCTATCATTGCTATTTAATGTTTCCATGTACTAACAGTTTTCAAGAAGTAGCTAAACATGAACTAGAAACAGAGGTATGGAAGTAGAGTATATAACTATATTGAGCTAGAGTATATAGTCTTCTATAGAATTATCCCAACTTTCACACAGTGGGATGGAGTGTTGTATAAATCCCAAATATGTTTTTCAGTGCTGTTGAAATAAGGATGAGACTACTCGTCAAAACATAGAAGATTAATTTATGTCAAATTTTCAAAGGCCCTTTGGTTCTGGAAAACTGACATTGACAACAAAAGAATAAAGAAAAGACACACTTATATCTGCATACTAGCCCAATGGGCATGTCCCACGAAAGCCTTCACTTACCAGGAAACTGGGACAGAGGGGAGGACATCCTATTGGGACTCTAGATGAGAGAACCATGTGAGAATAGCAATCTAGAAGGATCCAGTGGGTCCTAGAAACCTACAAGTAGAACATTATGATAGGCAGATTTGGGCCAAGAGGTCCCGCTCAAACTAAGGCACTAGCCAAGGACAATACAGGTGGTAAACTTTAAACCCCTACCCAGATCTAGCCAATGGACAGGACAGTCTCCACACTTGAGTGGAGAGAGGGATATGACTTTCTCACGTACTCTGGTGCCTCACATTTGACTATGTCCCCTGGAGGGGGGGACCTGGTGGCACTCAGAGGAAGGACAGCAGGTCACTGAGAAGAGACTTGATACCCTATATCTGTTGCATGTGCGGGCAGTGAGTGCAAGAGTTAATAATGAAAGGTTCAAATTCTGAATATAACATTTACTGAATGCATTTTGTCTAACACTTTTTTTTTGTTTTTAGACAGGGTTTCTTTGTGTAGCCTTGGCTGTCCTGGACTGGCTTTGTAGACCAGGCTGGCTTCAAACTCACAGAGATCCACCTGCCTCTGCATCCCCGAGTGCTGGGATTATAGGTGTATGCCACTGTGCCCAGCTTTACGCAACACTTTTAAGTCTTTAAAGCTTGTTTGGAAAGCATATTTTTTCCTTGAAACTGGTATTTAAACACACTTGCAGAGTTATTTCAATTTCTGAAAACTAAACAAGCACTCAAGGACTCTTGTCCTTGAACCTCACTTTGCCAGATCTGTTTCCTTGGCTATGGGTCTGCTCAGTCTCAGGGCATCAGTGGTGAAGGGTTAAATTTGTGCCTCACTGATGGTGTGACTTGTGTTATATCCTGACAGGAGTCATGCCTCCTCTGTTTAGGATATTTTCTTCTAGACACTCAACAACAACTCTTATACTTTTGGTTGTGAGCCTAGCCTTCAATGGATGAGCTATCTCTCCAGCCCAACAACAACTCAATAATTCACAATATTCATCATCTCACAAGTCAAGACAGTTATAATACATTCCAATGAAATATAGCTCATAGTCTAGACAAGAACCAGCCAGTACAAATGGAGCCAGTCAATACAAACTGAGCCAGTAAAAGGAGGCAATAAAATGACAGTAGACTTTAAGGAAGAACACATGGGTAGCACAAGTCAGACTGATGGGTTAACAAAACAAAACAAATCAAATGAATAGAACACAAAGATGAGTGGCTAGGGAAATGTGGGTGGGTCTAAGGAATGTGGTAAGGCCAAAACACTTAGCATGATTATCCAAGAACTAATAAAAATGCTTGCAAACAATAATAGGGGCCTAGAAAGATGACTCAGCAGCTAAGTGCACTGGCTGTTCAGCACAGGTTTGATTCCTTAGAACTCACACTACAGCTCACAACTGCCTGTCTCAGGGGATCTGATGCATAATAAAACAAGAAATAGACAATAACAAAATGAACACTTCACAGATGAATAAAAATGCTTTCCTCCATAAACATTGATTAGAATTAAAATATTAGACACTGCAGAAATAAAGAATGATGACCCTAAAGGCAGAAATTGAACCAATAAAAATTAAAGGACAAGAGAAAAAAAAGGCCAAAATATAAACAAATTATAAGTGAATTGTGGGGTAATTCCCAAAGTTTGAGAGTCAGAAAGAATGGGAAAAGAAGGAGTACTTGGGCAAAAGTGATAATATTTATAAACTCACAGATGAGAGAAGCATATTAAGCAACAGCAAAAACAAAAAGAAAACCACACCAAAGCATGTGATAATGACATCACTACACACCACAAAAAAAAAAAAAAAAAAAAGGAAGAGGAAAAGAATGTCACACAACAAAGCAAGACAGAAGTCTGGCATTTTAGATTTCGACACTTTATCTTATAAAGCTTTTTCAGGCAAACAAAAGAATGAAAAAAAATCTGAGGATGACAGACACAGGCTTCAAGAATGTGAAACGGTGGGCTGGAGAGTGGTTCAGTGGTTAAGAACACTGGCTGCTCTTCCAGAGGACACAGGTTCAATCCCCAGCACTTGCGTGGTGGCTGACAACTGTCTGTAATGCTAGTTCTAGAGTATCTTATACCCTTACACACTTGTTCTTGTGGGCAAAACATCAGTGCATATAAAAATTTTTACAAAATCATTTAAAATAAAGAATGTGAAATAAAGTCTCTAGGCAGAGAAAAATTATTCCAGTTGGATAATTGAAATTCTACAGTAGAACAATGGACACTTAAAGTGGTATGTGAGTTACTCCAAAATACCTTTGTCTATTTTTTCTTTTATTGGCATACATTAATCACTCAAAAAATAAATGGCTTCTCAGAAATACTTCAGACATACCTGGAAAATGCTCTGACGCTGTCTGCCCCTTTTCTTCTGTCAATCCCATCTCCTTCACCCCCCTTTCACCTCCCACATATTTTACATCTTTCTTCCAAACCTAGATTCTGTATGTGAGAGACGCCTGTGCCGTTTCTTTTCTGAGCCCGGTTTATTTAATCTAACATGATGTTATAGTCGGCATGTGAAATGTCCCCAGTGAGCTCATGTCCTTGAACACTTGTGTTCTGGCTGCCTAGGCTGTGTATGAAGATTGTGGAACCTGTAGGGGGTGGAGCCTCACTGGAAAAAGTTGTTGGTTTGGCCTCCAGGGTTATAAGCCAGCCATGTATAGTGTCTTCTTTCTGCTTCCTGGCTGCTGGTAGAATGCAATCAGCTACCTCGGGCTCCCGCTGTCTTGTTTCCCTGTTGTGATAGACTGTGGAAGACAAAATAAACCATTTCACCTCTGAGTTGCTTCTTGCCAGGTAGTTGGCCACAGTACCCAGGGAAATACGCAACACACGATGATCTCCAGACCCATCCATCCTCCTGCAAGTGATGTGGCTTCATTCTTTATGGCTGAAAATACTCCACTGTGTAATACCACATTTTCTCTTTCCATCCACCGATGCGAACCTAGGCCAACTCCAAGGGCAGTAATAAACGGTACATAGATATGTCTATTGTATGACAACCTTGATTCCTTCAGGCTTATGCTCAGGAATGGGATGGTTAGGGTTTTAAAGTTAAAATGGCAGTAGACTTCTGGGGTGGTGGTACATGCCTGAAATTTTGCTACTTCAGAGGCTGAGACAGGAGAAACATGCGATCATGACAAGTCTGAGCTACAGAGTAATGCCCTGTCTCAAAAAAAAAAAAAAAAGCATCACAGAGGGTGTGGGTGGGTGGGGACGGTCAGGGAGCAATTTGGGACATAGAACACATAAAAGAACAATGCGTGACAAAAAAAAGTGAAGAACTTGGGGAAAGCAAATCATATTGTGTAAAGCTTTTATATTATTGTGACATATTATTTAAAAGTAGACTACTATTAGATAATGATATAAAATGCCAAACACAGGACACACAATTGACATAGAACAACACAGGAATGATCAATAGTGGAAAAAAAAATCAAGTATTGGGAGCACTCAACTGAAAGGGAGGAAGGAATAGAGGAAAGCAAACTGTACGAACAAGTAGTAGACTCATAAAAGGAATAGCAAAGGAGTATTTAAACCCCCAAATGATAATGGCTACATTAAATGTAAGTGAACTAAACACTCAAGCTAAGAGGCTGAGATTGTTACCCTAGATAAAGAGGTGACATTCCAAAAGATCCAACTTTGTGGTGCAGACATGAAGCAATTTCTTCTTCTCACTTTTTATTATTTCTTTTTTTGAGGTTATAATATAATTACATTTCCCCTTTCTCTTTTCTCATGCCCTTTTTTTTTACTAATTGTTATATATATACAATAATTATATACATATATATATAATTGTGTGTGCCATATATACATATATACATATATATATATATATATTTGTGTGTGTCTGTATGTTCAAATATATGTCTACAAGGGGCATAAAAGTCAGAAAATGACCCTTCATGCCTTCCTCAATCACTCTCCACTTTCTACCTTGAGGCAGGGTTTCTCACTGAGCTCAGAGTTTTCAGATTTGACTAGCAGAGTTAAGAAGCTTACTCTGATGGTCCCCTTCCTCTGCTTCTCAACTATTGGGATTATAAATAGGCGACCACACCTACGTGGCGTCTATGTTGGGGGAGGATCTAAATGCTGACCCTTACATTCCCACAGCAGGCATTTTACCCACTGAGCCATCTTTCCAGTTTTGCCCCTTCTGGTTTTGAAACATGGTCTCTACACAAGTCTGTCCTTAAATTTCCAATGCATCGGAGGCTGACTTTGAACCCCTGAATCTCCCACTCTGCCTCCTGGGTACTTGAATTACAGGTGAGAATCCTCATGGCCCTTTTATGTAGCAGATGGGATGGAACCTAGGGATTTGTCTATGCTGTGTAAGTACTCTACCAGCTGGGCTACATCCCAGGCCTGCAGAAAGTACTCCAACGTGTCATATAAAGAGACAGAGGCTGAAATGAAGACAATAGAATCTCTGTAATGCAAACACCAATCAAAGGACAGCTATAGTGACTGCATATCACAGATCAGATTCCAGAGCAGAAAACAGAGAACTGACCAATGACTCAGCACTGACCAATGACTCAGCTAAAGTGTTTGTGTGACTACAATGGAGTGGTAGAGGAGGAAAAATGATGTATGCAGAGTTTCCCATGACATAACCAGAAGTCAGTTAACAAGGACACATGGATTTAAAAACTAATTCCATTTTACACAGAAGTATGGAGGAGTTTGGAGTGCCAGATTAACTCCCATCATCTTAGTGTCCTATGGTTTTCTGATTTTATGTAAGCACTATATTGTCAATGAAGGAAAAACTAAATTGGAAAAATAAATACCAACACAGTAGAGATACAGTTATCAAAACAAAACGTCATCGACAGTCATTTCAGACCTATGTCCAGATATTACAAAAGTGTATCTTCGTCATCTTGCTTGTAGTGAAGCGTCTGTTATTGGTTTCTCTGTAAAATAAGAGGATTTATTGTGAGGACCCTAATTTTAGGATGACTGGGTGAAAGACTTTTTTTGACTGGGAGGACAATTTTTCCTTTGCTTTATCAAAGTCATAGATTTTTGTTTTCTCCTCTTAAATGCTATTCTTACTTCAACTTCTGAGCTCAGGCCCGCTCTCTTTTTCTGCATCCTAAGCTTTAGAACATACTAACTGCCAAAGTGGAAACCTGGAAGCCAAATTCTGCAAGCAGTGAAGTGAGCATCCTCAGAGGCCACACTCTGGGCAACTGGAGGCCGCATACCAGACACGAGTCTGATCTGGAACAAACTCTTGAAAGTGTTTAGTTTCCATCATCACCGTGCAGAAGGAAAAAAAAGTACCCCTCCCCCGCCCTACCCAGCCCCTATCCCTGACACCCCCCCACCCCCACCCAGCACCTTCTGAGCCTAGGCAGGGATTCATAGCCTTGCCATTGCTAGCACAGCCAAGGAGGGTTGGGGTGAGAGGACAGAGCGTGTGTGTGAAAACAACTCCAAACCTCATTACCATCACAAGTCTTTCTGAAAGAAGACCTACAGAATTATAATGTACATTTGAGTGATATTCTGCCCTGCTCTGAACACTGGCACGTTGAGACAGGTATGCTGGTGGAGTCCATGAAGGAAAGTCAGAAGGTCACACTAGAAGGAATTGATCTTCACGCTCTTACCATTAAATCTGGCTGGAAACAGAATCTACTAAAAATGCAGAGGGCTACATTACAAGGCTTAATGTACCAGCAGAAACCTGTGACTCACCAGTGTTGGCTGCCACTTTCTGAGAAAAAAAATCACAGATTGAGGAATTAGTCTAACAGGAAGCCTTATATTTAGCTTCTGGGCCCTGTTCACAGTTCAGAGCAATATAAGATAGGTTAATTAGAAAGTGTTGCACACCGCATAGGTAGAAACAGAAAATCGTCTCAAAGTTAAACAACGTTACAGCAGATGAGAAATGGTGTTCTGAGACACTTTTTCTGTATTGAATAAAGAAGGAACACAGCATACAAACGAGAGTCAATGTATTGCTATTTATAAAGCTAACCAAGGGGTCCCTTTAACTTTCACTCAGCCGTAGTACTACAGAGTTGGTCACACAAATTCTACACGGAATTTTACTAGTTAAGAATATCTGAAATGTAAAGACAATAGTTTCTTATTCCAATAAAGATTACATCACATTTATTTTGTTTTCCAAAGATCTTGGAGTTTCTTATCTAGTAGAAAGAACACCAAGTGGAAGAGTAAGGCATACTAAAGCCGAATTCCGAGCCCAGAGAGACTGCTCAGTGGGTGAAGTGCTTGCTGTGCAAGCATCTACGTTCAGATACCCTGCACCATGTGAAAGTACACCACAGAGGTGTGTGTCTGTAATACCAGTGCTGGGACACACAAAGATCCTGGTTCTCTCAATGGCCAGCTTATGATCTCCAAGCTTAGTGAGAGACATTGTCTCAGGTCTCTCTCTCTCCCTCCCCCTCCCCTTCTCTCTCTCCTTCCCTCCCTCCCTCCCCCTCCCCTTCTCTCTCTCTCCTTCCCTCCCTCCCTCCCCCTCTCCTTCTCTTCTCTCTCTCTCTCTCTCTCTCTCTCTCTCTCTCTCTCTCTCTCTCTCTCTCCAAGCAGAGATGCTGCTTTCCAAGACATGTACTTTTATTTTGAGAACCTTTCAAATGGTATTGTTTTTCCTTTTGTCTTCTGTCCTTGTCACTGAGGTCCCTGTTTCCATCCCCCTCAGTTTGCCCATTTATCTACACTGTTTTATGTCAGGAAAAGGATAGGTTATTTGGACAGGGAGAGAATTATGTTCAAATCTTCGCTTTGGTTCTTTCGAAGAGTTAACGTTCTTATCCAAACTCTTTGTTGCCTTTGAGTAGTCATTGGAATTTCTTGCAAATACTTCCAGTCAGGCTCTGGGCAGAATGCTGAGAATCCTATGAAGAGCGGGGAGGGCATGGAGGAGGTCTGGAGCTCTACAAGAAGACCATCAAGGCTGGTCGGACCTGGACCCAGGGGAGCTGCAAAAACTGATGCACCAACCAAGAAGGACAATGCATGCAGGGAGCCTAGACCCCTGGGTAGCCAACGGAGGACAGCTTATTCTCCAGGTGGAGGGGAAGGGCAGGGTGGGGGTGAGGGGAGCGGGAACTGCCTCTGATGTGAACTCTGGTGCCAATGATTTGATCACTTCCCCATGGCCCGGGTGGGGGGCAGCCTTGGAGGCACACAGAGATAGGGGGAGCCGGCTTTCCTGATGAGACTGTCAGAGGACTAGTGGAGAAGAATAAGGTTGAAGAGGGAGAGAGAGTGGGAATGGGAAGATACGAGCGAGGGGATATCAATCAGGACATAATGTGAATAAATTACAAAAAAATTTTTTTTTTAAAGGGCATGGAAGAAGGGAGCTTTGTTTCTTGCCTGCTTGCCCTTGCTCTTCCTGGTAGTCTATCCTTCATTGGTATTAAAACCAACTTCTCCTGGATTCCACTAGAGCTTCAGAAAAACCTCCAGGTGACCTTTGGGTTGTGCAACCTTTTTGGGGTCAAGTGACCCTTTCCCAGGGGTCACATATCAGATATCCAGTATACCAAATATTTACATCCTGAATCACCACAGCAGCAAAATTACAGTTATGAAGTAGCAAAAAAAAGTAAATTTATGGTTTCAGGGGCAGGGGTCACCACAACATTTAAAACAAAACAAACAAACAAAAACCAAAAACAACAAACAAACAAAAGACTTCCATGAAGAAACATGTCCTGTAGGTTCTAGGACATGTATTGGGCTCTGGATTTTTTTTCAGTGACAGTCACAGGACCCATGGAACATGACATATCACCCATATTCAGATTTTGGAGGACCCTTTTCAAACCTTCCTGCCAGTAACTTGATGTTCTTGCCAGATGCTGAGCCATGGCTGGGAAATGGAGTCTGGGAAATGGAGGGTGGTACTTCACAGTGGGCATAAGAAGCAGAAAAACAAGAAAGAGCTAGGGCTTCCAAGTAAGACCCTGGAGTGGAGGCTGCCTCTGTGTGAGCTGGGCAGATCACCAGGAGCATGTGGAAAGGAAGTGAAAGGGCCCAGGAGCATCTGGGCCGGGGGGGTGGGGGGGGGTGGGGACAGAGTGGAGGGATGGCAACTGAACACTTCGCATTAAGTTCTGAGTCCCGGCTGGCTGTGCTGAGGAACCAGTGTCCACCACTGTGACCATGACAACAGTTTCCCACTAGGATTGTTAAAGTTCATTTGTCAACCAACTATTACTTGGATGTCCAGAGTCATTCAAACATCTCACCTAAGGTCATTCAGATATCTAAGTTGCGGGAAGCAGGAGTTCCTAATTCTTTTCTGTATTCCAAAAAAGACAGAAGAAGAAAAGGGAGGAGGAGGAGGATAAAAGAAAAGAAAAAATAAATTAATAATGCTTTTTTGTGTGTGTGAAGCTTCTTACTTTCAAATATACACACTGTGTCCTAACATTCTACATGGTCAACATACACACACACACACACACACACACACACACACACACACATTAAATATATTTATTTCCCTAGTTGCATACTTTTTACAGACAGACATGAAATGGTTAAGATAAAAGAGACACTGTTCCTATTTTTAAGGCAAGCATGGCAGAAACATCTAGGAAGAAATAAGTCAACAACCTAACAGTGCCAAACATTTTGGTACGTGTCATAGTGAAGGTATGTATACTGGTTGGTTTTCTGTCAGCTTGACACAAGCTAGTCATTGGGAAGAGGGAGCCTCAACTGAGAAAAGTGCCTTCATTGGCCTGTAGGCAAGTCTGTGGGGCATTTTCTTGATTAATGATTGACATGGCAGACCCTAACCTATTGTGGGTGGTGTCCCCTCTGGGCTTGTGGTCCTGGCTTATATAAGAAAGCAGGTTGAGCAAGCCATGGGGAGTGAGCTGATAAGCATAATTTATCCATGGTCTTTGCTTTCTGCTTCCAGATCCTGCCCTATGTATTCTTTAGTGGCAGCGATGATCTGTAAGCTGGGAGTTGTGAGATGAAATAAAAACTTTCCCTCCCTACATTGGAATTGTCACAGCAACAGGAAGTAAACTAGAATGGTATGTAAAGAGGAACTGGAGAACAGGTGGAAGAGACACACAGCTGGAGAACAAGACGGGTCAAAGACAGAGTGGAGGCCGACTTCCACACAGACGTGTTTCATTGTGAGTCTTTTGGTGTGCTACATAACTATTAGTCTAGTTTTGCTGTAAGTCTTTAAAACATCAGTAGTATTTTTTTCAATAGACATCTCAAATTCTATTTCTTCTTTTCTGGACATTCACTGCTTCTAGAATTTAGGCCAAACCAAAAATTAGCTTTTAGTCTATGATGCTAAGATTCAATGTATAAATAAAAAGAAAACGTTATACAGCATAGATTGGAAGTTAGTATGATTGGAATCTACTAGCTCCCAGGGGAAGAATGGGAGTGTTCCTAATTTCCAAGACCCCCCCAAAGCCAATTATATCATTTTTAGAAATAAATGAGCATAGATGACACTTTAAGAGCCAGATAATACTTGTGACCTTGGCTATGTCCAATTATTTTGGATGCCTTAATATAGTATTTATTTATTTTCTTGACTATAATTTAGTGAAAAGGTACATAAAATTTGACTTACTCTTGGCATGGTCAAATAGTATAAACATTTTCATACTAAAATATAAACCTATCCATAGCCACATATTGTGGCAGGGCTTTTTCTGGTGGTAGGGGCATGCAAGGCAAGCATTGTACCACTTAGTGATGTCTTTAAAGCAGAACTTTAGTTTTATAAGTCATCACAATTAACCTGAACTATATTTCATTGTTAAAGTGAGTTGTAAAAGAATTATTTTCAAGCAGGTCTGCAACTTGTTTTTGTTCCTAGAAATGCCAATGCAGAGTCAAATTGAGTTATTTTAATATAATATATTTCTATATTATAATATATAAAATATGTGCCACAATATATTATTTATTTATATTATACATTATATTTATATAACTTCTTTTTCTCTATTTGCCAATTTGACCATAGAATACAAAAAATTTAATCCATTGCATGAAACCTTGCTTCTATTCTATTTAAGTCATAAACCAATATAGGACATATATACATATATAATATATTCACATATATTCATTATGAAAAGAAGAAGCTGACTTCCACACAGATGTGTTTCATTGTGAGTCTTTTGGTGTGCTACATAACTATTAGTCTAGTTTTGCTGTAAGTCTTTAAAACATCAGTAGTATTTTTTTTTCAATAGACATCTCAAATTCTGTTTCTTCTTTTCTGGACATTCACTGCTTCTAGAATTTAGGCCAAACCAAAAATTAGCTTTTAGTCTATGGTGCTAAGATTCAATGTATAAATAAAAAGAAAATGTTATACAGCATAGATTGGAAGTTAGTATGATTGGAATCTACTAGCCCCCAGGGGAGGAATGGGAGTGTTCCTAATTTCCAAGACCCCCCCCCAAAGTCCCGGGAGCATCTGGGGGGTGGATGGATGGCAACTGAACACTTCGCAATAAGTTCTGAGTCCTGTCTGGCTGTGATGAGTGGCATTGAAAGTCCACATGCAGAGGGAGGGCTCGGACACCCTGGCTGAGTTGGTTCTTCAAGGAGCATCCTCAAGGAGGAAGGATGTCCCTTCTGCCCTGGCTTTCTCTAACATAACTACTGCCTTCATTATAGTAATAGCAAAGGCTCCATTGATGCCAGTTTACGGGAGCCTAATCTCTGATATTGGGGGTAAAAGTATAGATTCAATTTCTCCCTACCTAACACCTAACTAAATCTTAGGTGGAGTCAAGTGTTATAAGTTGCCAGTGTTGAAATGAGTTTAAAACTCTGGGTTTTAGAGCTTGGGAAGAATAAAACTTGAAGCTAGCCGTATTGTTTTATTTATGGAATAACAGATAAGTCTGTGTGTTTTTTTTTTTCATCACAAGTGCCTGTCCACTCTCAAAACTGTAATACACTTGGTACAAATCAGCAAGTTGTTAAAACCATTTGACTTATTTCTCACCTGAAATCACAACCTTCCTCAAGCGTTCTTAGGCACAAACATGCTAAGTCTTCATTAATGAAGATAACAATTGTGTGTTTAGGTTGAACATTCAGTTCGCCAATTTCCTTAGCAGTTCTGTTTCAGAGAAGATAGAAAAGAAAAGACCAGGTACTTTTATACTTTAAAATTCGTGGCCTGTGGTGGCATTCAGAGAAAGGATAAGCAGGCTACCAAGATAAGACTTGAGAGACTGTGGCCATATAATGGGGAAGGAGGTCTCCCTCAGTCACAGACATAGGGGAGGGGAATAGGGTGAAAGCGGGAGGGAGGGGAGGAACAGGAAGATACAAGGGATGGGATAACAATTGAGATGTAATCTGAATGAATTAATAATAAAAAAATTCATGGCCTGGTACTAATCCATCAGGTATTGATTATGTCCTTCAAAATGCTTCTTTGTCATCATGTGTTGATCCTTATCAAGTGTTCAATAAATCACATTTCCCCTCTTAAGTGAACCTTCATTATCAACCATATATCTAACACCCACATAGATTCAGTAGTGCTGTGAGCTTGGGGGACCTTCCCTCAGATAACCTACAAAATAAAATTAAGTGACATACTTCTGCTTCACTGTAAGCATCCTTGAATGTTTGAGAGTACTTTAGATCTTCCCATTGGTCACAGAAAGGAAAGCTTCCTGTTCCAGAACACATCCTCCCTTTAGCCTGCAGCTTCTTTCTTCTGAGATGGAAAAATGGCCTCTTCCAATGTAACGTGTTGCTCGGGCCTATATGCATGATGTCACTGGGTACCCCACATCAGGAAGGTTAAGCATTAGGTAGATTTTTTTTCACCTAAGCCACAGAGTAAGACCAGCTCCCACTTCTTCTCAGATCCTGGATCACTCCATAATCTCTCGGTGCATTTAAAAGGGAAAGACAGCACAATGCCAAAATGTGCATATACAATGAAAACTATTGTTTACAAAGCCAGATTGTCAAATTGTAACGCCATCATTTTTTACCACACACACACACACACACACACACACACACACACAAAAAAAAAAAAAAAAATAAAAAAAAAAAAGGAGAAAAACCTGGTAAGTGGCTGTCACTACAGAGATGCTCCTATCAAAAGGGTCAGATGGAAATACTTAACCTGGAGGCACATGCTGGTATTTGGAACCAGAAATTGTGCCCCAAAAGTGATGTTTTGGAAATGGGTTTAGAAAAGTAGGCTCTTGATTATTCTAGCCCAGAAGCTTTAGGTTTTTTCCCCCATTGATTAATTTATTCATTTTATAGCCTGTTTGCAGTCCCTTCCTTCCTCTCTTCCTAGGCCCACACCCACCCTCACACCCCTCCCCTCATGCCCCCTTCTCTGGGGAGAGGGGGAGGCCCCTCCTTGGGTACCAACCCACCCTGCCATATAAAGTCACAGCAAGACTAAGCACATCCTCTCTTCCTGAGACCAGACAAGGCATCCTAGCTATGGAAGAGATCCAAAGGCAGGCAACAGACTCATAAACAGCCCCAGCTCCAGCTGTTAGAGGGGCACATGAAGACCACGTTGCACATCTGCTACACATGTGGAGAGGGCTGTTGTCAAATAGACTGTCAATCCAACACAGGCTTATGTCCATACTGCTCTAACTCAAACAATAACGATTTGGTTACTGGTGCTGATGGCTCAGTTATGGCTTTTCACACACATCACACACACACACACACACACACATACACAAATTGGAATGATTATTTTTGAGTGCTGGAGATAGACAGAAAGGCAAGTGCATTACCACATCACAGTCCGACTTGTTATTTTAGGAAGAAGAATCCCAAAACCTAAGGGAGCCATCTCTCGCAAATGTCTGGAAACAGATTTTGACCCATCAACCCAGAGACTGTGAGGGCTGAGAACTTGGGAATGCTGCAGAGTGATAAGGAGTGATGCTCGTGGTTTCACACTATTGTGGCGCCATCCAGCCAATGGTCTCTTATCTACAAGATTAAAAAGGGAAATGCGATAACACTATTAAAAGCTGAGAATTGCTAAATGTTTGTGATGGATCATCCAACACAGCCAATGAATATTGTAGTTTATCTTCAACTAGAAATGAAAGAATGTGACGATATTGACTGGCACTGGCTTATCTACATTGAATGTGAGTTCTAGCTTTGTGCTGCAAGACCACTGTGGCATAGGCAAGCCAGGCACAGTAGGGGCTGGCCAGACTTTAAGATGAACCAGCAGATCTATATTTAAATTCTGGGATTTCGTGTCCCAGGCATGAAAGAACAAATGTTAGTTCATGAAAAATAAGCTGGAAAAAAAATCTGTAGTTCTGAAGATCTCATGAGTACACTAAATATAACTTGTTGGCCAGTGGATAGCACTTTGCAGTTTTTAAAACTCTTCACACATTTAATTTTCTTTCATCTTTACAACAACCCTCTGAGGTGAGTGTTACCAAGCCCACTGTACAGCCAAGAAACTGAGACTTTAAATATTTTTAAAAGTATCTCTCTGAGTTACATAGTAATGAAGGAACTCATACAAAGCTCAGACTCCTTTTCTGCTCCTGAGTCCCCACATCTGTGCATCCTCTGTATTCTAGACCTGTTGTGTCGGCTAGAAATGGAACAAAGTGAGTAAACTGCTTTAAATCAAACCTGTTATGAATCTGGAGTCACCAAATAGGTACTGAGTGTTAACATCTGGCATAGCGCAGGATGCCTTTCGATGCCGGGGAACGTATGCCTAAAATATCTACGAGAAGGTCTGCAGAAGCTTTCCTCTCTTACCCATCTATCAAGTGTGGCATGCCTCATACAAATTGTTGGCCTGCCCATAGCGTTTCCAAACCTTTAGCCTCTTAGTAAGCATGCTTTGCGGAGCCAACAGAACATCAGAACCGTGAAGGAAGGGCTGCCAGGTGAAGCTACCTCCTTTGCATTCTCAACCCCAAACCTCCAACATCTCTAGTTGACATTTTAGGATGCACAAATTGACAGCAACACTGGTCTTTAAATCACGCATGAGTCTGCTTCATTTGGAAACAGTGCTTATCACATGACTTAAACCAACAAAGCCGCACTTACGTCAGAAATAAAAACACAACAAAAAACATCGACCGTAAAATAGAAAGTCAGTATGGTTATCACCCAGGCCACACACAGTTCTGTGTAGCACATTTTCATTAACATTCTATGCCAAAGAATTCAGTTTTCTTTCACAGCAATGGGGGAAAACACAGCTGGGAACAATGTATACAATTGAGTTGATTTATGTCTCTCTCTCTCAAATAAACTCCTCTACTTCTGATGATCTCTAGCCGGATTCAACAAATGAACTCAAAAGTCCTTCCCAAGAGTTAGGCTGCAGGGATGCGCAGTTCAGGTGGAAGCAGGAATGAATCTGATGGACTTGGAAGATTTAGGCGAGTCCTTCCATGTCCCGATGCTGTTTGTTGGGCTTCGGTTGTTGGAGTATGAAGTCTGTCTTCGGCTCATGCTGTCTGAGTCGTCCTTGGTGAATTTCTGAGCCACGCTTTGGCAGCATGGCAAACTTTGGATGCAGTCTTGCAGGAGATGGCCACTAAAAAACATGTATATCCACGGGTTGCAGCAGCTGTTCAAGGAGGCCAGTAACGCGGTGATGGTTATGGAAGGATTTTCTGAATCTGCGTGGAAAGCGTGGCGAGAGATTATGATAAACAGCCAAGGCAAGACCTTGAACATTGCACTGTTTTGAGCTATCTTCCCACTGACTAGCAGGTCAATAAGTTGCATTGCGTTCCTCGGTGTGCCCACAAGGCTGCCGAGCCAAGGGGAAGTGATCAAATCGCAAGCGCCAGAGCTCATGCCAGAATCCATCCCCGACTGCCCCCGCCCTCCCTCACCCTCCGTGGAGAATGATCTGTCCATCAGCTACATCTGAACAGGGACTCTAGATTCTCTGCACGCAATGCCCTTGGTTGGTGCATCAGTTTGTGCAGGCCCCTCCTGGGTCTAGATCTGCCACAGTTGATGGTTTCCTTGTGGAGCTCCTGACCCTTCCAGGTCCTTCCATCCCCCCACTCTTCCATACAACTTGCAGGCACACAGAGGAAGGGGATACAAGCTATCCTGATGAGACCTTATGGGCTGTGATCAGAAGGCCGGGAGGAGCGCCTCCCCTCCCCAGTCAGAGGTCTAGGGGAGGAGAATAGGGCGGAAGAGGGAGGGAGGAAGGAGGAATGGGAAGATAAGAGCCAGGGCATAACAATCGGATGCAATGTGAATAAATTATAATAAATTAAAAAATATTATAAAAGATGCATGTTTAAAAAATGAACTTTTTTTTTTTTTTTGAAATGGCTTTTCAGGGCAATGACTGTTTTTTGGAAACCGATTGTAAAAGAAAAACATCTTACGATTAGTTCAAATAGTGTAAACCAATCACTGTTACAGCAGTTCAATATAATGGATAGGATTCCAAGAAGATAAAGTTTTTTATTAATTTATTAAAAAAAAAAACCCCAAACCTCTCCGTATACTGTACAGTGGCAGGAGCCTTTGTGAACAGACATGGTATTTGCAGAATGGAAATTTGAAGTGTTTATAACCACATACACCAACTTGTATTGATTCTAATAACTCGGGAGCAGAGTATGCCACAGGGTTTGTGTTTAGTAGATTTAAATGGAAACTCTGTGGAAGGCAGTAGTTAAAACAGAATGCTAGCTTTAGTCAAAATTTTTTGTGAATCATTAGACATTTGGTTTGATTTTAAAAAGACTGTCTTTGATTGTAGTTGAAACAATTAAATTACAATAAGAAAAACATCTGGGTTATACGTGACCCTGTTTCAAACAACAAAATTAAAGCAAGACAACAACAAAATCCAAAGTTAGGGATTCCAACAGGATTTCAAAAGTGCTTCGTGAATTACCACTGGCAAACTGCATGGACATCATGGCTTCCACAGTGAAACTACTGAAGTGATATTTAAAGTAAGAAGTACAATCAAACACCAAATTTTCTCCTGCTTAGTATACAAACTTGCATCATCTCACTTTTGCCATAGCTAAATAAACTCTAGACCAGTGCTTCTCAATTCACGGGTTGAAACAAACGGAACTTTCCACAGGGGTCGCCTAAGACTGTCTGCATATCAGATATTTACATTGTGATTCATAACACTAGCAAAATTACAGTTACGATTTAGCACAGGAAATAATTTTATGGTTGGGAGTCACCACAGCATGAGGAGCTATATTAAAGGGTCACAGCATTAGGAAGGCTAAGAACAGCTGCTGTAGACCATCCACGGCTTTGTGCTAGGTGCTACAGGTAACCACAAGCCAGGCATGGCATTAAAAAGTAACAGACATCCTCAAAACATGTAGCACAAATGAAAACTTTACTGATGGTGTCTAAGTCTCAATAAAGCAACAGAGGGAATTTTAAATTTTGATTGGCATTAACAAGAAAGACTTTGCATTTACTTATCATCACTGGCAATATAGCTTATAAATATTTGTTCAAATAAAATCTATGAACATTAAAAAAATTAGGCATTAAAATACATTGCATACATTCCATGCCTCAATATTAAAGTTGCAAAAAGACATGGCTTCTCCCAGATATTTATGTCCTGACTAGAGTTTTCATCAGAAACACTTTTGTAACATGCTTGGTTTGGAGAAATGTTTTTTCCTCCTAATTAAAAGAAGATGTATTACAAGATGAAAAATTAAAGAATAGCCTCCTAGGAAAAGAATTTTTCTGTTTTGTGAAGGAACTAAAATGAAACTGGGCAGCGAAGCTGGGAAGCTTTCACAGTAAACCACAGAGCAACTTGTGTGGCGTGAATAGTGTTGTTCTCAAATTAGTACTGAAACTCCAACAGATTTAGCTGATCAACACTCCTCCCTTGGAGTGCCAGGAAAATAAAGTTATTATGAGTGGAGGGGGGGGGGACATTATAAGGAGGACGGATGCATGAACTCCATGCCAATTTAGAATTCGTGACTTCTTAAATCCTTTCCCAATCTGTTTCAGAAAAGTGTACCTATCACAACTCTTGGTCTTGGAAGAATTTCACCAAAAGTTTTCTCTTAATTATGATAGTTTCCTTAATCCAACAAAAAGCATCAGAATATTTCCCTGAGCCTCCATGGCCTCGAAGGAAAGGCATCCAAGAAGCCTAAGTCATTTGGCAAAACTGTCACTTTTTTTTCAACTAGTGGGCAACTCTAGGCACAAATGGTGGCCATACATGCTGCAAATGCTGACACCTGGGCCCCAAGGTACCTGGTGAGGAGACCCCAGGAATTTGAATATTTGCTCATTTATTCCCATGGTAGGGACATGAAAGACTTCCATTCTAATGCATGTAGAAGCTTAACTATTGAGCAAGTACTAGGAACAATCTCTCTCTCTCTCTCTCTCTCTCTCTCTCTCTCTCTCTCTCTCTCTCACACACACACACACACACACACACACACACACACACACACAATTGGTCTCAGTACATACCGGTCCAGGCGAAATCGTCATCCCAGACTGACCACATCTGGACGATGAAGAAAGGCGTCCAGCAGAGGATGTATGCAGTTACGATGACAAAGGTCATCTTCACTGTGCGGATCTTGGCGCGGGAAATGGTCTTCACACTGCTGACACAAGGCGTGACTAGAAGCCCCTTGTGGAAGGGACCCAAGGCTTCCCCAGAGCCCTTGCTGCCCTTGCTCTGTCTCGACACCGTCTTCCCACGGACGTTGCTCCAGATGTGGTAACAGATGAAGCCATAGCAGGTACCCAAGACGATCACAGGTGCCACAAAGACACCGCTGGTCATCCAGGTCACATAGGCGCGGGGACCCCAAGGCTGGATGAAGGTAGCCCAGCAGTCTTGAGTTTTGGTGCTGTTGTTCACCTCGATTTCGATCATAGAGAAGATGAAGTACTGTGGCGTGCTCAGTAGGAAACTCAACACCCAGGAGGCAGCGATCATGAGGCGCGAGCGGCGAGCAGGCTGCTGCAGGGTCTTGAGCGGGTGGCACACGGCGATGTAGCGGTCCGCGGTCATGACCACCAGCATGTAGGCAGACGCGAACATAGCAAACACCTGCAGGTGCTTCACCACGCGGCACAGCCAGTCCGGCCCGCGGAAGCGGTAGGTGATGTCCCAGCACAGCTGTGGCAGCACTTGGAAGAAGGCGACCGCCAGGTCTGCCAGGCTGAGGTGTCGGATGAAGAGGTGCATGCGGGACGTCTTGCGAGGCGTGCGATGCAGCGCCAGCAGCACACTGCTATTGCCCAGCACGGCCACCACGAAAATCACAGCCAGCACAGCGATTTCCCCCTTGGCCAGCTCCTCATCGCGCACATCCCCTGGCGGACCGCTACCTTCCCCAAACCCGGATGCTTCCCGGCTGGCGTTGACACCCTCGGTGGCGATCAGAGGCCACCACTGGCTGGAGTTGCTCGCGGGCCGATCGTGGGAGCCTCGCGGGAAACTCATGCTGTCGGTGCAGCGCCTGGGACGCCCTGTCCCGCGTGGGCTGCTTTCTTCCCGCCTCCGAGGAGGAGCTGAACCCGTGTCCTAAGCTCTGCGCTCTGTCCTTCTTTTCCTAGGTGTCTTGGCTGCGCAATCCCGCTCTTCCAGCGAGCGGTCTTGGGAGATATGTTCGCGCGTGTCCCCCGCGCTGCGTCTCGTTCAGAGTCAGGGAAGCCGCTAGAGCTTCCGATGCTCCGCGCTCCCAATGCAATCCTAGGTTGTCTCAGGACGCCAGGACGCGCTCCCTCACGGTCTAGTGGCTGGAGATTGTCCCTAACCCCCACCCCTCCGAGTCTTTCGTGATTTGTCCTTTACACTTAACTGCTGCAGGGGTGGAGCCGAGACTCCTGGATTCCTCTGCAGAGCCAGGAGCTTTCCTGCTCTGCCCCAAACTTCTCTGGGCGCCTGGGGCTTTCCTTCTGTCTCCTTTATAAGCTAATTTAAAAGCCAAAGAGGATGTTAATATGAGCAGTTAAAAGCGTACCTACATATCCGCTTCTGCTGCCGCTGGAACTCTGCTCCCCTGAACTTGGGGTCTGCCTGGTCCGTCCGTCCTCTGGGCTCCGCGTTTCCCTGCTCTGCTCTTATCCCTAAGCTAGCCACTCAGGCTGATTTTGTTCGGAGCCCGGTTTCCCTCTGCACTTTGGCTGTAAAAACCGCTTGACAAATGGATCTCTTTTTCTGGTGACTTCGTCAGCCTGCCTCCATTTACGGACAGAAGAGACCTACTCACTTGTACCCGCAGTCCTCTTGCTGTGTGTGCGTAATCTACTATACTGACACCACATGCTCAGCGGGGACCTGCGACCTGGGATATTCCACTAGAAAGCCCTATTCCCACAACAACAGGGGGGCCAGAACTAGGCTGCCACAGGTAGAGATACCATCCCGTTAAATCACTGAATCCCGCGGACGTTTCTTAGCACATAGACCTGAGCACTAATGTCTGGTCTGTATGCCTCTATCCCTGTCTGTCTGTCTGTCTGTCTGTCTGTCTGTCTGTCTGTCTGTCTGCTTGTCCCTGTCTCTGTCTCTCTCTTGTCTCTGTCTGTCTGTCTCTCTTTTGCTCACTCGGTCTCTCTCTGTCTCCCTCTCCCTCTCTCTGTCTCCCTCTCCCTCTCTCTGTCTCCGTCTGTCTGTCTCTCCTCTTCTCTTCTCTTCTCTTCTCTTCTCTTCTCTTCTCTTCTCTTCTCTCCCTCCCTCCCTCCCTCCCTCCCTCCCTCCCTCCTTCCCCCCCCTCTCTCTGTGTGTGTGTGTGTGTGTGTGTGTGTGTCTGTGTCCAGGCTCCTGAGCTAGGGACATGGAAAGAGCCACTTGGAAGAGAAGAAAACTACTAACCCCTGCCCCCCCCACCCCACCCCCAGTAATTAATTATTTGCTCTGGACAACTGAGTCCAGCCTTGGAGGCAAATAACCCTGCCTTAACTCAGGCAAAGGGATGTTCTCATGGTTGGCAGGGGGAACTGTTCCTGACTCACCGTCACACAGGTGCAGACGCAAGAACTTAGGTTTTTTGGTCAGAACGTTGGTTGGTTGTGGCAATAGTACAAATCTAATTGCTTCTGAAAAAAATATTTTCTTTTGTGGAGTACCATCATAATAACCAAAGGGTTTTCTTTGGTGCTGTTAGTCTTGGTGCATAATCCCATGCACACGTGTAGAACCTCAGGGCTGTTCTGTTCAGAGTGAGGGATTTGAAATACGGATGCACCGTGGCGTGTTAGATCTGGGAATTAAAGTATGTGTTGTTTTCACTTAGGAAGTTAATGGGAGGATCAAGTGATTGCCATGTCCTGGTGGAGAAATACTGTGAAAAGGGAACTCGGTGATGTGTCGGCTTATCTTCTCTAAGATGGCCAGGAAAATGCACAGGTGGAAGGTCTCCAAACCCCTCAGTGGAGAAAAAAGAAAACAAGATGTTCAAGCAATTCAATTATAGTCACTGTCTCAGAGAGGTGACTTTTTTTTTTTTTTTAAGAAACAAATTGCTTTACTAGTGTTTTGTATAAGGAATAATGTTGTCTGCCTCTAAGTGTCTGAAAATGAATAAACAGTCCACTGGCTAGAGCCAGAAAGCTTTACAGCTCTTGGGCTGACACATTTGGACACTAGGTTTCCGTAGGAGAGCAAATGAGTGTTCGTAGCCCGGTGGTAGTGGCTTCTCAGGGAATGAAGTGTTAAGCATTTGATCCAACAATCAAATTGTGTCCAAGTTTACAGTTCATGAAAGTAACTTGGTAGGCTGAATTGGTAGGATACAATTGGAAGATATTATATTATTCAGTAAGGTTATATATTACCAGATACACATACATACATACATACATACACACACACACACACACACACACACACACACACACACACAATTATGTGTGCATCTACCTGACACTCTTCTGGGTACCATATGAACTAGCAATTAGATTAAAAAGTGTTGCAAATTCCAGAATCAGTTCTTCTTCTTCTTCTTCTTCTTCTTCTTCTTCTTCTTCTTCTTCTTCTTCTTCTTCTTCTTCTTCTTCTTCTTCTTCTTTAAACTCACATAATTGAATAATTGAAAAACAGTGACTTTTTTTCCTGGTTCCATATTCAAAAGAAAAATAAGACCATTAAAATACATGTAACTTGATGGACCCCCTACAGAAGTTCCCCCAAATGGGTAAAAGAATTGTGGAATTGGGAGAGGGAAAAAAAAACCCACAGAAGTGCTTTCTGTGACACACTGTGTTTTTTCTTCTAGCACTTCGAATTTGTTCTCTTTGTATTAAGATTTTTTTCTCTCTGCCTGAAGAGATGCCTCAGCCATCACAACCGAAAATATAAGACATTTTCTCTCTTACTCTCCAGGGATTTCAGTTAGCTTGTTTTGGGGGTGGGAATAAGATGATGAGAAGGAAAAGATGGGAATCAAATCACATACGCCCTGGGATCATCATTGTCTTTCTTCATTACTCCAGATGTTTAATTAATGGAAGCAGCAGTGGCCTCCCTTTACTAGCGGTTACTTTGTTTTAACCTTTGAACTTCATACGCTTCAGTATGTAAAATATCGATGAAAATGTATTTTCTTTGAGGTTTACATAAGTGATTGTTCAAGTTTTGGGAATATCATGAACATTCAAAATATTCATCCCTCTTTTTCAAATATGTCATCCTCAATATTACCTGCTATCTTGGTCACTGAACCTTTCCTTTCTTCCAAATTAAAGAAACACACCTCCAAGTATTATATACTCAACAGAAGGCTTGAATATGTTTTTGGTGATTAGAGTCCAGTGGTCAATACATACAAAGGGGCTGAGTATGCAACCTGTCCCCTGCCTGGAAACCTATTTTTCATGGTTATTTTTCTACTGCTGTGATAAGACACCATGACCAAGACAATTTAGACAAGAACTTACAAATGAACATGTCTAATTGGCTCACAGTTTCAGAGGTTAGGGTTCGTGGTGGCAGAGCAAAGGTATGGTGCCAGGAACAGCTGGAGCAGCAGCTGAAAGCTCTTATCTTGATCCACAAGTAGGAGACAGCAGGAGGGAGCAGGGGGAATCTAATAAGTCTTTTAACCTCAAAGCCTGCCCCCCCTCAAGTGACACACCTCCTTCAATGAGGCCACGCCCCCTAATCCTCCTCAAACAGTTCTACCAAGTGCTCAACATGTGAGCTCACATGGAGGCAATTCTCGTTCAAATTTCTACATTACTCATAGAAAGGGTTTGAAGCTCTCCAAAAAGAAATTTGCTGAACTCTCTCTGTCAGTGTTTCCTAAAGTTACTTGAGTAATGACTCCCCTTCCAACACCACACTGGCTGTCCACCAATCTTTCCACTTTCTTCATGGAGACACGATGAACATTCACAGGACAATAGATATAGATTAAGTAGAACAGACTAAAGGGACTGGATGTCTGGACTGTCCGAGGACCAGCACTAGATTAGCAAAGTCAGCCAACTGGGAGTTGGGGACATTGTAACCTCTTCTCCCAGAAAAGGAAAGTTCTATGTAAATAGTTACATTGACTTTGTCATAGTAGATTGGGCGCTGCCCTTCAATGCTTTCAGTGTTCCATTCCCTCACCTTAACCTACCCGTTTCTTCTCCCTCATTACCGAGAAAACAGAAAATTGGGTGTTCTCTAGTATCTGAGTGTCCAGTTTACATCAACAGTGCACAACGACTTTTTGCTCTTTCAATTCTAAATTAATTGTGGTGCAAGCCAGCAACCTGGTAGTCATATAACTGTTTCTAGAAAATTCAGAAAGATTTACTACATCCTCTTATATTTGTGCCTGACAATAATTTCTTAGTAATATTTACTACTAGGTCATAGGCTGCTTATAAAGAATACATATTTATTTATAATATCATAATAGCGAATATTTAAGCACTTTGTCATGAGCACTGCCATACGGCCCTATGAATGACATATTGTTACTACTTCATCTTGAATAAGAGGAAGCAGATGTAATAAAAAGTATGAGTGACCAACCTTTGGTGACCCAGCTGGCCAGGGATGTAATCAAAATTTACACAAAGAAGTTGGCGCCAACAGAGTTTCTAAGCATAACCCCTATACTACATTGCCATCTGTAAGCCTCATGATTCTGCTTGTGGCTCTTACAGACACATCAGGAGTCTCTTTATTGATCATGTAGCATATGATATGCACATGGTATTTTCTCCTTTCTCTGTCTGCCACCTCACACCCTTCCTTGTCAGATAATTCCAAATTTCTGGAAGATGCAATAATTGTATATTCATAGGCAATTTATCACTGAACAAAGCAGACATGTTGCTTAGGAGGAGGCTAAAATCCACTTGCACTACAGCTTCAATGTGTATGCGAGAATCTACAAAATTTAATTACTTGAATATTTAAGATATGGGTATAAAATACAATAAACTTAAAATATTTGGAGGTTCACCTTGATCTTTCCAATTATATTTAATATGACTTATTATTGTTTTTATTATTATTATTACTATTACACAGTGAATAAAAGGAAGAAATGACAGGAAAGGTACCACCCTGTAATCAGGAGAGTGGGGATTTCATTCCTGCACTGACATTACTATTAACAAAGGAAGAAGAAGCAGGTAACTGATGCTTAGAAGACACTTATTTCTTCCAGGAAACATACTCAACCTTGTATTTAATCAGCCAGTCCATCAGCCTCTATCTGATTTGAATCTATAGATTTTCTTTCTCTTTATTTATTCTTTTAATTTTAATAACTATATTTATTAACTATGAAACTTTCATACTATGAGCTCTGTATAGCTATAATAATATGCCACAGGTGCAATGTTGTATGTTCCCAAATCAGAAACTATTTCTGCTCAAGGTTTGCAAAACCAAAACCAAGATGTTGTTCTCCAGGCTGGATTTGTATTTGGGGTAGGGAAGATGGACTCAGTGAGCTTTCTGTCTATTTCATGAATGATTAACAAGGAGATCTGGAAACTTACTATTAACATTGTGGACCTGTACACTTATCATCCCACTAACTAGCATATTTTAATGTCTGTTATTCCATTATTTAGAGCATTTTTCTTTGCAGTGAATTTTGAAATCTCATCCTCTAGATTGTAACTCTTTGACATTTTTATCTTGTCAACAGCAGGTTGTGTGTGTAGAAAATAATTTTTATGCAAAAGGAAACTGCCCTATTTGTTTTGTTGTATATGTGGAATCAAATGCAGTCATTGAGCCTGAAAAGGAAATTAAAAAAGCAACCTGAGGTCCAGCATGGCATCACAGTGGGCAAAGGCCCTTTCCACCAAGCCTGATGACCTGAATTCAACCTCTAGAATCCACATGGTGGAAAAGAGAGAACAATATTTGCAAATTGTCCTCTAAGTTCTACATGCATGCCAGGGCACATGCTCCTTTTTACCCAGATTGAATAGGCAAGTGTAAAAATTATCTTGATAACTGGCCTGATGTGGGAGAGTGCTGTACCACACATTCTAAGAGTACGAATTATTATTTTGAGCTGGGGATGTAGTAAATGCCTGCAATCCCAGCTCTAAAAGGCCTGGGGTAAAAGTATACCTGAATTAAATAACAAGACACTATAGAAACAAAACAGCCCTGAATACTGTAAATACCACATGCCTCAAGAAGATTAAGTGAAATTAGGGTATAAGTTCCTTTGAGATTTAGTGCCAAGCAGATCCCTTCTGATGGGTGTAAAAACCAGGTTGTTGAAGCAATGAAGGTTGAATCCAGCATGAATTCTACCAGGGAGTAGAGGCTAGGAAGTGCATGCAACCAATTGGTACACAGTGGTTTTTCTTAGTATTAAAATATCCTGTTCAAATAGGTGCCTGGAAGAATGACTAGAACATTGTAGGTCTTCAATAAATGGCTGCTTTTGCTTTCTCCACAACTATCATTTTAGTTACTGTTTTCCAGCAAATTATATTGGGATCAGCATTGAATGCCAATAGTCATAGTAATTGTAATAATACATAGATTGTTTATATTAATCGCTCAGGCTTCAGAATGTTGTATAAATCATCCAAGTTCCACAAAACCACATGATAGAAGAGGGATTAATAATCCATTTTATAGATGAGTGTTGCACAGATGAGCAGCCAACACGGAGCTACTCAGAGGTTAGGCATATGCTACTTGTAGTGTTCACTTGGATTAGAGATCAGTAGAAATGTGGCTTTGGGAAAATTATTTAATATTCTAGGTTACTTACCTATACCTGTGTTTGTGATCAAAAAAGAAAAGTTCATGCAATCTCTTATTAAGCCCTTAATGAAATTATTTTGTAAGTATCTCAGACATATAAATATCTATAGAGTTGCATTTTCTAAGTGTGCATGTAAAGCAAAAGGGAAACCAACCTTATTGTACAAGAAACATGGGCAGAGAGATGATGATGTTCTCAAAGTTTCACAAGGAGTCACAGAATCAACACTCCAGTGGCAATTTCTAAGGTAGGATATCTAATTAGAAAGATCTAGGGGCTGGAGAGATGGCTCAGTGGTTAAGAGCACTGTCTGCTCTTCCAGAGGTCCTGAGTTCAATTCCCAGCAACCACATGGTGGCTCACAACCATTTATGCTGGGATCTGATGCCCTCTTCTGGCCTGCAGGTGTACATGTAGATAGAGTGCTCATATACATTAAATAAATAAATAAATATTAAAAAAAAGAAAGATCTTTGGATTTCACCTTGTCTAAGTTAGGGTTTTTATTGCTGTGAAGAGACACTATGACTGCAACTCTTATAAAGGACCGTCTTATAGTTTCAGAGGTTTAATCATTATCATCATGGCTGGAAACATGGTGTAAAGAAAGCAGACATGGCACTGGAGAAGGAGCTGAGAGTTCTACATCTTGATCTGCAAGCAGCCGAAGGAGACTGTGGGCCACAATGGGTATAGCTTGAGCCCACAGTGACACATTTCTTTCAACAAGGCCACAACTATTCCAGCAAGACCACACCTCCCCACAGTGACACACTTCTTCCAATAAAGTCACACTTTATAATAGTGCGAATCCCAATGGGCCAAGCATCCAAACACACAAGCCTATGGGGGCCATACCTATTCAAACCACCATACCCCTCAAGTCAGTGGGAATACAACAGACACACACACACACATACACACACATACACACACACACTAAGAGAGATTAATGTAATATTGACATTTAGAAATATGCTCAAAAGATAATTCCCTACAAGAAATCCCCACTCCTGATGCACCTTTTTTAGCCCAGGTCATGAGTTAAGCACAGTGGTGCTCTTGCAGAGGTCCTACACAAGTGTCAAGCCACTCACAACATTCTGTAAGTCCAATTCCAGACGACTCCACTTCTGGCCTCCAGGGGAACATGTACATACCCCCACACCAACACACAGGAACACACATAATGAAAAATAGATAATTCCCTACAAGAAATCCCAACTATGAAATGAAGTTGACCACAGTTATGTACAAACTAAATAAGCACAGTAAATAGAAGTTAGATAAAATGGTGCTCAGTATTTCTTCTTATACTATCATATATTTTAGACTTCATGTCAATATTTTCAATTGGACTTAAATAATACTTTCTTAAATTCTTTCACTATTTTGCCCTGAAGATTCTCAAATTCAAGAGATCTGAAAATATTATCTACATTACGTCCCCCCACTCCAAATCTCCCCTTTCTCACACAATCAAACAGGTGAAGGAAATGAATAAAATGGTTCAAGACCTGAAAATGGAAATAGAATCAATAAGTAAAACACAAACTGAGGAAATTCTGGAGATGGAAAACTTAGGGAAGAGAACAGGAAAAACAGAGGTAACCATCACCAACAGAATACAAGAGATAGAGAAGAGAATCCCAGGCATAGAGGATATAATTGAAGAAACTGATACTTCTGTCAAATAAAATATTAAAATGAAAAAATTCCTGGCACAAAACATCCAAGAGTCCAAGGACAACATGAAAAGATGAAACTTAACAATAATAGAAATAGAAGAAAGAGAAGATTTTCAGCTCCAAGGAACAGAAAATATTTTCAACAAAATCACAGAAGAAAATTTCCCCAACCTAAAGAAAGTGATGCCTATAAATATACAAGAGGCATATAGAACACCAAATAGATTAAACCAGAAAAGAAAATCTTCCTGCCACATAATAATCAAAACACTAAATCTACAGAACAAAGGAAAAATATTAAAAGCAGCAAGGGAAAAAGGCTATAAATCTGAAGGATCTGATATATAAAGTCAGATCCAGCAGAATTATATCTGACCTCACAACAGAGACTGTAAGATCCAGAAGAACTTGGGCAGATGTTATGCAGACCTTAAGAGAACATAGCTGTCATCTAAGACTATTATACCTAGCAAAGCTTTCAATCATCCTAGAAGGTGAAAACAACATATCTATGCACAAACCCAGCCCTACAGAAGATACTAAAAGGAAAACTCCAACCTAAGAAGGCTAACTACAAACACAGAAACACAGGATATAAATAACTTCACAAAAGCAAAACAAAAAGAAGACAAGCACACAAACACACCTCCAACAACAACATCATAATAAAAGGAACTAAAAATCATTGGTCATTAATATCTCTCAACATCAATGGGCTCAATGCTCCAATAAAAAAACACAGGCCAACAGAATGGATGCAAAACAGGATCCAATATTCTGCTGTATACATGAGACACACCACAGCAACAAAGATATTCATTACCTCATAGTAAAGGGCTGGAAAAATGTTTTCCAAGCAAACAGACCCAATAAAGCAGGCTGGAGTAGACATCCTAATATCTAATAAAATAGACTTTCAACAAAATTAATCAAAAGAGATAGGGAAGGACGCTTCATTCTCATCAAAGAAAAAAATCTACCAAGAGAACATCTCAATCCTAAAAATCTATGCCCCAAATAAAAGGGCACCCACATTTGTAAAGGAAACATTATTAAAGCTTAAATCACACATTGATCCCCACACATTAATAGTGGGAGACTTCACCACCCCTCTTACCAATGGACAGACCATCAAGAAACTAAATAGAGAAATAATGAAATTAATGGATGTTATGAATAAAAAAGGCCTAATAGTATCTACAGAACTTTTCACCCAAACACAAAATTCACCTTTTTTCAGCACCACATGGAACTTTCTCCAAAATTAACCATACAGTTGGTCACAAAGCAAACCTCAACCGATACAAAAAAAAAAAATGAATTAACCCATTGCACTTTCAGATCACCATAGACTAAAGCTGGACACCACCAACAACAGAAATAATAAAAAGCTTACACACTGATGGAAACTGAACAACTTTCTATTCAATTATCATAGGGTGAAGGAAGAAATAAAGACAGAAATGAAAGATTTCCTGACATTCAATGAAAACAAAGGCACAACATACTCAGACTTATGGGACACAATAAAACCAGTGTTAAGAGGAAAGTTCATAGCACTAAGTGTCTTCATAAATTGAATTAAAGAGATTTCATACTAGCAACGTAACAACTCACCTGAAAGCTTTAGAAAAAAAAAGAAGCAACCACATCCAATAGACATGTAGAAAGCAAGAAACAATCAAACTCAGTTGAAATCTATAAATTAGAAACAAAGAGAACATTATTTTTTTTTGAGAACATTACAAAGAATCAACAAAACCAAGAGCTGGTTCTTTGAGAAAATCAACAAGATAGGCAAACCCTTAGCCAAACTAACTAAAAGGCAGATAGACAAGATCTAAATTTTAAAATCATAAATGAAAGGGGGACATTGTTGTTATGACACTGAAGAAATCTAAAGAATCATTAGGTCTTTCTCCAAAAGCCTGTTTTCCACAAAATTGGAAAATTTAAGTGAAATGAACAATTTTCTTGATAGATTCATTTACCAAAGTTAAATCAATATCAGGTAAACAGGTTAAGTACTCTTATAACCCTTAAGGAAATAAAAGCAGTCACTAAAAGTCTCCCATTCCCCCCCCCAAAAAAATGCTCAGGGTCAGATTTCAGTGCAGAATTCTACTAGACTTTCAAAGAAGAGCTAATACCAATAGTCCTCAAACCATTCCACAAAATAGAAACTGAAGGAACATTGCCAAACTCATTCTATAAGGCCACACCCATCCTGCTGCATAAACCACACAAAGACTCAACAAAGAAAGAGAATTACAGACCAATTGATCTTATTAACATTGACGCAAAAATGCTCAAAAGCCAAATCCAAGAACACATCAAAAATATCATCCATCATGATCAAGTAGGCTTCATCCCAGCTATGCAGGGATGGTTCAACATATGAAAATCCATCAATGTAATCCATCATCTAAACAAACTGAAAGAAAAAGCGCATGGTCATCTCATTAGGTGCCAAAAAAGCATTTGACAAAATCCAACACCTCTTCATGTTAAAAGTCTTGGAAAGATCAAGGATGCAAGGCGCATACCTAAACACAATAAAGGCAATATACAACAAGATTATAGCCAAGATCAAATTAAGTGGAACAGAACTTAACGCAATCAGGGACAAGCCAAGGCTGCCCCTTCTCACCACTTCTCTTCTTGAAGTCCTTGCAAGACCAATATGACAACTAAAGGAGATCAAGGGGATACAAATTGGAAAGGAAGAAGTCAAAGTATCACTATTCATAGGTGATATGATAGTATACATAAGTGACCCCAAAAATTACACCAGAGAATTCCTACGGAAAATAAACATGTTCAACAAAGTGATTAGATACAAAATTAATTTTTAAAAAAGTCAGTAGCTCTCCTGTATAAAAAATGACAAACAGGCTGAGAAAGAAATTAGGGAAACTACACTCTTCACAATATCCACAAATAATATAAAGTATCTTGATGTAACTCTAACTAAACAAGTCAAAGATTTGTATGACAAGAACTTCAAGCCTCTGAAGAAAGAAATTGAAGAAGATATCAAAAAATGGAAAGATGTCCCATGCTCATAGATTGTTAGGATTAACATAGTAAAAATGGTCATCTTGCCGAAAACAATCTACAGATTCAATGCAATGCCCATCAAAATGTCAATACAATTGTTCACAGACCTTGAAAGAACAACTCTGAATTTCATATGAAAAAAAAAAAAACCAGAATAGCTTTTTAAAAAACTTATACAACAAAAGAACTTCTGGAGGTATCTCCAATCCTGACTTCAAGCTTACAGAGCAATAGGAGAAAATTTTATGGTACTGGCATAGAAATAGACTAGTTGATCAATGAAATTGAATCGAAAAGAGCCAGAAATAAACCACACATCTATGGACACTTGATTTTTGACAAAGGAGCCAAAACCATACAATGGAAAAAAGAAAGCATCTTCAACAAATGGTGCTGGTCTAATTGGATGTCTACATGTAGACAAATGCAAGTAGATCCATATTTATCACCCTGCAAAAAACTCTAGTCCAAGTGGATTAAAGACCTCATCATAAAAGCAGACACATTAAATATATTAGAAAAGAAAGTGGGGAAGAACCTTGAACTTACTGAGACAGAAGACAACTTCCTAAACAGAACACCAACGACTCAGGCTCTAAGATCAACAATTAATAAATGGGACCTCATGAAACTGAAAAGCTTCTGTAAGACAAAGGACACAGTCTACAGAACAAAATGACAGCCTACAGACTGGGAAAAGATCTTCACTAACCCTATATCTGATGAAGAGCTAATATCCAAAATATATAAAGAACTCAAGAAATTAAACACCACAAAACCAAATAACCCAATTGAGAAATGGGGCTCAGAATTAAACAGAAAATTCTCAACAGAGTACTATTGAGTGGTGGAGAAACACTTAAAGAAATGTCCAGCGTCCTTAGTCATCAGGGAAATGCAAATAAAAATGACTCTGAGATTCCATCTTACACCCATCAGAATGGCTAAGATCAGCAACTCAAGTGACATCACATGCTGGAGAGGATGTGGAGAAAGAGGAACACTCCTTCATTACTGGTGGGAGTGCAAACTTGTACAACCACGTTGGAAATCAATCTGGTGCTCTCTCTGAAAATTTGGAATAACTCTACTTCAAGACTCAGCAATACTGCTCCTGGGCATATACCCAAAAGATACTCCACCATACAACAAGGACATTTGCTCAACTATGTTCATAGCACTTTATTTGTAATAGTCAGAATCTGGAAACAACCTAGATGCTTCTTAATCAAAGAATGGATAAAGAAATTGTGGCCCATTTATACAATGGACTACTACTCAGCTATTAAAAACAAGGAAATCGTGTAATTTGCAGGCAAATGGATGGGACTAGAAAAGATCCTCCTGAATGAGGTAACTGAGACCCAGAAAGACAAACATGGTATGTACTCGCTCATAAGCATATTTTAGCCATACAGTACAAGATAAACATACTACAATGCACAGACCCAAAGAAGAAAATAGCAAGGAGGGCCCAAGGGAGGACATTTAAATCTCACTGAGAATGGGAAGTGGAATAGACAAGGAATGTGATTAAGGAGAGGGAACAAGGGAGGAAAGGGAGGAAAGGGAGGGAAATTAGGATGGGAGATTGGACCTGGGGAGGGCAAGGCGGGAGGACAGAGGGCCATGCAGAGAGAAAAGAAACCCTGGGCAGGGACATCTTTGTGACAAGTTGGATAACTAAGACAAGATAGGCTTATGGGAGGACATGGGGGTGACTCTAGCTGATATTCTTAGTAGCATGGGTCATGGAGACTGACGAGGATACTCTCTAACTAGAAAGGACTCCCAGTGGAGGGAGAGCAGCACCAACTCACTCACAAAACCTTCAACCCAAAATTTACCCTGCCTACAAGATGTGCAGTGATAAAGATAGACTTGAGATTGAGGGAATGTCCAACCGATGCCTCGCCCAACCTGAGACCCACCCCACGGGAGAGAGCCAGCGTCTGCATTATTAAAGATACCTTGCTATGCTTGAAGACAGTAGCCTACCATAGCTTTCCTTTGGGAGTGTCCACCCAACAGCAATTCAAAACAAATGCTGTGACTCACAATCAAACATTGGGCAGAGGCGGGGGAGACCTAGTGGCACTCAGAGGAAGGACAGCAGGTCACTGAGAAGAGACTTGATACCCTATGAGCATATACAGAGGGAGGTAATCCCTCTGAGGAACAGTCATAGGGGAGGGGAATAAGGGGAAAATGGGAGGGAGGGGAGTATGGGAGGATACAAGGGATGGGATAACCATAGAGATGTAACAAGAATAAATTAATTAAAAATAAATAAATATTAAAAAAAAACAAACATTGGGCAGAGCATAGGAATTCTTGTGGAAAAATAGGGGAGGGGGATGTGGGAAGATCTGGAGGGAACAGGAATTCCACAGGAAGACCAACAGAGCCAACTAACTAGGGCCCAGAGGGGCTTACAGAGACTGAAGCACCAACCAAGGACCGTGCATAGACTGGACTTAGGTCCCTTACACAAATATAGCCAATGGGCAGCTCAGACTTCGTGTGGGTCCTCTAGTAAGAAGACCTGGGGCTGTCTCTGACATGGACTCTGTCGCTTTCTTTTTTTTATCACTTTCCCATGGTGGGGCTGCCTCGCTAGGCCATAGCAGCAGAGGCCGTGTTCAGCCCAGATGTGACTTGATGAGCTGTGGTGGATTGGTAAGAGGGTCTCCCCTTCTTGGAGGACTAGGGGAGGGGAGGGGGAAGGTGGTAAGAGGGAGGCAGGGCAGGGCAAGAGGAGAAGAGGAAGAGGACTACAATCAGGATGTAAAGTGAATAAGCAAATTAATTTTTAAAAATGAAAGGTGTCATTTATTGATGCTCTTCTATGGGCAAACATTCAGATAGTTGTTATCACCTCATTTTTAACAGATGGGGAGCTGTGGGTTCAATGCTGTTAAGGGGTTTGCTGAGGAACACACAGCTTCTAATTCACAGACCTCTTTGCTTGTTTGTCTGCTTATTTGTCCACCAAATTTGTGCTTTTTCTATGCTGCATCGGCAGAGACTAGTACTGTGGGAAATGACAGGGAGATGGGGGGACATACTCAGTCTTTCTGAGAAAACAACACATTAGAACCAAATTTGAGCTTCTGGGTAGTTATTCATAGGTGAGGCTCATCCTTCTCTTCTGGGAAGGCCTGTGATGCGTTCTTGGCAAGAGGGCAATATCCTGGTAAAAAACCTCAAATCCAAGCTGCTGTCCTTCTCATGTCCTCATCCCACCCCCCCCCCCCCCCCACACAGCGCACCAGGTGGCTTCACCACGAGGCTACACAACAGGGGCTGGAATACACTGCATAAGGACATCATTCTGCATATTACGGTGTTTCGCAGATTAATTTAAACATATTTAGTTGTTGAATAGCTAAAATCAGTGGTACTGTGGCAAATAAAGCTAACGTAGTTCATAGGTCTTTCCTCCCCGCCATCTTTGTACCTGTAAACAATGCAAAGATTGGAGAAAATAGGTTCAACAATACCATTTACAACTTTATGGGGTTTTTTTCCCCTGTGAAAATAATTTTGAGGAAGTCAGAGATGATTGTTTTTTAAAATTCTTGTTATTTGTTTATTATCCAAAGATCAAATACTTTTGATTGTGCTCCAACATCTGACATGGATCTCTTTGGCTGCCTTGAAGTTTGCTGTCATCTCCTCCAGGGCGACCAACCCCGTTACTTACACATGCTATACAGTTTCCTGCTTCAGAGGCTAAGGTTCCTCTCTCAGATTTAATCATAAACCAAGCTAAAGGGGAGCCAAATGCAATCTTTTTAAAATATAAATATAAAAACGGTGTGTTGCTTTTAAAAGTTTTAATGTATTAAAGTTACAGGTAAAAAAAAATTCAAGCTCCAATGAAGAATGTACTACAAATGTCTCCTATCCCTGCAAACATCTGGGGAAATCTGCTAAGCACCGTTTGCTCAAACAAATTACATTTACAGGAGAATGCACAGGCCTGTCTTTCTCTCCCGTTTCTCTCTTCCCCTGTCTCTCTGCTCCTCTATCCTCCCTCCCCTCCCTCCCTTCCCTCTTCTTCTCCAGTCCTCTCTCATCTCACATTATCCTCTTTCCATTTGAGAACCTCTGTCATAAAAAACATCAAACAAAACCCATGACAATTACCAGGCTGTGCCAATGCTCCTGTCAGACGAATGAAGTGATGACTTAAGTTTACTTAGTGTGGTTTTTCATTCACAAAGTGCTTCCCATACACATTGCACATTTTGACTTCACAATAGTTGTGTGAGGTTGAAGGGTCTTTATGCAAAGTGACCTATTTCAGGCAAGGTTAATATCTATCTTACTCTTAACAAGCTTATTAACTGGGCTTCAGAATAAATGCTCAGGCCGATGCAGACTGAGACTCTAAGCCAACATGTCTAAGTGCATGTTTTCCTGTCTACTTAAAGAGAAAAGGTGGGTGTGCTGTGTCATTATCAGAAACTGTGGTTCTGTAGATAAACTAAATGCCTTCTAATTGTCATAAGTAAACTGTCACTCAGATAACTTCCACTTTATAATTAAGGCTCGGTATTATGTTTAGACCTATCTGAAGTCCCACAAATTTATAAACAAAGAGCAAAAAAAAATAATTCAGTTTTATGATGGTCAGTATTAATTATTAAGTCGCCACAACCTAGATTCATCTGGGACAACAGTCTCAATGAGGGATTGTCAAATCTGGTTGCCCCACCTCCCACCCCAAGACAATCTGTAAGGGATCGTCTGGACTTCACTAATTGAGGTGGGAAGTTATGCCCATTATGGGTGGTGCCATTCCCCGGCTTTGGGTCCTGAGTTGTATAAGAGTGAAGAGAAGGCCAACTGAGCACTAGGCATGCATGCCTCTATGCTCTCTCTGCTTTTGGATGTGATGCAATTAGCTGTTGTAAGTTCCTGCTGCCTTGACTGTGATGGACTATGACCTGGAACCATAAGCTAAAATAAACACTTTCTCCCATAAGCTGCTTCGTGTCAGAATATCTCATCACAAAACCGGAAACGCAATCAGAACACGTGTTTCTGTGGTTCTAAAGCAAGTTTCTTCTTCCCACTGTTTTCTAAGCCTTCTCACTAGGAACTCTTTATTACTGGTGTTATCAGCCAACAACTTTGTTCCTGCTTTATCCTTCTGACATGGAACTATTTCTTATCATTCTTATCAGTCTCTTATCATACTCTCTCAGTAATGATCTCTGTTCAATTTTAATTAGTTTTGTTTTCTACCCATAAAGGCAGCCATGTAGCAAGGTAACCAAAGAGACGCAGCACAGAGGTTTAAAACATCTGTCCCGACTTCCCCCATAGCGCTCTCATTACATACCTATGCCTCCATTTTATTTATTTATTTATTTTTGGAAATGCAAGTTTTTTTATTGACTCTGAACATTTTCTGTAGATTTAAAATTATTTAAAAATAAATTATATATGAACAATATGTACAATTGCTACAATATTTTCACAATCTTTACATTATGGTACTTTGGTTTGTGTCTCATGACATTTAGTTATATAGTCAACAACTTGTGCAAACTCTTCCTCAGTTAAGATTTTGAGTAAACAATTTATTTTTGTCTCCAAATAAAGTAGGCACTAAAAGAACACAGTGTTTTGTGGCCATTATGGAAAATACTAATAACTGCCTATTGCTACCAATGTAGTGAAATTTCAATTTTCTAGGAATATTATGGCTTTCTTTTTTTTTTATTTTAGTTGCTTATGTTCTTTTTTTTATTATTAATTTATTCTTGTTACATCTCTATGGTTATCCCATCCCTTGTATCCTCCCATTCTCCCCTCCCTCCCATTTTCCCCTTATTCCCCTCCCCTATGACTGCATCCATTTTAATGCTCATGAAAACACTTTTTTAAAAAAAATCTGTAATCCAAAACTACCACAATAGCTACCATTCAATGAGTTCCCAGGACAATGAGAACTCTCCATTTGCAAATTGCAGTGGACACTTGATGTGAAGGTGAGCTCCCATGATGACCTGCGGAGCAAATTATGCAGATTCAACAGCAAACATTTTACTTTGCTGCTTATAGATTATTTGGATCTGAGGTGATGGAGGATAAGAGAGAGCGTGGCTTATCTTTGTTCCATAGAAGTTTGGAATCCCAGCCAAGAAGACTCCAGGGCTAGACTGAAATGTTGGGATCTCACCTACTTAGGTGAGTGGGAGTGGATGACGTTCACAAAGGGAACTGTTGAGTGGACACTCATTCATGCCCTTTCCCATGTGCCCATTGGGTCTCCTCCTAACACCGTGACTACAGAAACTATAGAAAAACTTTTGTTTTTGCCTTTCTGATTTGTCGTCTGTGCCTTAAACACCATTCCTTTGAGCTTGGTGGGGAGGAAATGAGGCTCCTTCTCTGGAGGAGAGCTGAAACTGGGGACAGAGACACACCACCTTTGGAAAACACAGTTCGTCCTTTTTACACATTTGCTTCAGTCATTGAAGAACCACCACACAGAGTTTTAACTCACGCATTAGTTGCCTTCGGTTATACATTGATTCCCTAGTAATTTACACATAATTTACCCTATAATGTAGTTGTCTCATTAGGGTGTTTACTTTCACGGTTCCTTGTGGTTTGTCTTTTCTTCGTTCTTTTCTGTTCTCCTGCATGGCTCATGCATAGTGTATTTGGACACTGAAGGCTCCGTCAGTAATTGGCATGGCCAGGTTTTCTGAGAACAACAGAAGAATGAGAGTATTCTTGTGTGTGCTATTATTGTAAGGACCCCTATGCCATTTTAAGGTAATAATTTTCTAAATAACTTACAAACTGAATCCAGGAGTGTTGAATATGACACTGGAGCTGCTTGGTAGAAATTTTACCTCCATTTCTGTTCTTTGAGCTGTTGTTGCAAATGATTTAGGGAGGGAAAAAAATGGTTCGTGTTATTTATTGGAAGACGATTAGGAGGAAATGCTATAAGGGTTTTTGCATGCATTAACTTTTTTAATCCTCATATTCTTTAGGAGATTAAGATGATTATCATTTTACAAATGAGGATGGGGTCTCAGTCAGGCGAAACACACTTCCTAAGTATGTAGAGATACCTGCCACTCTGGTTATAGCATTATCTTTGGGTTTTGCTCATGATATGTTAGATCTTTTCCTTTTTGACATTTTCCTTAAAACAGATGTCTTGCTTTAGACAGACAGCATTCTTTTTACTGCAGTGGTATCACAGTGTTCATTATGGAGTCTCTGTGCCCTAGTAATTGGTGTGGCCAAGGGAAATGCGAATGGATGCGTTAGCATCTCATTACTCTAACAAAACTGCCAGGACCTTCAACTTACTAAGAGAAAAGACTTACTGCAGCCCATAGTTTTGGAGAATTTAGGCCATGGCCACTTAGCTCCAAACCCTTTGAGCCTGCATGTAGATTACATCGTGGCCAGCATGCAAGACAGAGAAATTGCACAGTACATGACAGGAAAAACAAAAGAGGATGAAGAAAGGACTAGGGTCCTACTAACTTCTTATGGTAAGTTAGGATGACCTAAATTACCTAAAGACCTTTTACTACTGTCAGCTCCAAAAGTTCCACCACCTCCCAATAGCCCTAGACTGACCAAGCACTTACATATGTATTGTTAATGGACCTTTCACATATCAACTAGGGCGGGGAGACTGAATGTTGCTGCAGCTTGTAACCATGTGAGCATCACATATGTCTCCAACATGTCTTTCTATATGACAAAGAGCAGTCCAGAGTGAACCTTGTCAGAGAGGAATGAGGGAGCCAGGACACACTACTGCCAAGGGAATGTGAAAGGTGGAGTGCACAGGAAGTGCTTTCAGATTTTCCTGAAGCAGGTCACAAGACCCTCACGTGAGGGGCGGCCTAACATCTAGAAGAAAGGAATGCCTTAGCTCTGAAAACATGAGGACACAGAGGAGGAGCAAATATAAAAAGCTTTGTTACATTTCTACTGCTTAATCGTAAGTTGATAATTCTGCAGTGCTGTCACTAGCCATTCTCCATCAAATCTCATAATGATCATCATTGGTGTCTTCATTTTCAGATGATGACTACTATGTCACATACAACTTATTAAGTAAATGCATCTGCCTTTTTTCTTGTTAGGTTCTCTTTTGTTAAGTGGCATCATCCCTGAACCTATGATGGCTGAGGAGATTTTTGCATCCATGGTAAAGACATATCTAGAATAGGCAAATCTAAGAGAAAGTGACCCAAACTTTCATGTTCTTCTTCCCTTAGTCCAGTGGTTCTCAGCCTTCCTAAAGTTACGAATCTTTAAAACTGTTCCTCACATTGTGGTGACCCAACCATAAAATTATTTTACTGTTGCTTCACAACTGTAATTTTGCTACTGTTATGCATCATAATGTAAGCATATGGCTTTCAGGATATCTGGTATGTGATCCCAAAGGGGTTGCAACCCACAAGCCAAGAACCACTGTTTTAGATAGTCAGTCTGAGGTGTGGGCACAGCAGAGAGCATAGCAGTCTACATGGAAACTCGAAACCTGAAGTACGTAATAACGTTTCTCCCAACAGAACTGCGTAGCTCTCAGCTCTAAAACACCATTGTGGAAAGGGCAAGGCACGCACACTCCGATTAAGCCCAGCTAATCGCCATTTCTAGTTTAAAATGAAATCTCTTGGCTCAGTGTTTCCTTCCTAGTCACGCCCACTTTTCTCCACTTCTCCAGGGCTTAATCTGGTGTCTGTGGAGACTTGTGTACTTTTTGTGGAATGAGATCCTGCTTGTTTCAACTGAAGAGTGACTTAAACAATAAGAAAAAGAATTCCAAGACTTAGAAGCTGGCAGAAGTTTCTAGGTGCTCATCAGTAGAGTGGTAGGCATTGCTTTGATGTTACTTTGATTACTCTGGCTTGTTTATAATGCTGAGGAGATAACTTACAGACAAGCCACGGTGACAAGATTGATTTTTGTTTATACCACTACAAAGGAATTTACTACATAAAATGTGTATACTCTGTGAGATGCCATTGGAAAAACTGATTTTTTTTTTCTTTTGTGGGTGGTTGTCATTTGAGATAGCTTCTGGGTTAGGTTCAGTGCTGGGACTCAGATGTGTTATTAAAATAAACAAACAAAACAAAAAAAAACAAAATTGAGTTTATCAGTCAAAATCAGGTAGAAATTCTGATTTTGAATTTGCACTATAAGGAACAATTCAAGGGTCTAGCTTAGTCAGTAAGAATCTTTCTCCTATCTTTCAAATTACATGCTAAAGGATGTTTTTGTAAATCTCACTTTAAAGGCCACCCAAATATGCTCATGAAGACTTCCATCTTTTTCTTTTCTCTATGCCCTCTCATTCCTGGGCATACCATCTTAAATAACCATTGTAAATACACAGTTTGTAGTTTTTGCAGTGACTGACCCAAAAGAAAATTCCAAAATTCCATTTGGGATGGACCACATAATCTTCCTCAAGCCCATTGGGGTAGACAGTTGGGTATAGCCTGGGTAACATGTTATAGTGCAGGCTCAGTTACTTGAATTCTTGGTCCTCAGTTGGGCACGCTTCCCCTCAGTGACAGACTCAGCCTTCTGGAACCACACTGGCCAAACAGCCTCTTCCTTGTATAAGCTGCCCTGGTATTTTATCACAGCAACAGAAAAGTGACTAACATACATGTCCATCTTCTAGAAAAAGAGAGAGAATGAAAGCAGCCCAATATGAATTGCATGAATGAAAAAGGAGTCTTCAAAATTAAGATGCATCATATACTAAAAAAGGACAAGAGGAGGCCAATCCAGTAAGTTTACTATATATAATGGTCATTTAAACCCAAGAAAATAACTTCCTTACAAAACAAGGAGAAAGCTTAGTGTCAGTAATAGCCAAGCAACTATTTTGAATAGAAGCACAGCGAAGGCACCCGAGTGATTGCTGAATGATCTATTTAAACTTTCAAAAATGTTCAGGTGAGATGGAGACAGCTGATCATTTGGAAGCGTCTCTGCATTCACAATCAGCATGTGCAGTACTCATCTACAACTGGAAATGCCTGGCCCTTGTCAGAGAATTATTCATATACTCTTATCTTCTTCAGCTGATGGCAAATATGTTTCACGACAGAAGTAAAAGGCGGGGGCGGGGAGAGCAGGTGCCTGGAACTCTGGTAGAATAATTCTCACCCTTTTTGGAAGAACTGATGGGGAACAAGGAATGCATGTACACAAAGGTTTTAAACAATTTAAAGAACTCGACATCTTCAGTGTAGAGTCTGTAGGAATCACTGACTGCTCATGGATCTGCCATTGGGAAGGTGAATTGAGTGTAGGCTGAGGCAACATGGGGAAGGCGACCTTCAGGTTTGTTTACTCTAAAGCAGTTCTAGAAAACGCTTACATTTAGAGCATAAATTTTGTCTATATTACCCATAATTGTTCCTTTGGACTGTAGCCCAAGGTAAACCATGCAGATAATTTCAACAGTAAAGCCTCATGAAATAGGAAGAGGGCCCATTAATGTAGCAAAGTTTTAAAGTGTCATTCTTTATTTTCCCTTCCATCAAGAGGAGGAGGGCTTATGTCCTCTTCCCTTAAATCCTTGACCCAGTGTGGCTGTTCTGGCCTTGTAACATACAATAAATGATGCTCTTCAAACTTCAGAACCCAGACCCAAAGGAACCAACAGCAGCCTGTGTTCCATCTTGGAACATTCTTGGAAGCTGGATACTCTGTGATACACCTGGCTACCCCAAGACCACCACACTGTGAAAAGCCCAAGGTACATGGAGAAACCAACACAATGAGATGCCGTGTGGGGAGAGACAGAGGCTGGGAATACCAAATGAGCAACTACCTGAGCGGGGAAGCCATTCTACACATAGGACCTTCCAGCTGTCCTGGATGAGGGGTGGCAGACAAGCAACCCCACAGAGCCTTTCTACTCTTCCCGGAACCGTAAGACCTGTGTGTGAAAGCAAAGCTGCTATTTAAAGCTACTGAACTGTATGCGATAGTTGAGATACAACAATCCAAATTACAGTGTGAACATGCAGGGACTTATGTTGTCCATAACTTACTCTTGTATATATGAGGAGAGGCAGCTTTTGATGGCTGACTAGGCTTGGCATAATGAGAGAACATACATACCACTTGTTGGCTCATATGCTAATCTAAACCTTTCAGCTCTGGCCATGTCCAGTGATGGGCCATTTATCTCACTCCTCCATCTTTAAATGAGCTCAGTTGTGCCATCTTAACAGTGAGTGCTGGGCTGCTATGCGGTTGTTCCTCCAAATGTTTCATTGGTCTTTATTTAGGGATTGTCACTGGGAACAACCTAAGATGGTGAACTCCCTGGCTTTCAAAGGATTTCTCCAGTAGAGTTTAGAAAAAGAAGGTATGCATCTGCCATGTGTGGGGAATTAGAAACAATGATTTCTAAAGCAAGCAACTTCAAAAGTATAAATGCTGGGAAACAAGCACTTTGCATACAAAGAGAAGTGTAGAAAATGCAATAATAATAATAATAATAATAATAATAATAATAATAATAATAATATCATGCTCTATGTAAAAAATGAAAAGGCCTTGGAAAATGTGCAGATGAGATGGATTTTGAAGGGTAGAAGTTTTGAAGTGAGGTTTATGTCTAGCACACCTTACAGGAGTGTTGGCTTGGGGCAAACATCCTCACATCTGTAAAGATGAAGTTAACTTTCTTTTAGTCACAACTCTTCTAAAACAACTAGTTTAACTAAATGGCTAGAAAGGAAAAGTTTTCTCTGAGTTTCAGTTGACCGTTGATCTGAGCTATTAACAGAAGCTGTTCCTGGCTTCAGAGCTTGAAAACTTGCTGGCTGCTTTGTTCCTGCCAGTCTGTGTGTTCTAGTTGAGCTTAGCTGACCCAGATTCACTCCACGATGCTCTGCCTTCATCTCTCATTCCTTTCCTTTTCTCAATCACTAATAGATGGTTAATGACCATCTCTTTGGTCTGGGGAATTTACAAGTTTTCTACCATTAGAGCTTATATTCATAACTTTATGTTAATTTTAAAGATACATTTATGAATTAGATACATTCTTTAGATATGGCATATCAAAAGTTAACATAATATTGTGTTTTCTTTGTAGATTGTCCATTGGTGCCATTTCAGGGTGCTCTCTGGAAAGCCATCAAACTTCCAGACATCTTGGGCACTTTATTAGATAACAGACAATGTAGTACATCAGAGACTGTTTATAGACCAAGTGGTTTCTTTCCAAAGAGTATGGTGTAGATATAACTTCAGACATTCAAATAACAAATTAAAACAAGTGCATAAAATACCTTAGGGAACACTACCAAAAAGTCTATTTAAAAATAAATTTGTATAATAAAAACATTTTTAAATGTTATCAACTTTAATTTTAATATACATAAACCAAGATCTAAGTGGAAGCTAGAAATATCAAGACAGTCTTTCAGCTACAGCAGTCACACCACATTGAAATTTGCCTTCATGTTTAAAACCAGGTAATAACTATAGTACATGGTTAACAATTTATAAAAAAAATTTTTTTAACTGATTCTTGGCATGTTCAAGATATTGTGTGAATAGTGCAGGGATCCAGTGGGTCAAAATGTTTATACTACAAGAAAACAGAAATAAAATAAAAAGAGAGGAGAGAGAAAAGTGAAGATTCTTGAGGAAGACAGTGAGCGTTATTTTGTAATACTAAATAAAAGGCACAGAGGTTTGCAAGGCTCATGTGGTCAATTGTAGATGCCACAACAGAGAGATGAAATGTGTGTACAAGAGAGAGAAAGACTTTTAGCAAGGCAGAGACAGTCAGCTACACATCTTTAAAGATTACTCTATCTTTTCCTGCAAATGATGGAGGATGAGAAAAATGTAGAAACACTAGGTCAGTGACCACTGGAGACTGAAGATGGCCAGGGAGGATGCTGGAGGGACAGAACTGTATGGAGACTTGATGTTAAGCATGTCTGGAAGTGCTGGGACCGTGGCCTTTGCCACTTTGCTGCCCTGCAGGAAGATTGCTCCTGCTCACACAAGTCATAACTTCACTGCATCTAGATGCCACCCAGACTCCTGGAGGCCTGCTGGAACAGGCTCTGCCTTTGCAAATGAGGAAGCCCAGGCTGGAGAGAGTCCAGTCCTCAAAATCGATAAAGGGTACAGGGTGCAAAAGTCTGCATATAATTTGTTGCTTGCCCAGTGCTTCACCAAAAGCCCGTGCCCTACCTACTACCACTAAATGTTCCCGCGCATCCCTCCCTGACGAGGTCATCCTTATTATTCCTCTCCCCACTTCACACAGCTTTTAACTAGCACGAAATTCATCAGATCAGTAGTTAATGTAAGATAATTACCTTGGCAAATGATTTCCACCAAACGATGCTTTTTTTAGGGTCAGGAAATTTTCATGTAAAGCCACAACAAATGGTACCTCTATGTGACATTTCTCCAATTCCGACTATGAGACTTTGCATCCCATTTTTTTTCCAGCTGTGACTAGGCAAATGTAGAGAAGGAAACAGAGAAACTATTTATTTTTCAGAAGTAATATTGTCATAACTTTCCTTCTGGCTAAAGCTCAGGCAGAACAGAACAGAACGAGACAAAGAATCCGTTGGGAATAATGTAAAATGAAAAGGGAGATTTAATTATGATATAATTTCCATTCTGAAAAAGATTACATCACATAGTATAAAACTGAGATAAATATGAAGGTTCTTGAGCTCAATTCATATGAATGAATTAGTTTCCCATCGTAAGTTATTTGTTTTAGACATTTGCATGGGTCTGGGGAGGTATTCATTATAAGCATCATTTCTGCATTGTTTTCAGAGCATCTAAGTAAGTTGAATACATTGGTTGGGGATAGCACATATAACTTAGTTGATCCTAATGTTGAATGTGTGGGCATCCTGCCATTTGACTGGAATACAAAGTAAGAGCACAGAGTTGACTCATTTCCTCGACTAAGATGCTGCTCCAGTGCTCTGCAGTCATAAAAACACCACATACAACACCGGTCCCTCTGTGGGACAGAAGCATCCTGGAGCAGCATGTGGACCAGAAGGGGCAGGAATTATGCCCTTCAGTCTTGGCTTTCCCGTTGCCCTATGTGACCTCAACCAGGCCAAATCTCAGTTCTCTCCTTAAAAAAAAATCTTAAAATCTTTTGAAAAAATATGTTTTTTCTGTGTAGCTCATAGTGTGATAGAGGCCCAGTGCATAGCATTGCTCCATTCGGGAGAAATGCTACTGAAAAGACAACATGTCATATAAAGACAAGGCCTTAGGACTCAGGGTAGTGGCAAGCTGGATATTCTTTGTGTGAACATACATCTTGTAATTTATTATGTTTGTAAATAAATATTTTGCACAATATTTGTAAATTAGCTTCAAAAGTTTCAGAAGTGCTATCAACACAACTTACAGTATGGGGTGTGTTGATGCAAAAACAGAAATACTTAAGAGATCCCCAAATGGCTTAAGGTCTATGACAGTTCTTCGGAAGGAAAATCAATAGATAGAAACAAAGACCAAAGATGAAGCAGCCAGTGCTGTTCAGTGATCAGCTGCTAAGTGGTAGTTAACTTGATACAGCATGTGTGTGTGTGTGTGTGTGTGTGTGTGTGTGTGTGTGTGTGTGTGTGTGTGTGACCTGTGACACACAGGTCAGGATAGGACATCTGATCCCCTGGAGCTGGAAGGGCAAGGGGTTGAGTTGCCCACTGGGGGTGCTGGGAACTTAACACTCTACAAGAAGCACTCTTAGCCACTGAGTCATCTCACCAGTACCCAAACTGACCTCTAAATGTTCTTTAGTGGTGTGTGTCAGGGGCGGGGGCTGGCAGTAACAAGTGTGCTCTGGCGGTTGAGAGGCAAGGTAACCTACCTGACAGGGAACACATGCAGGGGCTGCGTGGAGGGTGAATTTAGAACTCTAAGCACCTGCGTTTTCTCTGAGAGGCACAGCAGAGACAAGTTGAGTCATCAAGGAGGCTGGAATGGAATTCCTCTCTCATACTGAGAAGAAACACTTCAAAGCTCACAGCTGCAAAGCCTCCACAGAAGATCTACCACCACTGCCACAGAGGGACCAGGAGACATATTAAGCCTCATGTTGGTACCACTGGGGACCAGCAATGATGAATAAGAGAGGCCCCTGTCTTAAAGCCTCTTCTGTATGGTAATTCGAAATATTAGCAAGGAGGAAGAACCTTTGAACAGACAGAATCATTGTAGATAGGGAATTTGACCTATCTAATATTTACCTAGAAGACTAAGAAAATCCAAATGCAATTAAAGTTTCTACCAGCATACATATTCATATTGCAAGAATCACCCAAGAATTGCAGCCACTTAGTGGAAGGGGTATAGTTCTAACCTGAAGCTGCACACACAAGTCTGGAATAAATATTTGCTGACATTTTGATAGTATAGCTCAAAATGAAATTCTGGATCTAGAAGCAAACTAATTACTTTTGTTCAGGCTGATTCTTCCTGAGCTACGGAGTCAAATATTTTGAGAAACTTTAATGCTGTTTTCACACATTACAGTTTCAAAGACAAGGCCAGGTAATTTAGTCTGACATTATGGCCGAGAACAGCTTCTCAAAGAGTGTGACATTTGAACCTTCTGCAGATTAAAAATAAAGTATCCGTCACCTTTGATGCAACAAAACCAAAGCATTTTATAAAACGAATAGGTAGTTCCCTAAGAATGAAAACTAAGAAAAATATTTTTGTTCCCAATTCAAAATGACAAACCTACCATGATTATGTTTTGTTTTGTTTGCATTTGCAAGAGAGATTACATTTATTGCCCGCTGCTAATTTGACTTCCTAGAGATGCTCCACATCACAGGCAGCTTTTTAAGTGCACTCAACTGATGCTAAGGATGTTCTTTTAGAACAAAGCAGCAGTGATTTTCCACAACCTAATAAATTCCCGTACCATGGATCTATTAACATGAGCTGTGACTATAGAAATGAATTTATCTCCTGATGATTGTGTTTATTTACTGTTTCCCAGGGTGACCCAGCCCCATTTGGCTCTTCCCAAGCCCTCGCAGCTTGGCTAACAGTGAGACTTTGCAACATTTGAAGGCAATCACCAGTCTCCAGAGCTGTGCTTTGCCCAGCACAGTAACATTAAGATAGATTATACTCGGTTGGATAAGGCATGTGATCATCAGCGCTTGGAGCAGTTGAGAAGCGCTGTCAAAACAAAACAAGTAACCCACAGAGCAGGATTCACTGAGTGGAAGGGCGAGACGAACCCACTCCCCCCTTCTTCACACGTGCCTCACTGAGTCTATGCTGCTCTTCACCGGCCCTTGGGACAGATGTGTGTGTCTCCGGGGAGGTGTTGTCCTTGAGGACAGAATAAGGATGGGTGGCGAAGAATGACTATGAAGAAATGTTGCAGGGAATGGGATCATTATTGCCAGAATCGACTAGCATAGGCAGGAGGCTCTGTCTTCCTCCCCAGCACGGGAGGTGGGGCGGGTGGGGCATAATTTCAGAGTGAGATGAGTGAGCAGAAATCTGGAAAACTAAAGATAAAACAGGAAGATGGAGGATAGTTATGCCCTAGGTAGGCGTAGGAAGGAAGGCAGTCTGGAGTGAAACAGGATAGTCGGCTACTGGGGTGAAATTGCACATTGCTGTGGGAGAGCCATAACCTGTAGTAATGTGGAGCCCTTAAGGTAAGAGAAATTTACCAGCTGTCTAAAATGGCGGGACTGATCTTAAAGCTCCAGGGACCGAACTCAGAAACACGGGTATGTGGAGCCCGAGTCTTCACAACTCAGTTCTTCCTCTAGTCCGGGCCTGCAATGAGGAAGTTAAGTTCTGGGAAGCCATAATGAGTGGGTAAAAGAATATGAAAATTGTCTAAGTAGAAATCTACTCCGCCTCGCTGTCCAGTTAAAGTCCTCCCAGGAGGTGTGGCCATGCTGGGACTTGTGCTTGGCCAACATCCAGACTAAGTGGCAGATTCTGCACGGAAAGATCGGGCGTTATATTAAGAACACACCACTTTCTAGAACACATAGGAGATGAACATTCATCTCTAGGTGAAGAAGAGTTGTTTAAAAAAAAAAAAAAGACCAAGTGAAATTTTAAAATGAGCATAAGAAATGTATCCCCAAAAGATGTAAAAGAAGCACAATTATGCGGAGTTGGGCCAGCCAATGGCTCAAGAGAGAACAGGTACCCACTATGCAAGGCTGGGGACCCGAGTCCCAGCCCCAGAACCTATATAACAGCAGAAGGAGAAAAAATACCCCTTTGAGGTATCCTTTGACTTTCACCTTTCACCTATTCACTGTAGCATGTGTGACCAACATAATACACACATCCAGAAGAACAAGGAGGAGGACGAGGAAGAGGAGGAGGAGGAGGAAGGAGAGGAGGAAGAAGAGGAGGAGGAGGAAGAGGGGGAGGAGGAAGGGGAGGAGGAGGAGGAAGGGGAGGAAGAGGAAGAAGAAGAGGAAGAAAGAAGAAAATAGATTTTAAAAAAAGTAAATTGGAAGCAATGGACATTAAGTATTGAACTGAATGAAAAAAATGAAAGGTGTTATTCTAAACATTAGAAAGAACAAAATTCCAGTTTGCTAATAAGTTAGCTTGAGAATTTTAAATAGCTTCAGAAAGAAAAGAGAAAGACTATTCTCTCAAGGTGATAAGGAAGTACTAATATCATAATTTATAGAAAGGACATAAAAAAATAGAGACAAACTTTTCAAGAATCAATTTGAGTAGAAAAATAAATATCTTCAGGCTAAGGATGTGTCTGGGCTGGTTGGGTGCTTGCCTAGAACACAAGAGGCCCAGGGTTTATGCCCTGCCTCACATGAACTAGCCACAGTGGCTCACTCGTAGAATCCCAGCACTTAGGAAGTAGAGGCAGAAGGAGGGATTGGGTTTTCAGGATCATCTTTGCAAGTTTGAATCCACCCTGGGACACAGGAAAGTATGTCACAAGAGCAAACAGTAAACAAATATTTTACACAAACATATTATTATGAAATATAAAGACATCAAAGAGAAAGTCCTTAATATTTGAAGAGAGAAAGAGCAAAATAATTCTAAAGAAAATGAGTAATATTTTATAAAACTTTGGAATGGAGTCACGGGAAACAAGGTGATAGTGAAGTTGTATCTTCTAAGTGCTTAAAAGAAAACAAATGAAGCTTAGAATGTTATACCCAGTTAAACAGTAACTTAAATGTTAATTTCTGTAAAGCTAGTGTCTTAGTTACTTTCCTGTTGCCATAGAGACACCATGATGAAGAGAACTTAGAAAAGAAAATGTTTATTATTGGGGCTCATGGATATAGAGGGTTATGGTCCCATGGCCATCACCGCAGCAGGCAGGGAGGCACAGAGCTGTAGCTGTAGCTGAGGAGTTGTATCTTGGCCCACAGGTTTCTAGACAGGGAAAGAAGGAGGAGGAGAGGGGTAGAGGGAAGGAGAGGGAGAGAGGGGGAAGGAGAGGGGTAGAGGCAGGGGGAGGGGGGAAGGAGAGGGAGAGTGCTAACAGGGAAGGGCTTGAGGTTTTTTGTTTTTGTTTTTGAGACAGGGTTTCTTTGTGTAGCCTTGGCTGTGGCTTGGGCTTTTGAAACCACAATGCCCACCCCAAGTGGCACACCTCCTCCAATAAGGCCATACATCTTAATCCTTCCCAAACAGTTCCACCAACTGAGGACCAAGCATTTAAGTGTGTGAACATATGGGGTCCACTCTAATTCAAATTACTGCATTATGCTCGCTGTCCCCCCATAGGCTTATATCCATATCATAATGTAAAAGTCACTTATCAAACTCTAAAATTCCCCAGTTTTTCACAATCTCTACATAGTCTAAATGTCCAAATTCTCTTCTGAGATTCAAGGCAATCTTTTAAGTGTAAACTCTTGTAAAATCGAAAAAGTAAATTACAGACTCCTAACATGCAATAGAACAAAATATATGTTGCCATTGCAAAAGAGAAAATAGGAGCAGGGTGAGAAAATAATCACCAAAAACAAGGCGGAAATACAGTGGGGCAAACTCCAAAGCCTGTAGCTCTAAGTCTGCTAACAATGGTCTTAGATGGTTCTTAAGTTCTCCCACCAGCGTTGTTGATTGTGATATAATTCTCTCTCTTGGACTATTTCCACCCTACTCCTGGTTCAAACATTTTTCTCGGTTACTTATCTATTGCAGTTAAGAGGACACCGTGATCAAAGCAACTTATAAAAGAAAATATTTATTGGTATTCATGGTTCCAGAGAGTTTGAGTCCATGATTACCATGCCAGAGAGCATGGCAGCCAGCAGGCAGACAGATGGTTTGGGCTTTTGAAACCTCAAAGCGCATCCCAGGTGACATAAATTTTCCAACAAGGTCATACCATCCAATCCTGTGGACCAAACAATTAAACATGAGTCTCTGGGGGCATATTCTTGTTCAAATCACAGATAGCCTCAAACCGTAAGCCTGAGAAAATCTTCCACAAAAAAAGAGGAAAGTGGTTTTTTGTAAGAAATGTAACAGAAGAGAAAGAGAAAAACTAATCCGGGATAATCTGCGTGATACACAGCAGGGCTGGGGTGAGCAAAAAATTTAATGAGGATTAGCAAAGGCTGCAACAAAAAATATTTATGGCATTCCAGAGCTTTCAGCAAGTCAAAGGGTATTACAAGTGGTGCCTATGAAGTGAGATATCAAGCATGTCAGAGCATTTGTCTTCCTTGAGGGGAAGACAGATATTTAAGAAACTAATATTTGGTTTGAGAACAAACTTCAGATAGTAGATTACTTACCCAGCAGGCCCAAAGGCAGCAGGTTCAATCTGCAGTGATATATTTTTTTAAAGATTTATTTATTTATTATTACATATACAGTACTCTGCCTGCATAAACCCCTGCAGGCCAGAAGAGGACATCAGATCACATTATAGATGGTTGTGAGCCACCATGCGGTTGCTAGGGATTGAACTCAGAACCTCTGGATGAACAGTCAGTGCTCTTAACTTCTGAGCCATCTCTCCAGCCCTGAAGTGGTATTTTTTAAGTGAGTAAAAGAAAATATTCTTTTGAAGAAGCCAAGGGGAAAAGGTATCATTAAAGAAAAACAAAAATGTATATCCTAGAAATATTTCCCATTACAATAGTAATAATCTGAAATTTAAATAGTGTAGTAAAACCAAAAGTTTTGCAGCCCATCCTCCTCTCTGAGGACTATCTTGCAATACCAGAAAGTACCATGCAAGCTTGCAGAGGAGAGAGGTGACCAACAGTCCCACCCAGCTATAATGTCTATGAACTGTGTCAACGGTCAGCATAGCACAATAACCCTAATGATGCAGCTGTGGCACACATACCTTGCCATAACCAAGAGCTCTCTAACTGAATTAAGACCTACTCAACAAGACGGAGACCGCACCTGGTCCTGGAAACCTAGTTAACTCTTGGGTGCTAGTGAAGCCATGGTTCCTGAAGGAGATCCCACAACCACTATTTACTAAACTAAGCACAGTCCCTAACAACAATCTGTAATTATTTGTCTTTATACCCACAGATAAATGTAGTCTTCACCACTCCGTCCATATAATGTTACCCGTGTGTGTGTGTGTGTGTTTTCAGGGATGACTGTTTGTCATTGGACAACCAGTTATTGTCTCTTCCCTGGGGAAGGCCACCTCTCTTGTTTGCAGTTTCACTCTGTTGCTTGTCATTCTTTGTGTAAAGCGGAGGCCTTTGGGGCTTTCCTCCTTCCAGTGTGGCATGTTCATTGATACAAGCCTTGTTCAGCTCACATTTGAGCCATCACATTGATGATACTTTATGGGTGTTGTTTTTCACTTTACTGGGAGACACAATACCACAGCAAACTCCCTATTCTTCTGCGTACTGCAGTCTTTCTGTCCCCTCGACTGCAATGTCGTTGAGCCTTGGGTGGGAGATGTTTTTGCAGATGTATCCATTGGGAATGAGCTCCACGGCTCTTTGTTTTACTGACCAACACACTGACTTTATACTCCTATGTTTATAGAGCACGGACACGCTCGCTTTCTGTCTTTTGTATACACATGGAACCATAACATAGGATGGGACATACTCAATATGTGGAAGAATCCTAGTGAGATGCCTTATGAGCAGGGATCCAAAGAATTAACATTACACAGATTACAGTCTCTAATTCCATAAAAATAAATTTTAAAAGCAAAAAGATAGCTATGTGGAAACTAAACAAAACAGAAAAATAATGGCTTTATCGAACTTTGAGTTAAAGAGAAACTCATTAAAGAAATGTTAAAATATCTCAATAGATGAAGACAGAGCTAATAGGCTGTGTGGAACATATATGGTTGGTATATGGATGGGGAATTATAAAACTTTGACAAGGTATCATCTGAAAGTATTAATAAGATGACTGGATCTCTTATATGACATGTATATTTAAAAGAAAGTACAAGTAAAGAATACAAAGTAACAAAAGGAGATAATGGAGGAAATAATTGAATGTCACAAATACAATATTAAAACACAGACATCTATTTACAAATAAATATGAGAACCCAAGTTAAATAACTAAAGTCATAGAAGTGTGAAAACTTCTGAAGTTCTTATAACAAGCATAAAAGTATTTCTAGGGGGCTGGGGAGATGTCTCAGTGGTTAAGAGCACTTAGTGATCTTCTAGAGGAGCCACATTTGATTTCTAGCACCCACACAGCACCTCACAACATTTTATAATAAGACACCCTCTTCTGACCTCTGTAGGTACCAGGCACACAAGCAATGCCCAGTCACACAGGTGAGCAAAATACCCTTACATATAAAGCGAAATAAAAATAAATGTCTAAAGACTATTTCTATTTAATCAAGACAAATTTCCACCATACTCAACAAACCAGCTATAAAAGGCATATGTGAGAACAGAGGCTTATGAAAGATGAATTCTATAGAGATCAAAGAAAGGTGATTTTTCCATTGATGACAAGCACAAAGCTACAGAGACACCATTTGGTACCAGTTGGGGATCTGTTCCATAAAGAAGTGGAACAGAACACCTAGTACGTGGTAGTTCTGTGCAGGTTTGAGTAATGTTGAGTACTTGAGCTCTGTGCACGCCAGGTAGTAAAGATGAATCCACAAAACAAACAAAAACAATGGGTGGTTTATCTAGCAAATGAGGTTTAGAAGTGTAACATTTAAGCTTAAATTAAACATTTAAATCAGATAAATTAAATATTTAAATCTGAAGCATAAAATTACAAACCCAATAGAAAAAAGTAATAGAAAATCTATATGACTTAGGGTTTAAAGAAGGCTTCTTAATCGAGACTTCAAACGCACATATCATATGTGCTATACCAACTATAATACTCTTGCTACATAAAAATTCATTATTCCTGGAGTCAGCTAGATGGTTCAGTGAGCAAAGATGCTTATCACCACACTTGATGATCTGAATTTAATCTCTGGGATGGACATAGTTAAAAGAGAGAAACAACTACTGCAAATTGCCTTCTAGCCTCCAGTGTATGTGTACAGACATGCATTCAAGCACACCACAACACACACACACACACACACACACACACACACACACACACACACACACATACATCTCTATCTATCTATCTATCTACCTATCTATCTCTATCTCTCTAAATTAACAAAATTATTTCTGATCAGAGTTGACCTCTATGGACAGATGTTAACTAATGGTAGCCTGGAAGAAAATTGTCTTATATGTCAAATGAATGAGGAGCTACTATCTGCAGTGAACAGGGATCTCCTCCTAAGCCAAAGGCAAGTGAAAGAGAAGAAAATAGAGAAATAGAAGGAATAAAGAAATATGTTATGAGGAGAATAGCCGACGTGTGCCAGAACAGATACTCAAACTCAACAGTAAGTAGAAGACATAAATATTTAAGTACCTGAGAAGTGTCACTTTCTGCCATGTAAAAGAGGAATGGTAGGCCGGGAAGGTACCAAGTGCTGCTCAGTGTGCGGTTGGTTACGCAAGCTCATCAACTGTTGGCAGTGAGAAAGGACACCTCACTCATAGACTTGAGTGTGGCTTTACATCACTCAATGGCGTCATTGCAGACTCTGTCCTTTTTTTTTTTTTTTTTACACTGCTTGAGGGCACACTCACTTCTCAATTATCTCAAGACTGTAGTGCTTCGAAAAGTCTCAGTAGATACTAGTTTTTGACACTTACTTGTAAGTCCGTGAAAGGGGAAGGCTGTGCACTTTCATCTTATGTAGCTTCTATTCTTGTTTTTGACAACTAAGAAATCATTTCCTATTTGAAAAAAAAAATCAATTACAAGAATTGGTGTTTTTTTTCTTTTTTTTATTATTATTTTAATTTTATTTTGCGTTTTTGCATCTTTCACCTACATGGTGATTGTAGGAACTTTTACAGACCGTGATTACGTAATAACTTAAATGAATTAGTATCTATCTTAAATCTGTTGCCTGCTTTCAATCACTTTCCCCTGGTAGGGCTAACTAGCCAGGCCACAGGGGAAGAGGATGCACTCAGTTTTGATGTGACTTGATATGCTGGGGTGGGGGTAGAGGGGACTTCCTTATATGAGTAGGGGAGTGGGGATGGGGAAAACAGGAAGAGAAGGGAGAGAGAGTGGGACCGTGAGACAGAGAGGAAAGGAAAAGGGGAGGGCTCTATGACCAGGATGTAAAGTAAATAATTAATAAAATTTAAAAAGCATCTTGTAAAAAATTGTTAAGATGTTTTTTTTCTTAGAGAAAACTGAATAATATTATAGTCATTGCCTGAAAGGAAAATAACTTAAGCTTTCTCTAAGCATGGGCGGCAAGCAAGGCCCTTGGATGTGGCAGAAAATTAGCATAATCTTATTTTGTAGCCTGGAGCTTCAGATGTGTTATTATAAAAATAACTCACCATTCTGACTCTCCACAGAAATGATGGTCTTTCTATTGGAATCCGGGAGGCCTACACCAGAGCAGAGCAGCGTACTTGGCTGCCTCGCTGGCCTCCACGATCACACACTCTTCCAGAGAGAAGTCACTGGACGTTTTCAACTCCACTGTGAGGGACTGTCTAGCACTCTGGGGGGAAAATCATTACTTTCTTACAGCACAAATTTCAAACACCAAGGCCATGCCAAAAAGAGCACATCTGTGAAACAAGCAGGGAGTCTAGAAGTGGGTCAGGCATTGGACAAGCCGACTTCTGTACCAGCCATAGCAGGGTTGGGTCATTTGTCAAAGACACAAAGTAGTAAATGACAGAATTGTATTTCAGGTCTTTCTAGTGCACTGTGCTGCCTCACAAATAATGCAGTGGGTGACAGGAGTAGAGCAAATGTACGGAAAAGCCTCCCCAAGGATATCACAATAGGTCTTTACTGCCTTCAAAGTCATTTTCTGATCTCGCTTCCTACTTCCACAGCCCAAATTACATTCTTGTGGGAGACCTCATCACATTGGTGTATCTTCTTAAATATGTTCTAATATTCAGTTACATATCCCTCATTGCTATTAGGACCATTGCTATTGGATCTTTAAGGATGCCCAAAAGTTGTCATTTATGTGGCATAGAATGAGATACACACGGTAGACCCTCAGTGCCGTGGTGAATGAACTAGTACTAGCTAATTAATGACTGAATGAGAGACTCAGAACCACGTGACTTAGGGAACCGAATCTTAAGACCTTGGAGGTAGAGAGGCGTCTATACATGACTGTGGCTGGATATAAAGAAAACCTAAAGGCAGCGTTAGTCACTACACTGAGAAAACAACCTGCCTTTGCTCTGTCTGAGCAAATAGAAAAGCTACCAAGGACAGCCGCAACACATTTCAGATAATACTGGCAGAGATCCTATCACTTAGTTGTGGAAATATGCCTGGATGACCAGACATGGCCTATGCTGAGTGGGCTGGAAGCCAGAAGTCATAAAACAAGCAAATGATTTCTCAACAGTCCACACAGACTCTGCAAAGTACTGTTTAAGGAGGGCACCATAAAGCCTTCAGTTGCTTGGTTTTTTTTTTTTGTTTTGTTTTGTTTTTGTTTTTTTTGTTTTTTGTTTTTTGTTTTTTTAATTAATTTATTGTTGTTACATCTCTATGGTTATCCCATCCCTTGTATCCTCCCATTCTCCCCTCCCTCCCATTTCCCCCTTATTCCCCTCCCCTATGACTGTTCCTCAGAGGGATTACCTCCCTCTGTATATGCTCATAGGGTATCAAGTCTCTTCTCAGTGACCTGCTGTCCTTCCTCTGAGTGCCATTAGGTCTCCCCCGCCAGGGGACGTAGTCAAATGTGAGGCACCAGAGTACTTGAGAAAGTCAAATCCCTCTCTCCACTCAAGTGTGGAGACTGTCCTGTCCATGGGCTAGATCAGGGTAGGGGTTTAAATTTTACTGCCTGTATTGTCCTTGGCTAGGGCCTTAGTTTGAGCGGGACCCCATGACCCAAATCTGCCTATCATAATGTTCTACTTGTAGGTTTCTAGGACCCACTGGATCCTTCTACATTGCTATTCTCCCATTGTTCTCTCATCTAGAGTCCCAATAGGATGTCCTCCCATTGGTCCCAGTTTCCTGGTAAGGGAAGGCTTTCATGGGACATGCCCATTGGGCTAGTATGCAGATATAAGTGAGTATATACCATTTGAGTCTTTCTGCTTCTGGGTTAACTCACTCATTATGATCATCTCTAGCTCAATCCATTTATCCACAAATTTCGGGAATTCCTTCTTTTTAATAGCTGAGTAGTATTCCATAGTGTATATGTACCACCGTTTCTTTATCCATTCTTCTACTGAGGGACATTTAGGCTGTTTCCATGATCTGGCTATTATGAATAAGGCTGCTATGAACATGGTTGAGCAAATTTTCTTGCTGTGTGCTGGTGCATCTTCTGGGTATATTCCAAGGAGTGGAATAGCTGGGTCTTGAGGAAGCCCTATTCCCAGTTTTCTGAGATAGCACCAGATGCCTTCAGTTGTTTGAAAACTCTCTCAGACCAAATTTTTAGTACGTTCAAATATTGTGCCAAGCACTCAGTAACTAAGTCAGGGGTACTTGGGTGAAGCACTTGGAGAAATGCCACATTTCTTTCCTCTATACATTTTCTTGTCAATTTAAAAGAGAATGAGGGTTTTTTTTTTCAAACCTGGAGGATCATTTCTAAGGAAACCAAGGAGGATAACACGTGTTAGGGTTATAATCGTGACTCTAAACAGAAATGTGCTCTTATAGTGTCCCAGTCTGGAAGAGCCTTGGGAAAAGGCCTTAGTTTGTCCAGAACACCCCAAGTAGAGAATCACTCGGTGGCTGTACAGGCACAGCAGTAAAATAAGACACAGAAAGAGCAGCAAGGCTGTTCATTACCTACTATTATAAAAACCAGAAGAAAAATAAAATCACATAATCTTAGACTTTATTTTAAACTATAATGAAGAAAAACATTACAGCTGAACAAAAGATACTGTTGGCAAAGCTTGTTTTCCCTGCCATGGGCTTCATTCAAGTTGAAACTCGACAACCACTCCCCCTTTTACTAGAAATGTGAAGTAATGAGTGTTTAAAGAGCTGCTCTGACACAAGAACAAAAGGCCTGGGAGAGGAGAGGCAATCTCCGATGCTCGGCTCGGAACATTCTTGTTTCGTTTATTCTAATGTACCCTTTCGCTTCTGGTGATTTAAGAAAAAAAAAAGAGTTGCACATATTGTTTATGGCACTTAGCCAACCTGGGTGTTATTTTAGCTGGGAGAGCATCACGTGATTCACTTGCTAATGGGAAATGATGAAGGGCTCTCATTAGTGAATGGTTGCTGCTTTCCCTATGAACCAGATTGCAATGAAAGGATTAGGAATCTGACCTTCTCCAAGCAGAGCTTCTCCCATTTATCCTCCATTCACACACACATTGGCTCTTATTTATCTGTCAGTCCAACAGATCTTGTTTGTTTGTTTGTTTGCTTTATGAATGCTCAAAGCATTGACACTGCAAGATGACTACGGAACGGTTGTGCAGTGAAGGCAGTATTGCGTTGGGGGCCGCAAGCGTTGCCTCTGGAGCGGAGCGCCACATCTCAGGTCTCTACCTGGTAACATGACCTAATCTCCATTTGACCTGTCTGTAAATAACACACCATAGGTTGCTGCTAGGTTTACACAGCTGAATCTGCTGCAAAAATGCCCAGAACAGTCCTGAGCTTGTGGAAACACTCCACATGCATTAGTCAGTAGAGTGCCTGGGCCTTCCTTAAGGGTTCTTTCTCCCTGGGATAGGAATGCTAGTCTGAACTATGCTTAAGGTGATTTCTTACATAGATTTTGTTAGTTCTACTCTATGGAAAGGCTGGCAATCTTTTAATCACGCCTTCAGTCTCTGTCCAGCTTCTGCTGCACAGACTACAAGCCCAGGACTCCCTGGGGTCCACTTCCACAGTTGACACACTGAAGTGGCACTCTATGCCACCATCGCCATCAAGACAGCACCTTTTTCGGAGGCTGTAAATTGGACTTTGAGCAACACCTTTTGGTCATTTTCCTGAGAACTTAGTTTGTTGGTCCTTTCAGCTCTAGTTTCAGCCCATTCAGCTGTGACAATCTGCTCCATGGAGGCTGAAACGCCATCTCAACAGACTTGCAGAAGATAAACAGTGATGGGTCCAACCCCTCTGATGCCATACTTTAGAAATTAAACAAATAAGTTATTCAGTGTGGAGGGGGAATGACTCAGAATGTTCTCCACGAACAGCTCTGGGGATTAAATCTAACAGGCAGAACTGAATAAGCGCTCTGAGTATTAGTTTCTGCATGTGAATACCAAAAAATCCAAGTACACAAGTGCAGAGTAAGGAAGATGATGATATGCATGAAAAAAAGTTTAACTTTTTTAATCTGGTGATGAATTGAATTTTAGTCTGAACTAGAATGACCGAACAGCAACCCAAGTTAATGGAATAATCCCAACCTGAAAGTGTCCAGGACCACCCAGATCAGCCCTGGCCTCTGCTTTATATAGAAATAGACACTTTATAGATGTTATATGAAAGATCTTGGGCTGAGAAGATGGTTCAGTGCGAGGCTTGAGTTTAGACTCTCACCCCCGCCACCCGCCCACCTACCAACCTACCATGACTTAAGAAGTCAGGGGGCTGCTGTGAGCATCTACAACCCCAGATCCTGGAGCTTATTAGCAACCAAAGCAGCAGAATGAAGGAGCTTCCGGTCCAAAGAAAGATACGGAGAGAGATCAAGGAAAACAGCTACATGAGCCTCTGCCTCAATGTGCATTCCGTCTCTGTCTCTGTCTCTGTCTCTGTCTCTGTCTGTCTCTCTCTGTCTCTCTCTCTGTCTCTCTGTCTCTGTCTCTGTCTCTCTCTGTCTCTCTGTCTCTGTCTCTCTCTGTGTCTCTGTCTCTGTCTCTGTCTCTGTCTCTCTCTCTCTCTCTCTCTCTCTCTCTCTCTCTCTCTCTCTCTCT